>OY987217.1:152198-887198 GCA_963920805.1 Primula vulgaris
CTACCAGGTTCTCATAAAAAAAGAGTCAAAAAATAAAAGAAAGACTTGTTATTTGATAAATGTTTGTCTTTTTTTTTTTTTATATATATAATAAAAATAAAAGGTATTGAATTTAGGTTGAAAGAATTGAAGTTTGAGGGATCCTTGAAGGTGTAGAAAGGATAGAGAAACTAAAAATTAAAAGAGAAGAATAGTTGGGAGAATATTGGTATGTATTTTAATTTTAAATAGAGAAATAAAAATGATAGATTTAGTCAAATGGGAAGGATGGGTTGTAGAATCGGTATTTAATCGTATTTTAATCCAACTAAGCTACAACATAACAGTATATGAATATAAAGTAAGAGTTGTATGTATGTGTGGCGTATATATATATATATATATATAGAGAGAGAGAGAGAGAGAGAGAGAGAGAGATACCTGTAAAGTTCCTTCTTCTGCTATATTATTATGTCAATGGATTGCGCATCTGTATTTCTTTTACTGTTTGTTTATACTATTTATTTATTTATTTATTTATTTTCAATCAATACTTCATTTTTTTTACTATTAACAACTCATAAATCTGGTTTCACACAAAAATAGGCTGATTAATTAAAAACTACTTTCTTCTTTTTTTTCTAACTTTGTTTTTTTTCTTCAAAACTACTTTACTTCTTCTTGTTTTTCCCCAAAATTTGACACTAGTTGCATATAAACTTGTAAGGTTCAGTTTTCAATACCAACATCCGAAAAACATTTAATGATCCATGTCATACATGCCTTCAGAACAAAATCAACTTCCACCGTTTACTTAATCACCATAAGCAAGCATCTATGTATATAGCAAACGCGACCACAATCATCAGCTCCATAATAGCAAGTCACGTTTTTGGACTTCACATCAGAGTTCAACACAACTATCAATAAAATATGCATAATCATTATTACTTTATTATCATAATTTAACTACTTTTTTTCACTCTTTAACAACCGAACATTATTTTAATTATTATCATCTTCTACTGTTTTTTTTTTATTATCTAAATATTTATATTATAATTAAATTTATTTTATATTATTTTAATTGCATTGTGCGTAACGTGGGGAGTGTATGTAATTAGAATTGAAATAAGGAATATGGATGTATGTTAGCAAATGAGTTAAAATATAAGAGCATACACGATTACTTGTGTTAATTTTAACAATATTAACTTTGACACATTATCGTTTAATTGCATGTTAAATGACACGTGTGTGGAAGCAGATTACCTGACTCTGAGTCAGGGTTTCCACAGCCATTGGATATGTGGAAATCTGCTACAGTTATAAATTTGTCCACAGATCCAATGGGTGTGGAAGCAGAGTAAGCATGACTCAGAGAGAGTGAGGTAGTCTGGTTTCTCACGTGTGTAACTTAAATTTAGCATATTCAAATGAGTGTATTAAATTAACAAAATTATATAATTTTAATTAAAAAGTGAAATATTTTTAAGTAAAGTAAAATGCTAATTAATTATTTTTATTATAAAAATATTGATAATGTTTAAAGTAAACAGAGAACAGATGTGGGTGGGGGGTTGGGGGGGGGGAGAGAGAGAGAAAGGATGAACAGAAGGACGGTGATGACGATGACGAGTAATAAGAGATATAATTCATTAGGTTTACGACACTTACTTTGTGCTTCAGCTCTTTTCTCTCTCTTCGTTTTCCTCATCCATTCTTCCTCCTCTCTCCTATTCACCCGTCAGTATTTTAACACCCCATCTCTCTCTCTCTCTCTCTCTCTCTTTATTTATTATTATAGATCAGTAATGATTTGTGTCTTTTTAATTTATATAATTTATAATTTGCAACAGGAGAAAGAGAAGGAGAAGGAGGAGGAGGAACAAATATTACTGATTCTAATAACCTTCACTTTTCTGCTAATACTCATCAACATCAACAACATCAACAACAACAACAACAAGAAATGAAGAATATATTGTCTAGTTTTCAGTCCACTGTCAAACACTGCCTCGTACTTTCTCTCTCCCTCTCTCTCTTTTCTTTTCTTTTTATTTATTTTATTTTATTTTATTCCTCCCTACTTTCTGCTATTCCAACACTCTTTTACTGTTTTTTTTTTAATTATTATTACACACTCTTACCATTACATTCACACTCTTGTTTGTTTTTTCATTTTTCCATCTTTTATTTCACTTTTTTCAATCCCCCCTATACTTAATACTATTACAACCCAATCATTGTACCTTTACCCTACTCACTCACCTCTTCTTTTTTTACTCTTCTTTTTTTTTTTTTGGGTTTTTTATTACTTCAATTTCACCTGTTTTTACCGGATCAACCCGGATTTTACTCATATAAAACCGCTACTATTGGCAGACAAAGGCTTTGCGCCTAGTCGGGGACTTTTTAAACAACTGCTCTTTCTTGTATCTATGTATGTATGTATGTTTGTGTTATCACATTCTTATCTCCCCAATTACATGTGTTATTATTAGTACTATCACTAAATCGAGGACATGTATTTTCATGAATGTAGGCCAACAGAGGATTTGGTCTCACTGCACACGTTGTCGATCATTGTAAATTGATCCTCAAATTCCCACAAGGCACCAACAGCACTTGGGTATTTTTTTACCTTCCTCCGTTTCCACTACTGTCTCTCTTTGTTAGCTAACTTTTTAATGCCCCTTTTTGTCAGTACAATGCACAGTTTAAAATCTACGAGCCACTGGAGTACACTTACGATGTCTGTGAGGCTATTCTCTTGTGGGAACAGGTTCCTTCTTCTTCTTCTTCCACTCTTCTTACTGCTGCTCATTCTTCTTCTTCTTCTTTTTACCGTAAAGATGTAGCACTAAATTTGTTTAAAATGCAGTACCGTAACATGACCACAGTGTTGACCAGAGAATACCTAGACACTCGCCCTGATGGCTGGTTAGACTATGCTGCTAAAAGGATTGCACAATTGTATATTCACCTATCCTTTGCATTCTCTAGTTCTTTTTCGTTTCATGTCTTATCAATAAATTAATGTTATTCTTTATTTTTATTTTTATTTTTTATAGAGGTGCAGATAAATGCTATAATCGGTCTCTATGTGAAGAGCACCTCAATTTAATTTTACCAGCAGCGCCTCCGTTCCACCCCAGACAGTTTAAGACGTGTGCTGTTGTTGGAAATTCAGGTGACCTTTTAAAGACGGAGTTTGGGAAAGAAATTGACAGCCACGATGCTGTTATTCGTGACAATGAGGCCCCTGTTAATGAGGTAAATTTACAAACAACTGCCACTGTGTTTCATTGCAGAAATAAGGCAAAACATAATCTATCACGTTGGTTAAGTCATTGGTGTTGCTGCTATGTAAATGATTTGTTATGTTGTTGGCATTTGACAATTGATAGAAACTATATTTCGTTGCAGAAATATGCCAAATATGTTGGTTTGAAGAGGGACTTCCGGCTGGTAGTGAGAGGTGCTGCTCGTAATATGGTCACTATCTTGAAAGGATCAGGTACATTACCTTGATCTTGTATGATATCTTACTTTTCGTGTCTCCTCGCTGTTGGGGATAGCACATGGTATAGTGTGACGAACTCACTAATATAGCTCACTCAATAACAGAAAAAGAACAAAACGGGTCTGTTTTTTGGGGGAATATTTTCTGTTTATATCAACTCAAAGATTAAAAGTACAAAATCTAAATACTGGTAATCAAATTGCAGAATTTAAAGAACGAAATTTAAAGGAATAACTGAACTTAATAAAAGTAAATAAGGTTCCTCTTTTTCATTTCCTCTAATGAGCTCACTACAGTAATACTTATACTGCTAGTTCTGAAGAATTACAAAATGGCCCTCAAACTATAAAAATTAATATTGAACTCCTATGGATTCTAAATTAATCAAACTTGAACCCTGATCTTGTTTTCTCTGCCGAATCATTCGTCCCTCTCGTTTATATCTTTTGTACCGTATCTGGGATCATTACATATAGCACATATGTACTGGATGTAAACATCTTTCTCGTGAAGTGTAATAACAAAGCATGGTGCAAGCCGTGCATTTGGAAAGAAAGAAAAAACTGTCTTATTGGTTTTTCATATACGAGTTCCTCAAAGAAAATAAAAGCGATTGGTACAAAATGCGCCTTTCTGTAGTTACGGGGTTGGTGTCAGATTTTCTTTCTATACTTGGACCCATTATTTGATCTATTCTTACTATATTTTCTTTTTTATCAGCTGAAGAGGTACTTATCATCAAAAGTGTTACCCACAGAGACTTCAACACAATGATAAAGGTGAAAAGTGCATACATATTGAATTATCTGGAATTATAAATTGATAATTCTTTCGTTATTGATTAAGATCAATACTGTACTTAGAGTTGACTGCTCATGAAAAGTTTGATGGGAATTTTTTGTCTGCATTTAAAATTCATTAGTATCATGTTTTTTTGTAGTTTAATTTTGCAGTTTTTAGTCTCTAGGTAACCATTATGACTAACATGTGGACTAAAAATGATTTTATGGTGCAGAGTATTCCTAATCCAGTTTATCTGTTCCAAGGTATTGTCCTACGAAGAGGTGCCAAAGGAACTGGAATGAAGTCTATTGAGTTGGCTCTTTCCATGTGCGACATTGTTGACATCTATGGTTTCACAGTAGATCCAGGCTACACTGAATGGTCAGTTAAAGCTCCTCTTTGCGTTTTTTTCCTGTCGTTGGACAAACTTTTCATCAGCTTTTTGCATGAACAGGTGTTGTCAATCGATTACTTAAACTGTCTTTTTTATGAGTATGTGTATTCTCAACAACTCCCAACAGGTGTGATGTGGCACTGGAAAAAAAACAATAAAAGTAATGGGAAAATTGGGAAAAAGAAACTGCAATTTTAGAAAGCTTAATTAGCATGTTTTTTGTTTTTTTTTATCAGGTGAAATGTGCCAGAAAATGTTTGTTCCAGGAACTGATCGTAATTTATGTAAATTTGTTGCAGTCCCTCCTTAATTAGAAAAAAACTTGAGTTTAGTTTTGAACTTTGCAATTTAGTCCCTGGGGGTAACTTTCTGCGGAATCCCCTCTCTTGTTTTCATTATAGCAATCTCAATTTTGCATGTTGTTTTGTTTTCCAGGACTCGATACTTCTCGACCCCAAGGAAAGGGCACAATCCACTTCAAGGCCGGGCATACTACCAACTCCTAGAATGCCTCGGAGTAAGCCCATGATTAAAATATTAGAATATACTTCCCTTAAAGAATACGAGACTTGAAATCTATGTCACTGTTTACTTCTGATGCCATGTCTTAATAAAATTATTGACGATGCAGGTTATAAGAATTCATTCTCCAATGAGAGCAGAGAGGGAGCAAGAGTGGTCGGATGTGCCAACCCGAGAAATGATTAGCAGAGCACATAGGGCAGCACTGCGTTTAAAGAGGGCCCAAAGTGGCCAAGTTGTTAATAATGATGATGATTTGGGACAATTTGGAAGTTGCAAAGTGTGGGGGAATGTGAGATCTGATACTAATGGACCTGTCTCTGGATCTCCGGACATGAGCGATGTTAGGAAACAATCTAATTACAGCAAATGGGAAGTTATGCCGTTTGATAGTTTGCGAAAAGAGGCACAAGATAACTACATGGATATGCAAGGTGTTAATCTTTACAAAATGGATGGTAATAAATTGGATGATTTGGTGTGTGTTAAGCATTCGTCTAAAGAATAAGCAATTTTCTGTTCAGTGCCTTTGGTAAAACTTATTGATAACTCCGGGTGTTCTATTGATATGCGGTTTCATCTGAAGATTAAGCAATTTGTGTGTTAAACATTCGTCTGAAGATTAAGCACATTTCTGTCCAGTGCCTTGGGTTTAAAGCCTATTGAGACTCCAGAGTGTTCTATTGATATGAGTACTTGTCTGAAGATTAAGCAATTTCATGTTCAGTGCCTTTGGTTAAGCCTATTGAGACTCAGGGTGTTCTGTCAATATGCAGGACTTGAATCGCTTTCGGAGGATTTCTTTTCTCGTATTGATAATGGCTTTGTAGGGACAGTGTTAACTATCCGGCATATTTAGTGTTATCATGATTGGTAGCTACATCACTTTTGGATTTCGCCTGCACTAACAAGATAGAGACTGGATAGTTTTACTGATTTAGTGTTGAAATGTTGTAATCACTTTTCAAATCTTTTTTTGCCCATGTTTCCCTTTCTTTTAAGTTTCATTTTTCTTCTTGGGGGTCTGGGGGTTGTGACTTGTGATTAGTGATGAATACAAAAAATTGCGTTTATGTCTGTTTCCCCACCTTTTAGTTGTTACAAGGTATTGAAGTTTTGCGAATACAAAATTGTTCTGCCATTGGTTTCTTCTTGTCCTTAATTTTTAATGACGCGGAAAAGTTTTTCATCACAAACCAAATTTTTGGTGGTTTTCTCAGTACTTGTCAGATATGTTGGAGATATTATGCCGATGTGCTTCTTCCTTTATTGAAAACAAAACCCAAGTCCTATTTGGTTATTTTAATTCGATGAAAATTTTGTATGTTTTTTGTTGATCGCTTCTTTTATGAATGAAGATCTGAAGTTCACTCATTGTCACAGGCTCTCGTTCATAATTTCCCTGACTAACAGTTTAAATGATATTCCTAGAGTATGATCACTCTTTAATTGAAGTGTTTAAGTGCTGACTTTGTGGTTGGGCTGTTAGTGTGACAATGACTAACATAGAAGTATAGGACCGATAACATAGAAGTATGCTTCTTCGCATAACAAATCTGACACTAAAACTCGGACAATAAAATGAAGAGTACTTTGGCTAAAGAAGTCCAAGATTGGTACTACAAAGACAAATAAGCTTATTCCTGTTGTAATGGGAGATACGCTTTAGTGAAAATGCAATCCAGCAGGAAAGGATGAATCCGACAGTGGAGAAATGTCAAATCATTTTGAAGGAGCCATCATGGCATGCATTCCGAATGTATACTCCCTAACTGAAATACAGGTCTCATGATAACAAGACCTAAGTCAAATTTACAGCTAGCATGGTCTCTCCATAACCCACCTCCGCTCTAGAAACCGAATCAAGCTTCTATCAGATAATACAATAACCTCTGGGCAATGATAATCCTACAGAAAATGCAACCGAGGCATATTGGTATTTTTCATCAACATCCATCCTCTGACCTCTGCCAAAATCATCTCAATTGGCTACCCTCACCCCTTTTCTGAGTGAAACAAGCTAATCCTAATCCTTCACGTGAAATAAAAGACTAATTCATAAACAAAATCGATGTGTTTGGTTGGCTCATAAGCCCCAACAACTAAGTAAAATTATTTCAATGCTACTGGATTGTTAAAACTAATTTCCAATAACAGTAGACAAAGGCACTTCAAGATGGCAAAAAGTCATGTCACATGATGCATGATGCAGATTTCCATCTTAAGCATCTTCTTCCACCACATAAAAGTGAAAACTAGTTGCAGCTAACAATGTACTAAACAACATACTCATTGTGAATCTAAATACAAAAAAGCATAACTAGTAATCAAATTAAAACAAGTCATAATCTGAAACAATCATCATTACTCCTTTCTTAAAAGTATATACTGGAAATAGGCTGGTCTTGGTATTAAATTAATCCCCTTTTGATGATATTCAAAAACATACCCATTCATACCTGAATTCATATCCTTTGCTTGCCATGAAAAAATAAAAACTGAAAGTTTGACACTGAAATAAACAAATACCACATACAAAATCGCATCTCGGAAAATATTCCCCAGTTCAAAAGAAGAAAAAACCTCCAACTCTTGTTCTTGAGCTACTTATCAGGTAAAACCTTGAGTAGCTTCTTTTTATTCTTGGACGACTTGATCTTCTTGAGTGTCTTTGGATTGGTAATCTTCTGAAGCTTGGTACCAGACCTGAGTATGTTCTCCTCCTTCTTCTTCTCTCTCTCGACTCTCTTCTTCCTCTTCTCAGCCTTGTTATGCCTAATCTCCTCCTTGAGCTCACCCATCCTCTCTCTATAAGCCTTTTTAATCTCCTTCTCTTTTGCCCTCTGTTGGAAAGTGCTCGGCTTCTTGCTCGCATTCATTGCAGACGACCGCCTCGTGCGAGGGTCCTTCCACTTACGACCCGACACCTTTCCAGCAATTACTCCGTCATAGGTGGGATTACCTGTTGTAATTTACACGATTAGGTTATTTAATTAACAGGTTACTGACTTTTACCAGCAATTACAAATGCTTTTTTTCCCATTTGCCTAATTATATTCACACAATTTGTGGTACTTCAGTTTCCTCTCCAAGGAAAAAATACAATAGTGAGATTTTGTGTGGAATTGCGGAACTGGAATTAGTGGGCTTTTAAGGATAGTTATATGGAGTATTACAGAAAATGGTCATAAATACAGTGACGAATTTTGAACTGAAGTTAAAATTAGGGAAAAGTGAAGCTTGTTCCTGTTTATAGATGGTTTTCATTAGGCATTCACTTCCATAACCTGATGTTTAAAGGGAAAGATTAGCTATATTTCATATCGAATGAGCATGTATGTAATCCAATAGAGATTATTTTCAGGCATGGCTAATTCTTTAGATGGATATTAATTGACAGGATGCTTGAAAAAAAGAGAGATACAAAGGTGAAAGAGAATATTGATATAATAAGCCTGATATCAGGAATCTGTTATTGCATAAGTGAATACAGAGTAACATATATATTGTGGACACGGAAAATAATAAGTTAGTGAGATTCTTTGTGGAATTATGGGAATGGAAATAATTTTTTAACAATAGTTATATACTATAGAAAATGAACATGAAGTGATTGAGATTTTGAAGTGAACTTGAAATTAGTAAAAAGGTGTCATGTTTATAGCACAATAGCAATAATAGCATGTAATCTAATAGAGTATTAAATTGAGGCATGGCTAATTTTATTTAATGGGAATATAGAGTATAGTAGCATATTGATATCAGGAATGGGTAAGTAACATATATATCATTCTATTATAATAACCCAACACAAGTCAAATGATGCTGCTCAATTTAACCACTTTTTTTTCCAAAAATACCCCTACACCTTTATATTAACTACAATATTACCGTACTCTCCTAAAAATATAAAAAGTAAAAACTAATAAAAACTATTTATTCCTCTTTAACGACCAAACATTCTTTTAAATCTTAAAATATGTTTTTTTGTTGGTATTATCCACATATTTATATCATAACTACACATATTTTCTATATTTTTATTGCATTACGCGTCGCGCAACGCGTGGGGCACGATTACTGGTATATATATATATACATATAGGAATGAAAAGAGCTTGTGGTCTCCTCTTATTATTAATAATAATAATAATAATAATAATGGAGTAATATTTAAGATATCATAATGAAGAAAGGGAAAAAAAACAAAGGATGGAAGGTGATAAACAATACCGAAAGAAACAGTAGGCTTATCGGGGTTATCGGAAGAGGAGACGGCAAATCTTTTGTTAGGAGGAGGAATATCATAATCCATGATGGCATCGGCGGAGGAATTGTCGAGATCCATGGAGACGGAAGCGGAAGAGAAACGAGAGAGTAGCTCATCGGCTTGTTCGGATCTCTTCCTTTTATATGTCTTCCCTCCAAATCCCTCATCCAGCGACCTAAAATCCACCGTACACGCCATCCCTATCTCTCTCTCTCTCTCTGTATATATATATATCTATCTATCTCTCTCTCTCTATATATATATATATAAGGTTTAATTAGGGTTTTGCTGCACTTTCTTTTACACTTTTACTCTCCTAGTCCCTCATTCTCCCCTCTTTTCTACTTTCACCTCTTTTCTTTTTATTTCCTTCCTTTTTCACCTCCTCTATAAATCTTCAGTGCTATCCACTCACAAAATCTTGGGGGCCCGATGGTTTGTTGGTATCCCTAAAAACTTAACCTAATTCAACACGCGACAAGTTGGTGCCGGTTACATGTCCGTAAACCACTATCCCAACTTGTCCCAACCCCAAATAGTGCACGGATTGGGTTCAAACAAAGAGTACATACATGAGCAGCCCTGAAAATTTGACATCTAAGTTGAATCTGTATTCGATGCCTTCTTTACTAGGACAACATACCGAAAACTAAAATTGGCAAAGCTAAAGTACTAGTTACTAAAAGATAATTATTATTTCAATATGTCCTTGTGGTCAAATGGTAAAAGTATGGGAGTAAATTTTCCGTTTGTCTAGGCTACAAATTACTGATAGTAATGAACAAGTTTATGTCTATATATACATTATTTGCTAATATTCTACATAATAACAAATTTTCGATATTTTTTTTTGCCTATCAATCCGACGACACCTAACTTAAAAGGCTGATATGACTTATACAAGGACCGGCCCTGGGTACATACGATGTTACCCGACCCAACACGCATTGTCTGATATAAACGATCAAATAACAAGGCGATGTAGGAGTGTGAAATTGGGAAATGTCTATGAATGGAAAGCCATTGCGAGGGTGCCACTTGATGGAGAGAATATGAACAACATGAGGCGTGATGGTAGGACCTTCCGAGTTATTTTAGAAAAACAACTTATTTCAAAAATCAGTTGATTTACATCCAAAAATCGCGACTTACCTTGTTTTATATATTAAAAAAAACTATTTGCTTTCAGAAAAACGACGATATCTAGATAGATATTTTCCATCCTTAGGTTCATCTGCTTTTATGTTGTCGACCGCTCTCCTCTGTGTTTCTTGCTGACTCGTTGTCATTGGTGGCATTGGCGGAGCAACCGCGCGCTAACGTGGCTCTGATGAAAACCTAGTTGATCAGAGCAATAGCGTCGGTTGAGGGTAGGGAAATAACTGACACTTGTTTTATTTTTTAACATTTGAAATGTGATTTTGGTAGTTTGGGAATGAAATAGTTGTGGCATATTGTTACTATGAAGTTAATTCGCACCTGGAGACTGACTAGTAAGAAGGAGAAACCAAGAAGCAAAAAACGCAACATGACGTTAAAAGAGGCTGTTACTACTAATCCTATATATCTCCATTAGTCGTTTCGATAATTGCTACAAAAAACACATTAACACGTTCGAGGAACATAAATGGATAGCCAACTTGGTGGAATTAGACTGCGAAGTTGTTAATAAGTCGGAGACATGAGAAATGGTTGTAGATGCACTGTCGACGAAGGAACATAATGAGAAGGAAGACAACAAACTTAAGATCAATGTTAAGCGCAGAGAGGGGAATGATTGATAAAAAAAAAAAGGGAAAGATCTTAATTTTAATTAGTTCTCTATTGAAATGAGTTTTAATTTAGGACGGAGAAGTTTTACAGGGAGCTAGAGAGAGCATGTTAGTTTGTGTTATATTTTTTGTACAGGATGATATAATCAGTGTTTATGATTTTAATTTTAGTTCCCTATTGAAATGAGTTTTACAGAAAACATTCAAAAAAAATGAATTAGAGAAAAAGTTGATACTAGTATTATATATGCAGCATGATGATTAAATAGGCAAAGTGTGTCTGATTGGACGATTTTACAAAGTGTTGACGGATTATAAAGCAAATAAACTAGTAGGAAATAGTAGTATTTTGAAACGATGATGTGTAGTAATTCATAAACATGTTTAGTGAGTATTAAGGAGTATGAATATGCATTTGGTAATTGAAATTATAGTATAGTTAGATTGAAGTGGGAGGGTTGGTAGTAGAAAAGAATTAGTAAAGGATAAAAGGGAGTAAATAGGCATGTGAGTTTAAATGAGTTTGATATTCAAATAAATATTCACGAGTAGTTACACTAATTAGTTTAGGGGTTTAATTAATTAATTCTAGTAATCGTGTTTCACACGACGCGCGCCGCGTAATGCAATAAAAATATATAAAATATGTATAATTATGATATAAATACGTGGATAATAAAAAAAAACATATTTTAAGATTTAAAAGAATGTTTGGTTGTTAAAGAGTGATAAATAGTTTTTATTAGTTTTTATTTTTTATATTTTTATGGGAGCATGGTATTATTGTAATTAATATAAAGATGTATGGATATTTTTGAAAAAAAAAACTGTTAAATTTGAACAGATTCATTTAATTTGTTTTGGATTAGTTTAATTTATTATAATAGAATGATGAGAAAAAGCAAAGTGATATAGATGAGGTCGGAGTTGTTTCGAGTTTGCACAAATAATAATAATAATAATAATAAAAAAAAAAAAAGAGTCAATACAAAGAGGACGTGTGGGGTTTGTGAGGTGTGAAACAAATTAAGAGGTGGGGAGTGTGAATATAGAAAGGGTGGTGAGACCTGATGTAGCTGATAATAGTTTGAGCGGTGGCAATTGGCGGGAATCAAATAAATAAATAAATAAAAAGAGAGAGAGAGAGAATTGGTTGCCTGGTATTATATTATATTTGTATTCACTTCTGTGTTTATGTGTGTTGGGAGAGAGAGTATGTTGAGGAGAGGGGGGGGGGGGGGGGGGGATTGGAGATTGAGAACAAAAGAGACCGACTGATCCGACTGATCCATCCATGTGTACCTACGTAACGCCTTTTGTTGTTGTTGTTGTTGTTGTTGATACTAAGTATTTTGTTTTTGGAGCAGTTGATGAATGCCGGTTTAGAGAGAGAGAGAGAGAGAGAGAGAGAAACCCCCCCCCCCCCATTGATTTCAGTAATCTCTCTCTTTTCTTTTCTTTTCTTTTAGAGAGTAGTAGTAGTAGTAGTAGTAATAAAAAAAAGGAAAGGAAAGGGAACACATGTACATGTTAATAAAACCACACCTCATCTCTTTCAACTCTAAATCCTTTCTCCATCCGTCCTCCTCCCCATTGGCCAATCCCCCTCTCCTCCTTTCCACTTCTTTTTTTTAAATTAACTATAATTATTACCAACCCCAAACACATTATTACTATTATTAACTCATTCTAATATTACTATTAATAATCATAATCCCCCATCCATATGTTGTATCTTTATCTAATCTAAAACCACATTAGTGTAATCAATGAAACTGATACTACTATTACCATTTTTACTATTTATAATTCAAAAACACACATACAGAAAAGAAACCCCCCCCCCCCCCCCCCCCACCCATGAATGGGGAATGTACAAATGGCAGGGAAGATAAGAAGTGAAATTGCGGTTTACCAATTAAACACCCCTTCCCCACAAAGGCATTTGACTACTTACTTACTTACTTACTTAGTAGTAGTAGCAAGTACACCCACACACACCCACACACACACCCACACACACACAAAAATAAAGGAAAGAGATAGAGAGAGAGATGGAGAGAAACGAGGCCAATAGGGAGAAAAGGTGTGTAGTAGTAGGAGGAGGAGTTAGCAAGGGAAATAATAATAATAATAATAATAATAATAATAATGATGATGATGGTGGAGAGAAATGTAGTAGTAATAATAATAGTTGTGATCTGTTTTCTTCAATCACTATGCTTCCTGTTTTCAGAAAAAAAAGAAGTGCTGTTGTTTCTCCTAAGCTTCACACCAAAACTACTATCAACAAACCAAACCCAAAACCAAAACCTAAACCAAAACCAAAACCTAAATCTAAATCAAAACCTTCATCTTCTTCTTCAGTAATACTAACACATCCTCAAATTCCTATTCCTCCACTCACCCCTCATGTACTACTCTCTCTTTTCCCTTTCCTTCTTTTATTTTATTTTCCCTTTTTTGTTTCTCCCCTTCTTCTTTACTATTTTATCTACATTTTATTTTTATACTTTATACTTTTAGACACTGAACAATCATTATCAGGCAATATTACATTTACGTGTTTACAATTTAGTGATTTTCTACTAGGGATTTTGTATCTCTGTGTGTGTGTGTGTGTGTTTGGCTATCACCACCTCTCCATTTAATTATACTTTGAAGATTTTTAGGACTATACATTAGATATGCTTACCCGTCCACAAGAGTTGAATCCGAGTAGCCTAGCCAAAATAAGTAGATTTATTTGGCCTTTTGAACTTTAAAAAAAAAAAAATATATGATCAGGCTAAAAAAGTAAATCTAACGTGTCCGAAGCCCTATCAATTAGGAAATTCCGTACATACTAATCATCATAACACAATCTTTTAAACGTGTCGCTTGTACGAGTCCCACTGTTAGATTGAGTCCTTTTTGTACCTTTTTAGCTTTCTTTACTAATCTCTTTTTGCTGTCATTGCCCGGATTTGACGCGTAATCACTGCCTTTTATTATCAATCATCATACACGAGGTTGTCGTGTTGCGGTGAATGCGTTTGTTCTTATTTGGGTAAAATCATTTCCATTTCAAGGTTTGTGTTTCTTTACCAAGTTATTATATTACGCCATTTTATTTCTCCAGATCTTCTTTCAACCAGAGAAGTCACACCACACTCTAACTCATTAGTCTTTTGTTTCCTTTTCTTTTTCTTTTTCTCCCTTTTCTTCCAAATTAAAAAACTGTCACCTTACTCTTAATCTACTTTTTGTTTTTCCTTTTTGGTATTTGTCTGTATTTCCTCAACTCTTTTTCAAGTGATGGTCTTAGTCAAATTTAGTTGTGGATTTTTGTCCCTTTCTTGCATATCCGAGATAAATACCATTGCTTTTTATTAAGGGAAAGTGTCCAACTTTTACCTAGAAGATGAAATCAAAGTTATAATCAAATATCTAACAACCATCCTAATTTCCCAATAATTACGTGGTACAACATTACAATTTGGCCAACATTTTGCAACACTCTGAAGAGGCTTGTTGTGGATTGGAATCCATATTTGCTTCATTGCGGGTGACATTCGAACATACATGACTTAGAATCGTTTTTGCAAGGGAATGTTTATTTAATAATGTTTATGGGGAAAACGAGCACAATTTTTTAAAGCAGGGTACATCCGCCCCTGCTTTACTTGATTGGTTGATTTTTGCTCATCGATTGGATCTTTTAAAGAAAGATGATTACTGCTGAAAATTTCTAAGGAACTTAGGATAATCTCTAAAAATTTATGTCTATAGTTATGGGCCTCATTACCTTTGAATTATGTTAAAAATTGATAGTAAACACTATTAGTTACCTAAAAGATCAACTTTGCCAGCTCTGTCCAACGAGGGGAAAGTGTCGCCTTTATCATGAACTCGTTTATCCATCAGACTAGAAGAGTTTGGCGTGGTTATGGATGTGTTTTTTAGGTTTTCCTTATTTGTTTTCTTCTTGTTTTTATTTTAAGAATCAAGTTTTCTAATTTCTCTAGTAATTTGATGTCGTTTTATTTCTTACTTCCTCTGTCAGCTAGATTTTGTCCTCGTCTTTCTTTTTAATTTCTTTCTTCTAGTTCTATCCACCTTCTCTGTATTTTACAAGTTAATAACTTGGTCTTTTATTTCCCCTTTCCAATATATCTTCATTTGCGGTTTGTTTGAGAGTGAGGTGCTGCCATTTCTTCTTTTTCAAGTGGTGGTGGTAGTCAAAGATTAGTTGTGGCTTTTGTCTTCTTTGCATATCATGATAAATGCCATTGTCTGTTCTTAATTGAAAATTTCCAACTTTTACCTAAAACATAAAAAGAGTAAGGTAATAATCAAGTACCCAACCACAATCCGAACTCCTCCCACATTTTACCCGTAACCGACTTATTATTTTTGCGGATATTTCAGCTTATTGATATTGGCTCAATATTAGACTGGGAAATCTTATTTGCTTAATTGAAGCTGCAAATCTTGGGAACATAGGACTGATAAATATTTCTGGTAGGAATAATTGTTTAGTTTTATGGGGGAATTAAAAAGTATTCTATAAAAGAAATTAAGCAGAAATCACGCCACCATGTACAATCACCCTCACATGACTGGTTTAATTGATTTCTATGACGGTTTAATCTTCTGAAAAGACTATGATAGTTGCTGAAACTCTTTAAGAAAGATTCCTCAGAATAATTGTTTAAAATCATGTTATTGGTGGTACAGACGCAGTTACCCGAAATATCTTTTTTGAACTTAAAGTGGGTGATAATGGAAGGATGTTAACCGTTACTCAAGATCCATGTTGTGTACTAATAATTTGATGTTCTGTGAAAGTGATTGGTGATTTTATGTGTGTGTGTGTGTGTGTGTGTGTGTGTGTGTGTGTGGAAGGGGGGGGGGGATGATGTACTTAAGCTGTTCTGGAATTATTTGCACTGCTTCAGGACATCTGGATCCAGAATTATCATAGCCCAATCATTACTATTATTTATAAAAATATCAGAACATTATAATCTATGCACTTACATCTTCATATGTTAGTTTAAAGTATGAATGCATGATTATCACGTCTTTTCGCCGGTGTAATTTCAGAGTATTTTGTTGGTAAACGCAAAACAGAAAATTCCTGCACTCTGAATCAAATTTTGCATCATTACCTTGATACCTTTGATTCCTTAAGATTGTTGAACCATTTTGTATAAGAGTTAAAGATTGGTTAATTCTGAAATACCTTTTTTACTTATTGCTATTTCACATAAAGCAATGTCCGTTAGTAGCAACTGTTAGTAACAGAAAACTTTAACTGTAATTATTACAGTATTTGGTAAAGCACGTGTTCTATCTCGGGCCATCAATAACTGCTGTTATAGTTAAAGATTAATAAGTAGCTCTCATCAGATTCCCTGATCTTGTAAGTTTGTATTGGCGCGTTCAGGCGAAAAAGAGTTGATCTGGAGAGTTGGGATTACGATGACGTGTGTTGGTTTTTACTCCATATGCCTGCAGGGCTAATTAAATAGATGCGACAAAGAAATTAAAAAATATTCTGTATAGAAACTTTGTCAATAGAATATTGGAAAATCATAAAAGCACGTGTTTGATTTCGTGCAGCTGTTTATCAAAAGTACCAACACATTTGTGACTGGATAGCAACAAAATCATCACTGTTAACATTTCCATTCTCAGTTTCTCTTTTTCTCTCGTCTTCCTCTTTTTGTTTCTTAGCAGATTTGGTTCTGCAGGATAAATTGTAAGCTGAAAATTGGATTTTATCTCATGGGATTGCATTGCTATTGATTAACATGGAAATTATTTTATAACATTGTGCTTTAGGTAATTAATAACCCAAGGTTGACGTTTCTTTTTGAGAAAGAACTCCAGTCAAGTGATGTGAATTCTCTCAAGAGGATGGTAGTGCCAAAGGTTTGCCTCTTTTTTTCCTCTAAATTTTTTCTTCCTTTAGCGAACTAGCTCCAGATCACAGTGGCAACTGTTAGTTTGTCAATTTATTTTCTATAATCCGGATCAGAGCTGACATGGGTAATTGGGGACAATTTCAGAGAGCAGCTGAAGCTTACCTCCCGAAACTCGTTGAAAAGGAAGGGTTCATTATCAGCTTGGATGACATAGATGGCCTACACATGTGGAGCTTTAAGTTCAGGTTTTTACTAAATCTTATATGTAGATATGGTGAATCATTTTAGTATGAATGTACGCGATGGACGCTGGTTTTCACGAAAAAAAAACCATTGCGCATCACAGACATAATTTAGCTTAGCCTTTGAGACACTAAGGGCTTGTTGGCTGCCCTTTGAGCTGGAATTTTCAAGATTTTAGCATAAATTTTTTTTGTTCTAGCTTTAAGCTTCAACTCTTTTTTTCAGGCTGAAAAACATAACAGAAAAGCTCAGACTTTAAACTGGTCAACCAAATAATGTCAAGCTTTTCAAGTAAAATATATTTCAGCTAATTTTGTAACCGAGCAAGGCCCCACGGCTTGTTTAGATGTAATTATTAACCAAATAAGCTGGAGGTTTTGAGGTTTAAAAAAGTCGGCGTGCAGCCAACTTCAAGCTTCTAGTTTTTTAGTCCAAAAAAAGGACAAATGCTTATCTTAATGCTGGTTCTCCACATAATCCAGCTTTTAAGGCAAGCAAAAAAAACAACAAGAAAGGCTGCAACCAAAGAGGCCCTAAATATGGGATTTTTTTCACCGTTTAAAAGGCTTAAACCCTGACATATAATTTTACTAGCTAGTTTTGAATATTATGGTTTTACATTTGTCCTTGATATTGTATGCAGATACTGGCCAAACAACAATAGCCGTATGTATGTATTTGAAAACATTGGTGAGAATTTTACTTATTTTAAGAACATAAATATATACATATATAGAATGTATGTATGTATATATATATATACATCGTTATATGGACATCAACTTGGACATTTTTTTTGCAAAAAACGTTTCAAATCAAGATTTGATTAATGCAAATCTCCATGGTTTCACGACGGGAACACAAATATGCGTCTTTTTTTTTCCGAGATGTATAATGACATGTTTTGAATTTTTAAATTTTACCGTAATTTTTGAATTTTACTGTGGAGATTTGCATTAATTAAATCTTGATTTTGAGCGTTTTTTGTAAAAAAGTGTCCAAGTTGATGTCTAAGTTGATGTCCATGTAACCTCCCCATATATATTATATATATATATGTATGTGTATATAATGTTTATGGTTTTCCCTTATACTTGACCGAGTTATCTTGTTTGAATGTTTTCAGGGGATTTTGTAAGTACTCATGGTTTAAAACAAGGAGACTACGTAATGATGTATCAAGATTTTCTAAACCATAACTATGTAAGTCCAATCATCATTCCCGAGACCTCTCTTTGAATCCTTTTTAACAAAATCGTCGTAGTGATTTCGCTAATTTGTTGTCTTTGATTAGGTAATCGGAGCTAGAAAAGCGTTTGAACAGGGTCCCTGTGTTGAAACCGGAGAGAACTATAAGCCACATGCACTTAGTTCGGAAGAAGTTGTCATGAACTTTCCCACATATAATGATAGCGATATGACCTTTATCAATGATATGGGGTTTTCGGACAACTCTGATGATTTTTCCTATGTTTACGAGACAACGTTGTCCATCGAAAGCACCACTTTGTTTGACTTTTGGAGTGGACCAATGACGAGTTACCCCTCGAGAGCTGGATCTATTGGGAGCTTTGAGTCCATTGAGAACTCTCTCGACGAACTTATGCTCAGCTTCTAATAATTATGCATTTTCTAAATAGGGTTCTCCTTTTAAAAATTGTGTAGTATGAGAACTTGTTTGTTTCTTTAAATAATGTCTTCTTTGTTGTAAACTTATAAACTAAATCTGTAACTGCTAGGATAACGTTCCTAGTTTACTTATCATTTCGTATCAGTGACATTAATGTTATTCGACTCGCACCCTCGCATATTATCGAAAAGGATACATATGCAAGCTTCACCGTTATAGTCTTAGTTGTGTGGTGTGTTATTGTGTGAACTTGTGCATTTTACGTGGTTGCTTTGCTTTAGTTGCTTTTTTTTGATTGGTTTGTGCTGGCATATTGTGTGATGGAGCACCATTACCCGAATGGAAAACAAAGAGGTGAAGAAACAATGGTGATTTAATTCTCTATTTATTTTTTATTTTTTGGCGAATATGTTGTGTTGTGTACGGGCGTAGAACAGTTTCCGAAAGATAAGGTCGTCTAAGTGAATATAGGCCTTGCTTAATATCGGAATGTATTTGGTTGACCAACTTAAAAGGTGAGTTTTTTTTTTAGTATTTTTGTCTGGAAAAGTAAGAAGCTTTACGCGAACAAAAAAAGATTCAGCGTATTTGCTTAAAACCAATAATTAGCATGATTTCAACCCTGTGGGAAATGATTCAATGAGTACTGAAACAAAATGGTTTAGATATTATGTCGGAAAATTTTGGTGCAGTTACTAAGGAAAACCGACGTTAAAAATCTTTTAAGATTAACTTTGGATGCCCAATGATTTTGCTTTTCTTTTTTCCTTTTTATGTCTATGATTTGATACTCAAACAATTCCCATTAATGTTATATTGTTATATACCTAAGTTCAAATAAATAAAAAAATGAATATGCCTTATTTTTAAGTATGAAAGTATATACTTTAGATTAAAATTTTCTTACCTAGCCTTCCCTCGACATGGGTTTATTTTCTAAATAAATAATGGAGTGGGGCGGGGCTTATGGAGAAGAATGAAAACTAAACTATGATCTTGAAACTCTCTTCTAACAGATCCAGTATGTTATATGTTTTTCACTTTTTCTTATCAAATGCACATCGAAATCAATCATGGTCTTATGTTTGTAATCATATGTAAGTTGAATTATAAATTAGTGTTTATTAAATTAGTAATGCTTTCTTTTTCGTAACAAATCATTTTCAGATGCAAGTCGAAATTAGGCCGGTTGGCAATAATTGGCGTGTTCTGATCAGGGAAACTAGCTAAAGCTAATTGACATTAAAACATCATATCATAATTTTCATACCTCGTCATAGTAAAATTCTTACATGTCACCTATCTGAATTCTATTAGGGTTACTAACACAAATTACTATAGAGTTATGCATGTCTAAAACAGTAAAATTAATCTGACCCTCTTTCCGGACAATTCCTGGTTTTCTAATTAACGTCCGAGGAGCGGCACCAGACTCCCCCATCTCGGGAAGTTACCGGGACTCCACCTCCGTTTTCACTATTCGGAATGACTTTTCGATTACGGTTTTTTTGTAATAACGTTTTGTTTTATTTCGAAACTATTTGTTAAAAAAATATCTAAAATTACAAGTTATATATATATATATTTTTTTTTGTATTTTTTGGACTTACTAAACTATAAATTGCCAAATAAACAATGAAACACTAAATTTTTTATAAAAATTGAAATTTTACATATTTTTGTAACAAACAGTTTCGAAATAAAACAAAACGTTGTTAAAAAAACGTAATATAAAGATCATTCTGAATCGTGAAAACGGAATGAGAGTCCCAATAACTTCTCCAAATGAGGGAGTGTGGTGACCATCCTTCATTAACGTCACCCTCCTTGGTTACGTGTATTTTTTTCTTGATTGATGATATGTGGACGGAATTAAAGAGACTAATATATATATATATATATATATTAATATCAAGGGTAATACAGACAAAATTTGCCAGTTTAGACTAGCCCTCCACTCCAATTTGTTTATTACATTAGTAAACCGGCTAGGGGTGGGTACGATACCTGTTAGAACGGATTGACTTAATACTAAATCAATTCCTAAAATAAATTACAGAATCACGGATTGATAAAATTTAAATGTCAATCCAACCCAATTAAACTTATTACAATTAAAAGCACAATCCAATCCAACCCGCAAAATAAATTGTGGGTTGAGAAGGGATTAATTCTTAAATTTTCATCTTGGTCGTTTATTTTTCACAATTTGCATAATTAACCTAAATTTTAAAATAAATTGAATTTTTCATAGAAAAATATAAATTAAAACCAATAAAGATACGTTTAGAAACATTCGTGAATAAATAACAAAACTAAAATATAACAAGAATGGAAGGTTGGTATCTTAAAATACACAATATATATATATATATATATTACAGGTTAAAACAGATTGAGACGGATTAACACGCACTTTGAAAACATCAACCATAACCCAACCCATAAAATATGTAGCGGATTGGGATGGAACGAGTTGATATTTTTTATACACTCAACTTACCTCAATCCACCGATCTTTTGCACACCCCTACCCCCGTAAGTGTATTCTTATTGCACATGATCTTTCCCGTTGGATGGTTTTTAATAATTACTTTAATCAATATACATTTATCAAGTACATACAACTTTACTTACTTTTTGGTTAATGCTAAACAAGTGATATCAGCAAAGTGTTATACTAGTATTATTTATGGTATAAGGTGCATGCGCGTTTATTTGACTTTGTACGTTTGAGAATAATAGTAGTATTATATTAGTGTGAAGTATTTATATATTAGTGTGAAATAGTTAACCATCCGAGTGTCACATTGCTTCTTAATTACTTTTTGTGAACATTTATTTTGATTAGGCTGCATTGTTACCTAATCAATTTTGTAACTATACAAGTGCAAATTAATAGCATTACACTCCTGTTTGCATGTGCTTTATTCGGTTGCATTGCATGGTCACTATTTGAGACCATCTAATTTATTCACATTATAAGGATGATGTTTTTTTTTTTGTATTACATAAATTAATTGTAGATCCCGTGAGATACCTTTCATGTTTAGTTCATCAGTTGCATTGCCTGATTGCATTGCTATTTCAAATAAAATAAAATAAAAATGAGACCTGATCATAAGATGCTTTTAATCTTCAATGAGTTAGTATCATCTAGAGAGTCATGTAAGGAGATAAAATAAATAATTTTGAAGATGGATATGTTATTTGGGATTTTCAAAATTGTGTAGAAGTGAGAGAGAAGTTCATTTAACACTA
This sequence comes from Primula vulgaris, assembly GCA_963920805.1. Taxonomy (NCBI): domain Eukaryota; kingdom Viridiplantae; phylum Streptophyta; class Magnoliopsida; order Ericales; family Primulaceae; genus Primula; species Primula vulgaris. The sequence goes on from OY987217.1 coordinate 174,491, forward strand.
TTATTAATGGTTAACTAACCGAGTGATGATAGTCATATTTCTAGCTAGCCAACTTAATTAGCATATTATTAGATTTAAATTTAGGTAGTCATGCACTGAACGAGCCTGGGTGTAGGATAACTTATTCTGGGACCAACTCGTTAAATTTTCTGGCTTATTGATTGATTCATCCGTCGCTTAAATCCTTAACCGAACTAATCACCCCAAATTTGTTCATTTTTTATTAATACTGATATTTGTAGGTTGACACCTTAATTAGCTATACAATGCACAACACATTATGAATTATTTGTCTAAAAAATACATTTAGTATACTCAACCACTATTCGTTAACAATAAAAAAAACCAAACTATCAATATTAATAATCTTAATTAGTATTAAGCTACGTACTTTTTTCACACACACATATTTTTGACAAAATAGATCTTCAAAATCGTCGTGTGTTATCACATGACCAAATGAAAGGTTATTTTACCGGTTTGTGCTCATTTTTCGTTTCAAATTAAATGGTGAAATTTAGTTGTACGTCTCTATCTTTTATATTTTTTAGCGAAAAATAAGGATGAAAAAGTAAAATAAACTTTAATGTGGTCACGTAATGGTATGTAACATGATTTTGAGATTGATTTTGTCGGAAAGATTTGTTTGTGAAAAAAATACGTGGTTTAATATTTTTAAATAGTAAATGTTGATAGTTTTGACAAATTTGTGATGAAAGTAGGCTAAATTTGGTGATTTATTCCCGTATACTACATTCAACTGTATATGTAGGCAGACGATGGAAGATGAAGAAGATCCCACGTCACAGATTGGCACGGCGGTAGAGTGTACCTTTTTTACTTTTTTCATTTTCACACTGTTTTAAAGTGCAAAAGAGCAAAATCCAAAGATGGAAATATTGTTGTGTCATAAATGCAAAGCTGTAACCATTATTAAGATCCCATGGAATTGGTATCAATAATTAAATGTGTATGAAATAGATCTTTCCAAAATCATTTTTCCTCTTTCTTTTGTAATCTGAAGTATCGTAATCATATAAAACATCCAATGATTAAATCCTGACCTGTTGCAATGAGATATATGAGTACTACTTACTTATATATATCATTCTATGTAACACTCAATTAATTAAGAGTACTAATCATACATCAAAATTACTCCGTATTAATAAAACTAATGCATTCCATAGGAGTAGAGTATAAAATGAAGTGTCTAACCAACCAGTAAAAATAAAATATGTATGTTCACTACTATTACATTTCACACCTCATCATTTGGAGGGGAGTTTTGATTTAATTTCAAATGCCACTTACTTAATAATAATAATAATATGTAATGTGAGTTGGAGTGTTTGCAGGAAAACTGAACGCAACATTACTTGTGTCTGACACCACCAAGTACAAATGAATCGTTGTTTTAATGTACTATAATTTCAATTATTTAGTAATTCAATCAATGTGGCTACTACTCCCGCTAATATAACTATTATAAAAACAAAGTCACTCGCAAGTTTATTAGAAACTTATGAATTATAATATAATTAATAATAACAAGATTTTCTCTCACTTAGCCGCATATTTTAGGTTTTTAGCTGAGCCTACGCTATTGTCATGTAATAGTATGTGCAAAACCAATAAAATTTAATGTTTTGATTTTTTTTGCAATTTAAGAGTGGAATTTATAACGGTTCCGCATATTTAATTGGTTTTAATTAGTTATAGTTCGGTTTGACAAATTTTTTGTTGATTATTGGATTTTAATAATTTGTGGGTGGGTGGTTGAATAGTAAGATTATTCATGTTTTAAAAACATATTTTTAGACTAAAAAGTCCAATAGATAAAAAATATGGATTTTATGTGGATATTTGAAACATATTTTGTAAGATAGATCGTGGAGCTATCGGTTGCGTTATACATGTGGGATGAACGTTGAGAATAGAGAACCGTGGATGCGACGTGACCGGCGTGACATATCGGTAAATAAAGGAAAAGAAGGATGGGAAAAGGTAGGAAGGTGCGACTGATGATGAATTACTTTTTTTTTTGTCTACTTATTACTAATTATATTTATAATGATATAGTCTATGGAGTAGAGTAATTGTAATTGTGGACATTGAAAGCAGAGAGAAAAGAAAGAAAGAGGGATGGCGAAAAATGTGAAATGAATCTAGTAGAGAACATTCAAATTTCACTTACCAAATTTTAATTTATCTATATATGATGAGTTTTATCTTAAAAAATATGTTATATCAAACTCATAATCAACTCTATATTATTGCAGAATGCCACTCTGACTCCTTACAAATAAATGGTAAATAGTCCTCCTCATCACTTAAAAATTAATAGATCACACTTTAACCATATGAATTTTATTCTCACAATTATGAATTTTATATCAAAATATAATATTAAAATGGTTAATTATGGATAGAGAGGCTGTTTTGATGAGTATATAAAATATACATAACTTTGTAAATACAAAAAAATTAAATTTTCACGGGTATTTGAAAATTTTGGAATGTTGTATGTAAAATGATGTTGGATGGAGTTTGAAGAAGTTATAACATAAACGGGGGGGGGGGGGTTAGGTTAAAGGGTAGGTGTTGTAATGTGTGTGATAGATAAAGATAAAAATAGAATAGAATAAAAAAAAGAGAAAGGGATAAAAAAGTGGTGTGTGTTTTAATAAATAAGAATAACCACCCACCACTCAAAAAATGACAAAAACAACTCAATAATACAAACCAACACCAACACCAACACCAACACCAACACCAACACCATGAGGGAGGTTTAGAGAGAGAGAGAGAAAGAGAGAAAGAGAGTTGTGACTAAGGAGATAGATAGATGTAGAAGAGTCTCTTGTGTGTGTGTGTGTGTGTGTGTGTGTGTGTGTGTGTGTGTTGGAAGAGAAGAGAAGAGAAGAGAAGAGAAGAGAGAGAGAGAGAGAGAGAGATTAAGAGAAAATAGAGTTTTTAAAGAGTATGTATGCGTAAGTACACAACCCCCAAACATCATCACTCTTTTTTATTTATTTTTATGTGTTTCCAGATCTAATCTCTCTTAAACACCACACCCTAATTAATTCAGATTTTTTTATGTGTTTTTACTCTTTTTTTTTTTTTATTTATTATTTTTTTATTTTATATATGTGGGTAAAAGTAGTAAGTAGTACTCAAAAAACTTCAGATCTGCTTAACACACATCTTAGATCTCACATTTCCTTTCCCTTTTTTCTCTTCCTCTTTTTTTATTTATTTATTATTATTATTATTATTATTTCTAGTATAGTTTTAGAACTCCCTCTTAGTTGCAGTTTTCTTAGTATGTTTTGCCTCTCTGTGTGTGTATATATATATATATACATCTATATTATTATTAATTTCATCTTTGAGATTTGATTTGATTTGATTTTAAGTCAAAACCTATGTTCCTAATTTTATATTTTATCGATTTTTCAACATGATGAGCCTCTTTATATCACCACCTTATCCATGGTATACTTTTTTACTTTTCAAAAGTTTCTGTATCTTTAACAATTTTCTCATCTTGTTTTTCTAATTTATTGTTTTTAAAGGATGATTAATTACTTCCCGGAAGAGGTACTAGAGCACGTGTTCGACTACGTGACCTCTCACAGGGACCGTAACTCCGTCTCAGGGGTATGCAAGTCATGGTACGGAATCGAAAGATTCTCTAGAGAGAAAGTCTTTATCGGTAACTGTTATGCTATTACCCCAGAAAGAGTTATCGAGAGGTTTCCCCGGCTTAAATCACTTACCCTTAAAGGGAAACCCCATTTCGCTGACTTTAATTTGGTCCCACATGACTGGGGCGGGTTTGCGTACCCATGGATTGAGGCTATGGCTGAGAGGAGAGTTGATGTGGAGGAGCTTAGATTGAAGAGGATGATTGTATCTGATGAGTGCCTTGAGCTGATATCTGTTTCGTTTCCGAATTTCAAGTCTTTGGTTTTGGTTAGCTGTGAAGGCTTCACCACTGACGGCCTTGCTGCTATTGCTTCCAATTGCAGGTATACAAATACACATCCTCTTAGCATGGCTCCTGTTTGTTTTCACTTAGGATGCCCCTTTTAGTTTATTTGTTTTGCTTATGTTACTAGAAATTGCTCATTTTACGGGGCAGTTTAGCTAGGAAAAATGTGATATTGAGGATTGATGATTCTTAGCATCTTAGATGAGTTGAAAAGGCTTTCAAGATTTAACTGACATGAAAATTGGTAGATGAAGAAAATTAAAGATAATTTATTGAGGTTAATGCGTCATCGGTTGTATTTGAATGAAATGATGAAAAGTTGTGTCATACATACTGTAGTTTTTACGTTATAAGGCGTCATGTAGTTGATCTAGCAAGCAAATTGACTTGGCATGACGTATTCCGTTTTCTTTATTAATTGCTCAGGCTGTTCTTACTTTATAGTCATATCCTTTCCGTATCTGTTTTGTCGAATTTGCTAGGTGTGTTTCGTAGAAGATGCTAAATCTGAGAATCCTAGTGTGTTTGATGTTCTGATGTTCCTATTCCTATCCATTTTGCTTTTTTTCCTAATTTTCAATCATTACTCCTCAAAATTGTACAAGAACTCTAGTTAAAGTCGGTACAGCTTAGAACATGAAAAGGAACTTTGTAAAATTCAGGTATCATATTACTAAGGGCTAGTTAAACTACAGTATAGTCGAAACTACTTCATCAACCTTTCCTGCTGTTATTATTGGTTTCAGACTCTATTACTTAATAGTATTTCTTTGGTCATTATGGCTGGTAAGGTCTAAAATACGACTGAAATATTTATTATTCATTATGGGCAAGTTACAAAAAAAAAATCTACTTTTGGCCAAACGTTTCTCTGATCTGATTTCTGGTCTTAACTTCGTAATTTCAATGTTAAGGTTTCTTAGGGAGCTAGATTTGCAAGAAAACGATGTGGAGGATAGCAGAGGCCAGTGGCTCAGTTGCTTCCCTGACAGCTGCACATCTCTCATCTCTCTAAACTTTGCCTGCCTCAAAGGCGAAGTTAGTCTCCCAGCCCTTGAAAGATTAGTTGCCAGGTGTCGCAACCTCAAAAGCCTGAGGCTAAACCACGCAGTGCCACTCGAGGCTCTTCACAGGATCTTATCCGCAGCACCTCAATTGTCAGATTTAGGCACCGGCTCGTTTATCCATGACCCAATTTCAGAGACGTATAATAAGTTGCAAACTACTATTCGCAAATGCGATTCAATTAGGAGCTTGTCAGGGTTCTTGGATGTTGCTCCGTGCTGTTTGCCAGCTGTTTATCCGATTTGCTTAAATTTGACTTCACTGAACTTGAGCTACGCTCCAGGGATTCATAGTCCTGAGCTTATTAAGCTAATACGCCACTGCAGAAAAATCCAACGTCTCTGGGTATGTTTCTTTAACCTCTTCCTCATGTTTTATACATTAAAGTATCATTATGTTTGCATATCTGCATAGTACACTGATGTAACGTTTCTAACGGAGTTAGTACACCAAGAAGTACCACCATGTAGATAAAAAAAAAAAAAGAACAAAGAAATCATAGGTTGGATAACAATTAGTTATAGAACCAAATATGTTGTATTCTTTCGTGTCTATTAGGAGTGATTTATTATGGGTTTATCCTTTTTATTGCGCAGTTTATGGATACACTTCAAAAAAAGCAGGAAAAGATGTTAGCTTGGTTAGCTGATTAGTATGTTTATAGATTAGTCTACAAAGGTGTACTGCTTTAGTACTCAACGGCAATTAAACCCTTTCCCCATAAGAATCTTGAATATCTTTTATATCTCCGACTTTTTTTACGAGAAATTAACAAGGTTTCTGTTGTTTATACAGGTACTGGATTGTATCGGGGACAAGGGTCTCTGTGTCGTCGCCTCGACCTGTAAAGAACTACAAGAGTTGAGGGTTTTCCCCTCCGATCTTCACGGCGTGGGCCAGGCAGTCGTAACCGAAGAAGGCTTAGTTGCAATTTCCGCTGGCTGCCCAAAGCTTAATTCGATTTTATACTTTTGCCACCAAGTGACCAACGCCGCTCTCATAACCGTAGCCAAAAACTGCCCAAACTTCATAAGATTTCGGTTATGTATCCTCAACCCTACAAAGCCTGATCCTGTGACAAATCAGCCCTTAGACGAAGGTTTTGGGGCAGTGGTTCAATCGTGCAAGGGTCTAAAAAGATTATCACTCTCGGGACTATTAACCGACCAAGTTTTTCTTTATATCGGTATGTATGCGGAGCAGCTTGAGATGCTATCGGTGGCATTTGCAGGGGATACAGACAAGGGTATGCTATACGTATTGAACGGTTGTAAGAAGCTAAAGAAGCTTGAGATTATGGATAGCCATTTTGGTAACGCGGCACTTTTGAACGACACGGGAAAGTATGAGACAATGCGATCTCTTTGGATGTCGTCTTGTGAGGTCACGCTAGAAGGATGTAAGGAACTTGCTAAGAAAATGCCGAGGATTAATGTGGAAATAATAAATGAGGGTGATAATGTAAAGGCATATGTTGATGAAGACGATGATAATTCAAAGAAGGTGGAGAAGATGTTCTTGTACCGGACTCTGGTTGGGCCGAGGAATGATGCACCTGATTTTGTGTGGACATTATGAAACAGTCCTCTTTGCCGCTCCGTATTATTTCCCTTTTCAATGTTTTAGTTGTACCTTATTTAGGTGGACCAGCGTATGTTTTTTCGAAATGTCATCTTGGATTAGGTGCATGGTTGTTTTTTTCATTGATGAACATTTTTAGTTTAAGCTTCTGCTATTCAAAGTACTCGATTTTGTTAATAAGTATCGAGTTATAGACCATCATGATCAACATAGTGAAATTGTGCTCTTTTGAACGACGAAGTTTCAGTGTCCAGAAGTGACAACCATGGAACCTCGTCAGATATGGAGGAAATATTCAAGTAAAGGGTTGGTTACTCATAACCCCCTATGTTCCTCTTGGGTTTTCATAGATTCAAATGAATCTTCTGGAGATAATTAAGATTAAGGCAGACTTGGTGATAACAGCTATCTACATAATATCATCACGACTCACAAGATAGTGCATTTTGCAGTATAGAGATTCTCCTTATAAAAATGGAAAACCAATTGTCGAAGGGCACGACACAAGGTGTCTTTCATAAGTTGACTGAACAGGCATTAGGCAATGTATTCATTAGACATATATGCTCCGAGTTTAGTAAAAGCACAAGTCAACGAGAAGGAATCATAAGAATAGATCACTCAAACACATCATAATTAAACTTTTTGCATCCTCCAGCAAAATGATTTGATTTTGGTGAGCCAGAGTGAGCCGTAACATCATTTATCCTTCTCTTACGGAACCATAACATGATTCGATTAAGGAGTTCAAATGTTTATTTGTACAAATAATCATTACTTTCGGTCTGACCATGAAGAAGGCAAGGAAATGAATGGTTTTGCATAAATAGGCTTCCCTTTGTTGAGGTCTAGTAAAATGAGTTTCTTGACTTGGTCTTTAAGCTAATTGGATTAAGATCCCTTGTTCGGTGTTACGTTCTGCCTAATTAAAAACAGAGACTGTTTTGTATCAACATTTGATGTTATTTTATACAGTAACATTGAAAAGGTTGCGAGAAAGTACATGTGTACTAGCGTGTTAGAAGAGAGCTATGATTAGGAGAGATTAGATAAGATAAATTGATACATATATTGTTACAAGTCACAACAATATATTGTGCTCTTGCAAAATAGAAAAACAATTAAGGTTCGGGGAGAGCACAACAGTAAATTTCAAATTTAGGTTATAACATCATCAAAAGAAAGAAAAGATATTTACTTGTTAAACATATTACATATATGTTCCGAAATTGATAGCATACAACGCAACCATAAAGAATTACAAGAATAGACCAACCAAACACATTTTAAACTTTTTTGTATGCAGCGGGCTTAGAAGCAGCACTCCTCCAGCAAACAGCAGCAACAAAGTGCAGCAAAACTGCAGTCGTACAATAGCCAAAAAGACAAAGTTAGCCAACCCATTCTATAATTATCCAGAATTCCAGATGACGTAGAATCGATGAAAAATAACTAGCAAAAGCAGAAACAGCCAGTAAAATGAGCATTAACTTGATAAATTTGAAAACTGGCAAAGCAGCTGTCACATGTATTTAAGTGACTGTACTTAAAAGCCACCCACTCTACTAGTTGAATATTAAAAACGGACATTGAAGCAAAATAGATACGACCAATTTTATTGCAGGCTTAGTAAGCAAGCATCTTAGCTGATTAAGTAATAAAAAGCCGCCATACACTATTAGCTGATAATAAAAAACAAACATTGATCTAAAATAGATAGAACATGGGACGATTAGATCGTGTGCCACATATAATCATACGGATATGATCTTAAAACACCACCAGCTACCAGAGCCACGCTTTGGAACAAAGTAAGAGGAACATTTATCTACCAACTTTTGATTTTCAACGGAATAAATGAATTAGCTATAATTAAGTGGAGTTTAGATGCAAATATTCATTAGCTGGTGAAATTAACTTATACGAGCATCACAAAAAGGTGAAAAGAAAGTTAGATGGACTAAAGTGTGCACTGATGCCCACGATGCTGTTATGAACTGATGCACATTTTAATAACAAACTGGGTGTGCACTGTGCAGGCAGTGTAGTGTGTCAATGCTGCTATACTCCAAGACCAGAAAAGTTTGCGGCCTTGCTCGCTACCTACTGAGTAGAAGAATCCATGATTGTACAGAAGTAATAAAAAAATAATGCTGAGCTAAACATGTTATCTTCTCACAAAGTGAATAAAAGCGATACAAGATGTCTAATCCAAGTCAATTCACTGCAAGATATGGCACTGGACCGTCTGGGAATATTAGGAATTTAATCTTACAAACTTAGTCCATTGGCAACTTTCGCCACTTATTCTGATTTCTGAATAATATTATCCCATTAGGCTTACAAATTCTGTCTTAATTAAATTTGCATATTGTGCCAGATTTGAAGCTGAAAACATCAGCTTTGAGGCAAAATACGAAAAGCAACTCGTGCGCACAATGTTACTATTCTCCAAAATTAGCAAAGTTAATGGCTTCACTGGCAATACTAACTATGATAAAAAAAAAATAAGGAAACCATGATCATACAGGAAGTTATACTACGCTACGCTAAATAATTTTTCTGATCGTTAAGTGAATAATAATAATAAAGTTGGTCAAATACATGTCAATCACTGCACAAAACGGCATTGGCAGATTAGGATATTACATCCTGCTAAGTTTGTGCATTTTCAACTTCCCCACAAAATCTGTATAATATATTTATAATATTCATTTGGCTTACAACTCCGCTCATGTCTTTTATTCCTGGATCTTGTGTAAGATTTGAGGTGAAAAAGATCACGTTGAGGGGGATATAAGCTTTTGTTCAATTTGTGCCTTTTACACTTTGAGATACTTCAACTTAACATGAGTGTTCAACTTTTTTAAAAAAAGAAATGAAGAAGACTTTGAACGAAAGCATTATGTTCGAGAAAAAATGAGAAGAGCACTGTATATGATAGCAATTGCATATGAAATTTCAGGGACAGATACCATCAGATATTAGTGACCGAACGTATAAATTACTCGCTACTACCTCAAATATAAGAATAGAAAATGCAAAAATAAAACACCCGACAGATGAGAAAACTAGGCACAAGAATCGGGCCAAAAATACTGTTGCAAACAACTAACCTCAAAAATCACTCACTACTACCTCAAATATAAGAACAACAAATTGCAAGAAAGGAATACAAGGTGAGAACATTGGGCACGCATCAGACAAAAAAAACAGACTGTTGCAAGCTAACTAAAATCGGGAGTCAGTTAGTCCTTCATCCTATAACAATAGTTCAATTAGGTTTTTCACATGATTTAATAAAGTTCATTGATAAATTTAAAAAATATTGTTCTACCACACATGTCCCTACCTTAGTTTGTTACGTAAAAAGGCATTGATTATTTTGTTCACGTGACCCTAAACTTTTGCATGCTCAATGCATTAAATTAGGGTATAAATTGAATAACAAAGCTTAAAAAGCAAATTGGATTATTATTTCAGGACACAGTAAAAAACCAATTTAGACTGTTATCATGGGATGGAGGGACTAGTTTGCAACTGTCTGTTTTTAGGAGTTGTCTACTTTTAGCTTTTAAATAAATAATAACTATCTTTTTATTCAAGGAAAAAAGTGGACGGACATTGAGTTAAAATTATACTTCACTTTTTTGGGGTAAAAGGACAAGGTGTGAACTTAAAAGCTGAATAACCAGACGCATACAAAAAGAAGAAGCAAACAAGCTATGCTTAATAGACTTATAGACCTATCCAAACAAGAACTAGTAGTGAACTAAAGATTGGATAGAATATTAATCAAACACCTTAAGTTTAGAGTAAAACTAATAGACAGTTATGCAGGTGATAAAATCGAAGTACAAACTACGATTAAAATGTGCAGTACCTATGAAAATTTTGAAGACTAGCAAAACGATAACAACAGGTAATTTTCATAAAGCTATTCTAATGCGGGTGTGAGCATGCATACAACTTGTTTTGTAATGAAAAGCTAAATGTAAACCATTAGCTGAATAATGACAAAAAGAAGAGGTCCTAAATAACTTAATCAGGTAGAAAATAATGTATGTACATTACTAAGAGCAGTCAAAAGGAAAAAATGTCACATTGTAGCAAAATGATAAGACCCAATAAGTGTGCATAACATATTATCAGATGAGAAGAGCTCATAAGCCCCCAGATTGAGAATTTTTTTAATCTTTTATTTATTTTTTTATTTATCGATTTAAACATTTCAGCACCCCATAATTACGAAAATAAAGTTCTAATTCCGCCAATGTGTAAAGTGTAAACACAAGCTGAAAAGCGGAACTCACCAAAATTACTGATTAAAACCTCTAAAACATGTGGCAAGCGATTAGTAAAAAAAGAAAGAAAGAAGAGAATAGAAGTAATTACCATCCACGGAAGAAGGAAGAGGAAGAGTCATGATGCTGGTAGTGGTACTGGTAATGATCACAATGGTGGTGCACAGGTTGGTATTGCGGATGATGAGGGTATCCTTGATTGAAATAGCCTTGATATCCTCCTCCTACTTGATTATGTGGCAGAGGAGGAGGAGGAGGAGGAGGAGGAGGGGAATACGGACCGTATCCACCAGGTGGCGGTGGAGGGTACTGAGGGAACTGCTGCTGTTGTGGGGCCGGATACTGATTCCCTTGTGCTGGTGCTGGTAGTGGTGGTGCAGACGGATAACCTGCCGGAGTATATATCGATCCATACCCACCTGTATCATGTACGTATTATTAACATACATATACATATCAATCAATAAAATATTAATGAAATTGTGTGTGTGTGTGTGTTTTAATCTTAAAAATGTGGAGAATTGGTAAGGTAAAGTTGATCAAGTATTAACAAAGCATACCAACTTATATATCATTCTATTATAATAAGTCAATCCAAGTCAAATGAAGCTGCCCAATTTAGCCATTTTTTTCCAAAAATACTCCTACACCTTTATATTAATTACAATAATACCATACTCCAATAAAAATATAAAAAGTATATATATATATATATATATATAAGGCAAACCAATAAAGGCTGTCAAATTCTAAAAACGCCCCTATTATTTTTTACTTATTACTCATTTACATTTATTCAATTCAAAATATAAAAAACATACAAAAATCATGATATTTTCAAAACAATTATAATACTATACCAAACAAAATCGTTGTACGTGTATATTGTATAACAAAAACATTATATTACTCACAATTTTTAATTTAATATATTCATTCAATAAATATACTTTTTTAAAATTTATTTACCCGGATCATATATATATATAGATATACCACGCGTGTCACATAACGATTACTAGTAGTATTATATTGTTTGTAAGCATAATAAAAAATGGATGAATTCAGGAACGACAATCCATAGAAATTGGTATGAGATTAAAACTATGTAATACAGTAACCTGTAGGAGGATATATCGATATCCATACCTACCTGTATCGTGTATCGTGTATTATTTGCCGGAGGTTTCAGATTGTAAGCAATTGATGAATTGAGGACCGACAATTGAGAAGAATTTGTACGAAAATCAAAGTATGTAATAGTAACTAATAAGTATAAATAAGAGAAAGTGTATTATTGCACAAACATCAAACGGTAGGAACATATATGAAAGAAAGAAAGAAAATAAAAAAAAAGAAATATTGAGAAATGATAAAGTGAAGGGTAAAAAAGAAAACAAGGATGAATGAAAACAACAGGTATAGTTGAATGAATGAATCGTTAATGAATTGAGCATCGCACAATAAAAGAAGAAGCACACTAATCATTATATATCGCATATGTATGTATATGTATGTATCAATCGAATTTTAATAAATTAAATTAAAAAAAAAAAAAGAGGGTAGAGGTACCTACCTGCTGGGTTTTGGTATGTATCTTGCTGGTAACTCATTTTTTGCCTCTTTTTTTTTTCTTTTTTTTTCTTTTCTATATCTCAATCAATTCAATCAATTATCTCTCTCTCTCCTACTATTGATCGAGATTATTATTTGACCGGTAAAAGTAACCACCGTGCCAATTCTCTCTCTTTTCCCAATTCCCAAGAGAGAGAAGATATAATAAAATAAAAACATTATTTTAGTTTCGTAGTATAAAACTTAGTACTAATTACACAAATAATACCCCCTACTCCAGTATATAACAAACAGACCCTCCACCTCCAAATCATTCTCCTTTTCTAAGCCTTACTTCCTAAACTCCTAATTCAAATCACTTCAATTAACTACAACCAATTAGTACTGCTTTAATCATTTTGCGGGTGGATTTATAGTTTCATTTTAACTCCCCCAACCTTTTCTTTTTTCTTTCTTTCTTTTCCTTCCATTGCTGGTTACTCAAATTGTTTCCATTTTTTCTTTAACCCAAACATATCATATTGCTTTCTCGGTAAATCAATTTCTTTTTCCTAATGTGTTTTCCCTAATCCCAAATACACCCCAAGCGTGGTAGAAATAAAAATATTTAGTTCCGAAATGTTCCCAAGTGTACGGTTTGGTCCCCTGGCTCGCATTAATTTCTTCTACTTATGTATAAGGATAATTAAAGTAGGAGAAATTAAATAATCATACAAGTGATTGAAAATGAAATATATTGCCAAGTCCAAAGTACACCAAATTTAGGAAATTGATAAGACTTTCATAAATCAGGTAGCTTAAATGTCCATAAAGTGTATATATATACTACTTCAATTTGTTTTAAATTTCTGGATAACACTGTTGTAATATTTGAAGTACGTATAGTGACAATTTACAATCTTCATTCAAACTATATTGGATCACATCGTTGTATTTAGTCCTTGGGAAGAAAATGATGATCAAAGTTCAAACGTGGGTATTTGAGAATCGAAACCATGCTTGGCTCGATAAATTATCCGAGAGATTGCACTTCTATAAGGGTCACATTCTCGTTTCTCCTTTAAAAACAAAATGTTTTTCTCTACCTCCAACTTCACTTGTGCATACATTTCCTTTGTTTTCTCCCTGCTACTCCTTAGTTCTTGCTTCCTCCCTTCGCAAGTAAAAAAAAATAGAACAGAATCATAAACTACGCCAAAGGCATTGGAATTTAGCTGCGGAAGTTGTTATAATTTTAATTCTCATTTGTAAGTGAATGATGTTGTACCTTCCGTCTGGATTGGCTTTCCAAAGATAAAATAGAATCGTCCTGGAATTTTTGGTAACAGAATGGGAGGATATAATTCATGGTCTCCAACTTCTGCACCTACGCCACTTCACAATAATAATAATAATAAAAAACATACAAACAACAGTGAAGCTAAAGGCATGACTAAATTATCAAATTAGATTCTAGATATTGTGCTTTGTGCCGTCTAGTAAGAAAAAATTTGACCCAATTACAAACCGAAACTTTAAAACCTTTTAAACTTCATCGAGTACCTGGCTTCCGGAGACTGGGCAATAATCTTTTCTATGTTGTCTTTGAGATAACCAATCTTCATAAGATCAGCATAATCGAGAATAATCTGGTTGATGAACAGTCAATTAGTCAAACCGGAAATGAAGTCAGAATAACAAAAACAGTTGGTAAGTAAAAAGTTGAAAACCAATCACTCATGAAGTAACTATCTAACAGAAAAAAGGCCATGTATGACCAAAACATCGAACCGAGGTTGTACTTAAAAGTATATGACCTACATGCATTTTGTGAAATGAAAAGTATCGGGTGTACTGTCCCTCTTTAATAATAATAATTATGAAAAAAAAAAGTGTCAAGAAACCTTGTCTATGTTTTTTTTAAGAAACTTCTACAGAAATTCATAAAAAATAAAATGAATTTATTTTTGGTAGATTGTAATCTTCGCCTCTTTTATTTTCAATTACCAACATGATCATGATGCGGTACATCCGAAATTTTAGTAATAGTTAGGATCGACCTATATACTATAATTATTTAACAAATTAACACAGTGCAAAATAGAAGATGGTAAGGTTTAATAAGAGTCATAAGAGCATAAAAAAACATAAGGCTTACTTGTGCAATATCATCTTCACCAACAGCACCAAATGGTACAATTTTTGCTCCAAAGTGTGCGGCCATTCTAACAAACTCAGACTGCTCTGGCCAGGATAACTTGTATTCCTCGCCCTGGCGGGATTAAAAAACACATAATTAGGTACCACGCAACCTTTAAATACGGTTGTCATGTTATATTTGTATAACATGACTACGCAGGATATATGACTGGAGATTGAAACCAATATAATATATAAGAGAAATCTTATTATTTATGTAGAGAAAAGTTGATTCAGAAATAAGACTTTAATCAGGCCGTTCTTGTTAGAAGCTTTCAAGCTTAACTTTTTTGTTCAAATAATGGATTGTATTTGATTGATCAGCTTAAACTCGGATTTTTCTTTGGGTGCCTAAAAAATAGTAGCAATTTTAAGCTGGAACCGCATCTTATTTCTCAACCTTAACATCTTCAGCTTCTTTAATCAAAATGGGCAACCAAACAAGCCCTAAATCCAACAGGTAGTCAATATTATAAAAGAATTATCATTCTACATTTCTATTTCACTCTCTCTCTTTCAAAGACATGTAATGTACAGGAAAATGAGATAAGCTAAAACCTGAAGAAAATAAAAAGTAGGACACACACACACAGAAATAACTGCTTAAAACTTATAAATTTTACTTTGCGATGCATAGCTTCACGTGAACCCCCAGGATAAAGCAGGACATGAGAATTCGAAGCAAGAAGACGATAAAAATTAGCTGCCGAAACAGGAACAGCACCCAATGTTCTGAAATGGTCATAAGTTGATATATCAAGTTGTAGTGTTCCATGACTCGAATTTCTGTACAACATTCGGTGTGCTAACCCTCGTAGGATTATATCTCTTTCTATCATAAAACCAGATAATAATGAATTTAACTCGCAACCAAGCAACATGTGATAACCAACATACACAACCGGTCCTTCCAAAGGAACCCCTGCCAGGCCTCTCACAATCCTACCATCCTCTAAAGTCGAAAGCATCACGGGACTGATAGCTTCCTCCATCCATCTAAGTTACGCATTAAAGAACCGTGATATATCAATGATGAAATAAATAATTTCTATGACATCTTTTTGAAAATTATTGATATATATATATATATATATATATATATATATATATATATATATATATATATATTAATGGCCCCCAGACAACCAAGAAAACAACCACCCTAAGACCTATATTTCTGGATCCAACACTGCTAAGATTCCACCAGAAGGTCCTATCAGATCATGTAGTATTCTTATAATTAATTATAGTTGGATATATTGAGTTATAGATATGCACATTTAGGAATCCTTTGTGATTGTTGATTGGTAAAGCTCTCTTTTGCAAAAATAATTATCACCTTACTGGTTCGTATATTTTGTAAAATTCAGATGGGGTAGGAGGAATATAATCTGAAGCATAGTCAATGCATCTTCCACGGCGATAGAAATAAGAACCCTTTAGAATAGTTACTAGATCCACATTGTCATCCTGTCAAATATTGAAAAACAATCCAAAAACTAGAGTTCAATTTACGAAGATAACCCAATATAAAAAAGTAAACAACAATGGGTTGGTTTTCTATTATATGCGGTGATGTTAAAAAATGCTTACATAGATGCAAAAGCTGCTGAAAATGTTATGCAATTGGTAACCAGACAGAAATAATCATCCCACTCATACGAATGGATGGAAAGTAAGAAGACAAATTACATATATAGCAACAAATTGTCTCATATGATTAAAAAAATCTCATATATAACTACTGCATATATGTGGTGCAGTTCAAAAATTCTTACATAGAAGACAAAAAATAATCATCCCACTCAAAATAATGGATGGAAAGTAAGAAGACAAAGATTTTTTATAACAGATTCGTGTCTCATATATAACCGGATATATGTAGCCAACTAAAGAAGTTCTTTCATATATATATATATATATAACCGGTCACGTTGGCCTACTTAACCAATTATTCTTCACATATTGGAAATGATGCCAATATTCAACACTAAATATATGTTTTTTCCTTTTGTTGCCCTTTTAGAAACATGAACAAAAAATCCAATCATATTCATGTTGGGTCGAAACGACCGCTCACTCACATAAAACGACAACGCCAAAATATAGAGAGGGAAAGAACTATTATAATATCAAACTCAAACTAAATTTTGGTGTACTTACAAATGGAAGTAGAGCACCTATTTATACTAAACTTAAGAGAACATCAAAGGTCTTGAGTTATCAATATTTATTCTAGAAAAATCAAAAGACAACTTATTCATGCATCCATATCAAAGGTATAGGCATGTATCCTAAAGGTTCATGGCATTAAAGCAAACATTGAACCAAACAATTTATTATTTCAACACTCCCCTTTAAACTTGTTTGGCAACTCCGAGTGAACTTCTCAATCTTCGAAAGTCTTCATACTTTAAAGCCTTCGTAAAAATATCCGCCACTTGGTCTTGTGACTTCGTGTACTTCACTTCAACATCTCCTTTTTCAACACACTCACGAATAAAATGATAACGAGTATCAATTACTTCGATCATGGAACACCGGATTCTTAGCGAGGGCAATCGCGGATTTATTATCAACAAATATTTTTGTAGCTTCATTTTGCGGCATTTCCAATTCCTTCAACAAATTTCGTAACCAAATTGCATGACAAATGCATGCATTAGCGGCCACATACTCGGCCTCACAAGTGGAAAGCGTTACAATAGGTTGCTTTTTCGAACTCCATGTAAACGCCGTATCTCCCATATAAAATACGAATCCACTTGTACTTTTTCGATCATCAACGTCGCCTCCCCAATCGCTATCACTATAGCCAATCAACTCATAGTTATTAGAAAATGAGTAGTTTAACCCAAAATCAATTGTACCTTTTATATAACGAATAATCCGTTTCGCGGCCTTCCAATGCGATAAAGTTGGTGCCTCCATATAGCGACTAAGAACACCAACTCCATATAAAATATCCGGTCTCGTAATCGTCAAGTAACGCAAGCTTCCAACTAAACTTTTAAAGAATGTTGGATCCACACTTTCTTCTTCAAAATACTTCGATAATTTTGTAGCGCAATCCACCGGCGTATTAATTGGTTTACACCCTTCCATTTTAAACTTTTCAAGGATATATTTTGCATACCCTTCTTGCGAAATAAAAATACCATTTTTATTTTGTTTCACCTCAATACCAAGATAATAAGACATAAGTCCGATGTCCGTCATTTCAAATTCACGACTCATAACACCTTTAAAATCCTCAAATAGTTTTGGATTATTTCCCGTAAAAATCAAATCGTCCACATATAGACAAACGATCAAAACATCTCCATTTTCATCAATTTTCACATAAAGAGAATGCTCGTGAGGACATTTTATAAATTTATTTTTTTGGAAATACTTATCAATTCTAGTATTCCAAGCTTGCGGAGCTTGCTTTAAACCATAAAGCGCATTTTTCAATTTTAAAACTTTATTTTCACGACCTTTTATTTCATAACCCGGCGGTTGTTGCAAATAGACTTCTTCTTCTAAGTTTCCATTTAAAAACGCAGATTTCACATCCATTTGATTTATTTTCCAATTATTTTGCGCCGCCAAAGAGATTAAAAATCTTATCGTTTCCAAAAGAGCGACGGGAGCAAACACTTCGTCGTAGTCGATGCTGGCCTTTTGGTTATAACCTTTTGCGACCAATCTAGCTTTGTATTTTTCGATTTCTCCTTTTGCGTTCTTCTTCTCCTTATAGACCCATTTCGCGCCAATAGTTTTATGCCCTTTCGGTAAGTCCGTCAACACCCACGTATCATTTTTCATTATCGATTTTATTTCTTCATCCATAGCGTTTCTCCAGTTTTCGTTTTGCATCGCTTCTTCAACGTCGATTGGTTCACAACCCGCAAAGAGACAAAAAAGAGTAACGTTGTCGTCGATTCTTTCGGTCACTTCGTATAAGTCTTGTAAGGTTCGAAAACGTTTGGGCCTTTCGCTTGAACTTTCATCGCTCGTGGATCCTACTTCGCCATGCGAAGGAGGTGATGGTGGTGGCGTCGTGGGGTCCTCTTCTACTTGAACTTGCTCGTCTTCCTCATCGCTGTAATAAGGAAAGAAATTATAGTCGTCCTCCATTTTGTCGAAATTCCACGTTCCTTTTTCGTCGAACTCAACGTCTCGGCTCACAACAAATTTTCCGTTCTCCGGATTGTATAGCTTGTAACCTTTTGCCCTCGGGTCGTAGCTAATGAATATAAACTTCTCGCTTTTAGCATCCAATTTGGATCTTTTTTGGTCCGGAACATGAGCATATGCGATTCTCCCAAAAACTCTTAAATGCGCTATTCCCGGCTTTCTTCCACTCCACGCTTCTTCAGGAGTTTTACCCCAAACACTTCGAGATGGGGATCAGTTCGACAAATAAACCGCACTATCAACGGCCTCGGCCCAAAATTCTTTTGGAATATTTTTACTTTTCAACATACTACGAGCCATATTTAAAAGAGATCGATTTTTTCTTTCAACAACCCCGTTTTGTTGTGGGGTATAGGCAACCGTCAAATGACGAAAAATTCCATTTTCTTCGCAATAATTTTCAAAATCATTTGAGAGAAATTCTCCCCCTCGATCTGATCTCATAGAATTTATTTTGTGACCACTTTCATTTTCAACACGAGCTTTAAATTTTTTGAAAGCATCAAAAACATCGGATTTTTGCTTCAAAAAATAAACCCAAGTCTTTCGACTAAAATCATCAATAAAAAGAGCAAAATAATTGCTTTTTCCAAGAGAACTTGGTTTAATAGGACCACAAATATCTGTATGAACAAGTTCCAACGGGTTTTTAGCTCTTGTAGTCGCTTGTTTCGGAAAACTTTTCCTCGGTTGTTTTCCAAACAAACATGCCTCACAAAGTTCATCAGCATGATCAATATGAGGTAAACCTTTCACCATATTTTTACTACTCAACAATTTCAAACCACCAAAATTAAGATGCCCAAATCTCAAATGCCAAAGCCATGATTTTTCTTTAAAACACGCTTTCAAACATTTAGCCCCAACATTTTGAATATCCAAAGAAAACATTCTATTTTTCGACATCGGGACTTTTGCAACCAAATTTCCATTTTTATCACTTAATAAAATATTATAATTTTTCGAATGAATATCATAGCCCTTTTCCAAAAGTTGACCCAAACTCAAAATATTAGACTTCATATTTGGCACATAATAAACATTCGAGATAAAATCATTTTCTCCATTTTTCAATTGGATTAAGACTTTTCCCTTCCCTTTCACCGGAATTTTAGATTCATCACCAAAATAAATATCTCCATTTGCCGTTTCATCAATTTCGGTAAACATATTTTTATTACCACACATATGGTTGCTAGCCCCCGTATCTAAATATCACGTAGTAATTTCTCCGCTTTTATTTTTATTATGCGCAAATAAAAGTGTATAACGTTCTTCATTTTCTCTAGCAAAATTAGCCATTTCCTCAAATTTATTATTACTCAATCTACACTCGGAAGCGTAATGCCCAAATTTTTGACAATTATAACATTTAATTTGGGACTTATCATACCTCGGTTTTCCATTATAATTTCCTCCTCTTCCACGGCCTCTTGTCGGATAAGAGTTTTGTCTCCTCTCTTCTTTTTTGAAAGAGTTGTAACCACCACGGCCATAATTTTGACCTCGATCTCTTTCTCGTTGGCTTTTCGAGTTACCAAAACTTTTCTCGTTCATGCTAAATTTCGTTTGAAGAGCTTGCTCGAACGGCTCTTCTTTCACAACTCTTTTGTTGAGTTTTTCTTCATGAGCTTGGAGCGAGCCCAAAAGTTGATCCACCGTCATAGATTCTACGTCTTTAGATTCCTCGATAGCCACAACAATGTAATCCCATTTGAAATCTAAAGAACGTAGAATTTTTTCGACAACACGGGTGTCGTCCAATTTTTCTCCGCATCGTTTCATTTGATTGACGACCTTTTGAACTCGTGAAAAATAGTCGTCAACCGATTCGGAGACTTTCATACATAAAGCCTCAAAATCACCACGTAAGGTTTGGAGTCGAATCTTTTTTACCTTGTCAACTCCTTTGAATGAATTCTCCAAAATATCCCAAGCTTCTTTGCTCGTGATTGCACACGCCACCTTTTCGAACATAATTTCATCCAAAGCTTGATGGATGATGTTAAGAGCCTTTCGATCCTTCTTCTTTAAGTTCTCCATTTGAGCCTGAGTTACGTCAGCGTCTTCTTCATTAAACCCGGTCTCTACGATTTCCCACACATTTCGGGAACCGAGAAGCACTTTCATTCTTATGCTCCAATTATCGTAGAAATCTTTCTTAAGCATGGGGATAAAAGGGGTCATTCCACCGGCCATTTTGGGACCGTTGGCTCTGATACCACTGTTGGGTCGAAACGACCGCTCACTCACATAAAACGACAACGCAAAATATAGAGAGGGAAAGAACTCTTATAATATCAAACTCAAACTAAATTTTGGTGTACTTACAAATGGAAGTAGAGCACCTATTTATACTAAACTCAATAGAATATCAAAGGTCTTGAGTTATCAATATTTATTCTAGAAAAATCAAAAGACAATTTATTCATGCATCCATATCAAAGGTCTATGCATGTATCCTAAAGGTTCATGGCATTAAAGCAAACATTGAACCAAACAATTTATTATTTCAACAATTCATACCAAGAAAAGTGCATGACCGCTTTCTTTGAGCATGCGACTCTCAGAATTTGGCAGTATTCGACAAAGTCGTTCTCCTTCATCTGAACTTGGTAGTAGCAAATCCTTTTCACTGTATAGGAAAGCAAGTTTAGAAACTACGCACTGATAATTGCCAATGAAAAGTTTAAACTTCAAATCCAATAAAAACCTGGAAATTATTAGTGTTTGAGCTTTGACAGCATGTAGGCGTGAATTGGCATACGCAGAAGCTGAATTGAGTAGCTTTAGTTTCCACATAAGTGTTCGCCTCGGTAGAACATTAGCCATTACCTGTGATTTTAATTAGAAATGATTTTCACACACAAATAAGATATAGGGTGCGTAAAAACACCGTTATATAAAAGTGTCGTATAGATATAAACAGACAAAAAAAAAAAGCAAACATCATAACTCAGTGGTAATGGTAAATCTTACATATAGATAAGAAGTTAATTCACCAAGATTCGTAGCAAAATCTCCAACTGTTTGATGTGTAGCAATCCCTTTCTGCAAAATAGTCATCACTCCCTTCAAAGGAATTCCTATTTTGCATTAAAAACAGGTTTAACTGAAAGATTTTATGCCAATCGAAACTTGCAACTAAATATGTCTACATCTCCTAAATAACGGATGACATTAAAGATTAAAGAGACATTATTGAGATTCCAAAGCTTATTATCCCAAAAACCATCCCCACAGTGAAAGAAGGAAAAGGACAGCGCTTGTAAAATGTAAGAAAAAATATCTTTACTTCTACGTGCGAGGAACAAAGGGAACAAACCTGTAATTAAACTTAGTATTGTATGCAGAACAATGTTAAACTGTTGAGGTATAATTTGCAATAGAGGCAATATTGGATGCAGTGCTGATTTCCTAAAACTTGTAGCTGTCGAAAAACATGGCACACAACAATGGGTGAGTTAGGAGATTGATCATCTAAACTTGGCCAATAGCCTGTTATAACTAATTTATTCACCTGGATTTGCTAGAACAAGTATGAGATCAATATCAGGATTACGAGCAGCTACACTAAGTGCAATACAAGCTCCTATAGATTCTCCAACAAGGTATATTGGCCCTTTTTGTAACTGACAATTTTCTGACCTTACCGTTGTCTCAACCATCTCCACTAGCTCTAAACCATACAACAAGTGGAAACACTTTATCAATATACAAGTCCAAAGGGAAAATGTTGCTCGACTAAAAATGAAACTTCATCACGATTTATGAGATGAGATCATATATTATGCCTGGGAAGTTTCACAATTTGAGAGATAAGATCGTTTATTACGCATGGTACGTCCTTCTCTTTCAAGCATCATGGTTCCTATA
This sequence comes from Primula vulgaris, assembly GCA_963920805.1. Lineage (NCBI taxonomy): Eukaryota > Viridiplantae > Streptophyta > Magnoliopsida > Ericales > Primulaceae > Primula > Primula vulgaris. The sequence goes on from OY987217.1 coordinate 197,249, forward strand.
GGCTATTGCTACGCCATTATTTTTCTTTACTCACAAATCACAATGCATGACGTAAACTATAATAACCTTTTAGTAACGATGCAAGATCCGCCCTTGTGCAGATCTTGATTTCATTTCATACAGAGAAGGGACCTTTAATATACAACCTTTTAGTAAGTATGGCAAGTGCAATAAAATCCTATATATAATGGCTATTCGAACGAACTTAGGCTGTGAGACACCAAGAGTTCAGCTTAGAACAGTTTTAGGGATTGAGAGGAAGGGTAGAGGCGCACCTGTAAACATCGTTCGATCCATTACCGGGATGTGCAAACACCAAACTTCAAAGATCCTTTAAAGCCGACATAAAGAATATAGAGTTGGTAGTTACAACATTTTAAAAACATATTAATGACAATAACTATCAATAGGCACCATAAACTGTATAACTGTAGTCATGAATCGAGTCAAAACTGTGAAGGTCTGTTCAAAATTTAGAAAGAGTGTCACTCACTCTCCTAGTTGTTTATGATTCAACACGAGTCCAAGTCCCGTCCCGTCAATCCCTGCACAACTAGAAATCACTCTAGGAATTCATTAATTTGTAGAAAAGATTCACAGGATATATAAAAATGATTTTAATAACGATTTCTCGAAGCATCAAGTTTGGAGCATGATGATCACACACTCGTTGGATTATGGTGTACTTTGATAAGCTTGGGGATCAAGTCCTTGATTTTTCCAAACTATATCGTACCTAAAGTCGAAACTAAACTTCATTCCATGAAGTTCAGCATCCAATGTGGGTGACATTGGTCTAAGGGTTGTAATTTATATTTACAATATTCAAGCCAGCCATATATATATATAGTGACTTGTAAGCTCCTAAATTCAGCAAGTTGATGCCCTGACAAAACTCATACATACACACAATATACACGTATAATAGTGTAAAAGTTACATGCAGATACGTGCATGTAAACAGTATATTAGTGAGAATAATGATTGTAAACATGATTGTTAGGACCAGATTTCTGGTCTAAATATTGTTTATTGTCTATTGGTTTTTCACTATAAATCCTAACTGTTGTTAAGAACTAAGACAGTACTGACAGGTTTCAAGTACCAGTTGCAACCTCAGTTGCAACCTTGGCTGACAGGTTTCAAGTACCAGTTGCAACCTCAGTTCTAACCTGTTGTCCAGCAGAATTCTGTTTAGTTCTATTTATCTGCATAACTAATCTTTAATAATAATCATGTGTTTTAAAGTATGCAGGATATATTCTCAAATGATCTTAAAGGATTAATATGTGGTTATTGAGGAATATCAAAGTGTTAAGGAAAGATGTTGTATTAAAGTTGTAAAGAGATTAATTTATAAGGTTGTTTCCTTTTGAATATGATCTCTTCTATTATGATTATCCTTATCACTTGTGTCAAATCTTTGATCTTTATATATTCAGTAAAGACACGTTTGAAGATTGACTATATGGAGTTAAATGATATGGAAAGATAGAATCTTTAAAAGATATTATCTTTATATGTTTCCTAGTTAAAGGAAAATACTAACTCCCACTTTTAAGCTTGTTATCAATCAGGTATCAACCAATGATGATTGGAGTCAATCAATGCTGAAGTATCACGCAATGCATGGGAAGATTGAAGCAAATCAACAAGTCAAAAACAATCAAAAGATATTGAAGAATAGAAGATTGTTTTTCTTGCATATATACTTGATAACTTAGCTTGTAAAAGTTTGTGTGTTCTAAATTATAAAGAACTTATTTTCTAGAGAGAATACACGTGAGCTTTAAAAAGAAAACAATGGTGGGATGCCATTGATTTATAAGTGATAGTTATAGAGTAGGAGCAATATAGTGATAGGCAGAAAAACCTAGAGGGAGTCTAAGTTTTTCATTAAGACTTGAGTCATATATTGTAAGCTTTTTATAATATCATAATCTGGGTAAGTGCCCCGGAGACGTAGCCTAGTTAGGTGAACTCCGTTGTTAAATGTGCTTGTGTTCACTTTGAGTACATTTAACATTTTACAGTTCTGTCCATTTAATATACGTGGTTCCAACTGGTGGTTGCAACCTCACTTGGAACCTAACTGCAAAACTGCAACTAGAACAGCGGATAGGAATTATCAATTGGTATCAGAGCTTTACACTAGACTTTACTTAGTGTTGATCCTGTGTTCTAATAAAAATGGACTTAATGTGGGAAGGAAACGCCTTCAACAAACCTCCATTGCTTGAAGGAGGAGTAAACTATGGAGTATGGAAGATCAGAATGAGGTCCTTCATCAAACAGCAGAATGAACAGGCATGGAAAACTGTGATGTATGGATGGGAGGCTCCAACTGCCATTGATAGTGAAGGAGAACTGGTCTTTATACCTGAAGACAGATGGTCTGCTGATGAAGACAGGAAATCAAGTGCCAACTCAACAGCCATAAACTTGATTTTTGCTGGTGTAACTCTCAGTGTATTCAGGTATATTTCTCACTGTGAAACTGCTAAAGAGGCATGGGATATTTTGCAAGTTACTTTTGAAGGAACTACTAAAGTAAAAGCTTTCAAACTTCAACAGTTAACTTCTCAATTTGAAAACCTAAGAATGGAGGAAGATGAAAATATTGAACAATTTAATGGTAGAATCTGCCACATTGCTCATCAAGCTGGAACCTTAGGTGAAAAATACAGTGATGCTAAACTTGTTAAGAAAACTCTTAGATCACTTCCAGAAAGGTTTGAAATAAAAGTTACTGCTATTGAAGAATCTACAGACTTAGATAATCTTAAACTTGAAGAACTTATAGGAAATCTAAGCACTCATGAGCTGAAATTTTTTAAACCAAAAAGACCAGAAAAGGGAATAGCATTTCAGGCTAAGAAATCTGAACCTAATGTCTGTGATAAAATAAGTGATGAAGAACAACTAGCTTTCTTTGCTAAAAAGGTTTTCAAAAAGTTTTACAAGAGAAAAGAGGATGATACTGGTTCTTCTAAAAACTTTCAGAAAAAGGATAACCAATTTAAGACAGAATCCAGGTTCAATAATAACTCTACTGGTAAGTGGAATTCTAAAGAGAAGGATAACAAAGATTATAAGCCTAAAGAGATTCAGTGTAGAGAATGTAGAGGCTTTGGTCATATTCAGGCTGAGTGTGCTAATACTTTAAAAAGGAACAAAAATGCCTATATATCCACTCATAGTGATAGTGATTCTGAGAGCAACAGTGATGAAGAGGATGAGTCTAATTTTGTTAACTTTATGGGAATAATCACTGAAAAAGAACCTACTTATGAAAGTGACTGTGAACATGTTTCAACTGAAGTTACAACCACTCTTAAAACCTACAGCAGTGATGAGGAAGAACCTTCTGATGAAGACATTTCCCAGCAATATCTTGTTCTTTATGAAAAGTATAAATGTCTGAGTAAACAAACCTTGATCATAAGCAAACTTAATGTTAATCTAAAAGATGAGGTTAAAAGTCTTACTGAGAAGATGAACTTACAACTGGCTGAACTTACTGAAACCAAAAAGAAAATAAAACTGATGAATGTTTCTGCTTCAGAAAAATTAGATTACATGCTGTCATACTCTAGAGGTTCTAAAGATATCAGTGGTCTAGGTTACTATGGTGGTAAAAGTACAGGAAAAACCACCTTTATTGAAGCTGTTGCTAAAGCTAAAACTCATAATTTTGAAAACAAGGTTAGAAGCTCAGTTGCAACCAGAATTGCAACCAGGAATAAAACTCAGGTTTTTGTAAAGAAGGTTGGAAGCTCAGTTATAACCTCAGTTGCAACCATGAATAAACTGAATAGCTTTAAGAATAAAAGTAATTTTAGGTTGAAGCTGTGTAATTTCTGCAAGAAACCTGGTCATTCTGAAATCCAGTGTTATTTGAAAAGAAACAGAAGGTATATTTCTCAGAAAACCTGGTTAGCTTCTATTAATAAAAATTTGAACTGGGTCTGGAAAGTTAAAGAAAAAGCTATCTTAATTGCTAACAACAAAGCTGTCATTAACTCTTTGAATGCTGTTACTTCTAATGATTGGTATTTTGACAGTGGTTGCTCTAAGCACATGACAGGTACTGCTAGTCTCCTTAAAAATGTCACCACTCTTACAGGAAACACTGTTGTGTTTGGAGGTGGAGATACAGGTAAAATTGTTGGTAAAGGTACCTTGAACAAACCTGGAATGCCTGATATTGAGGATGTTTTTCTTGTTGATGGTCTAAAAGCTAATCTTATTAGTATCAGTCAACTCTGTGATAACAAAATGATTGTTAAATTTGACAAAGAAAGGTGTCTAATTACTAATCTTAACAATGATTTAATCATGACTGGAGTTAGATCAACCAACAGCTGCTATGTGTTTGAAAAAGCTGAAAAAGAATTGCCTCAAAGTAGGTGTAATCAAGCCATTACTAATAATGTGGATATTTGGCATAAAAGGCTTGGGCATGTGAATTACAAAACTCTTGATAAGCTTGTTAAAAATGAATTGATAAGAGGAATTCCTAAACTGAGTGCTAAAACTCAAAGTGTCTGTGGTGATTGTGCTATAGGTAAACAAACCAAAAGTATTCACAAAAGTATAAGTCAAATCTACACTAAGAGAGTCCTAGAACTTCTTCATATTGACTTGATGGGGCCTATGCAAACTGCTAGTATAGGTGGTAAGAAGTACATTCTGGTAGTTGTTGATGACTTCTCCAGATACTCTTGGGTAGTGTTCTTAAAAGATAAGACTGAAACTTTTGAACTGTTCAAAACTTTGTGCTTAAAACTTCAACTTGAAAAAGGTTCAACCAGTGGTAATATTGCTAGGGTTAGAAGTGATCATGGAACAGAATTTGAGAACAGTAAGTTTAGAGAGTTCTGCAACTCCTTAGGAATTAGTCATGAGTTCTCTGCTCCTAAGACTCCACAGCAAAATGGCATAGTTGAAAGGAAAAATAGAACCATTCAGGAAATGGCTAGAGTCATGCTTAACTCTAAGAAACTTGCCAACAGATTTTGGGCTGAAGCTGTTAATACTGCCTGTCATATAGTTAATAGAGTTTATATTACTAAAGGCACTTCCATGACAGCTTATGAAATATGGAAAGGTAGAAAACCCAATGTTAAGTATTTTCAAGTCTTTGGGTGTGTCTGTTACATTCTCAGAGATAGAGAGCATCTTGGTAAATTTGACTCTAAAAGTGATAAAGGGATTTTTCTTGGTTATGCTCAAAATAGTAGAGCATTCAGAGTCTTCAATCAAAGAACCAACTGTGTTATGGAATCTTATAATGTGTTATTTGATGACCTAAAAACTGTTGATGAGATTACAGGTGATAATGAACAGCCTGAGATTGCAGAAAAAGACAAAGAAGAAACTCAACAAACTAGGAGTCCCATAGTGGTTGGAAGTCCAGTTGCAACTGAAGTTACAACTGAGGTTGGAACTGAGGTTGGAACTGAAGTTGAAACTCAGAATTCAACAGAATCAGAAGAAGATGGATCTGCTATGCCAACAACAAGCAAGCCACGCTATGTGAGGACTCAGAAAAATCACTCTCTTGACAATGTCATAGGAGAAGTTGCTTCAGGTATGAAAACCAGAGGTAAAAGAAATAATGTTGTTCACTTTGCTTGTTATATTTCTCAGTTAGAACCTAAGAATATAAAAGAAGCTTTAGAAGATAGTGAATGGATTATAGCTATGCAAGATGAGTTGCATCAATTTGAGAGAAATGATGTATGGACTTTAGTACCCAGACCTTCTAATAAAAATATTATAGGGACTAAATGGATTTTTAGAAATAAAAGTGATGAGGATGGAGTTATTATCAGAAATAAAGCTAGGTTGGTAGCTCAGGGTTATACACAAATTGAGGGAATTGATTTTGATGAAACCTTTGCTCCAGTAGCTAGAATTGAATCCATTAGAATGCTACTGTCTCTTGCATGTCTGTATGATTTTAAACTGTTTCAACTTGACATAAAGAGTGCTTTTCTGAATGGTGTGATTAATGAAGAAGTTTATGTCTGTCAACCTAAGGGATTTGAGGATCCTAACTTTCCTGAACATGTCTATTTGTTAAAAAAGGCATTGTATGGCCTAAAACAAGCTCCTAGAGCTTGGTATGATAGATTAACCAAGTACTTGATTGAAAAAGGCTTTAACAGAGGAGGAGTTGATAAAACTTTGTTTACTAAGAAAACCACAAAGGACATAATAATTGCTCAAATCTATGTTGATGACATTGTCTTTGGCTCTACCTCTAATAAAAGGATAGAAGAATTCATTTCTGATATGAAGAATGAATTTGAAATGAGTGGTGGAGGTGAACTAACTTACTTTCTAGGATTGCAAGTTAAACAGAATGAGAAAGGCATTTTTCTGTGCCAAAGTAAGTATGCAGACAATCTTGTTAAAAAGTTTGGTCTGAGTAAGAGTAAAGAGAAGAGAACTCCTATGAGTACTACCCTTAAACTGTCCAAAAATGATAAAGGTAAAACTGTCTGTCCAAGTCTTTATAGATCCATGATTGGAAGTTTGCTGTATTTAACTGCTAGTAGACCAGACCTTTGCCTAAGTGTAGGAGTTTGTGCCAGATATCAGGCAAATCCTTTAGAACCTCATCTTCTAGCTGTCAAAAGAATTCTAAGGTATGTAAAAGGAACACTTCACCTAGGCCTATGGTATTCCAAAGATACAAACCATTTTCTAAGTGGCTACTGTGATGCAGATTGGGCAGGAAACATAGATGATAGAAAGAGTACTTCTGGTGGTTGTTTTTATTTTGGAAACAACCTTGTTTCTTGGTTCAGTAAAAAGCAAAATTGCATATCTTTATCTACTGCTGAGGCAGAATATGTTGCAGCTGGAAGTGGATGCACTCAACTTATTTGGATGAAACAGATGTTAACTGATTATAATGTCAAACAAGAAATATTAACTTTGTTTTGTGATAACAAAAGTGCTATAGATTTAGCTAAAAATCCAGTTCAACATTCCAGAACCAAACACATTGATCTAAGGCATCATTTTATTAGAGAACTAGTTGAAGAAAAGAGCTTAATTTTAGAACATGTTTCAACTGAAAGACAATTAGCAGATATTTTCACAAAGCCCCTTGATACAAACAAGTTTGAATCATTAAGAAGTGACATAGGGGTATGTCATTATCAATCTAATTGAATACTTTTGCTAAATATGTCTGTGTTGAGTACCTTTAATAATTTTTATTTCTAAGGTTAAAGTCTTATTTTGAGCTATGATGTTTTTGTTTTGAAAAAGCCGCTTTTTGGTGTCTCAAAAACAGATGTGAGGTAACTTGTCCTTAAAAACCTCTCTGGTAATAGAGTTGCAAGCACAAAGTGCATTTTTTTTTGGTTGGTTGCAAGTTCAGTTGCAACCTCAGTTGAAACCTCATACTCTCAATAACTGGTTAGAAGTTCAGTTACAACTCCAGTTGAAACCTCGTGTTAAAAATACTGGTTGCAAGCTCAGTTGCAACATCAGTTGAAACCTCAGTCTATTCTATAACTGCCAAGACAAAGTCTTGTTATTTTTGACATCACTTATACTCTTTCCTTGCTGAGGTCATCAAACTAGTTTTTGTGTAGAAATAAAAACGGATTTGCTCAATTTAAGCTCCTAAGATTTAATCTTTATTAGAGTTATTCTTTGATAAACATATTTTCTTGAGTAAATTGCTAGGTTTCTTTTGTTCCCTTAAAAATTAGATATCTGTTTAAGTGTTCTCTATCTTGAATCAAGTCAAATTTCCTTAAAAAGCTTCAATTTTTGAATTTTTCAAATTTTGGATGAATCTGTTTTGAAAAAGGAATGTTTATCTGTGTAATTGGCTGAATTTATCTTAATGCAAACTGTTTCTGTCGTGATTATAGTATGATTTAGTTTTCAAAATTCTGTTGATAAAATACTTCCTATTTTTAAGCCAAAATCTGTCTCTAAATTGATTTGCATGTATCTATTTCCAATTTCAAAAAGATTTGGTCTTTATTGCTATTTATACTAACTTCTTTTTACTATCCAAAATCAATTACTCTTTACAGAATTACTCTCTCTCCCTATCTCTGTAAAATCGTTAGTCCTCTGTAAAACCCTAGTTTTTCAGAAAAACCCACTACCAGGTTCAAAGTACGGTTGAAACCTCCCAGTTGAAACCATGTCCAAAAACCCCAATTCTGATGATGATTGCACCCTCAGAGATTTTCTGAATAAATCTCCAACTCGTCAAGGTTCCAAATCAAAGGTAAGTGAGTCTTCCTCACCCAAAATTAAGCGCACTAAGAAGCGTGCTAGAAGGAATTTTGATACTGACCCTGCTATAGCTAAGTTTGAGTATGTTCCAACAGTCAATAATGTTGATCCTCGTTTCTGGAGTAGGACAACATATAGGAGGTTTAGGGGAATGGCTAGTAAAGAAATTCTGTGTGAAAGAAGGCTTAATTTGGTTAGCTATCCTCATATACAGGTGTATGTTGAGAAATTACTCTCTGCTGTTGGATTAGCCAAAACTATTTGTTATGCAGACTCCTATTACCCTGCTGTTGTAAAAGAATTCTATTCCAATTTGAGCAGTGGTGTCTTTGAAGAGGGTAATCCTAAGTATGGAAGGGTGTTTTTGAGAGGTGTAACTTTGGATTTCACTCCTAAGTTGATTAATGACTATCTGTGTTGTCCCAGTCCTACTGTAGACAACAATGTTGAACCAGATTTAGAAATTCTAGCTTTAATTCTAACTGGGAAGAACACTAGGTTTGATGGTTTTTCCATCAAAACATCCTCTCTCACATTAAGTGCTGCTGTGTTGCACAAAATAGCTAGGTTTAACTGGACACCCACCAAACAATCTTCAAAAGTCAACAAAGATATGGCTATTTTTCTGTACAAGATTATGTCTTCACTACCCATCAACTTTGGCCTTCATATCTTTAATCTTATAAAGGAATTTAGTGATGATAATTCACCATCCATTCTGCTTCCTTTCCCCTGCCTCATATCTAGTCTTATTCTGGGCCAAGTCTCTTCTCTTGGTAGAGATTCCCCAATAAGTATCAAGAATGAACCTTTCACTGAGTGTCCATCTGCCCTATATATTTCTGCTAAGCTGTTAAAGGAAGGGCATGTCAATGATATTTCTGGTGAGAAAGGTAAAGAAAAAGAGGCAGAGCCTTCTGCTGCCTCCTCAACAAAGAAGAAAGGAGTGAGGTGGTATTTGAAACAGAGATTGGCTTACAATGAAGAGAGGAGAGCTGAATTGGATACTGATGATTATCTGATCAAAGAGCTGTTGGCAAATACAGTTGAAGATGAAGAAGAAGATAGTAGTGAAGCTACTCATAGCAATGATGGTTTTTCAATCAGCAGTGATGATGAAGTTAATGAAGATGTGGTTCAAGACAGACCTCTTAGGGAAAAGGCACCCTTTACAGACATTCCAAGTGACTAGTGTGTCCTGGTTCTGTCAAATAGGGGGAGTAATGGGTGAAAGTTTATGTGTTTTTCATTTTGATGTTTTCAAGACTTTATTCTGTTTTTCAATTATGCTGTATTAAGACAATTTTATGCCTGTTTGGTTTTAATCTGTTTGGTCTTAATCTATTTGGCTTTAATAATTCTGTAATTTCCTTCTGAAAATATCTTGATATCTTGTTGAAGTATGAATGCCTTTAAACTTCAAACAGGTCTGAAAACTTACTGTGTGCACATACATTGTGCCTATATAATATGCCTGCAATTCTAACATACAGGGGGAGCTTACTGATATTGAATTTGCAGGTGGTTGGGATGAGTTATAAACTTTATTGATTTGTCAAAACCAATGACAAAGGGGGAGATTGTTAGGACCAGATTTCTGGTCTAAATATTGTTTATTGTCTATTGGTTTTTCACTATAAATCCTAACTGTTGTTAAGAACTAAGACAGTACTGACAGGTTTCAAGTACCAGTTGCAACCTCAGTTGCAACCTTGGCTGACAGGTTTCAAGTACCAGTTGCAACCTCAGTTCTAACCTGTTGTCCAGCAGAATTCTGTTTAGTTCTATTTATCTGCATAACTAATCTTTAATAATAATCATGTGTTTTAAAGTATGCAGGATATATTCTCAAATGATCTTAAAGGATTAATATGTGGTTATTGAGGAATATCAAAGTGTTAAGGAAAGATGTTGTATTAAAGTTGTAAAGAGATTAATTTATAAGGTTGTTTCCTTTTGAATATGATCTCTTCTATTATGATTATCCTTATCACTTGTGTCAAATCTTTGATCTTTATATATTCAGTAAAGACACGTTTGAAGATTGACTATATGGAGTTAAATGATATGGAAAGATAGAATCTTTAAAAGATATTATCTTTATATGTTTCCTAGTTAAAGGAAAATACTAACTCCCACTTTTAAGCTTGTTATCAATCAGGTATCAACCAATGATGATTGGAGTCAATCAATGCTGAAGTATCACGCAATGCATGGGAAGATTGAAGCAAATCAACAAGTCAAAAACAATCAAAAGATATTGAAGAATAGAAGATTGTTTTTCTTGCATATATACTTGATAACTTAGCTTGTAAAAGTTTGTGTGTTCTAAATTATAAAGAACTTATTTTCTAGAGAGAATACACGTGAGCTTTAAAAAGAAAACAATGGTGGGATGCCATTGATTTATAAGTGATAGTTATAGAGTAGGAGCAATATAGTGATAGGCAGTCATATATTGTAAGCTTTTTATAATATCATAATCTGGGTAAGTGCCCCGGAGACGTAGCCTAGTTAGGTGAACTCCGTTGTTAAATGTGCTTGTGTTCACTTTGAGTACATTTAACATTTTACAGTTCTGTCCATTTAATATACGTGGTTCCAACTGGTGGTTGCAACCTCACTTGGAACCTAACTGCAAAACTGCAACTAGAACAGCGGATAGGAATTTTCAGTGATACAAATAAAAAAAATAAACAAAGGAGAGAGCGCGAGTGAGTAAAATGTAAAAAAGAATGAGACAGTGAGTGAGAGAGAGATATGACCTGGTAAGTAGAGCAAAAGAGGAGATTTGTTCAAGGGAGAGCCACCACATTCTAACGGGGAGAACCAACGAGGAGGACAATCATGACCAACACCGTCGTCAGATCGAATCATGTCATTTGCGTGTTCACAGTACTCTTTCAATCTGAGCCGTCCTTTTTCCGGCTTACATCCCAACCCATATACACATTTAACTGTGGTCTTGGGTAGACGAAGACGACGTAACATTCTAAATGGACGGTGGTGATTCACACCCCCTGCTCCTCCTGTAGTCGCCATTTTTATTAACTAATTCTCTCTTCTAATTAATCTTAAAACTGCTTTTAGTAAATATTAACTTCCTAAGTTACTTGGGAACTACGTACTAAACTTATTACTTAATATTTATATAACCAAACCAACTCACCAGTGTACACGATTCTGGAACCGGAGTGAATCTATATATATAATAAAACCAGCGTTTCCACTTAATTATTTTATTTAGGGGACAATTCCCTTTTAATAATAATAATAATAACTTAATTCTCTTTTAGTGCTAGTCCAAAAAACTAAGAAATACATAAAATATATATAATGTAAAAAATAAAAAATAAATATTTTTAAAATGAAAAAAATTCAAACAAAAAATTCATTCATTTCAATATTTTAAAGTGAATGGACCAAACAAAATCCCATTCACTTAAAAAAAACATTAAAAAAAGTTGTTCACTTCAAAATACCAAACAAAATCTCATCAATTTCAAGTTTTCAAATTAAATATACAAAACATAACTTATTCAATTCGATATTTTGAAGTGAATGGGTCAAATAAAAGCTCATTCACTTCAAAAATTCAAAAAAACTTCAATATTATGGAGCAAACGAAAGTTCATTCACTTCAAAATAACAAATAAAAACCCAGTCACTTTAGTTTTTTCAAACAAAACCCAATATTTATCAAACAAAAACCCAATATTTTGAAGTGAATGAGATAAAGATGCATCAAAAGAGAATTATTTTATGAGAGTATAGATTTTTGGGAATTACTTTTAAAAATATTCACTAAAAGGTAATTTACTGTTTTATTTATGTAGGCATACGTTTATCTAATGCATGTACTCAAGTTCTACGCATTTCTCATTTTAAAAAGTAAAGGTAATGTTTACTCGTGCTTTGGTCTTTATTAACAAAAAATATCGTATTTTTTTTTATAAAAAAATATGTACGAAGGGAGTATATACCAATATAACATTATTGATCATCTTTCCGTACTAAATGACTAACACATAGATAAATAAAAATCATCATCGCTTTGTATCCCATCAGTCTTTCTAAAAAAAATTGTCAATCCCATCAGTCTTTCTAAAAAAATTGTCAAATATAGAGTGAAAATCTTTTTTTTTTTTTTTTATGTTTAGAGATTTATTTAAGTTTTAGTTGATTTTTCAACCTCTTGAAAACACTCTCTCTATTAATACTTTATTAATTTTTTTATTGTATTTTAAAACTTAATTTATTTTTTATGTTGAAATGATACATGATTGAAGGTGAGAGCCAAAATAAAATATTATTTTTTGGTTGATGAGAAGAACTAATATTCTTTATTTATAAAGAGTGATAGTGATACTTTTTAAAAATAGAGAGTTTAATACGATGGTGATGTGTATAGTTTTTTTACAAATAAACTTATCAAATTTAAAGCAAGTTGAATTTAAAGAGTGTGATGTGAATAATCTAATATTAAGATATATTTTGATCTTGTGTTTTTATTAATTAAGTATCAAACTTTGTACTAAATTAACTACCATTTACTCATTTTGAAACATACTAACTTAATGGAAAATGATTTATGCAACGTGTCACCATGAACAATCATCTGTTTCAGTATCTAAGGATGCACCATAAAATTATTTCTATCAAGTTATTAAAAAAAAAGAGAAAATCTTTATGATTCTAATTTATATATATATAATGGAAGAAGTTGCTATTAGTTTAATGAGAGTGATCAAAAGTTCGTCAAACTGAATTAATTACATGAGAAATGCAAGGTCACATATATAAATAAAATGGCTTATTCTCTTTTTTTTTTTCTCCTTCAAACTAGTTTTATTTCGTACGTAAATAAGTTTTAGGGTCACACATAATGTATGGTGAAGTGGTTACTCAAGTTTGGAGGATCATACACATTGGATGCCCTATTATATATAGGCTTATAGTGAACCCCTCCCCTTCTTTATTTTACATATCATAATAATATATAGTTTTTTCAATTACTCCAAGATAACTGTCGGTTCCTTTTACAAAAATGTTTAGGACGATGGTACATTATTATGAACTTTATTACAGATCACATAACATTGTTAATTAAACTCGTGTGCAAAAACCTTCCAATTCCAATCTAAATTAACATCTCTAAAGACCAATTTTCTAAGCCTGCTAGCACGCCAGAGTAACTTATCAACAAGCTTTTTTTAATGAACTATTAATTAATTGCATTGATAAACATCGATTAACACGATAACTCGGATCATTCATCGGTTGACACAGTAACACTGACTAATCTTCTCGGCCCAACACTGAATTAATTAATCCGATGTCAATTGGAGTATAATATGACCGACTTCAATTTACAGTTTCATACTTCACTCCTCAGTCATGCATTTGTAGCTTCCAACTTCATAGAATACATTTTTTGCAAAAAATGTGAAAAAAACAAAGGAAAAAAAACTGTAGTCACTGAGCCCCCCTTTAAATTATATTTACTTAACCCTTTGCCTTTTTTTACTTGAAATAATGATGAGTTTATTTGAATAAAGCCAGTACTGTTCTTTTAGAAAGATGCAATGAATTATGAATCACCATATTTCTGATCATGATTTCCAACTGATCTATCATGATCTAATTAAACATGTATATGACACAAGATTTGCTGTGAGATTGTGCGATTGTAGAACTTCACTCGACTATATATAATGAGTAAAAATATATACAATAAAGTCTGGACTAAAGGGATATATAGGGGTTTATATTAGCCAAAGAAAATACAGCAATACGTCTATCAAATTAAGTTCCAAGAGTATTGTTGGTTCATTTTAACAAAATGGTGCAAATAAAGCCGGTGAAAGTGTCTCTCAAGTTTGCCGTAAGCCCAAGTACAAAGGAAACTTCCATCAAAGGACTCAGGTCGCTACCCTTTTTTTTATATTGTTTTTGAATGTAACTATTTTAAGCACCATAGTTTATATGTCGAATATATTTATAAGTAAAAAAAAAGTATTTTTTTTGGCTAATTAGGTTATCGCTCCTTTCCTATTATTTAATTGTCCACTACGAAACTACGTGCAATTTTGATCGGACAAGAACTTGTATCAAAATTGTCGGAATGAAATTTTTTAAAAATTGATCATATTATTCAAATGTTAAATTTTAAAAAAAATCATTTCGACAATTTTTATACAAATTATAAGCCGGTCAAAATTGCATGTAATTTCGTAATGAATAATTAAATATGAACTTAGGAAATACTACTTAATTGGTTCTTGTTATGGCTCCATATATAAGTCGTTCATGATAATAAATTAATTGGTTACTTGTCATTGTACATTTATACGTTTCCCTGAGTTTTGAGTTAACCAACCTGAGTACGTCAAATGAGACTTAATTTGATGTATTAATTAGTGTGCAATTTATTTGTCACAAAGACCATTAATTAATGTATGGAGATGTTACGATACTTATTTTTTTTTTAGAGAAACAGTGCAATTTCTACTCCAAAGGTTGCAGTTCAAGTTTCTCCCATGGAGGAATCTAAGAGCTGAAATAAATAGAAGAAAAAAGAGAAAAATAAAAAAGGAAGCTGGATACAAGTAAGTAACTAAAGCCCAACCTAATAGTCAAGGGTACCTATATCATTTTCAACAATACTTTAGCCGAGCGGTTAACTTGAGACCGGTTGAAAGTGGATAGGTAAATGTGGAATAAAATAATGACGTGTAGGATTTTTAGGAACAATTTAATTATTTAATCGAAAATAACAAAATTAATAAATAAAAAAGTGCAAAATATAAATTACTTGAAAGTGTTAACTTGATATAATATTATGATTATAAAATATTTTAATTTTTTATTTAGTTTGAGTGGAAAAAAAAACAGAGGAATGTATTAATTAATAGTGTGATATAGTGGGTAAATTTATTTATTTTGTAGATAAATGAAGTGTAATGAGATGTAATGAAGTAGTGTTAGATTTATTTATTTTGTAATGAAATTGAGTGGAATGAATTGAAAAAATAAATAAAAATAAGATATGACGTGGACTTGAATATTACGGTTTTTCAAATAAGTAATTTGAGTTCTCATATAAGTTATTGGAGGAGTCAAAATTAAAAGACTCACCCCTTGACGAGAAATTATAACCTAGACTTTTTTTTTTGTTTTATTGATCATGATTAATTATGTCTGTTCAGATAGGTAAGGGTTATCTATCACACATTATGGAGCTAAAATAAATAAATAAATAAAAAACATTCATTGTTTACACGGGGCCAGGGTACAAACTAAATGGTAGTGAAATCTGAAGATAGCCTTTTGAAATTTGATGGGGAAATTATAAATCATTATTGCTACTTTCATGATGCTGTTATGGTTCATCATGTTTTTTTTCTTATTTTACAGTTTATATATATTTGGGATCGACTTATTGTTTGGTTATATCATCAGTTTTGTTGCTGTGTTAGTTTGCTACTTTATTTTTCTTCTTAAGCTAGCCATGAAGGTATGTTCCGATGGTATGAATATGTTTTTTTTTTGTTTTACATAAAATTTGGGTTGTTTGATTAAAAATAAAATAAAACAGTGCAATTTCAAGATGAATACATGCATATTATAGAAGTCTATATGAATGATTGGTCAATGTGTGGAGTAAATATATAGAGTGATTAATAGTGAGGTGATGGAGATGGCTGACCGATTAGGGGCGTACGTGGAAGTGTGGAAATTTCTCTTAAAATTTACAATAAATGCATATTATTTGTTTTTGTGTTTTCATTGACACTACAAAATAATATTTGATTTAGTGAGAATTAAAAGCTGTCACAAGCCTGTCGCAAATTGACTAAACTGTCACAAAACCGTCACAAATTGACTAAACTGTCATAAAGCCGTCACAAAAACCGTCGTTAATAAGCTCGTAACAAAAAATACCGTCACTAATCCCGTCGCTATTTGAGTATTTTTTTGTAGCGTGAATCCATTGTTGAGTTCAAACTGAAAGTTTATAAATAAGATAGCTCCTCAACTGTCATGGGTCTTGACTCATCAATGCATGAATTTAATTAACTGGGAAAACAAAGTTTTAACCTTAACCAATAAAACAAATAATTTATTTGGTTTACGGTTCGGCATATTACGTGCATGTAAGATACCTACTCATTTACCCAAACATTGCAAACTGCCTGTTTTAGTCATACGTCATTTTTTTATTTTTTAAAGTCATGCGTCAATTAATTTGTTTTTATTTTTTTGAAAGAGATATGTCAATTAATTAAGATTTATAGGATTAGGATATCACTGCTCAAGCCTAATTAAGTACACAAATATCCTAAAGAATATCAATTCATATATATACTACTAATTGATTTATGCTTAAAGCGAAGTATCGGAAATTGGAATATTTTTTGAAACACGTGTATCAGAATCTATTAAAGTACTAGTATAAACCTAGCTAGAAAACCTTACACCGATAAATAAATTTGCTCACAAATATTAATTTTTTCAGAGAATGATGTTTATATCCACTTCAAACGGTGTTTGTCATCGATTAAGTGATCTTCTTTTTTTGACATCTTTGTGACGTGGTTAATTTGCAGATTTTTTTTGTATTAATTAGTTTAAGTCTGTGCTTTGCTTAAAGAATATCAAGGGACCCTAATATGATTATAAAATCTATGAATTTAGTCAAATAAAGTTCAAGCCGTGTTGCTGAAAATCAGAAAATTGTTCAGAAACAAATTACTTGGAGAATGTGTGCAAAAAAAAAAAAAAAAATTTACTTGGAGAAACGATTAGGAGTAAATGAAATTATTGCGTTTACATAGAGCCATCTTAAAATTTTGAACGGTTTAACAAAAAATGTATATAGTCAAGGGGCGTGAAAACAAATAATCTTCTCAGCGAGGAGAAAATTAACTTAAATCCATAATAATTAATTTATAAGATATGAGATATGACAAGATTCTTATAGCCTTTGGCTAGAGAAAATTTTCTTTTTTAATTGTAACAGTATATTTTGCACAGTAATTTAATCATTTCCTAATTATAGAATGAGAATTCCCTTTTGTATATATCATTTTTTTTTATCATATTTTATTGACTAATTAATGAGTGAAACACCTTTTATCAAACTTATAAAGGAAAAGGCAGTTATACATTTCTTTTTTTTTTTAATTAGTTTGTATGTCGAACTAATGATAAAGTCAATAGGAAAAACTGCATGGACTTGTGTTCCATAATAAGAAAATTACTATAAAACAGTCGTCCTATATAGTTGGTTCACAACGCGTTAGCATAAAAATGTGTCAAATGGATAAAAAAATTAAATTTTGATTAATATTTAAGTTTAGGATAGATCACCTTAGGATTCTATATCTTTATTTGAGTTTTTAGTGTATTGTACAATTTGTTTTTAATTTATCAAATTTTAATTTGTTGAAAATAGAAAAAATAAATTAGTTATTGAAATACATTATCTAAACATCTATTTTTTTAATTTAATGGTGATTAAGGTGGATGTATCATAAACAGTCAAATACCACGGTTGCAAAGAGTCACTCCAATAATAAAAGTCAGGTAAATTGAATCGATTTATTCAAGGTGTAGCTGCAACTTGCAATGTCGTCCATAAGAGAGCATTGACCATCCAAGTCTTGTAGTCGTCTAGCAATTAATGAAGAAGTTCAAATTCCCTTAGCTAAGAACAAATGGCCTAACATATTTTGTTCTTCATGTGTTAAAGAGGAGCGCGAGTTGTCGTAATGCTTTGGTAATGCCGTATCGCAAGGATGCAACGCGCGCATAGTCTAGCTTGTTCATTTCTCATCCTTAAGTACACAATTGAAGTTGGATGACGTTTTTTTTTTTGGGGTCTTTTTCTCGCATCACTAGATACCATTTTTTTACTGAGTTATAGCACCCCTGTTACGAAATTTCATAAATTTGTCATTTTCCTACTTGAAACGTTATATGCTTGTACACTAAGTAGTTTAACCATTATTTCTGTCACTAGTCCTAATTCCATCATTAACTACGCTCCTCCCAACTGCAAAGTCAAAATTATAGGGTGCAATATTAGTAAAAAAAATAGACATGTCCCCACTTTGTAAATTTGTTACTCTCTCATTAAATGATACTAGTTACTACTACTACTGCTGCTGTAATTAATTAATTACAAGCGTGACAGTAAGTTGCTTCCACTATAGCTACTACTAGCTGTCACAATATTAATTTTTAGTTAATCAATCAAGTGATGACACGAATGAGGTTTAAATCCCATGTTAATCGTTAATCGTCTCTTTGTACAGTCCAACAACGACTCACTCGTTCACTTGTGTTTACCTCTTGTTTACTCGTATTTGCCTCTCGTTCACTCGTGTTTGCCTCGCAATTCACTCGTATTTCACTCAAAAGATTACACTCAATACGCAGCGATGATAATCAACATTAAGACAAGTATATGGACAGAATAAACGTATGTAAACGTAAACGAGCACACACACGTACGGCCGCAGCCAAACTTCGTTTTATTACCGTAAATAATACAAAGGATTCATTATACACATTTACATAATCTGAACCTTAAAAATAGGACTATGTGATGAATACAATATGTCCTACCACTTATAATTTCGTGCATAAACAGTTACATGAGAGAATAATAAGGAAAATAACCGTCGTGACGATTACAAGTAACTCTAGAGGGGTTGTCTACTATTTGCAACTGTTCCCGTCTTTTCTTTAACGCTCCAGCACCTGAATAATGTGTTATACAACAGCTATGAATATCCAAACAATCAGTCCGTATGATCCTCCCGATCATACTCGTTGTCGTCTAGACCGACCAGCATTAGAATCATATCTAACCCGCTGAAACGACTCAAATTCAGCCACCCGTCTATACCAACCTGCTACGTTATTTTACTCCAAAATATGTCCACAAGCTTAAACCATATCAAACTTACTCATTGACGCTCCTACACATCAATCTCATGCCAACGGATCATACAAACGAACCAGCATTGGAACCGTATCCAATGTTTCATGACCAGTCACGTTTCCTCAAACCAACTTATCATTCAAGCCCAATCCGCTAATTAGTCTGAACCATATCAAACTCAGCCCTTAACGATCCAACTTGCTAATGACGTTCGCAAACCAACCATATAAAGAGTAAACTCGCTGAACAAGTAATCCGGATACCAAGGTCCTAACACTAGGATAGTAGTAGTTTTCTCATATTGTATATGCACGACTAACTCTCCATAAATAAACAATATATCTCCCTCACTCCCACTCTAAATTTAAATAATCAACATACACAAGTTTCCTTTCTTATATTAAACATTCCTTAAAGCAAACGTTTTGATTATTATATCATCCCTTAAAATCCTCATCCTCGTTAATACGTATATAGTAGTAGAATCTCAATAAAAATAGAGAATTAAAAAAAGGAAGGCAGGGCACAAAATGGAGTTCACAGTAGAAGAAATGGAAAACAAAAAAGGGAATAAAGTGATTATAGACAGAGAAGTAAAAGAAGGAATGAAAATGGAGAAGATAATGATGAAATGGGGTGTTAGGCTAAGGCTGTTTTGTTCATTTCTTTGTTTGGCTGCTCTTTTAGTTATGATCTTCTCGAAACAAACCATTGTTATTTTCGGATTTACCATCAAAGCTCGTTACAACTATTCCAACGCATTCATGTAAACAAACAAACTTAATTTACTCATATACATTTTTAATTGTTTTCTTTTATTTTTGTCTATCAATCCTTTTAATTAATTAATCTCGGACCGTACTTCTTTGTTTGTTTATTTGTTTGAAACTTTACTTTGTAACTAATTTCACCCAGGGAAGATAAAATTCGTATATGCATGTAGTACTGTTTTTGTTTACCAAACTTGCGAATTAAAAGATTTTGCCTTACAACGTTCATTCATATATACACACATCTCTCCCTTCTGTAATCATAATGTTTGGGTTAATTTGTTTGAAACTTTACTTGGTAATAATGCCAAATCATACTACTTTTTGAGGATTGTTTTAAACTGCTACTATATTTTAAATATTAGGATATTTCAATTTTTTTTGTCACTGCTAGCTACTTCTTCCACTGTTTTTTTTTTGTAGTAATCTGATCTTAAACCATTTATAATTTTTAACAGAATTCTTTATTTTCTATGATAAATTGGTTTAACGGGATTCATGTTTAAGAAGAATATTAAATGGAATTCCTGTTTAAGAAGAATAATTACTACATAATTCTGTTGTTGAATTGTTACAGGTTCTTAGCAGGAGTAGATGGCGCGGTATGCGGTTGTTCGTTGATATCTCTGATATATGTGTTTTTGCTCAGCCACTCAAAACCACACCCAAACTCGTGTTTTAAGCTCTTCGTTCATGATCTGGTAATTTGATTTTTTAGGAATTATATGCATTTATGTTATACTCTTGAGACAATACTTCTGAAGATTAGATGTACTGGAGGAGTAAATGAATTTTGTAAAACTAAAACCCAGTTATAATGTTTTTAATAGCATCAAACCACATATATAAGATAAAAGAGTGTATGAGAAATGAGAACAGAACAACCTCACAATATAGAAGTTACAATTATATATAGGACTTAGACTCGTTACATTTACTATTATATATATATTTCCCTTTGTGAATTGTGATGTGCAAAGCACGCACTTTTTCTAGAACACTGAGTTGGTCTAAACCTCAAGTAGCAACTATTCAAATCTAAAAGAGGCCTTTAATAGTATATATAAAAAATAATTAAAGTTGGAAGAAAAACACTTAAATAGCACCTTGTAAAAGACAACCCAATAGAAAAAGATGGAAGAGTAGTGGACCAAACAGAAAACACCTAATCAAAACGAATGTACATGTAACATATGGTTCCGGAACCAATATTATATACTCTGCAAGGCAGAAATGTTAACCAATATTGTATATTTCTTGTTTGCAGGTAATGTTATTGCTGATGGTTGCAGGGTGTGCAGCAGCGACATCGATAGCTTACATTGGAAAATACGGTCAGTCCCAAACCGGTTGGGCACCCATTTGCAACCAAGTTAAGCAATTTTGCTTCAAAACCACCATCTCACTTGTATTGTCCTACATTGCTTTGATCTGCTACCTCTTCCTCACTGTTTTGTCTGTCCTACAAATAAAAAAATCGTCTATGGGATCTAACAAAGTCGATATGCCAACTCAAGCACCAACGCCGATCACAAATTATTAATCGTATTAAGAAGCCTAGAATAAGGACGAATGCCTTGCAAGATCTATAGTAATAGGTTTTATTTGCTACTCGTACTAGACAATGAATTTCCACTGCTATTTTTCTCCTTTGTTATTAGGATCTGGTTTGGTTTAGTTTTGTCTGAAGTTACATTGGCTAGATATGAGAACCACGCTACTAAAGTACTAAGCTTGTTTTTAAGTTTTATATGCTATGAAAGTCTGTTTTTGTGAAAGGTGTGACTAAATAGTAGTAATCATCAAGGTTTCAGTTTGAATGTATTACTTTTCTTTACTCTTGTTTACTTTACTTCTTTTTAGATCACTTTCACTTTTTAATTTGTGTTCCCTTGTCCCTTCTCATCAATGGACTCTTTGTAACAGATACAGTTAAAAATCATTTTACTCTTTGAGAAAAACCACAAACTTCCCCTCTAAATAAGGTGACATTATGTAAATTTGGGGTTTTGACAAGTTAAATGATGACATTTATGCTGTCAAAACCTTAAAATATACGCACTAGGTTTAAAAAGAACCTAATTTAATTCTTTTAGTGCTAGAGAAATGAAGTGAAGAGAAATGAAGTGAGGAGTGTGAAGGTGTGATGGGTTTTTTTTTGTCCAGAGGAGTCTGATGGCTTCGAATGACAAATGTTTTGTACTCTTTTGGTCTGAACTTGGCTTCATTTTTTTCCGGGCTTTAATTCACACGTTGTTTGATTATATTATGTTTGCATACACAGTAGAATGGGCCTTTTGGATCGTTAATTGCAAAAGAAAAACCACTTGGGTTTGGGTAACTTTTCTTGGGAATAAGCAAAGTGGCATTATGCTTATTTGGTAGCCAGTTTTTAAAAGTTTGGTTCACTTGGTTGATTAGCTCAACAACTAAACGGAACTTTGGCGGAAAAGACAGAAGCTTTAAGATTGGATGAGATGAACCTAGTAATTTTCTGAATCTAAATAAAATCATCTTATTTGATTTAATGTTGCAACCGTACGATGATTAGCACAATACCGATTTCGCCCACCTAGAAGTCTAATGTCATTAATCGGTGATGAGCCCATCGGAAAATTTGGGCAACAAGTTCTGTGTCCTCGACAAATGTTTTTTTAACTCTTTCACTAGAGGAATCAAATGCCACTTTGGAGAGGCTTGATTGGATTCTTCATCTCTTACCATTTGTTAGAAAATGGTCAAAAAGAGACAACCCATGACCGTGCAAATAAGTAGCTTAATAGACATATCTAAACTCGCATTATCGAAAATGGTATATAATCTCCTCGAGTAGGTCCATGGTTCTATATTAGGTTAACAATTTCGTTATTTCTATTCTATGTGCACTAAGCAATTATGTACAAGAGGCAAATCATTTGTTTAGCTCTAATGGATGAGTGATATTAAGCAATTCCAAGAATTATAAGGTGTATTATATGAATAAACATCACCAATATCTTAAACTATAGGCTGAAGAACTACAAATCTTATTATTAGTAATATTGATCCCCGCATTGAGAACTAAACACCCCAAAGTAGAAATGCTTTGAAGAAAACATGGGTTTAGTGGCAAGACACTTAACTTGGCCTTTTGATGGAATAATATTTCCAAAGAATCAATCCTACAAATCAGAATAATTGAAGAATAGAAAAAGATTGAGAAGAATTATTGAAATCCATCCATTCTTCACTCAACTTTTTGGTCGAATTTCAAGCAAAATCTCACTTTTTTCCTTTTTACTCAAATTGCAAAAGGTCAAACAGCTAGAATTGGGCTACTTAAAATTTTATTCGAACTATTGTAGAATTGCAAATAGATATTTTTGTTTTAAAAGATGATAAGAGACATTGCTCTTTTAAAAGTTAGCAATATCTGAATAAGTTATAGAAATGTGAAGACACGGGATATAGAATATGATATGTGTCCGGGGTTGGAAACCTCAGTGGTCCCTAGATACGGAGATTAAGAAGGTTCAATGGATAAGGTCAAACACATGGCCCAAGAAAAAGCTTTAATGAGGCCACAAGCGTGCGTAGTCAAAATTAATTGCGTTGGGAAAGTAATTCAGATATAAATAAGAAAAAGAAGTCTTTATTGATTGATTGATGCTTCATTACAGATAAAGCAGTAAACATAAATAATAAAATCATTTCGTAGAAGGGCCCTCTTCGTCATCCCGCTTCCTTTTCGTACGAGCATACACTTCTTTAAGGGCCAGTTTATAAGCCCTCTTAGAAGCGATATGCCTATCTCTAGAGGCCTCAAGCTCTTTGATCCGAGCACGAGCACGTATATTGTCGAGCAAAGACCTCTGATGCTCCCTCTCCATGGCGTCTAACCGCTCATCCAGTTCGACGGCCAGACGAGCTCCCACCGACAGCCGGGCAACCCTCTTTTCGAGGTAACGCACCCTCTTCACTTCCTCCTCAAGATGAGCGATGTATTCAGGAAGGTTGTCACCGTTCGTTTCATAAGGGGAGGCCATTTGTTCGTCAAGAAAGAATGAGTTGCACAAAGAATATAGAGACGTTCCCCTTTTATAGGAAGAAACAAGAGGTAGATCAAAGGTCATCTCGAAGAAAGACAACCTCTTGAACTTCCCAAGAGCATTCATGTCTACCTATAGCAGTTCAAATCCAATTGAAGTCATCCAAAAAAGATATTGTTGAACATAGAGTTCAATAATGATTTTGATTATTACTTTGATTATGCGTTTAATGATTTTACAATTTCGATGATATAACTCTTGTCTTGTCCAAAAATAGAAAACGTATATTTCAGGTCTTTAAATGATAGAGCATTCGATAACGAAGCCATAGGTTCAAGCGGAACCAAAATCGGAGCTAAAACAGTTATGAGCATTCGAAGATTTACGGGACCAGGATTACAGTCGACCGATCGACTGGACAAAAACGACCGATCGTTTTTGATCCAATTTCTTCCAGTGAGTCCAGTATAAAAACGACCGATCGTTTTCAGAAAACGACCGATCGTCTGTCTGAACACGACCGATCGTCTGTAGAAAACGACCGATCGTTTTCTGCAGTTTTCGAAAACAGCTTTTCAGCAATTTCTGGAAAATAGCTGTTAAAACTTTTCAACGGTCATAACCCAGAAAAACAGACTTTGCTGTTATATAAACCAGCCCAATCATCTCTCCAAAGTCACCAATAACATTCCAATCAACTTCCTTCTAACCTTTCATTAAAAATCCCAATATCACCAATTTGGTGTATATATATATTCGAGGAAGAGGAAAATCAAAGAGAAAGAGATTCAAGCTCGATCATCATCAACTCACCAATTAGCTTTTTAAGAAGCAATTAGAATAGTGAGCGAAGTTACATTTTTGTAACTAAATTTGTATCGAGTGTTTTATAAACTCAATTTTTGTGAGCGAGTGAACGGGTAGAGGCTTTGTAAGCAAGTGAAGCTTAAAAGCTCTAGGTTTTTCATTCGGGCACTCATAAATTGAGGGGGAGTCGTAGACTCGTAGTCGTGTCCTCTTGCACTTGTATCAAGAGTAGGAACCCCGGGTAGAGGGTGAGCCAATCGGTCGATTGAGCTCGATAGGGTTTGTAAAATCCGAAAGAAGAATTATAGTGAATTACTCGGTAGTACCGAGGAGAGGACGTAGGCACGTTTGCCGAACCTCTATAAATCTTGGTGTCATCTTCTTTCCCTAAACTTTACTTTCCGCAACTTTATTATTGCTTATATTCTTGCTTGCGTTTATGATTTCTAGCATTTCATTAAAGTTTATTAAACGCTTAAGTTTAGAATTTGCATAAGTTGGGTGTTAGTTGTTTAGATTTTTTAATTAGGCGAAAATCGCCAAAACCTTATTCACCCCCCCCCCCCTCTAAGGTTAGCACGCGGGCCAACAATTGGTATCAGAGCCGAGGCTCTTGCATATAGGAATCTAACGATTCTAGAGTTAAGATCCCGATGGCTAACATACTTAATTTCGCATCCGGCATAGCTTCATCACCCAATACACCTCCATATTTTGATGGACTAAATTTTTCATATTGGAAGGATAGGATGAGCATGTTTCTCCAAAGCTATAATGTTAGACTTTGGATGACTATAAAAGTAGGATATTCCGCACCTACATCCGAAAATAGCGTGAACCAAATCCCCGTAGAGGACCTAGATAATGCTCAACTAGAAGCCTACTCTACCAACGCCAAAGCGATGTACGCTATTGTTTGTGCCGTTTCTCCTAACGAGTACAACAAAATTTCCGCTTGTAAAACCGCTAAGGCTATGTGGGATAAGTTAGTAGTTATGCACGAGGGAACTAACCAAGTTAAGGATTGCAAACTCCAACTTTTAGTTCATGACTACGAACTTTTTAAAATGAGCGAGGGTGAAACTATTTCCGATATGCTTGCTAGGTTTACAACTATTACTAATGGATTAACATCTCTTGGTAAGTGTTTGTCTTGTAAGGAAATGGTCTCAAAGGTGATTCGGAGCTTGCCGAAGGAATGGGAACCAAAGGTCACCGCAATTCAAGAGGCGCACGACATGAACACATACTCTCTTGATGCATTGACGGGTTCGCTCATTACACACGAGATCACCCTCAATAGTCACAAGCCAATCTCGAAAAAGAGGGAGATAGCTTTCAAAGGAACAACTTGTGACGAAAGCGATGAGCTATCCAATGACGACGAAAATTCAATGCAAATCATTCGAATCGTCAAGGAAATCCTAAAGCTAAAGGACCAACGCAAACATAAAGGTAAATCGTCAAATAATTCAATTTATTCTAACGATTTTGTTTGCTATACATGTGGCAAGGAAGGACACATGGCGAGAGATTGCCTTAAGAATCGCAAGAGCAAAGGAAAGAAGAAGATATCCGCTTCAAGCTCTAGCGATAGCTCCGACCAAGATGAAGTCGCTCACCTTGGGTGCTATATGGCCATGGAAGAAAGCCATGAACAAAACCTCTCTTCTTCAAGCGAAAGTGAAAGCGAAGCCGATGAGGTAAATGATCTTTCTTATGATGAATTACTTCATATGTGCGATGTTTATTATAAAAAATTTCCTAAGCTTGTCGAAAAGGTCGACTCTCTTAAAAGGATAAATTCTTCTCTCAATGAAGAAATAAGATCCTTAAAAAGAGATAAAATTGAAAATGAGTCTATTCCGACATCGTCATTTTCTCTTCATGATATAGATGACGAAAAGGAGGACTTAAAAGATAAAAACGAGTTTTTAAAAACCGAGAATGACTCTTTGAATAAGAAAAACGATGAGCTTGTCATTACGGTCGAAAAACTCGAGTTAACAATCTCAAGGTTTTCCAAAGGGAAAACCGTGTTGGACGAAATTTTGAGTTGTCAAAAAGATGTCAATGACAAAAGCGGTTTGGGTTTCGTTTCCAACTCTATTGGATCAAGCACAACCCGCTATGTCAAATCTTCTAGCGTGTCTACAACTCCTATTCCGCCTATACAAAAGGTTGTTTTTAAACAAGGGAGCACTTCAAGAGTTTTGCCGAACTCTTGTAATAATAGAAGAGGTTTAGGTTTTCAAACCAAAACCGCTCATCATACTTCTAAAACTTCCTACAAAAAGTCGCATAGTTCTCGTTATTCGAAAAAATCTATGCATTGCATTCATTGTAGTAGAAGTGAGCATAATTCTTCTAAATGCCCAAATCGCTTTCATGTTAGTAGAAGCGATTTGAAATGGGTAGTAAAGACCCGAGCCACTAACAATGTCGGACCCAAAAGAAATTGGGTACCAAAGGACAAAATTTGTGTTGTAGGTATCTCCATCCAAAAGGAGAAAATCAACAAATGGTTGGCAACGCCGACAAAAGCCGTGGAAGTCAAGAAGATCGACTCCACCATCAAGGATGAAGTGCCGTTGATCAACAAAGGTGGAAGGCATACCAACAAGTGGTACCACCTATTAGGAATCGGCAACGCTCAATGCAAATGCCATTAGCGAGCGGACTCGACTCCACATCACATATTCGGTATACTCTAATCTATAATATCTACATATATGTGATTAGTTGGGTCGGGTATATGCATCATATTTACATTTTTCATCTTTTGGTTTTTCTTTAAAAACCCTTCACATAACCCCATATTTTTTTATTATTGATTGCATTTTGATAATGCCAAAGGGGGAGAAAAATGATATATTTTGGTGTAAATGCGTTTTGTTAAAATGGAGGAGATATTTTTCTTGTATCTTGTAAAATCATCATTAGTTTGTCATAATCAAAATGGGGGAGATTGTTGAACATAGAGTTCAATAATGATTTTGATTATTACTTTGATTATGCGTTTAATGATTTTACAATTTCGATGATATAAC
Organism: Primula vulgaris; assembly: GCA_963920805.1. NCBI lineage: Eukaryota > Viridiplantae > Streptophyta > Magnoliopsida > Ericales > Primulaceae > Primula > Primula vulgaris. The sequence continues at coordinate 225,132 of OY987217.1, forward strand.
TCTTGTCTTGTCCAAAAATAGAAAACGTATATTTCAGGTCTTTAAATGATAGAGCATTCGATAACGAAGCCATAGGTTCAAGCGGAACCAAAATCGGAGCTAAAACAGTTATGAGCATTCGAAGATTTACGGGACCAGGATTACAGTCGACCGATCGACTGGACAAAAACGACCGATCGTTTTTGATCCAATTTCTTCCAGTGAGTCCAGTATAAAAACGACCGATCGTTTTCAGAAAACGACCGATCGTCTGTCTGAACACGACCGATCGTCTGTAGAAAACGACCGATCGTTTTCTGCAGTTTTCGAAAACAGCTTTTCAGCAATTTCTGGAAAATAGCTGTTAAAACTTTTCAACGGTCATAACCCAGAAAAACAGACTTTGCTGTTATATAAACCAGCCCAATCATCTCTCCAAAGTCACCAATAACATTCCAATCAACTTCCTTCTAACCTTTCATTAAAAATCCCAATATCACCAATTTGGTGTATATATATATTCGAGGAAGAGGAAAATCAAAGAGAAAGAGATTCAAGCTCGATCATCATCAACTCACCAATTAGCTTTTTAAGAAGCAATTAGAATAGTGAGCGAAGTTACATTTTTGTAACTAAATTTGTATCGAGTGTTTTATAAACTCAATTTTTGTGAGCGAGTGAACGGGTAGAGGCTTTGTAAGCAAGTGAAGCTTAAAAGCTCTAGGTTTTTCATTCGGGCACTCATAAATTGAGGGGGAGTCGTAGACTCGTAGTCGTGTCCTCTTGCACTTGTATCAAGAGTAGGAACCCCGGGTAGAGGGTGAGCCAATCGGTCGATTGAGCTCGATAGGGTTTGTAAAATCCGAAAGAAGAATTATAGTGAATTACTCGGTAGTACCGAGGAGAGGACGTAGGCACGTTTGCCGAACCTCTATAAATCTTGGTGTCATCTTCTTTCCCTAAACTTTACTTTCCGCAACTTTATTATTGCTTATATTCTTGCTTGCGTTTATGATTTCTAGCATTTCATTAAAGTTTATTAAACGCTTAAGTTTAGAATTTGCATAAGTTGGGTGTTAGTTGTTTAGATTTTTTAATTAGGCGAAAATCGCCAAAACCTTATTCACCCCCCCCCCCCCTCTAAGGTTAGCACGCGGGCCAACAGATATCAAGAAGATAAACAGACAAGAACAAGGATAGGGAAATATTTTATTAGTTTCAAGAAACTTCGATTACAACTAAGGAGAGGACTCCCCATTCAAAAGAAATTACAACAAAAATCACAAAAAAAACTAATTATTTCGAGGAAGAGCCTTCTTCATCTTCATCCGAACTCGGTATAGACCGAGCATGCAACTCTTTTAAGGCAAGCTTATAGGCCCTTTTTGCTGCCTTCTGCTTAGCCAGACAAGCCTCGAGCCGCTTTATACGCTCGAAGGCCCAATCCCGATCGGCCATCGTCGCATGATGAGCGGAATCCATGTCAGACAACCTTTTCTTATAGTTTGAAACCTTGGCCACGAGTTTCTTATTCGCGGTGCGAGATTTCGTGACCTCAGTTTCTAAATAAGAAATATAGTTAAACGAGCTCTCACCAGTAGAATCAGAGGAGGCCATTATGTCACAAGCAAAGTAGTAGTAAAATGCATGATTATGAAGGGGGCACACCCCTTTATAGGAGTTTCCCCTCCCTTGGGAACCGTCATGAGTCTATTGCACTTCTCGATGAAGCATTGGGAACGACAAGACCGAAGTAATTTCCTCGACAGACCGAGCATGACTCCATCGACATGGAAAACCATGCCGATGAAGTCAGGGAGCACTTGATAGAACATGAAAATTGGACCCGAATATTCTATTCGGGTAATAATCAATCCACTTTATAAAGGGGTACCCAACGCTTAAATGGGTCATCCCATGCCCTTTTCATCATGAAATAAGGCTGTTATTGCTAAAAGCCCAAGCCCACTTAACTAGGGACCCATATCTGAAAGACCCCCTGAGATGAAGACATTTGTCAACATCCTAGAAGGCATAATTGCTTATAAATAGCCAACTACCCCTCCCAGAAAGAGGGCACACGCACAGATCGAAAAATCTATCCAAAAATTATAGTGAGAAGTTGAGAAAAGAGAAAAATTAATCAAAGCTTATCCAGTGAGGAAACAAACCGAACAGAGAAAGAACCGAACATCGAAGAAGAAAGAGAACGATCAAGATAAGAGCTTAAATATTTAAATCAAGCGCAATTGTAGCAAGTTGATAATAATCCGAACAAATGTAATGACCCGATCAATAATAAAGACCACGAGGTGTTCATTACTTGCAGTTAATTTATCATTATTCTATTGTTGAAAAGTCTAACGCGACCGACCAAAGTTATGGCTTTATCATCCCAATTTCCATAATATGCATGCATGGCTTCTTAGAATAGCTTGTATCTACACCTAAAAACCGTAATAAATTGTTGTATAAGTTGACATCATAAGTTCTTCTGTTTATTAAAATTATGCATACAGGTAACTGCAAATATGACCCTACAAAAAGTTCATTTTACCAACAGTTTACTTTTTGAAAACTGTTGGAAAACCGAGTGTCACTAAATTTTAGCAACAGTTTGACAACAGAATTAGTTGCTAAAATTTAACGACACTTATTTTAGCAACAGTTTTCAAAAAGCAAACTGTTAGTAAATGTTTTTTTTTTTTTTTTTTTTTTAGTGTGAGAAGGTGGTATGTGTCTAGGACTAAATCTTTATATACTCAGATAATCAAAGTAAAATAAGGGAGTGGGAAATGGGCCAAATGGGGTTTGAAATAAATGTAATGGGCTTGTATAATAAAGAAAGAAAGAAAGAAAGAAAGTCCAAAAATGAAAATGAAAGAAAGGGAGTAATAATAGTGTGTGTGAATAGTAATATAGATAGATAGAATAACAAATACTAGTAAGTAATAAATAGATCAAGATCAGAATAATAAAAGATTAGTTGAGAATAGAGAGAGAGAGAGAGAGAGAAGATGAATAGAAGTGTGATGATGATGATGATGATGATGATGATGATGATGATGATAAGATCTGAAAGAGCAGAAGGACCGTTTATAGTAGGACATAAGAAGGCGATATTAACAAGAGTTAAACCTGGTCTCGAACGTATCTCCGTCTCCATTCACATTTCTAATCACGGATCTGCGTACCTATTCCTTCTCTCTCTCTCTCTCTTTTATCTATCTATCTCTCTTTTATTTTATATTTCATCTTCTTCTTTTTTTTTTTTTGGATTAAATCGGGACTAATCCTATATCCTTACCAATCATCTTATCAATTCTATAAATTAATAAAATAAAATAAAAAAAGGGTAATCATGTGTTTGTGGTTTGTATGTATCTACCAGCCTGTGATCATTCATATCATTACTCAGATCAGATCTGTGCTTTTACCTTTTTTCTTCTTGTTTTTCTTATTATATCCCGCTCCGTCACCTCTTTCAAGATCTGTTCATCACTTTACATGCTTTTACTGAGATGTTTTTTTTTGTTTTTTTGTTTATATCAATTTACCCTTCATCTGTCATCTCAAAGAGAATTAAGCTCCACTATCAAAATTCGTAAAATTATATTCCCGCTCTTTCCAGCACTCCATCTCTGGGTAACCTCGTCTTCGGAAGGAGCGATTTGTCTTTTTTTACATTTTTATCCTTCATCCTCTTAAGACCAGTGTTCCAATGAGTGCGAGAAGGATTGTCTGTATAAAAGCCCATGATATATCTATTAAATCATTTATGTTTTTTCACCAAGCATTTCTCAATACAAGAATTACGGAAATATATCTCAAGTCATTTGCATCTTATCCTTTACCCAATTAATTTTTCAAACTATTTCGCTGAAACTAAGTTTGTGGTGTAAAAGCTTTTTTGGAACCGCTTCCCTCTCTATCCTGCTCTCATATACATTCATACATGCGTGAAAAACATTCAAGTCTGCGATTTCATTCATGTATCACCTGAATAAATTTTCTTGAACTCATGAAACCTCGTTTTTTTTCACCAATTGAAGTTGTTTAGATTTTAATTTTTACCCTTACGCAATCCATTGTTTCGTTTCTTGGCCAGATTCGTTATACTAGTTGTCGTCGTAATGATGTTTTCAAACAGTTTTCTCCTTTTTATCACTCTTATTTACGTTAATACACGTCCTCCCATATTCTCATCTACTACAATTGTATGAATATATCGATAATGGGGATTTGATTGAATTAATAGGGTCATGTAGTAACTAGTTTCTTTAATAAATGGAGATTCATTGTTATTCTATTTCTTCCTCAGGACTGCGTATGATGTGAGTTTGAATGATGATAGCTGGTCCAAGGAAATCTTCGATATTGTCAGTGGAAACACTTCGATCTCATGGGAAAGGCTTGACGTGTGAGTTTACCATCTTTACAAATGTCCATCTTTCGTCTTCTTAATTTAATGCTCCTATTTTTTTACACCCATGTGTGCTCGTAATGTAATTTTCACAGTGGTGCTGTTGTGTCACATAATTTGGAATTGGAGTCTAAAGTTCAAGGACCATATTACGGTGCACCCGCAGTTATTAAATTCCGTATTCCCACAAAGGCTGCTCTCCAGGTTGGATACATGTCACCTTTCGTGTTATGCTTTTTGACAGCAAACATGTCGATATGTAGACTAGTTAATGTATTTTTTTTATTAAATGATTGACTTTATACTAACATACGTGTATCAGGAGGCGTATTCAACTCCCATTATGCCACTGGATATCCTTGCAGATAGGCCTTCTGAGAATAAGCTTGACTTGGTATGTATTTCAATCTCGAATACATGTATAGATTGATATCTCGTAAACCTGATTTACCATATTCACTAAGAAGCATTTCTGTGTTTTTTCCATGGTTTGTGGTTTTTATGATGGTCAACTTTCACAGGCAAAGGTATACTCTCTTTCTTTCTAATTGCACTTCTCTTCTCAATTACACAGCAGGCTCTTTTAGAAAACATATTATTTGCAATGACCTTTTCTTCTTAAAAAAACTATGTTGATATTCATAAGAATCTTATTTCATAAAAGTTGCAGGTTCTTAATAGAATTACGTGTCATTTTAACTTTTTAATATTGGAATGTACAGAGGCTATTGGCTAAGTACGGATCGTTGGTCTCGGTGATCTCCCTAGTGACTCTGTTTGTTTACCTGGTTGCATCTCCAACTTCAGCTGCTTCAAAAGCGAGCAAAAAGAAGCGCTGATCAAATCATTCGCTCATTGGCAGCTTCTTTTAGCTGGTCGGCTTGTTTGATCGCTAGGGCATGTTTGGGTAAAGGGAATTAGCTCCTACTTTTTCCCCTCGTTCTACTTTTATTGTCTTTTACTGAGACTTTTATCTACAAGATGTAGGTGAAATGACTTGTTAGTTTACCAGTACTTCAGCAGTTTTGCACACTGTAGATTAAAATGTAACCTTGGGCTGCTTTTTTACGTTTTGGTTTATGGTTGCCCTTTTTGACTTCGTTAATGGTATACTGTTATTACTTTTTAATGCCCTCTGTTTTCATCATATTTCAAGTATGCTTGACCTCAAAGGAAGGCTGGTTGCGAGATCATATATTTTTGTTATTGATACTTGGTATTAACTCTCTCAAATTTTGCCACCATATCAACGGCAACTGCTGCATGAAATGGAAACTTGTAACGGCTGGTAGACAAGCCAACCTTATAGTATATTATATACTCAATATTGTCATTTATGCATGGCAAAAGAAAACGACTACTATACGACCAATAATAGAGAGGAAGAACTTCTCCTCTTCTTTATAACTGGATCAAACATTTTCTCCAAAATTGATCATCTCTTTATGTAAGCTTATTGTCACGGGAAGCAAAATTGACAGGATGGTAACACGCTGAGAGGTTGAGTAGGTTTCTTATAGCAGATGGTTTTTCCATTGAAATCATTTGTTTTATACTTCTTCTCTTCCACTTTTTCTTTGAGGATGTGGTTGAATCCTGCCAAATTACATGTACAAAGTCGAGTATTAAATACCGTAAGATTTACAGTTTCAAAACTTGGTTTCGGCATTTCATTGTTACATTGATCATCTCTTTATGTAATCTTACGTGCCGTTGCATGCGGAAATTGAATTGGAGAAAACACAAATGTAGTATTTCTGTAAATTGTATGTACCTCTTCTGCATTTGATGACGTATCATACTTGTCCGCTTTTGCCTTGGTTTCTATCGTTTCTCCGTCACAAGTGTTACCTGCAATATATTAAGTTCATAGCATATTCTTTATTATTAAGAAAATTTATAAGCGTGGAAGGAGAAAATGAACCATATACACATTTGTCTGTGATCTAAAATAACTCACCATCGGGTTTCAAGTAATCTTTCACGCAATATTCTCTAAAACTTGGGGACCCGATCAAACCATCATAATCTGAAATTCTTCCTCCATACGAGTCATCATCGTTTTCCTGATGGTAATCGTCTTTCTTGTGATCTTTTTCTTCTTGCCCTATTCTGTTTATGATGCTGCTATTCGACACTGATACTTGCGTATTTTCCTTTTGCTGTTGTAATTTTAGATTCACGAAAGCATGCGTCTCCTCTTGCTGTTCTAAATTTGATTTCTCGAGAGGAAGCATCTCCTTTTGCTGTTCCAGTTCTGATTTCTCAAAAGTATGCATCTCCATTTGCTGCTCCAGTTTCGAATTCTCGAAAACATGCATCTCCTTTTCCTGTTCTAAATAAGAATTCTCAAAAGTATGCATCTCCTCTTGCTTCTCTAATTTTGAATTTCCGAAAGTATGTGTCTCCTCTTTCTTCTCTAATTTTGAATTCCCGAAAGTATACACGGTCCTTGTTGGAGAAGAAATGGTTCGCGTAGGTGAAGAAAAAGTCTGAGGGGTTTTATCAGAATTCAAATTAAGACGTTGATTTTCATTCTCCCTTTGGTTATCAAGTAATTTAGCTGAGTGGGTAGACTCTGTGAAAAAACGATCAATGTTTCCATGGGAGCTATGATTTTCATTAAAATTCTTTTGTACCAGGTGGAAAGTTAAAGAGTCGGTATGTTCTGCTCGGCTTTGTTTTGAAGAGCGGCCGCCCATTAGATAGAGATATGCAGAAAAATGGAACGGATGAAGATACAATTGTTTAAGAAGTCAAAAAAGAAGAATGGATGGAAATAGGGTAGCATTGCTATTATGAGAGAGAGGTGAAGGATGAAGCTGTTTTGTAGGGCTAATAATAACCATGTATGGTTGATCTTGCTTATAAAATGGTTATTTTAAGATTGAGTTGAACTTGTTCGTTCAGGATTCTTAGTCAACAAGCACTCTGAGCAGAAAAAATAAAACAATACTAGTCATTACTCGAAACTTTCCAATAAAACTGAAACTGCCATATGTGTATCGATGTTAGTCATGTTTTCAATAAATTAAGATAAAATACTAACCAAATATCTCTCGTATCTGCAAGTCTGGGGGAAAAAATTCTAGCAACAACCAACCAAATATGATTTAACTCTGAATACCAAACTATATGAACTTCACTTGTCAGGGCCAGTTGAATCTACGTTTCCTATGTGAACTTTATTAAAATTTGAAGGACCCAAATTTCAACCTTCAGAATAGTTTTAATTTAACTAAGCTATACAAGGTGATGCTAGATAAAACTAGTTCCAAAAGGATCACTTCCATAAGTAAGTTCTGAATCATACCTGAACATGATTTAAAGATTCAAATCAGGTAATTCTGTATTCAAACTAAAAATGAGTTATTTATTTGATACAAGTAAACTATACCCACAAAAGATATTCACTTTAAAAAAAGATATTCAGTAAAAGGATTTTTATCGCAGCTCTGAAAATCTACCATTCAGTTTTTCACCAAAAGGACAATTATCATATCAACCTCACCCCAAAATGAACTTCACCAAAAGGACATTTCTCATAATAATAGTTACAATCAGTACGACGTAATCTAGTACATTTCTCATAACATTACACAAAAATATCAGGTAAAATACCAATGAAGTGTTCACTCAGACCGCAAAACTGTTATATTAATAGAATTGTTCTCACGACATTTTTCTTAGAACCGCAAAAAGAATAAAGATGATTAACATCAAAAGTACCAAACCCGGATAATTGAATACCATAGGCTTGCATTCTTCGAATATCACGAGATAAAGGTGATTGCCAGAGTCCATCCCACCAAGCAGGAGATAGAAGCGGTGTCATGGCGCACTGATCGGACTGACCCTTACAACTTAAAGGTCCTGCAAATCTGTTCCACACATGGCCCCAACCAACTTGGTTCCTCAACCCATCCGATAATAAATTGCTTTGGAAACTACTCAAGAACGAGAAACTTGTATTGGTAGACAAATTCTCTTCTGCAATTACGAATATTATCATGAGATTCAGAAAGAGGAGAAGCTAACTCAATGCAGGTTTTAATGCTCAGAAATGCAACTAACCCCATGTACTATGGTTGTTTTGCAAATAACCCCCACATATTTAGGTTACTTGCACTTAACCCCATGTACCATGTAATTATAGCAATCACACCCATATCCAATCTTGAAATATCATAATTTTGACGTCGACTATACATTTCGAATAATTCTTTTTATGCCATGACATTTTTGAGATTCATGCACCGCATCCGCGAGCAACCTAATACGGATTTAACACCCATTTTTTATTTGTATATACGCTTTCCATTTAATTTTGGTAGAACCTTTTTTGCGTTAAATTGCTCTAAAACACTGTTTTGGATAAATCTTCTCTTATAATATGTGCTTTAGAATCCTAAGGCTTTTCTAATCCAATTGATAGATTTTGCAAAAAGATGCGCATTTCCTAGGATATATTAAAGATCTCTCTGGAGATTCTTAAAAGCTATTATCATTTCATACAGTTACAAATTAACCCAACCAGATATTCACTCAAATCTAAAGTTAAATCCAAGGTATTACAAAAAATTAGATAGTGCAGTGGGTATTGCAAGGTACCACACACAATACATGGAGATTATTTGCAGATCACACACAATACATGCGTCGACTGCATTTTATCCTCTCTTTCAGCATAGAAAAAGAAATAGTACCTAGATTGTGAGCTGCTGATATGGCTGCAATTAGTTGAGCATAGGTAGTACCAACACGCCTATGGGCCCCAGAGATAACAGCATGCTTTGCACGAGACGCGAGAAAAAAATCAACAAATGCCACCCATCTTGGTGCGGGTCCCCAATCCTTTACTCGGAAACCTAAACCATTGGATCCACCCTTACTAGAAATGTTTCCTTTGAACAGTTTGTAATCAAAATGAACCACCTGGAGTGAGTCCATAACACAAGTAGACGTGCTCAGACAAAAAGGAAAAAAATGTCTAGGTAATTCTAGAACCAGGATTGCCACAAAAAAATGATACTTCAAATAGACCTCGGAAACAATTTTCAAGAAATTGCTCATGAATTCTAGATTTTTTTTTTTGTTGATTTATGAAAACTGCTTTGAATGAAAAGTAATGCGAATAGCAAGTGAATTGAAAACAGAACCAGAAACAAAAAAGGTTGTGAATACTGAATAAATAAATAGAAACTTTGATGTTGCTCTCGCTTTCAGTAGGGTTAAGAAAAAACTTGCTTACTTAAATATGGAAACAATAATATACCTCTGCAAATTCATTTAGAATTGGTGTAACATCGTTTATCAAAGAGGGGGTATCAGAAACCAAAACAATCTTCATTCTACGCTTCGATTTTATACTCTCTGTTGCTTTTCTTATGCAATTCAGTGCTGCATTAACTGCTCTCACAGATCTGAAACAAATGTCCAACACAATGAATTTAGTATTTTAAAAATAAAGTCCCAGTACACAAAAATAATTCTGATTCTGACATTCGAGTTCACAAAACGTTTAGTGTAGTTAACTAGTAGTTTCTAAGACTGGTTACAAATGTTCAACATAATATTTTACTAGTATTTTAAAAGTAAAGCCCCAGTACACAAACACAGTCCTGATTCTGACTTCGAGTTGACAAAGAGATGAGTATAGTTAGCTAGTAGTTTCCAAGGTCGGTCACAACTGTGTACACAAGTTGTTATCAGATTTTGATTGTGTATGCCGAGTTGCCGGACTATAATAGTTAGCACTTAGTACACTAACATTACATTTCGCCACGATTCGGTGCATTTGTATATACCAAACCCGAAAAGATCATAGGTTGGGCACTAAATACGTACAAAAACCAAACACTAATACACTAATCTATCAAATTTGTTATATTCTATACTTTATTCTATTTTAGACATCAATCTGTGATCTTTCTTTCTCTCTCTTGTTCCAAAGCAATTTGTTTTGTTAGGATGGGTTATTAATTGCTAATTTTTGTACCTTGATATACAAATTCAAAACCAGATGATACGTTAAGTGTAAAAAACTGTAACTCATTCGCAGCATACACATGTTGTCAACAATTTGTGGTGCCATCAGGAAAGTTCACCTGGAGTATTGGAGTGCAAACTTTTGTAACTTAATTTATGTAATATATGAAGTAGTTTGTCAAAGTACCTGTTCACAAGCATCCTCATATGCAGTGTAATATCAGGAGGAGACTCCCTGTCACTAAGAACCCAATTAACTGCCTCTTTTACGCTCTCTGAAGGAGATATAAGAACTCTCATTATCTCCCCAAAAACGTTAGGCCTGTTTACATCTTTCGGATTCCCAAACAGATTCGAAGCTGCTTTTCTCATATCATCATTTACGTTTTTCAAGAAAAATTGAGCTGCCATTGCATCTGTTGTGTTCTGGAACCTGTCACAGTTACTGTCTGCTCAAGTATTCTTAAACCATTTATTTTACAGGTAAAGTTGATATACAAATTTAATTAATACCATATTATAGGATGATCCCATTCCATCCAATTGTCACAGAGAACACCGGTCTGAGATGGCTTTTGGAAGTCATCTATTCTCATGACCAGGTGCCGCTTATATTTCGTCAAGCATCCATTCTTTCTCCAGAGATGTTTTATCTCTTTTAAGGTAAACGAAACATTGCTATACGATATGTAATCTCCAAAAGGATATTTTCCCCTGTAATTTTTCGTCAAGAGGTTAGCATCAAGAAATCCATAAAAAGGACTAGTCAATGCTCATTCTAATAAACAAATCACTGTTCTTTACAATGTAATGAACCCAACTACAGTAATAGGTTTTAAACAAGAGAATAAACTAAGAAAAAGGATGGGAATATTTTTTGGGGGGTAATTTTTGGGTCAAAAAAGAAGGAGTTAAATACTGAAAGGAGAGCAAAAAGCTGCAAATGAAATGAGTTGGAAATTTACTGCTATCTATACGTATAAACTATCATAACAAGATGTTTTTTTTTTCTTTCGATATCCTAATAATCTCATAAAGAAACTCTATATATACAGCTGTGTTGGAGAGCGTCATTTATTCCATGGTTCTCAATTGCAAGCAATTAAACACCCCTAAAAAAACAAAGGGTTTTTAAGAAACTGATTCCCCCTCTACATTTGTGAGTTCTCCTTGCTACTCTCCCATCTCTATATTGTCCTCTAAATCTAATCGAGTTCATTGCATATACAGCAGTGATTAATTATTCGGAAAAAATACTAGCTATGCTGGTGAGTATTTTGAAAGAAACGGTGTTGGGGAAGAATCAAAGACTAATAGTAAAGATGCAGATTGGTTAATAAGAGAGATTGAGATAGTAAAATGGGAAAAAAAAAAAAGGAAAGAGAAAGAAGTGAGAGTGGGGGGAACCAAAAAAAGAGAAATGCCTGGATTGGGCGATGATGAGGGAACGGTTGAGCATGATGCTCAAGGCAGCAGAGGTTAAGATCTTATACATCTCGTTACCGAAACCAGCTTCAGAAGCTTTGCCAATAACAAAACCATGACTGCAAAACTCTTCAGGACCAAACCCTCTTACTCTTGATGCACCTGAGTCACACAGGATAACCAATTAAATGAAATGATATAAATAAATAAATAAAGCACATGGAGATTATTTTAGAATCCCCAAGTGGTTAATGGTTCCGACACTGATCAACACAAGATATAGTAGGTAACTTAAAACACAAGGAGAATGAATGAATAATAATAATAATAATAAAAGTAAAAGAGAAGGGAGTGGTGGGGGGGTACCGTAGAGAAGGAAGTGACGGTGAATGATGGTTCGGACACGAAGGGTGGCATCCTCCTCATCATCCATATGTTCTCCTCTTCTTCTTAAAAATAACTCTCCCATCTCTTCCACCGTCGCACATCTTTTATTATTATTATTATTATTATTAAACATTCCTTCTCCGGTAGCTACTCGGTCAGGGGTATTATTAATATTAATAGAAGAAGAAGAAGAAGAAGGGAGATAGTGATGGAGTGATCGAAAAGCGGTGAAGATTAGAAGAAATCCAATAAAAAAGGCAAAAACCAATAGAGATACATGTATATACATTATCAATACACTACGTCTCCTCCTTCCTATTATTACGGATTTTAATATTCCCCCCATCTTCTTCTTCTTCTTCTTCTTCTTCTTCTTCTTCTTCTTCTTCTTCTTCTTCCCCCCGCTCTCTCTCTCTCTCTCTACAAACCCAGTTAGTTAGTTAATCAATTATACAATTATTGGAGTATAACACCCCCCCCTCCCCGTATTTACACTTTCTTTCTTTTCAGTCCTCTCTTTGTTCTTTTTTATAATTACAACTACTCTTATTTTGACTAATTTAAAATTGACAGTGTAACAAATGATCATTTAACTCAAATAAAAAGTTTGCTTATTTTCATAAACTTTATTCCACTCTTAAATGTCATCATTTGCCAAAAAAAAGGCGGTTATACTGTCTTTAAAGGCACTAACTGAACCGCCTTTATTGCTCTATTTTAAGACGTTTGCTTTCCACCTCTAAACCATATGACTTGATTGCTAATTATTTAAGACGGTAAAAAAAACGTCTTATTTGACCTGTTTTCTAGTATTGGGGTGATGAAAGACTATAATCGTCAATTTTTCTGCCAAATATATAGAAAAATTTCAAACTTTTCTTAATATAGGAGGTGCTTCAGCCCTTTTTAATCTGTATTCTGTTCACACATCAAATAACCTATGTATTTAGTGTCGGGATTATAAATGAAAGAGACTTGTTCCACCACACCACCACACGAGGCTCGGTAGTATAAGGCTTTTTCTAGTTGAAGTTTATGATCAAATAAGATGAAGTTCATCCTTACTAAAATCATAGTTATATATATATATATATGCACATAAATACTATGCATGTCTGTACCTACATTTCTAATAAGGTTTCCTTCCCCGCTCCAAATTGGCGTGTGTATATAATTACTCAAATCGAGCTTCTATTTTTGCAAGCTTAATTGACACTAGAAAAGTTAAACTTTGGAGCTGATAAACCGAATGCAAAACAGCCTTTTAGGAAAAACTACAAAAACAAATCAATAAATATGCTTTTTAGTTGCACTGCCATACGGTTGATTCCTTCCGTCCACCTTGAAGCTTCTAGCTAATTCGTGTAATAGCTTATTTTAAGCCCGTCAATCGAATATGTCGCAGCTTAATTATAAACAAATATGCAAAAAAGTGAAAACTGCATCCCGGTTTTATAGTTTTGTTGTAGTAGCTTATTCCTCTGTGTAACGTCTCGGAAATCCGGGGCGTGACACTCTGTCTTTAATATAGCCCAAGCATCCTGAATTGATTTGGGGGGGTTTTAAGGCTAAGCCAGCTGCTCTATGTTTATGAAGAAGTTGTTAAAAAGGGCAGAGCAACAAATGCAGCAACAAGGCAAACGCAAGTCTATTAATTTTCAAAAAAAAAGTCTATTAAGCTTCTTAATTATAGTAATATTCCTGATACATAATGATAAAAATTGTGAATAACCAGTTAGCGCTGAAGTAAAACCAGAAGATAAGATGTATGCGATTACAGCACGATTATAGCAATGACATTGCTGATTCATTTTGAAATAATTGAAAATCAATTAAATTTTGATAACACGAGAAGAATATCAAGTACTCATGTAGAGCCTGGATCGTAGTTGATATTTGACAATACAAAAAACCTTGAGATCAACTTTGGTCATAAAACTACAGAATGACATATCCTTAAATACAAAAAGGAAATACATGTTAAAAATTCAACAAAAATCGGGCGTTACTATTTTCCTCATGATTATTCATGTGCGGGCTTTTTCAAGCTCTTCTTCTCCCAGTAGGTGTTGTATTCCCATCAAAGAGCTCATCAATGTACGTCTCTATATCTTCCGGCTGGTACTTTACGTACTTCTCTGTCTGCCTCCCTGCTGTAAATGTCTGGCTGTACCTCGCCAAGAACGATCTGTATCAAAATAGGAAAATATATATATGCTAAGATTAGATTAGATAATATTTACAAGATTGAATTTAACCAGTTTTGATAATTTATGCTTCCGACCTGTAAGCAGGAATCACGATGGCAGAAATCGACACCCTCAGCTCAGACTGCAACTGCTCATCGCTGACCACCCATCCACTTTGAGTTTTATGTATCTCATCGAACATAGCGTTGAAGCTCTTGAACTTCTCTTTCAATACAGGCTTATTCACCTTCCCGTGCACGCTGAGCCCTTCCGTGCTCAGACAGTTGAGCAACCTGTTCCATGTCTCCCGTTGGTACGTCTTGTGATAGTTCCTTAGATCCGACGACCTCTTCCTCGACCAAGTGTCTCCCATCAGCCCATGTATCCCTGGAGACCCCTTTATCTTTTGTAGCACGTACCTCCCGTTGTTCATCATAAAGATCGAGCTCAAAGCGTTGTCCTTGTAAAGCTTCGATTTCGAGTCAAGATTAGCATCTAGAAGATCCATCACCTTGCTAATCTCCTCGGCAAAAGGCGACTTAATGTTTTTTTCATGATTATTCTCATTACTGTACCCCGTATCTCCCTTCTGGTGCTCCCTGAACACCTGCTCCAATGTTTCCGTATACTCGCATGCATATTTAAGATAATTCAACGTGTATCGAGTCAACGGATGAACCGCCCCACCAGGTACATTGTTCTTCCCTATATCTGCCTTGATCGAAATTTCCAGTTCTCCAAAAATCGAAACCATAGCTTCGCCAAGCTTAGTGCGTATGAGCGAGGCCTCGGCTTTGAGCTCGTTAGCGGTCTCTTCAGGGAACAAACTATCCATGGTCGATATAGCGTCTCTCAATGTCTCGTATATGTCTATAAATTTAAACAGTTTTTGGGAGGAGGATTTAGTTATGGCGACCGCCTCAGCGAAATTGAGAAGCTGAATCGTCATGCTAAGCGCAATGCTGCTGAAGAGACTATCAGAGAGCGATTTGTCGTCCGAGAAAATAGCCTCTGAGAGCTTACGCTCGTTGATAAAGTGGAGAGAGAGAAATTCCTTGAACGTGTTGTTCCAAGTGACGATTTCACCCTCTAACGACTCCCACTGCATCTTTTGGATCTCGTCGAGGCTCAGTTTTTCGAACCCGAGCTTGCGCAAGGTTTCTTCAAGAATAGTCCGTCTCGATACGACGTAGGATTGGTAGCACTCGGCCTCGTATCCTGCTTTGGCCATCACATACCTATTGGAAAATAATGTGAATGATTCAAAGGTTTTCCTGCTGTTTGGATTATGGCAATATTTGGTAGCTTAACATCCTACACAAATATATATATATATATATATATATATATATATCGATCAATAATTCGATTCTTCTCAGATACGATCAAACGGCCTTTAAGAATTATAATACTAAATTATACGTGCAAGTTCTCCTGAATTGGGATGGCTTAAAATGATCATCGTGAATATAAGTGATTAAAAAGCTGTACTAGCAGTTTGATATTTTAGTATAATTCGAAACTTGACAGTACCTTAAAGTATTGAGTTTTTTAATTGCTTCCTCAGTGTATCCAGGGAAGCTATTGTTCCCGGAAGATATCTCTTCTTTTGGGGACTTCTGATCCGGTGATTCTTCCGGATCCTGGTTGTCGTTTCCATGATCAAGGTTGTGAACAAACTTGGGATCTTCAAGAACAGACCGGAACTCATCTTCAAGATAACACATGGCACGGTGCAATATACCGCTTATACGATTCATCGCGTTGTCGTATTTGCGTTCCGTTGAAAACTTGCCCAGTACTTTTGACAGATTTGAGATAATTTCCACAGATTTCAAGAACGAAGGATATTCTTCCTGGCCACATTCGTAATTTGCAATGTTAGCCTCTGCAAGAAATGCAAAGTTCTCAAATACTTCTGGAACATCGGGCAATCCAGACTGTAATTGGTCGTCTTTTGAGGGTAATGATAAAGCAGAGATAAATTCGTCGATCTCTTCGGAGGCCTTATCAAAATCCGGTGGTGGAGACTCTTCGATCTTCGAATCATTTGCTCCTTCCTCTTCTTTATTTTCGCCATTTTCAGATTCGACATATTCTCTTTTTGGTGTATCCGTTTCTTTAGGAGTTTCGGGATGTGTTGCGTTGTTGATCTCTATAATACCCTCTTTCACTTCTTCTTGTTTTTCCAAATGGTTTTTATCATTTTCAGTCTCCATTGTTTGAAAGAATTTGGATCAAAAAACTAAAATGCAGGGAAAGCAAATGTTTGAGAAAACATTAGAGAGCTATTTTGTTCCAACTAATATTTTTGTTTCAAGTTTGAAATGGTCTTTTGTGGAAGAAAGAGTTGGTTGGATGAGAGAGGAGTCCGTTAAATCAGTTGTTTGTTTCAAGTGATTGGTTGATTTTCAACTAGTACGCATATGCTTTTCCATCTCTATTTTGATTATAAAATGTTTCTCATAAATTTCTTCTGTTTATGACTTGCACGTCTGTGGATATAATTGCGTAACAACTAGCTTAATACCCCTAACAAATATTAGTTTTTATGTAGTGGCACTAGAAAAATAAAATTTTATGCTATGCAGTGGCATTCCTAGAAATATTAATTTGGATCACATAAGGTTGCTGTGAAATGATATTATAATCACAAAATTTGGTACTAAAATGAATGCTTAGCCTCTCTTTTTCCTCATGAACCTAACTAATTAACTTGGAGCACCCACGTCTATTACCTCCCCCCCCCCCCATTTACCAACTTCAACTAATTTCTTTTGATACTTTCCTATAATTTATCTTTCCTCGACTCTTTCTTCTCACATATATCTATTTACAAAAACAGTTTTCTTCCTTATTCTCTTGTTTGTGTTTTTGGGTCATTGATATATTTCTCTCCTTTTTCCACTCGACATCACCTTCATGAAAGATACTCAAAATGAAAGTCTTTTTTTTTTAATTGGAGAGCGCCAGAAGGAGAGATAAAAAAGAAAGATCATATGAGATCCAATTACACATATTTTACATCTGATTTTCATGACCATTGTATGGAGATATTGAAAAAATAAGAGAAATCATGCTATTATTTGTTTGTGTTCTTTGAATTGTTTGTAGAATTGTATATATTCTAACTAAATATTCACTTGCCATTGTTATTGTTACTCGTGCAGTAGAGTTTCTTTTAGATTGCAAACTTTCTATCTCACTTGTCTTACCATTTTCTTGCGTAAACTTATATGTTAATTAGCTACATATACTATGTATACATATGTTAGTTAATTGGGGAACAAAATAAAAAATAAAAAAAAGCGAAAGTTGACGGTGTTTGGTTTGTCAAGGATTCAATATAGAATTGTAACTACCTATGATCGGATAACATCTTGCTCCTATATAAATACTATTCGACCCTTTTTTATGAACCTTTCCATTTAACATTCAATTTCATTAGACTCACAAAATCTGATACTTTTGAGAGATGAGTAAGTAATAATTAAGAAGACTTGCTCATCTCGGGTTGGTCTTTAATTTGCCAGACCGTATGCGTCATAATTCACAAACCGTTTTACGATGATCAACTCATGATGTCTACACGATAACCGTTAATGTGATAACGATATATACAACTCTATTTAAAATTGGTAACATGTTGAGTGATTATGTATGGTGGAAATGCACCCCAATTTATCTTTTTGATAGAATGAAAAAACCAATACTAAAATCGATTAAAAAAATTCATGATACATGGTAAAATGTCAGTTTTCTGTGGATATGAAAGATGCTGAAGTTCATTTTTGCCGGTAATAAGTTCATCTCCTACAATAAAAAAAAAAAAAAACATACCTCATGGGCTGGATTTTTTTCAATCAAAGCATTGATGTTAATAATACAAAATAAATAAAGTATTAAATAAATCCATGTTGTTGTTATTCAACTTTTGTAGATTGTGTAATTACGTAAGAAAATCTGAAAAGAAATTTCATGACAGGTGAGTCAGGTTGACAAACACAAAAAAAAAAAAGTTTGGGTATTGAAAAGGGATAAAAATAATCACGAAATTTAGGAAGCAGCGTTGGTGACTCTGAGTCAGAGTGACTCAGAGTTCACAGCCGTTGGATATTCCTACAATGCATTTCATATTTTAACTGTAGCAATATCCAGCGGCTGTGGACTCTGAGTCATCTTGACTCAGAGTCAGGTACGCTCTGCATCCGAAAATTTAATAGTAAAAACAACACAACAACACAAGTAAAGTACACAAAACACGACACCACCAAACTAAAAAGCCTTTAAGCCTTAACTTATAAATTAGGGTTAAAAATTAAATCAAAAATTGAAATTACAAACTATTTTTTACCCTCAATTTTTACTCACCGCCTCCAACTCTCTCTCTATCTCTCTCTCTCCTAAATCCTACTCAATTCCCCATACACTCTCTCTCTGCACCTTAATTTTTTATTCAATTAAAAATCTAATCTTTTTGATGAATTTAATTAATAAATTCAGCAAATAACGCTTTTTTTTTACTTGGCATTATTCTTCTTAAGGTTCCTTCTTTACCCTGCTCAACCGTTCAATTTCCTTCTGGGTTTCTTTTTCTCTACTTATTTTAGGGCTTTACTTTCAACCTTTTTATTATTATTTTTAAATTCTTATTCAGTTTGTATATTTTAGGGCTTTTGTAATTCTATGCTTCTTTACCTGCTTTTATTTTTATATTTGCATGAATTAAGACTAGTTTTTTCTTTGTTGATTTTGTAGTTGTTGAAAATATTAAATTGGGTTGTTTATCTATTATCATCTAAAAACTTAATCGTATACCTTTTTTTGGCTATTCTTTGTATCAGAATTAGGTTTAGGGGATTTATCTTTTATTTTATTTTCCTTGAGTGGTTGTGTGTTCTTTAGCTTGCTTTAAATTGTATATCAGCATCAACTGAGGGTCCGTTTGGTTACAGATTTTTCTTATTTGATTTTTAAAATCTGTGGGTGTTTGGACAGTCATATTTAGATTTTAAAAATCAGATTTTTAGGCTAAAGCTAAAAAAATCTAGATTTTTAAAACAGATTTTGGATCAAAAATATTTGTTGCCAAACTCAACCCGAGACAAATTTGGTTCTTATGGAGCTTGTAGTTGAATTAGAGATGAAAAAAAGAATATTTTTATCCTCATTCGAAATCTTTAAAGTGAACCCTTTCTATTCTTTATATCAGAAATTCAGAATTCGATTTTTAGATCCTTATTTCTATTCCTGATTTTAGCTATTGTGCTTGTATGCTTAGCTACTTGCTTATATAGTTTGAGATATTTGGCTCTGCTGAAGTCTCTACTTGCTAAACTGATGATCAAGGATTGTTTTTTTTTTTAAATTCCGTTTGAAATTTAAATTGCAAATTGCCCTATCAGGAAAGTTAGTATTAAAAGTTGGAGTTTTTGTGGCACTACAGTATTTAGTTACAAGGTTTTCTTCTTCTTCTTTTGGCAATTTCAAGATTGTGTATGACTTATTGTTGCTTACCATTACCCTTTTTAGAACACAGTTATTTTTTGAAGCATTTGGATATTACAACTAGTATGCTGAAATTTATAATTTATGTTGGGAAAACTTGGATGTGATATATCCGACAACAATTTAATTTAATTTCTATGATTGTAATCCCGGATTATTTATGTAATCATCATTTATGTTTTCTGTTATTGCTAAGTAATTGCAGTTTTTGGTAGTATACCTAAATTCAAATTATTATTTATAGAATCGAATACTTTTACACATGATATTTGTTCATAAAATACTTGGATACTATTGGATTCAATTCATTACTTATTTGTCTTATTTTTACTCTGTTTAGCATGTTAAACATTTCCAATTTGTTCTCCAGTTTAGAGCTATCGTCACACCCCATCAAGGTGAAATTTCAGTTAGTCGAATAAGCTTTGGTGAAGGAATTTAATAAAAGAGTTGAGTACTTAATGGAAGTAGAAATGCGGTGTTTGCTTGATAATAGTCTAATCAAGTTTTGATGTACTGTATTGTGTTCTATCTCTTATTTAATACTGTAGAATTTAGTCCCCTTGTTTTGTACTCTCTTCTAATGGTTACTTTTCTACAGGAAACTTGGCCTCTTTTACCTAGCTGAAAACAATGGGAAGTACATTTAATCCGCAAATTCTCGTGGAAAAGCTGGCCAAACTCAACAACACACAGCAGAGCATTGAGAGTATCCTTCTTGTGTACTAATTCTCAATTTGGGAATTTCTTTTCCTCCTTTACCAGCTAATTGTTGTCTGTATCAGTTATTTGTAACTCACACAATTTTTTGCAGAAATATCATTAAATGTTAACATGATATATGAATCAATTTCTACTCTCCAATCCTGTATTTTATAGCTAAATGGTATCCTTAATGGGGAAAAAGCTTTATCACATTGGTGTATATTCCATATGAACAAAGCCAAACAAGTTGTTGAAACATGGGCTAGACAATTCCACTGCTCCCCGCGTGAGCAACGATTGGCTTATCTATACCTTGCAAATGATATTCTTCAGAATAGCAGACGAAAAGGAGCCGAGTTTGTGGGTGAGTTTTGGAAAGTTCTTCCAGATGCACTTCGAGACGTTATTGGGAGTGGCGATGAACTTGGAAAAAAGGCGTCTATACGGCTGGTGAGATTTTTTTTTTCGTTTTGAGCATATTGTATATAGAAAATCTCAAGTACATGTGTAAAGTATCCATGTTGATCCGAAACACTTTTATTTCCAAGATTTTGTAGACACGGGTATGTTTTCCTAAATCCATGATGTTTACTTGTTGCTTCATATAGCGCTAGAAGGCTATAATGTTGTTTTTTTTGTAGATTCTGTTGAGCTTGTGTAAACGTAATAATGTAAAGTTGTAATTTTATTTGTCATGAAAAATAATACTATTTAATTTTTGAATTTGTTTATCTTCTTAGCATGTGCTGATAGTAATGATGTTGAAATTCTTTGAACTTTTCAATGAACTAAATTCAGAACGTCTCTCAATTTAATTGTATGAGAACTCCATCATGTTGATATTAAGATTATACTCATAGGCATTTAGCAGCTTGTACTTCATAGTAATTGCTGCGGCTTCCAGTCAAGCAAGTCCATTTAAATTCTTGTATGATGTTATAAATAGATTAACACAAATATGCTCATTCTGGTCTCATATTTGAAACATATAGTTAGCTATAATATAATCTTTGTCGAAGAATTTTGTTCTGTTCAAGTTCCTCGAGGACACATTTTTTTCGTTTATTTCTTTAAGAGAATACCCATCACTTATTCACTTTTTAACTTATAGATCAACATTTGGGATGAAAGGAAGGTTTTCGGTTCAAGAGGGCAACTTCTCAAGGAAGAGGTTGCTGGAAGGCACATTGAAAATAACAACAGAAATGTGAAGTCTTCAGGATTCAATCTGGTATGTATGCCGACTTTACCATTTTCATTTGTTGATGAAATTTTCATTCTTCTACTATTTGTATGCTAGTGGTCTTCTCTTGTACAAACTTTAGATGAATATTCTATCTGGAATGTTTCAATTTAATGGCATTTCTGGGATTTAATTCCCTTTAGTCGTAGAAAAAAGGCGAGGTTCCTATTTAGTGCTAGTGTTGACGCGCATACATGTTAGTGAACTAAATTTTGATTGCACACTGTTTAATAGATTGGTTTCACTTTTGATGGGCGTATTTTGAATTCATATATATTCGATAAGATAATTTCACATGGGATTGAAACACACGTCAATTTACTAGTTTTGGATACGCATACCAAATAGCACCAAGTTGTATCACTAAATTTTACTGGTTATCGGTGTGAAATAAGTCCAATAGATGTCACTTAAGGGAATGTCCCCTTTTTTTTTTTGTCTTCTGCTTTTACATGTGTATTTTATATTGTTTATATCCCTTGCTCTTTTTCAGAGGCCTTCTGCTGGAGATTTGTTTGATAAAATAGTTTCGGATTATCAAGTAGTGTATGGTGGCCAATTGGATGAAGACGTTATCGTGAGCAAATGCAGGGATGCGGGTAACTGCATTGAGAAAGCGGATAAAGAAATTGAAAAGGATCTGAACTCAGGTACGATCTATATGGTGCCTTTCTCAAGAGCCAAATCTGTATTTTATTGAAGTTACCTTTCTGATCGGTTTTGGACCAAAATCCATGCGCTTTTGTATGTTAAGTCTACCTCGAAAACTTTTCTTCATTTTCTTTCCGTTTTTCATTTTGGCCATTGATTTAGTTCCTCTGTGTCACAGTTAATTTTCTTTTCTTACCTTTTCGTTTTTTAAAACATTTACCTTCTCACCCGTTTGATTGTTTCCCAAGTCCCTCTGCATTAGATGTCAGAGACCGTGTTTAATGCTGTACAATAGTTATACAGATCCTTATGTGCACATGTATGTGTATTTTATTTGAGCAAATTTTGCCCTATAGTAAACTTAAATCTAGTCCCGTTGGGTTTTCAAAGATGAGTTTTTAACCAGTGCACTTTTTTGTTTATTTACTTAATTAGTTCTTAATCCTCCAATAAACACCACTGGTTTTCCGAGAGGACACTTGTGAGAACAACCTTTTTTCTACTTCAACGTCTATAATATGAGATGTTACCGCAAAGAGCCAATGGCTTCTAATTCTTCAAACAGTCATTATTTGCTTAAAACAAACTGAAACTTGTGACATCCCTTAGTTGAACACTTGACTTGTACAAGGTGTAGGATTTACCTATATATATGAGCGTGTGTGTGTATTTATATATAAATATATATATACAATACGAGCTTAAAATCTGCAATCAAACAAAGGCCTATGTATTTAGATTCAGTTATGCAGGAAACAATCTTAACTTTTAAGTTCGCATGTACGGGATACTTGCTGTGTGACCATTACTCATCGGGGTATAATGTGTCATACTCTCATTCAGTTAGATTGATTTGTGTTATATGTGATGGTCTTGACTCTTAATGATGATCATCCTCATAAAAATGATGTTATGACAGGGAATGCCATTGGATCTGCGGTTGTGGAGGAGCTACAAGGTCAACATTCTGTGTTGAGGAACTGTATAGAACAGCTTGTAGCTGTTGAATCATCCAGAGCTAATCTCATATCCCATCTAAAAGAGGCTCTCCAAGAACAGGTCTGTCATTATTTCCATGGAATATGCACTTTTTTTTTTGAATTGAAATACAAAATATTGGGAAGAAGAAATGTTCTCTAAGTTGGTATGTAATACGATCACATACAAGTTACTGCTTAATAATGGTTTGTTCTCATCAAACAGTTCCTTTTTTTCCTTATTGAAATCCCAGGCGATTGCCGCGGTTCTATGTTTCTTTTCATTTTGAAAGGTGGCTTTTATTTTGGCACTTCTGTGTTTCTTATTTTAACTATTCTAGACTTTTGGATTCAGAAATCTGGCCAACACAACTTTTAGATTTGGCTTTACAACCAAGAATCCATAAATTACTTTTTACTTTTTAAAGAACTCAAGTATCTAAGTTTTTTTTTATCATCCAAAGCCATTTAAGAGTATCGAAACTTCTGCACAAAAGATAATTTTTCTACAAAACAGAAATGAGTGGCATACACAAGTTTGCATATGATTTTGGGGTGGGCTGTTCTTTATACTGTGATTATTTCATGGGCGAATTCCTTTTGAATAAACGGGTGAGAATTTGCTACAAGTTTGTGTATAAAATTGACTACCTTTGTCTATCACCCCTCTTTATAAAACGTGTCAAAGTAGGCCTTCTCTGACAAAAGAATACGCTATGAGAAATTTATCTCAAAACTTATGTTAAAAACTCAGTTTCATTCCCCCAACCGAATGAACTCCGTATCTCTTTGCTTTGGGACCCAATCCTCGTCGAGGCATTGTTCGTTATCATTGCATATGCATATCTCTCTTGTTGTCTTCCGCACCTTAACTCAAAAAAAACTTTCTTCCCAGAAACTTAATTGGAAAGCTGTTCTGTTTTTTTTTTACAGGAACTCAAGCTGGATCAAACACGCAATAAACTTCTGGTAACTATGCCCGACACTTGTTTTTTGTCAACTGTTTTTATTTATATTAGCCTGTAATATACACCTCATAAATCATATCTATTTTTGTTATGGAGAATGCTGTTTCCACCGATTTTTACGTAGATTTTCGCTTTGTCGGTGGGTCCCCCACTTAACATGTATTGATTGGTTAATGTTCCGTGAATGCCACTGCCACCTACAGTTCTGGTAGTTTAGCATTGTTTTTTAGCCACTCATGATTCCTTTTTACTGTTTTATGTTCAGGCGGCCAAGTTCCAGTCCGAACAAGCATCCAATTTATGTCGACAGTTACTCAAGAACAACAACAGCGTAAAGGATTCTCAGACCTCATACGCACAAAGGGTATCACCCTTCCCCGAAAACGCTGGTGACGACACAAAATCTGTCGCCGCAGCTGTCGCCGCTAAGCTCACCGCATCAACATCCTCTGCCCAGATGCTTACATATGTCCTCTCCTCTCTTGCATCTGAGGGTGTTATTGGCAATTCACTGAAAGACAACTCCCCTCCTGCGAAGAGAGCTAAGCTCGAGGATGATCACGATCCTCAACCGCCAGAAGAGTTGGACGGTGAAGAACAGCCTCCCCCACCGCTGTCACCACCACCATTGCCGCCACCGTTGCCGCCTATGCAGCAGCAGCCTTATGCGGTGCGCCCATTGTATCAGTCTGTTGGGCCGATGAACTTGAATTATGGTTATGGTGGGATCACCCCTTTGCAACCACCGGCTATGTCGGGATATCCAATGGTGGGGCCCACGATGGTGAACGGTGTCAGTCACTTTGCCGCTCCTCCCAACCCTTATCAAAATGTACAAGGTTCGGAAGGTGTGTTTTATAGCCAACCGTCGTCTATGCCCATGACACCCGTCCCAAGGCAGTAGTTCAATGTTGTTTCTCTACACAGATTCATACACAGAGTGCTTAGATGGCGGTGGAGGACCACCCAGATCTGTGGGGTTTATTGGCACCTAAGCAATGTGTTTTGGATCTTTGTACAGATAGTGTAGATGGGTATGAAATCAGAATTGTACCTTTCTCCTTTAGAGATGGAAAAAAATGAAAGGGTTTGTTAAATTATCGAGGGATATTTTGGAGTGTATCGAGTTTCTTTGTCATTATGGCAAGTTAGAAGTCTCTTTTAAATAGGTTTTGTGGTTGCAAGTAGACGGCCATATATATGTTTTCAATTTGTTTAAAAATTGTATGGCGTTGAATAGTTTTAGACAGCGGAGATATATTGTGAAGGATAACTTATATAGGATGACTTTCATTTGGTTTATTGAACATAATTACGGGGTCTTCTCTTGATGATATTTTGGCGAGTTTCTGTTATTTATTTCTATTTGTTGTCCAGATTAATTAATTTTTTAAAAATCTTGGGTGCATAAATTGGCAAAAAATGTAAGCACCTCTTTTATGCACAACCTCCGGTAGCAAACACATGGGAGATTTTTCGGTGTGAAGTGCCTGCTAAAATTCATTATAGGTGTCAATAAGAGTGAGTTTTCTACCAAAGGAATACCAAAGTAAAAACCATCTGGGCATCTAAAAGCACAAGGTTTTATTGAGCTTTTGGACTTTTCTTTATGTCTAGACAAGAAAACTTGAACCTTTACACAGGAATATCTTTTAATTTTCAACAAGTGAAGTGGCATCATGGGGTAGTAGAGTGGTTCGATAGATATTTGTAGTCGGTACAATTCTCTCCATAAGAACATGGATGCATTTTGTTACCTTGTTTTTGGTTACATATTTGTGGCTTCTTTTCTTTTTCTGTAGCTTTGAGAGCATCATGAGTGTGTTACACATGATATGCTAGACAGACCATGCATATAAAGCAATGTTGGATATCAGGATGGTGCGACCCTGAGCTTCTTAATTAGCTCTAGTCAGCAAGATTACCACCATTTTATGTGGTATTCGAAGGATCCCTAGCCTGCCTATATTTACACACATTTCAAGATGAGTGATCGGGATGAAACCTTCGATATTGCCTAGCAACTTTTGGTTTATCTATAAAGAACATTAATCACATGCATTTGACAAATTAATTGACGTGTGATCAGTAATTAAATTTCTCACCATATCAAACTCGTTCAACTGTTCTGAACCGCTCCGCTCAGCTCAGTTCAGCTCAGCTCAAACAAGGTTTGCTTAATGTGACCACCTTATATATATATATACGGGTTCGTGAGAGTTATGTTTGGAATGTAATAGCTATATATTCACTTTTATAATTTCAATCCTCTTGTGCTATGGGTTAAAGAGATGTGATTATACAACAAGGCCAGTAACTAATAGTAGGCTTACAAATCTTAACCACAATTTATAATATTCATATATAAATATATATATACTAGTATGATGCTGTATGAGAAGGCTGAGAGCGAGTTGTTTTCTGATATTATCTCATGTCGAATTATTGTTTACTCAAATTATATATTTAATATGCCCACCTATATTATGGCGATCTAGATGTACTCGTTACAGGTAAAACGCTTTGTACTTGATTCCAAATCAACACTAGACTCATTTTTCTGATAAAAGAAGATACTTCTATTTATTTTATCGAAAATTGAATTAGCGATACGACACTCGTGAAAGAACCAATTTGGTTCCCGATATTGATTCGCATTCATCTACGTTTAGTGAATTTATACAACGAACATGATGATTTATTTTTTGATAATTAATAACCTTCTCTTTGGAGAAGATAACATGTTTTTACAGGTGATAGAGATCGAACACTCATGATAAACGTAATATATTAGGATCTCAACCACTTGAATCAACTACTTTGCTTGATTAGTCCTTAAACATAGATGAATAACTTAAACATAGATGAATAATGGGTTTTGGACACGAGAGAAATGACGAAAATAATAGTATGAATATATATATATATATATATATATGTGTGTGTGTGTGTAGGTAGTTGATGATATTGTACTATTAAAGATGAGTTATGGGTCAACATGGGTATATAGAGAGAGAGAGAGAGATGACATCATCATCAGTATGCAATATTCATGGTAAGAGAGAGAGATAGAGAGAGATGACATCATCATCAGTATGCATGCATATGCATGGTAAGAGAGAGAGAGAGAGAGAGAGAGGGGGGATTCTTTATTACATAGCAGAATTACTTATGGGTATAAGGGACGTGGGATTGGCAATCCCACGTCCCTTATACCCATAAGTAATTCTGCTATGTAATAAAGAATCCCCCGAGAGGGAGAGAGAGAGAGAGAGAGAGAGAGTATAATAAATAAAAATTAAATAAAAGCTGAGCAAATGAAGGCGTGGTCATGTGTATGTATGTATGTATGTATGGTTTAACGGTTTCAAATTAATTGGGAGGGGGAGTATATATATGATTCTGTTGCAAATTAAACTCATACATTATTATTACTCTGTTTATTTACTGTGCATGTCAGGCTTACTAATGTACTACTGTACTGTACTGTACTGTATTCATTAATTATGATAGCAACAATTAATATATAGTTAGTTGCCTATTTATATACTTGGCTTACCGTTACGTACGCATATACATACCAATTAAGCAAAAGGAAAATAAAAAAATACCCTACATAAACGAAGCTATAGTGCTACTCTGAATTAATGGTATATATATATATATATATGGTAAACTAGAAATACTAGCTTAGCTAGCTAATATCTACTACTACTTGCATGGCTAAACACTTGACATGCTCAACAAGTTTAGCCACCATATATAACCTTATCTATCCAACCAATCAAACATGTATACGTTTTTTTAAATATAATTACTCACAACAACAAAACTTTCAAAAAATATTAATTCTCTTTTTTAAGTGTATGTATATATTTATATATTTGTGTATGTTACCCACATCTGCTTCTCACCTCTATTCGCATATATCAGGAAATTGCCACTCCTTTTTTTTTATTCGTGCTACTTTTTTTGTTGTTGTAAAAGTCTCTCTCCATCCTATCAAAATGCATTTTTGGTGGATATGTATGAACTCCAATACATCTATTTTCACCAAAAGAAGTCGTAATCATAACTCTAAGGCCTCGTTTGTTTACGGTATTCGTAGTCCCGGTACTATAAGTACAAGAGGGATTACGAATAACCATTCATATGTATTCCGGAAACTTCTAATACCACACACCCCCATGGTATTGTAAATACTTCATTTCGGAATCATTTGTAATCCCGTTTCATTAATAATCCCGACCATATTTAGCCACCCAAACATGCTGTTTGTTGGACCCACTGCATTTGAAATCCAATCCCCCTAATTAATCCCTCCCAACCAAACAAGACTTAACAGTACTATTACATAATTATTTAAAGACCTCTTGGAAAAAGGAAAAACATCTCCAAAACAGTATACGAAGAATTCACCAGTAAAAATTAGTTAGTTAATTAATGTCCCTTGTTATAATTTAGAAATCACTAGAATGTTTCACTGAAATGCATGCGAATCATCACAAGCTTTTCCTGTTCTAAAATTTGTAAATTCGGTTTAAGACTTTAAGTGATTGCATGCTGACGCGTTGAAATCGGACAAGATCACGCAATCATCGAAGTGGAAGACCTCACTTTTTCTCTAGGTCGTAATATAGTAACTCATTTCCTTCTGCATAGGGTAACCCAGATAATTGTGGTTGTGGGGGTATTATAAGAGATGACAAAGACTGCTTAATCTTTGCATTTAATAGTTATCTTGACAATCAAACTAACACTTATACATAATTCATTACTATTAGAGATGACTTGCTTATATGTTACACCTTAAATATTAGTAATATTTGCATAGAAATGTACTCTGAACTTATTGCCAATTGGTGAAAAAAATGCACCACAACATGGCCTAAATTTGATACTTTATGGTTGGATTTAATTGAACTAATGAGTCTTGTGAGTTATGATTTATGTCATATATATATAGGAAACAGAATCAGGTGACAGATGTTTTAGCAAAACAAGGAGCGCACGGCTCCAACAAGACATTTTTCTCACCCATGGAGTTCACAAATCTCACTCATGTTGCATATGTTTTGGACCAGAGCGAAACCTCTTGTGTTAGAGGAAGTACATACAGAATTCAAGATGTAGCAGTATGAAATCTTTATTCAATAAGTTTGTCTAAGTGAGATGAGATTTTTTTATTTTTTTTTAGCTTTCTCCTTAACTCGTACTAAACTGATGTTTCAGTTGATATTGCATATTTTGGACGGTTTTTTTACACTAAATTAACATGGCTAATCTCCTTTTTAAGCAAAAAATTTGCTCTTGAACTTGTTGTTTAGATCAGTTTGATCACGGCGATATATAGAAGATATAAGGATAGGGGACATAAGGAGTAAATAATAAGTCATCGTAGAATTGTTTTTTGCTTTGAAAAATAGAGATTAAAAGTGTTAATTTTGTTGTTTTTTATCATGTTCTTAGTAAAATAGGTTCATTAGCACTAATTGTTTTTTGATTGTAGGTCGTAATACCATCATTTCCCGTTAATGTTTTTTGATTGAAAACACTATCATGGGGATGTGGCTCATGAAAGAATATTTTTACGATTTTATTAATAAAATGGACCGGATATTGAATTAAAAAAAAAAAAAAAACTCATTTCCTTCTCATCATCGGATCATTACCGCACATATCACATATGTACGGTACCGCCTATATATATTTGTTGTTTGTCCTCTATTGTTTATGTGACAGAAGAGTTGAATTATTTCAGATTTTAACGATTACTAGCATTTGGGTTTTAAAAGTCCAACTTAGAAAGTTAATAATTGACCCAATTTAATACAAATACGTCCAAATTCGTAACGTCGTCATTGCCACTTTCTCATGGAGGTAAATGTGTCATTTCTCTAAAAAAGTATTTTAAAAATAAAAACAAAACAAAAATGAAAATATATACATACACTTGCACATTTACATACATATACATTATACCTACAGCCCTTACAAAGCCACCATCGGAGCTCCACCGTCGAGACCTCAGACCACTGTGGCCTACGCCTGATTCACATGGGCAGCGATTTGGGGTTGATTTCCCACTTCCGATGACAGCAGTCCCTAGTCCCGTGTCGCCTTCTAGATTGGTTATACTTTATTGTATTACTTGGTGTTTTAGTCTTTTTTCAGTTTTGTTTGTGCTATTAAATGGATTGAAGATACAACATTTCAGTGGTAATGGTATTGTGGCATGTGAGCCTAGTAATGGTGGCGGAGGATGATTGGTGGTTGCAGGCGAGGGTGAGGGGAGAGTGGTGGTTTTAATTTTATAATTTTTGCTGTTTTTATTATTATAATTAAGGATGTTTTGTGAGTTAAGGGAAAATATGTAAAGGCAATGCTTTTCGACGGATGCTATAATTTATGCTAGTAAATTTAACTTTCAGGTACTAAATTGGATCGGTTATTAACGTTCAGATATTAAATTGGACTTTTAAAAACCACATGATAGTAATCGTTAAAATCTGAAACCTCTGATGCTAATTGGACATTAACCCGAGAAATAAATGAGTTAGGATCCATGCATATATTTCCTGCAAATGTCGGTAGTCTTCGTTATTTTTTTATCCGTGTGATTATTTTTGGATGAAGTCGTCCCATCGACTGACTGTGCTACTATATACTATATATAATCAATGCATATACATGTATTTGTAAAACGCTGCAACTATCGATTTGTTATACGCAGTGTTCTAAAAATCGAGCCCAACCGTAAATTAGGCAGAGCCCAGAGCGGTAGGACGGAGTCTAAAAGTCGAACAACTCAGACGAGATTAAACGAAATTAACGGATTATGTATGATTAGGCGCTAGATGCATGACCATTACTGTTTAAAATCCACCTTGCTCCGCGCGTCTGTAAGTAAGAACATTGGTTATGCACAATTGAAAATGAGATCAGTACAAATAAAGACATGATAACGTGAACATGGGGTCATTTCAGAAGACCAAGCATAGAATAATAATGGAATGGCCACGTACGTTTGATAAAAATAACTTTGAGGAGAGATATATGACACGTGAGGTTTAAAATGATGATATAACAAGATGTTTTTTAACATACACTATCTCAATATGAATCATCACATCATGATAAATCAATAATCCACGTTAAGTCTGTACGAGAGGGTATGTTGTGTTTGAGACCTTATATTACAGGGTGTAATTGTTTCCAAATTAACCGAATGTCATAAAGAAACAGTGAGAATTACTTTTAGCATGACAATATGCTATGCATAGGGTTTTTTTGTGTGAAGAGAGGTGTGGAACCCTTTTGTGATTCAATATTTAATCTAGTAAAGACAAAATAAAATGACATATTTAAACAAACGATTTATGCAAATTCTTGTTTGTATAATAGAATAAAAAGTTATGACCCGACAAAAAGGAAGGTAGTAGCCGTATCTAAGTAGTATAAATTTATTTAAAAAGTAACAAAAAACCGCCCCTGACAAAGCCTGCCTGCGCCGTTTGCCTCTCTCTCATACCAAACTCTTACCTCTTTTTCCCTACATTATTATATGACTAAACTTTTAATGCAAAAAAAAAACAAAAAAAAACTCATAATTGTAGATGTCAAAAATATGTAATGCATTTTATACTGCAACGTAACCAATATTGTTTGCCCTAACTATACTATTACTATTATGGTACGTTTTATCCTCAGTATCATTAACTACAAACAATAAGAAATAGTACTTAATTTGCTCATAAAATTATAGCTAGGTTACCATGCCACCCAATATTTACTACTTACATTAGTGTTTATCTTTTCTTGTTGATAAGTACTTCCTCTACTAACTACTACTGTAGTATTTATTTCACATCAATTCCTTTTTAACTTATTACTCGTTGCCCACTTCGGAAGTCCTATATAAACATCAAGCATGCACAAAGAAGGGATATATTCTTGAAAAGATAATTACTTAATTATGAAAAAAATACATATCATAAATCTCTTTTAAAGTTTAAGTATAAATGTTACATGATTCCACTACATATGTTACATGATGTTACTTATTTTTACTCTTAATTTTTAACTTTGATGCTACGTGATGCTACATTATATGTACTAAATGATAAATAAAATTTCAGAATTCGGGTTTTTACAAATTAAGTATGCTTTTACTTAATAATCAATAGTTCACCCTTCTAATATTACAAATCCAAAATTGGTACGTAGCAATAATAGTCGGAAGTAATTCTAAAGTGTGGCTGAATATTATAAGTTCCCAATTTTTTATAAAAATTAAAGGGTAGACACAATAGGGTCATGGTATGGTGAGATACTAACTTTTTAATTATACTACCCGAGTATGTTTTATTGATCAGTACGTAGTAAGGCAGACCTGGTTACTATTAATGAGCAGACCTTTTACTAGTAAATTTCTGTGGTGATCAATTCCTCCATATCAATAAATATAGAGCAGTATTTAATTCAATCAAGTTGTAGCAGTAACTACTACGTACGTACGTATAATTAGTCACCGGCCCTCTATAAATACCACTTCCATGCATGATCTACTCATCACTAAAATTATTTACAACCATCTTTTCTTCTCACTCACTACTCCATTTTAATCCTTGAGCCACTTTGTTAAGCTTTTTGAGTCCACGTATATCGTTAAAAATATAATGTATTACCAAACCGAGTGTTGGCAGGGGTCATACGACTTCCACACGAGCAGCGAATACCCGGTTGAGAAGCTGGAGAGGCTGGTGTGTGAGAACGCGGTTGTGATATTCAGTGTGAGCACATGTTGCATGTGCCACGTTGTGAAGAAGCTGTTCAGTGGGATGGGAGTCAGTCCAATTGTCTATGAGCTGGACGAGGATGAACGTGGGAAAGAGCTCGAGAGATCACTTAGGACACTGCTCGGAAAAGGAGGAGGCTCGGTAGTGCCTGTGGTGTTCATTGGTGGTAAGCTCGTGGGCGGGATGGATAGAGTGATGGGTTCTCATATCAGCGGATCACTCGTCCCTCTTCTCAAGGAGGCTGGTGCTCTCTGGCTTTGACTCGGACTCCTATTAGTCAGTATCAAAGCCACTGGCACTCCACCCGGATTTCTTCCAATTTTGTCTTCATATTTTAAAAATAAAACTTCTGTCTTTTTTGTTCTTTCCTTCTTTAATTTCGTGTTTAATGTTGTTGACTTAGCTTTTTATTCGGAAAAAAAAAAACAAAAAAACATTGGGACAAGAGATGTATAATGATTATTAATACTCTGTATAGAGGAGGGCTTAATTAAGAAAAGGTAAAAATTGTAATAGGAGTGCCTGTTTTTTCCTCCAAGGAAAGTTTACTCTCTTTTTCTTCTGCTCTTTCTGGTGCGTAACTTTTGTATGTCAATGACTCAATAGTGTATTGTAATCACGTATCATGAGCAAGCTATATTTTTTTAAAGTTGTATTGGTGAAGATATTCAATAAGCTAGCGTCAATATATGAAAAAGAAAAATGACAAAACTTGAATATCTAAGGTAAAACGCACTCATTTATAATAGTGATATATGTGCTTAATTGTCCAGCTACTTAATTACTCCATAGAATACTG
Source organism: Primula vulgaris (assembly GCA_963920805.1). NCBI lineage: Eukaryota > Viridiplantae > Streptophyta > Magnoliopsida > Ericales > Primulaceae > Primula > Primula vulgaris. The sequence continues at coordinate 259,172 of OY987217.1, forward strand.
TTTTTGGGGATGTGATCGATGCATATTTGCTGATATAGTTAGTATGGGGTCAATCAATAGTTTGTTTTTCTCTTTTCAAATCAATACTACTCCTATATATAACTCGTCTTCTAGCTCACTAGTAAAAAAACCAATGCATGTGCTTTGCTTTAATTAATTTTTATACATGCATCCAAACGATGTCATTTAAAATTGTTTTTTTTTTCTAAACTGTAGTAGCACATATATAAATACACAAGCTCATAATTTTGAAAAAGGGTTTTGATGGTGAAAATGACATGATGATAATATGATATGGTCCTACGTATACCATCCAACCCCAGCAAATATGATGGCTTACATCACTGCCAACAGCGACTTTAATTAATTAATTATTTAAGCTTCAACGACCTGCAAGTGGAAATAAATTCTGTATATACTTTTGGCGAACAAATAATAAATAGGGCCATAAAACATTACAAAAAGAATTTGGTTTTCCGAATTGATTATTTCATGACCCCATTTTTTTTTTTATATAAAAAAAATGATCAATTCGAAAAACCATGTATCATCTTATTTACTTTGACGTTTCATCGAGTTTCATTATTCGAAGATATCTTTACTCTCCAACGTTTCATAAGTTTTAAAAAATATTCTATAATGAAGACTGAATTATAAACGAGTGAAACTTCAAGCATTGTCGGCACTTGCGGAACCAGAATTGTAAAATTTGGAGTTGATTTTCTATTAAAAAAAAAAAAATCTTATATGAAGTTATTTTACGGAATGTGGGGGGCTGAAACTGTAAAATTTAAATATTTTGATCAAAATACATAAAAATAAATTAATTTTTTCATCAATTTTTTTTTTTTAAAATGGGAAGAGGGGCTGCAGCCCCCAACTGTCCCTAGCTAATTATTTTCATGATTGTCGGTAGCCTTGTGGACATATAATTAACTTTTAGAGGATTTTGTTATTCGATCTGAAAATTAGAACGAATTTTTATGCTTATGTTATGTACACCCTTGACGTATATGAAGTATCCGATATCTGAAAAAATAACTAATCCTATGAGCATAAGTACTATTAAGTATATATAACTGCCTACATTTTTCTACCACGTTTTATTATTGCATTGCCTGAAGCAAATTATCACTCAAAAATGCCATGCATATCGAGCTGGAAACGAGTATATATACTAACAAAGGGACCACTCTGACATTTTTCGTTTGATATCTCACTTTTGATAAAATAAAATAAAAAAAATTTAAAGAAAATGATCAATAGATACATATAAATGGTACTCCTTCCGTCCAAAAATATTGAATATTTATATATCTACGTGCAATTTTAACATTATTTTTCTATTTTTTTGATATCTCACTCTGACATTGTTTTTCTATTTTTTTTAGATCTTCTTTAATGCTCTTAGTTGTTGTTTTTTTATCTTTTTGTTGTTGTAAATGATGTTCATGGATACTATGTAATGCCTAGTGATGCTTCGTAATGCTATTATTATTTAATTCGGATATATATCATTAAGATCAATAAACAAACAAAAAACAAAGTATCAGGTAGCATCGTCGAGATACATATGCAACATGATACTATCACATATGAAATATGATGCTACCACATATCTTACATGATGCTACTTAGTTTACTGATTGTTTTAGCTTTGATGCTCACTAATGCTACATTATAGATACCAAATTTTTAAAAAGATTTGAGAATGTGTGTTTTTATAAATTAAGTACGTTTTTATGTATTAATCAATAAGTCTGCATATCATTATTTAGTTTTGATGCTGTGAGAACTAAGATATTTTGAATATTTTTATTAAAAAAAACATCATGTAGCATCGTGTAGTTTTGCATTTTATACTACAAAAAAATACTCAAATAGCGACGGGATTAGTGACGGTATTTTTTGTTACGAGCTTATTAACGACAGTTTTTGTGACGGATTTGTGACAGTTTAATCAATTTGCGACAGATTTGTGACAACTTTTTAAATTAGCGACAGGCTTGTGACAGCTTTTGACTCTCACTAAATCAAACATTATTTTGTAGTGTTAATAATAATTTTGTTAAAACTCCAATTTCTTTTTACTTAATCATTTTTATTTATTGTATCAATTTTATTTATGCGTTTTTATTGAATGAAATGAATAAAAAAATAAGAATATTTAAGTCTAATTCGAAAATGTAGATAGTTAAGGAAATTATCAAAATAAGGAAATATTTAATAATGATATATTTTAGAGTGATTTAAGGAGATTTGAAAAGAATATTAGAAAGATGCTCTCGGAATCCAAGTTTTTGGAGATTAAAGTCCCTTTTTACGTATTAATCAGCGATTCTCCCATAAAATTACTCCTAATATTAATAGATTTAAGGAAAGGTAACATACCTTATATAGCACATATTCATTTTCATTTTAGTCGTCGGAGGGATTCGGTTGGGTACTTGGGTTTCAGCCGAATCGAAACAGAAACCCTCCCGCGAGTAATTTGCTTGAGTCCGTCGGTCGGGACTTTTCAGCTTCTCATTCTTGCTTGAAAGTTAGACTGCTTATATTGACCAGCTTATAAGTTATAAGCTAAGCTCTTCTTATTTTTTGGCCTGAAAAACCAACTAGAAGCTATTATATATGCAGCTTACGGAAAGAAAAAAAAGCTAAAAAAAACTATGGCAGCTTATACGGTTATTTGCTTAACAAAAACTAGAGCCAAAAAAGGCAATTAATTAATGATATTTATGTTTCAAAACTTCCAAATAATGTGCAAGGAAGGCTGTCACGTACGTAGCTAATCCACACCTGTAATTCGAATGAAGTTGGCCGTACGTATCTGTTCTTTTTAACATATATGCCCAATAAATAAATTAATTAATTGCTACTAACTCAATAAAGAATGGGCTAATGTTGAGCTACGTAATCAATTAATCATATATACATCTCTCATAATGAAGTGCACATTAATTAAATACTAATACTACGTACTAACTAGCTGCTTTTGTCCCAACCTTTATTTGTTGTCATTATTTAAATAATTTAAGTAATAGGAGATCATTGTACGTTGGAATGAATTCGTTATTATGCAAATAATACAGTTTTTAATCTTTCATGAAATTATACAAAATTATTGCGTCATAAAGAACATCATACTCTTACTAAGTAGAATTTCAATTAATTACTACTACTTATGAATTTAGATGCACTGTGCTTAGCATGATAAGAATTTTTGGGTAAATCAAGTTTACCTCTTCATAAAGTTATTCATCAATTCTTTAATGTTGGACTTAACTGTGGTTATAGTGTTGCCTTTTTTCTAGTGTGTAACTTATCTTTCGAGAATGACTTATCAGTTTTTTCTGTTTGTTTGTTTGTTTGTTTGTTTGTCAAACAACAGTCGATTTTTCTAGTTGTAGCAAGTTTATTGAATTTCTAGTCTCACATTTTACTGGCACATAATTTTAACTGCAAGAAACAGACAATAATAAAAAAAAAAAAAGGATAGAGAATACTAACTTTGCTAACAAAAGAGAAGAAGACAAAACTGAAGTTTGGCAGTTGCTTTCAGAACCACCCCCACCATTTTTATCTCCCTGTTACTTTATAACTTTCTACTCTCTTTTTTTTTTACTACTTACATAGTCACATACATGCAGGTTCTCTCTCTCATAATTCACAGGATACATTAATTGTTTTAACATTAATCATTAGTATTACCTGTTCTCCTCTTCTTTTCAATTCTCATGTAAATATTGGTATAGTGTACACATACACTTTATTAGGTAACTACTTCATTTTTTATTTTATTTTTAAAGAACATATTTTTTATATAAATTTCAATGTGTAACCATGCTACACACCAGCTGTTTTATAAATGATAACCTGTTTTACAATTCTGCATATGTGTGAGAAAAACTATTTATACATATGTCAACTTATAAGAAAGTCCACATCGCTATATAGATGGATTAAAAAACTCAAACATATATCCAATTGCAAAATCAGAAAACCCATTAACCATCGTAAGAAATCAATAGAAAATAATATCAGGAGAAACTCCAAAACCGCATGACATAGTACGGGCTGAGGGGCTCTTGCCTTGCTTGACCATTGTAATATCCATCCCGAGGTTTTGTCGACGCTGATCTTTCTTGTATACACAAGAGTCCATATAATAACTTCTAATAATAATACAAAAACACTTATGACAATGTTGATACCCTTCTTGATTAACCAGAAGAAGTCTCAATAGATTGTTTAATAAAAATAAAATCACCTCCAAAACTAAAAGGATTTTCCCCTAAAACAAGAGTTTTTCTTTTGGTCTAAAATGCAGATAGTTTTAAGATAATTAGGGAAAGTCTGAACATTGAATACAGTGAAATTATCTCATCTAACACTCATCTTTGCAAGTCCATTAGCAGCTTGATTTTGTTCACTAAAAATGTGAGAAAAATTCAAATAAACCAACTTCATAAAGTCGCAAATATCATTCCAAATTCTTGCATATTTTGGTCAATGAGAAATAGACTTAGTTTAGCAATTAAACACGAGCTCAGAATCACTCTCAATATTAATATTACTAAAGTTTAAGGAATAAGCTATCAAAAGCCCATTATATAGTCATAAGTGCTAGAGTTGGTACCGTGATTAAAAGAAAAGACAAAAATAATGTTACATTTGCAGTCTCTCAATATTCCCCCACTCCCTTCAACATTACCTCTTAATTCACACAGTTATGGTAATATATTAATATTTTTTCTTTCATAACCAACCAACTGTTTATAAGGAAGATTAGCAAAAGTTACAATTCAGAAGGCTCATTCAACAATATAAGTTAATAATCACTATTTTCTAGGCATGAGACATTTCTAATAGAAAGAAAGAAAGAAAGCTTCTTGACATTTTGCTGAATAAGCATAGTATTAGATTGTACTACCTAGCTAATTGATATATATATATATATAGTATTTCCCCCTTGTTTATGTAGGTGTTCTTCGATTGTATAACAATTTGCGTGTAAAGCTTATACTACTTTTCGAAGGGGTAGTTTCTAATGTCTGATGATGAGGAATTGGTAGAGCTCAAGTTCCGCTTATATGATCGATGGCACAGATATCGGCCCTTTTCAATATTCTCCTGCTTCTACTGTTGCTATGCTCAAGGAGATAATTGTTTCCGATTGGCCTAAAGGTCCCAAATTTAATTACTGTTATCCATTATATTATATGCGCAGATTAGATTTTAGGAAACAAGCTGGACTGATTAAGAATACGACTTGTAGTTTATTGCTTAGACAGGCTTTTAACTGCTGTGCTTAGAAGAAGCTTTAATCATTAACACCAAATTAAAATGAAACATAATAATTACTAGTAGTACTACTTATTAGTCATATAGTATGAGGGGAAATGGAAAACAAAAATAATTCAACAGGTTTTAATAATAACGACTCTGCTGGGGATCGAACCCAGAATCTCTGGTTTCGTAGACCAGCGCCTTATCCATTGGGCCACAGAGTCACTCCATACTTCGCTTTACATTGTGATTTAATTTTATCATGTTCTACTCTATAACCACTTTAATATGACTCAAACTCATAAATGAGATGGAAATTATCTAATGACGCATATTAGCCGAACTTTATTTTTAAATCATTTTTTTCTACTTGCTATGTCATTTACTGCATACCAAAATGGATAATTTATCTCATGATAATATTGTTGTTCATTTAGTTGAAGTGTTACTTAAACCTATTACCTGAAAAGTGTGCCCTCACACCTTGCTCTTAATTAAAGATGCAGTTTTATGTTACTATCTTTTAACTCCTTGTTTACTTATACGACTCAATTTTCGTATCTCTGCAATTTCTGTATGAATGTGTAGAAATTTCAAAAGCACACGATCATGACCTTTTAGATATATTGATCTAACTATTTCTGATTATATGTAAATGTTGGATATTGTCCTTGATCAATTCTGCCATTTATTTCAAGCGACGCCGGATGTTGTATTTCCATTTTTTCTGTTCATCTTAACAATCAATGACTTCTCTTGACCATCTACTTATCTGTCGTGAATCTGTATATTTTTTCATAGATAAAAAAAATTGCACCGAACGGTGGGAACGATGTGAAATTGATAAATGCTGGAAAAATTCTGGAGAACATCAAGACTATTGGGCAATGCAGAATACCTTTTGTAGAGTTAATGATGGGTGAGATTACCATGCATGTTGTTGTCCAACCATCTATTGCTAAAGCAAAAACAGGCAAGTCCCAGTGTTGATATTTTCTTATTGTTTTGTTTTCCTTCGCTGGGGAGAATTTAACTAGCGTGTTGGGTGTTTAATTTTCTTGCCTGTGGGCTTGATGCTCTTATATGCTAGTGGCCTAGTGCTGCTTGGTTACAATTTCATACTAGTTCGGGTAACAGTAACTTGGTCACTTCCTCGTCCTTTCGGATGGTTTTTGTACCAGTTGCTACTTTTTCCTCTGATGGGAAAAAGTAGCAACTCAAGTTTGTGGATGTTTGTGGATGTTCAATCTTATGAGAAACTCAAGTTTTCATTTCAGAATATTCTTTTGGGTTCTCGGAGTCACCCTTCTCCATGAGATTTAGCTATGAAAAGAAGTCGGTAATTTGTAAGATAAGTGTATCATTTCTCATTTTGTTTCTTATCTTTAAGGGAGGTCACTCTTTTTCTGCTTGTAAATGTTATGTCGTTTGTGTATATTTTGATCCCCTACCCTTTCATGTATCATATCAAGGTTCGTGGGGCTAATGACCTCTTATAGTGATTTTATCATTTATTATTTATGCTTAGTTTATCTATTCATGTGTTTGGAACAATTTGGAAGTGAGTTGAATTCAAACATTGTTTTCCTTTATATAATAAAATCATTTTTACCCGACTTGCTTCCTCTATCACTAATCTATTTTCATCGATGAGATGAGTGTTTGTGACTTGTGAGCCCTGAGCAATTTATGGCAATTATAGAAGGTGGTGTTCATTTTACAAGGCAAACAAATGCACTTTAATTAGGCTCAGGCAAGGCTTGAATTCTGCTCTTTTGCAATACATAGTGGCTAGAAGACGGGATCTTGATATGTAACTTACAAGATGTGTATTAGCTCACTCTGATGAGCTTAATGCATCACAACACATCTTTTCAAATAGCAGGATGTGCGTTCGATTATCTTTTATAAAAAAAAAGAACTAGCAAGGTTGTAGTTGTTCGAAAGAACGAGTTCACAGCTGGGTCTTGAAATGCTCAAAACAAGATATCTAGTAATACTGTATACTGATGAGGTCCTTAAGCACTTAACTGGACAAAATTCTCTTGCAGTGAGGAGTTGCAGCAATTATAAGATAATTGCAGCGAGTAGCGACCATCTAAATCGTCGATTAAAATCCAACAGATGGATATGTCTTTCTTTCTTTTTTGGTCTATTACATCTTGGATGTTAAATTTATATCTAGCGACTGAGATTAATAACAACAAACCCCTGTGCAATTCTTTCAGCGTTTGCAGCTGTTTGAGTTATAGCAACTCCACACACAGTCGCACAGTCTAGCTAGTGACTCTAAACCATAAAAACTGCAAGAACTTTCACAAGAAGCCTTAGAAATATAGCCACACTTATGTCATAAAAATGTTTAAACTACCAAACCATCTTTGACAATTTTGAAACACTGGTGTGGCCTTGGCTATTACTATAACTTTTTAAAACTTTACATAATTCGCTGACACTTCTGGAATTTCAAGGTATTCCACAGAGTGGCTAAGTTTTTACCATATCGATAATTTAAAAGTTTGTAATAAGTATATTTTTATTATGGTTTACTTATACGTGTAACATCGCCATATTAATAGCATAGTTGAAATCAAACCACTTTTTTTAGCAACTTTTTGAATATGGATTCTCAGGGAAGAGTAAGAATAAAATTATTTGATAACAATGCTGTGTATCTAAATCTTGTATCTCTTATTTTCTACCCTCTTCCGTGCCCCCTTACTTATTTTCATTCAAATTTTAAATTTTCACAACTTATACCGTAACTTTATAAACTTTTATATTATATTGTATTCAAATTTTAAAACATTTGAACATAATATTGTTTTAGACAATTTTTTTAATATTCAATGTTTAATTTACACTAATTTATACATTTATTCCAAAATAAATTTTGTGTGGATTTTAAAAAAAATAATAATTATAGGAATGTATTGATACATGTATTATAGTAATTGTATAATTTTTTTAAATTTTTAAATTTTTTTTTTTTTAAATAAAATAAGTAAGGAGATAGAGAAATTGGTATAATATTTGGACTCGTATAAAACCATAGTGTCATGTTGATTTAAACTCCTCCTCATCCCAGTATTCAAGCGAAAAGCTTGTCCAACGTGATAAGTAGCTTTCTCATAAATTAAAGCACTCCTATTCAAACGAACCTAATTCAAAATACATGTACCTTATATGAATACATTAATAACTCACACTTGAAGCTAAGCTCCTAGTATTAAATGAGTACTGGTCCTCCTGCACCAAAGTGTGAAAAACAAAACAAGCAATAAACTACAAAACAAACGCAATTAAATGTGATCTGGCGGCTAGTCACGTAGTTGTTATCCGAGTAAACCATGTTTATCGTCAGGGTTCGAACCCTGTCGCTTACGAAGTTTCGTAGGTTTTACCTTTAAAGGAGGAATAAAAAATAAAAAAAACGCAATAAAATGTGAAATTCATAATCTCCCCAACCTCTTAAAAACTCTCTATTTATCTTACATGTTTTGTTCACTATCTGCCAAAAAATATCCCACATGTTCTTTTTTTTTTGAAGATTAAATCCCACATGTCCTTCCTTGTTTGTGGTCAACACTTACTAGGGGGGAAAATATCAATTCCTTGCCTATAAAGCTGGATTTACACACTTGGCACTCATTATCCGAACACTTCTCTTTATTTTACAGGGAGAGCTAGCTAGTGGTCCAAAAGTTCAAAGAAAAACTCTCTTATCTTACAAAATAGTTATGGATAGGAAAATAATATCCATTATCTTATTTATGTTTGTTCTTTCATTTCCATTAGTGATTGAACCAGCGAAACCAAACCCCCAGATTACTGTTATGGGATTTGTCTATTGTGATGCTTGTGCCAACAACACCTTTTCTAGGCACAGTTATTTCTTACCAGGTTCTTATTTTCAATTTTACCTGATAAGGTATCATAACACATTCAGGAATTATTCTTGTTAATTATAAAATTTTCGAGGTTATAAATAGATCAAAACTTCTACTATCGGCAGATTCGGCACAATGTAGGCCAAACTTGAATATTAGGGGTATAGATAGTACAAGTATACTTAACAAGGTCAGAGAGTTTAACCACTTCTTTCATGTACCAAGCTATGATTTATTTCTTTTTAAGTAAAAAAATTTAATCTTATTTGCGGTCAAGTGCTAGTGAGAACTTTTTATTGTTACTTAGGCATTGCATAATATTTAGTATGTCCAAAATCAGTTAATTTAAGTGGATGACCATAAAAAAATAACACAAATTGAGAACTAAGTTTTAAGAAGGGTTAAAGAAAGTATAAGTGCTTCATGTATCGTTTTATTTTAATTATCAGGTGCGGACGTTCAAATAGATTGCAAATTTAAAGCAAATTCTCCGAGAACTACAGAAGAAATTATATTCTCAGCCAAGAGAACAACAGACAAATACGGAGTATATAAGTTGAAAATACCTTCAGTTGATGGGATTCAGTGTGCAAGAGATAAATCAATAGAGTCTTCTTGCAGGGCAAGCTTAATACAGAGTTCATCTTCTTTATGCAATGTACCCGGTTTTAGATCAACCTCAGACCAGATTGCTATTAAATCCATACAAGCAAATCTCTGCATTTACAGCCTAAATGCACTGAATTACAAACCATCCAAGAAAGATTTGACTTTGTGTAAAAATTAGAAAGTGCTTACTTTTCAAGACTGTCTTCCAATCTTATTATGCTACTTCTCAGTTGACAAAAACTTCCGTCATCGTTAATTGGAATTTCTTTTAAATTCTACAAGCCGCAAAATATCGTATCTATTGTCCCATGCAATCTACAGTTTGTCCACTTAATAAAAACGCGGAAATGATCTCTTGTGGATTTATAGATGTACTCATGTACATAGATGTCGATTCACCTTGTTCATCTGATAATCAGTTAGATCTCAGCAAAGAGGTTTACACAAATGCAAATCAGCTAACATGATAATGAGAAAAAATTTACGAGCTAGTTTATTGATTTAAAAAATTCTGCTGGAGTTACAAATTTTCTTCATCGTTATGACTAATAATGCAAAATTAATTCCCATCAACAACAGGAAAACATGCAGGTTTAATCAATCATTAGAGTGTGAGAAATGTACCGAGTATTAACAATTACTTGTCAAATTGTGGTGATTGCCTTTAATTTTTTATTATTAAAGTGAGACTGTTAACCAAGGATACGTAAAGATATAGTCTACAAGGTTTGTATTTTTGATAACCGAAAACAGTCTTAAAAAAAATGATCTAACCCAATTACTCGGGTAAAGATGTCTGTTAAGCTCACAATTAAACTGGGTGTGGTTCAGCTAATAATCTGAGTGTCTTTAACCTTGAAGACTTGAATGATGTTTCCTCTGATATTAGGTTAATTTTCACATATTGATCTCAAGTATAACTCATTTAGCATTGTTGGTAATGTTACAGTGTTCTATATTCTGTAGAATGGAAATTATAGGCTTTCAAACAATTAAACTACGTATCATTTCATGGATTTTTGTCTATAAAAGAGTTGTTGAGTGACTGCTATTGATGATTGTGAATGATGTGTTAATAAGTTTGATCTTGAACGTTGTGATATTCTCAAATCCCTTTCTTTTATAGTGACAAAATTGGAATGTTGAGACTCCAAAGTCCAATGGATTGCATTAAAACACATGTCCTTTTTAGCATCTTTGATGCATCCTCCTAAAATATCTCTCTCTCTCTGAGGGAGATGGGAGGTCCATCTTTTCCCTTTCTGGTCCTCTCACTTTCTTCATTCAACATTTTTGGTCTGCAAAAAAAATTATGAAAAAAGAAGGAAAAAACCTGAAAAGACAAAATCTGAAAGGGTTCCTGAAGAACCCTTCAGAATTTTAATCTTTCATATTTTTAGAAAAAATTGTTATATCTTTTTCCAACTCAGGTAGGTGAGGAGGCAGGCATGGCGGCGTCACCATTTGACGATCCGCTATTCAACTTATCGGATGGTTGCACGCGTATTGATATGATACAATCAAGAGGCGTGTTTTTGGGGACTAAGCCTATGTTGCAATATGCAGTCCCTATTCTTTTACTGCAAACTGTCGTCTCTTCTATTACTATTGTCGTCTTCTCTCGCCTTCTCAGGCCACTAGGCATGTATAGCTTGGTCCCACAAATATTAGTAAGCAAATTCTTATATCTATAGGTTTCTTCATTAGATACATTAATTTTTACTGGCTTCCGGAAGAAAAAGATGGAGCTCGGAAGTTCGGAACTTGTTTGCTAAGTGGAATTCATGCTTTGTTTGGTCACAGATTTTAAGCTCTTTTTTGTTTTCTTAAAATCTGGATTTCTTTTGGTGATAGCTTAAATCTTCGACTTTTCTAGTTTCTTGGACTGAAAAATCTAGATGATGCAAGTTGGATGAAGGCAGTTTTTTTTTTTTCAAACCTCAAAATTCCAACTTTAACTTTGAATCCGCAACCAAGAAAGGTGTAAATGTGTGTACAAAGGTATGTTCAGCTGCAGCTTTTAAGCATATATAAGCTCAATCTTTTAGGGTTGATAAAAATAATTGCGTTAATCCACCTTAATGCTTTTACAATTTTAAGGCAAAAAAGCGGATTCAGCTTTTGAGTCGGTGACAAGTAAATAAAGCTTAAAAGCTGTAACCAAACAAGGCCAACTCTGCTCCTTGAAAAACTCAATTTGAAGAAGTAAAAAGTAAACTTCGCTTGATACCACATTGTTTTACTAAAGGTGAAAAAAAGACTTGGCAATTAACTAGATTCACTTTTGTGTTGTGTATGATTTACCAGGGTGGTATGATTCTAGGTCCTACATTTCTGGGTCGAGTAGGCAGACTTACGGAACAAATATTCCCCACAAGAAGCTTAACCGTTCTTGACACATTAGCCTTATTTGGGTGCATGTTTTATTTCTTTATAATTGGGGTAAAAGCAGACTTATGGATGTTAAAGAAAATAAGAAAAAGAGAAGTATCTATCGGCATGGCTACATTTGGATTGGGCTTACTTGTAAGCATCCCAATAGCAGCTTTTGCATCATTGCGTTTGCAAGGCACGACTGGGAGATCATTAATAAATGCAGCTGCTTCTGGGTCGTTTATTTCGTTCCCGGTAATAGCTCATTATTTAGATGAAGTTCGGTTGGTGAACACTGAGTTTGGTCAGGTTACTTTGTCTACGTCAGCGTCTTGTTACATATTTGGATTCGTGGCGCTTACGGTTCTTTCTCTTGCGGAACACAAGCCTGGGAAGGTAATGCAACCTGTTGTATTCAAATCAGTGTTTTAAAACACGATAGCATAATGACCACATTTTCATGAGAGATGAGCTAATTTTGTAGCATCAAAGCGTAAAACACAAACTTTTTAACGATAAAATAACATGAAGGTACTTTTTGGACCATCATCTCAGTAATTTTTGAAGCGTAAAATAAAACTGAAGTCTTTTGCAACAAACTATGAGTAAACAAAGTATCTTAAAAAATTCACTTTACAATCTACTGTAGAAGAGTATAAAGTAGACTTCAAAATATGTCACAAATAGAAGAATTCATACGAATTTTAAGTTTTCTTGTGTTTAAAATTTGAAAATTTTGTTGCTACTACCTTTTCAGTCAAAATATAAAACAACTACGGCTCATTAGCACTAGTACTAGGATTTGTTTAAATTTAAGTTTCTTAGTAAATTAATAATCCCCAAAACAACGCCGTTCTAGCATAGTTTTTTTATAGAAGTTATACGAATTACAGTATCAATGCTGTAAGTGCGCTTTTTGCGCACGATATTTAGCATTAAAAGACCAGAAGTTTGAAACCTTTAAAACCCAAATTGTTTCTCAAATTGAAAGATCTTCTCTTTTTTAAATTCTGAAAAAAAAACTCTTATTTGCTTAAAAGCTCCAAACAATCAAGACCGAATAGCTGAAAATGGGACGCTCTCCTAAGATTGTTTAATGGCTTATATTTAGTTTTACTGTTTTAGTAATCAATTGTTCAATAAACATTACTGTTTATATCATCGTCAGGGTTTCGACAAGCCAAAGATATATGCAAGCGGAGTAGGTATAGGCCTCTTCAGTTTACTAATAATACGTCCGATAATCATTTGGTTTTTGAAGAAAAGACAAGAAGGGGAAGCACTTAGAGAGAATTTTATATATATGATCCTCGTTGGTATCCCCATATCGGGTTTTATTAGCGAATCTGTGGGTATGAATTTCTTTTTCGGCCCATTACTTTACGGGTTTGCAATCCCTTCTGGGCCTCCTTTGGGATCGGCATTAATCGAAAAACTTGAGCTTGTAAATACTTGGCTTTTTATGCCACTGTTTTTTCTTAAAGTTGGGTTGATTATAGATTTGGGATCTGTTACTCTAAAGGAATATGCGGTTGTTCAACTTGTTGTCTTCACTGCTTGGATTGGGAAATTTGTAGGGGGGACATTGAGTTCGATTTATTTTGATTTACCGATTAAAGATGCTATCTCGATTGGACTTTCCGTTAATGTCCAGGGTGTGCTTGAACTCGGCTTGTTCAAGATCTTCTTGGACCTAAAGGTATTGTATTAGTCTCAAACTCACTATCAGAGCATTGATAAGATTAATTATAGGCAATCTCATGTGAATTTTCTTGTTATTAGAAGAAACATCGTGAAGAAAAGAAAAGGGAAATGAATATTTGCAGTATGTACTAATTAAGACCTTGCTTGGTTACACCTATTAAGCTCAGTGTTTTGCTTTTAATGCAGTGCATTTGGTTGACCATCCTACAAACCAAGGTTTTGTGGATTTTGCCTGAAAGCTAGAGACTTTAAGATGGGTGCCATAAAATCTAGCTTATTTGCTTGAAATTCACAGCCAAACAAGCCCTAAAGCCTTGTTTGGTTGCATTTTTTTTTGCGACGCATTTTGTTAATCAACTTAAGACCTGAGCCTATTAGGACTTTTTGTCCTGAAAAAGCTAGACATTTTAGGAAAACAGGTGAACCAAACAAAGCCCAAATTTGTTTCATAGTTTCCGACATTTAATTGTTAAAGACGACTTATGTAGGCAATCGACGAAAAAACGTTTACGACTATGTGCACGTCCATGTTGCTATTTAGCGCCATTACAACACCCATAATCCGATATCTTCAAGATCCTTCTACAAGATATGCGGTAAATAAAAATCAGACAATCATGCACCTAGATATAAACACCGAACTACGAGTTCTCGTGTGCGCACACGACCAGGAAGACGTCGCCACTACCCTAAAATTTCTCGAAGCTATAAACCCGACAAAACGAAGCCCAATCGCAATGTACGCACTTCATCTAATCGAACACGTGGGCTCGTCTCAGCCTCTCCTTATTCCCCACAAATTGACAAAAACTCCCTCTTCTAAAGCCTCAGCCTCAAAAAGCATTGTTAATGCGTTAAGATACTTCGAGGACATGTACCACGGGGTGGTCTCGGTGCACCCTTTCACCGCGATAAGTACGTATGCAAATATGCATGATGAGATTTGCCGTATGGCGCTCACCAAGAAGGCGAGTTTGGTCATCTTACCATACCATAAGAGGTTTGTTACAGTTGGTGTTCTAGAAGCGTTCAAGAAAGGGATACGGAAAATGAATTATAACATTCTGGAAATGGCACCGTGTTCTGTAGCGGTCATTGTTGATCGAGGGATTTTAGGGAACTCGAGGGCAACGTTCGGGTCATGGAACTCTTACTCTGTCGCTGTTCTATTCCTTGGCGGGCCCGATGACAGGTATTTGAATATGAGATTGATTTAAATAGATTTAGTCTGCATGTTTAACCAAATAAGAAACTTTTTAAGAATAAAACTTTATTTGACCTGATCAACTCAATGCGGTGCTAGGAAAAAGAAATGGCTTCAAAGTTGCAACCAAACAAGACACAAATTAAGTATAGGGTATTGGGTCGTTCACTCGTTTGTGGTTGAATTAGGCCTTGTTTGGTTGAACTTTTAATACTGTATCTGTTTTGTTGCTTAAAAGGAATGTACCAGATTGACATGATCAAAACTTAAAAGCTAAGGTTTTTTCTACTTTTTGCCTGAAAGAGCTATAAGGTTACAGGATAATGCGCCTATATCGTTTCAGAACCTCAAAATATCCAGCTTAGTTTACTTAAAAGCTGCAACCAAACAAGTCCTAAGCCCGGTTCATAACTTCATATAGCCTAATTCTCTAGCTTACCTAGGTGATCCACCAAATGCAACAGAAAAAAGGATATGAACGAACCTTCAAAGCTTCAACCAAACGACGCCTTTTTCAGGGAGCAATACAATATAAAATTAATTAAGAAAGAATTAGTATAAATGTTTAAGATAATATTTTCTTCTCCCATTATTTTAAACAGGGAAGCATTGGCAGTTGGGACGAGGATGGCGGGGCAACTGAACATCAACCTGACAGTCATTTGTCTCGTTCCGCACCCATCCATTGCAGGACTCGATGATCCGATCGAACGAAAACTGGACAACCAATTCCTGTGCCAATTTAGGCTCGACAACGCCGAAAATGAGCGAATAATGTACATAGAAGAAGTTGTTTTGGACGGTACGGGAACAGCGACAGCAATGAGATCGATGGAGGAAACACAGGAGCTTATCATAGTCGGACGGAGACATGATAAAAACTCTCCTTTAATAATGGGTCTTGTGGGTTGGGACGAAGAGACCGAGTTGGGTCCTTTAGGAGATGCTTTGGTTTCTCCGGACTTTCGTGGTAACGCGAGTGTTTTGGTTATGCAACAACACACGCATAATATAAACGATGACGATGTTAAATCATCACATTTTAGTGTATTGGAAGATACATATAGCGAAGCTGAGCATTTGCCAATGCAGAAATCTCCGGTATGAAAATGGTTAGTTTTTTTAAGTATTAAGTTTCGAAACAGTATTTAGATATGTAGCTGTTGAAATACAATGCAGCGGTATAGACGAATTACACGTATACGGTATACCTATCTTTTCTTTTGTGATTTTGCATATGTAAATTTACCATGTCGAGATTGGGTTAAGTAACATTATGTTTTTCATGTTTCGTTGGACTGACAAATTCGATCTAGACTGGGGTCGCAGGTAATAATTGTTTTTCCAACACGATTAACATTTCAAAACAAAAGCCGTATGACAACTTATTACATTTATTTCTGTTTTACTTAATCGCTAACGTAACAAGTTGTTACGTATACGAAATGACATAGTTTTTTATGATGTGTATACGTTCTCCAGATCTTTCTCCTTACATCATCGTAATACACTTCAGTTCTTGCTTTGTCTATCTACTCTTATCTATTGATACACTGTACTAACATTTAGAGGAGTGTGAGTATTAAGTTATGGCATTATTAATATAAAATTATACTCCTCTTTTTGCAGTTTAAGCCACATACACAATATTACAAAATAATTATACAGTAATTTTCTATCACCAAATAAAATTGAAATGATCGCATGACATTTCATAATATATTTGTGATTCTTTATCTTATGAAAACAGCAGGGCAGTTTGGGGAAAACAATTATCTAACGATTTTTGAAATCTACCCTCACCAAATCAAAATTGATGGATACTGCTGTGAACATCGTCTCACCAGGTAACAACTATATGAAACAAAATGGATTTAAGCAAATTCACCTCTTTTTTTTTCTACAATCAAAGTAAATATGCAAAACGTATAAGCTTTGCTAGTTTTCTGGCCTGAAAAGACTAAAAACCTTAGGCTAGATGAACACAGTTTTTTTTTTTTTGTTCTTCTCAACCTAAAAAACGGCTTAGTTAGCTGCAAGGAAAGAAGCCCTGAAGTGGTAAAAACATATAAGATAAGTCAATTTCAGAAGAAAATACACATCAAGGTCACAGTGTTATATTCGTGTGTTATTCTTCAACTTGCGTTTATCATAAAGAGTTTTCATCATTTGATCGATGACCAGCATTATGCAAAATTATAAAGTAAATTATTAGGCATCAGCTGTATTCCAAGCATTCAACTCAAAGTTCCTCTGATTTTACCAGATAAACAAAGTTTATACAACTCTCAACTACTAGTACTATTTATATATCAAGCAAAAGATGGCCCGGTAGATCAAATTGATCCCCATATTGAACTCTCACCTCTATATCTCACTTCATAATTATATAAAATACATAAATCCATCATACACACTATGACGAAAACGTATACATATATCATAAACAAGAAAACAATGGGGGAAAAAAAATATAAGATCAACCTTTGAAATAATTAAGGACTAATTAAGAACTCGCTGGAAAATATCTAGGATCGGTTCTCTCTAACACCAGTCTCCGTTGGTAAGTAACACTAATAATTAACCCTAACAGACGACGGGCCTTGAACTTTTGTGTAACCAAGAAAATGTTATGAAAATATTCTCCGATTATCCGGTAGCAGTTTTTAAGCATAAATTGGATTTTCTTAGGTTGCCGAAAAAAGCTGAACTTCATCCAGGTTATAAATTCTAGCCTTTTCATACAAAAGAAACTCAGAAAAGTCCAGCTTTAAAGCCCATCAACCAAATGCACTCTACCTTTATAAGCAATAAAACAAAAAGTAAGAGCTTAAAAACCAGAAACCAAACAAGGCCTCAATGTCCCCCGGAACCTTCAGAATCATCTTTAGAAGGCGTGTGGTGATGACTATGCATCCTGGTTTGCCCCATTTGTTGGTATAACTGTCCGAGAGCCGCCTGCTGGTTAAAATACCCAAAATGCCCTTCTTGCGATAACCCTAGCTCCAACCCCGGAACTTGCCCTCCCAGTATCGACGTAAAACTCATCGGCTGCATACTCCCTAAATCCAACCCTGAAAACATAGCCGAAGCTGACGGCTGCTGCTGCTGATGGTATGCAGCCTGCTGCCAGACAGAAGACGGCTGCTGCTGGCTCCACAGACCGCCAGACACAGAGCTGACGGTCTGTGTAACAGCAGAGGCAGGAACAGTGCCTGTGCCTGTGGCTGCGATGATGGAAGGCTCGGCGTGGTTTAGTAGCCACTGGATAGTTTCTCCGTCTGACTTATGACCAAGTTCACGAGTCAGTTGAAATATCCTCGCTGCGCAAAGGGCAGGCATGCGGATCCTCCTGCCCCTTCCCTCGACTTTCGTATGCCGGTCCTTGTTTGAGTTTCTCTTCGGGGCGAGGGATTGTTGTTTCTTTACGACATCGGTTTGATTTTGTTGGTCCACCGATACTATCTGGAGATCATTGAGGTTGTTGTTATGGTGGTTGCTGTTTTGGTCATCCATTTGCTATGTGTATGTGTGTGTGTGAAAATATTGATAGAAATAGGGGAGAGGAAGAAAATGGTTTGTTATAAAAATGCAAATGCTTTGTTTGTTTGATTGATGATGGTGAAGGTGGCATACATCAAAGATATAAACAAAAAATTTAGGACAAAAGATGGAGACTTTGATGAAAGGTAAATAAAAAAGAAAAGAGGTTTCACTGTTTATGTCAAAAGGAATGAATGTGACAAAATTTGGTACTACTGATTGATTCCCACCACACTACTATTTGCTGCCTCTATTCCCCTTAATATTTAACCATTTATTATTATATACAATTTTAATCGGTTTATAATTTATATTAAAATTATTAAAATTAATAATTTTAAAAGTTAATAATATAGTTTAAATGTTAAATTTTATAATTATATTTTAAAAAAATATATTCCGAAAATTTTAATACAAGTTATAACCCAATTAAAATTACACGCATTTTCGTAATGAATAATTAAATGACAAGATTAACATCTTTTAAACATTCTTGGCATTTTTAATGGGTCTATTTTTCTGTCTGGTAAGTTTTGACTGGTTTTGATAAGACTGACTTTTCTTAACTGCACTGCCAAATCCACTGATTTAGGGGGAAATGAAGAAATCATTAATAATGAAAATAAAAGTAGACATTGATTTTTATTATTGTTTACTGCAATACTTACTAACTACTATCACAAGTAAAACATAGTAGTAAATTATAAGATTTAAGAGTTGGTGTACTTTCCTTATTTGCAAGTAAACTACGCCTTTTGTACAATTGTACTTTTGGAGTTTTGATTCAAGGAATAACAATATAAGTTTGTGAGTATTTGATAGTATAGGAGTGATGGACTAGTGTTATGGAAAAACCCAATTAAGGGGTAATTAAGCACTCCATGTATAAGTGCGGTCATGAGCACCATTTTTTTTTTTTGCAAAACCCTATATAGTGGATACAACTATACAAATGTCAACTTAATTTTTAATTTAATCTAGTAATGAATAATCATACCCTTTAACTTTTGACATTACAAATATAATCACACTTTTAAAAACATGTTTGAGATGCTTATACATGGCCTTAAAACATGTCTTTGAAGAAAACTATAATGTTTCTTCCCAACAACCACAAAATCCAACAAACAATCATGCTTATTCACATTGCATCATTATATATTTACCCACTCTTGGCCCATCATTGAGGCATATTTTACTATAGCCGATATACACATTACTACATAAAATAATTTTTTAAAAGAAGATGATAGATAAGGGGTATATTTGCGACAACAAATCTTGGTGGATTTTTTGGTTTTAAGATCGGTTTCCTGTATGGTTTAAAAATATTTTGTGGATCCTAATTAATTAATCTCCAATAGCACTGGAAAGATAAGTCTCATGGACATTGTTTATAATTCCAAAAATTAATGGACATCCACTAATAATTCAGTAAATGTAATGTGAAACAAGAATATAAAGAGGTTTTTTTTTTTATCATGTTGAACAAGTCAAAAAAGTCAGAATTGACAGAGTAAATGGCGGGGGAGTTTAATACCCCTTCAAAATTTACTCTAAAGTACAGTAACAACATTAATCACAACACTTTCTACATTTAATTATTACTCCGTATAAATTTGTTATAACTTGAAATGAAACAAAAATGGTTTAGGAATATTATTCCACTTTTGTCATTAGATAAAATACAGTAGTAAATGGGAAAGATCCAAGGATGCTTTTCACTTTTTAGTGACCCAAAATTCAAAAGTGAACAATGTGATATGATTGATGTTTCACCTTTTGAATACTGAAAGAACTTCATTTTGATTTTTCTTATATTTCAAGCATAGGTTTTACCAGATTGACATGTCATTTTCATGCTATCAAACACAAACAGTTTGTACAGAACACAATTTGGTTTTTATACCTACGCAATATTACAAATCATATATCAACACACGCATTTTTTTATTTTATTTTTCTGGGAGGGTGACCAATCTATTAATGTTAATTTGCTAGATAGATGATAAGAAAAGTGAGATATTAGGTAAATTTGGGTTTAATGTGTGTGAATGTGTTTCTCGACGTTAAATGCCTTCTCTGCCCGTGTTTACTATCGTATAAACAGATCTTGAAAGTTGGATGCGGGGGTATACATATGAATAGAAGAATTACGAAGATTTGATTGACAACTTTTACGTTGAGTACAAGGCATTCATATTCTATTTCATATTGGATATAGTACGAGTAAAAGATAAAGTTTTGCTTGTTTAATCAATTAAAATTCCAACCTGCATTATCTAACATTCTTTTCAGATTAGTTAAGAGGCAACTTATTAAATAGATAGTGACGTTAAAATGTTTTGGGTATAAAATCAATTGGTGGAATAATTTGTAAAGCTTCGACTAAAAATCAATTGGTGGTAAAAATTTGTACAGAACACACCCACGCGTTGTGTATAAAATGTTTTTTTTTTCTGGAAGAATAAACTTTAATCACAAGGATTCCGTATGCAAAAAGAAAAGGAATATGATCACTTAAATAAATACATACATACATGGTTTCTAATCCATTAGATATTCTTGTGACAATACTTTTAGCTGTAATCCTAAAAGAGACACGATTAATCTTATGCAATAAACCACTTATCGCCATTATTAGTATGTTTTTAAGCCTTTTGTAAGTGGAAGAGATCATAATAGTATTGGCCGGTAGTTTCGATTTATTAAATTATTAGTGAAATAATGTTAGCTAGCAGCAGGTGCAGATTCTTAATTGTTTGGAATTATTGGACCCTGAAAGAGAGGTCACAACAGTCTTGGTCCATGTGATTAAACATAAAAAAAAAGTTATAGAATCTAGCTTTGGTAGTATTAGGCAACTTTTCAAAATCATAGTCACAGGTTTTCATTCTATTCCTGATTTAGTACCACTTCAGCACAACAAACAAAATACTAGTGTATAGTTTCAATAAAGAAGAATGGACTAAATATAACTCAAATTCCTTTCATTCATTGTCACGAGGATATAAGAACTGCATTGGCCAAAATTTGTCATAGTTTGAAAATACATTATTTTACTTTCATTTTCACCTCCAACTGCCAACCTCTTGCATTTTCGAACAGCTTCAACATAATTGATTAATGATACTCCAGATTGACAATATCCGTCAAACTATATATATATTATTGGGCATACAAATAAAAACATATTCCAAAAGTAAGTTAAAGCCAGCACGATTTTGAATGTTCACATACTAAAACACTTTTCCAACAGACTGAAAAATAAAATAAGAAAAACACAAATGATCTGAGCACGCAGCCAGATGTGCAAGTAATTTGAATATTACTTAACAAAAAGTAAAAGTTGGATACATGTGTGTACACTTATTCACAAGTAGGAACTAGCAAATAGCCATATCTGAGCCTCTGAAAAGAACAAGCTTTTTATCACACGATCATGCTATGTACACAGATTTCTTCAACTGTTCACAGATTCATGAGGTATCAGTTGGGCCAAGACACTTAAGTATTTGATGTGTATAACTTTGGATGTGACCCACTGCCAATTCACGAATCTACGTAAATCTGTGTACACAACATTCTCCGAGATGATTAGCTACTAACAGCAGGGCCAAAATACATACATATCGGGGGATTAATCTTGAAAATAGAAAGAACAGCAGAAGGTATAGTCCAGATCCCGTCCCCACATATTAATCCTGAAGCAACCGCCCCAGCATAATCTTCCGACTCCTTTCTATTTATCTTTTCCCAAACAAACAATATCACGGTCCCCACAAACATATCGATTGCAAAATACGCCCCTATATAGAACGGTACCGCCATCGCCATAGGAATAGGAATATATTGCGAAACTTTCATCGGCGTAAAATCCCTCAACAAATTTATAGCCAAAGCCGCCACGAAAAACCAACAACACAAGGCCAAACAATTCTTCGGAAGCTCTGAAAATCCCTCCACGCCTAAAATCGCCATTTCCCTAAAAATTACTGCGTAAGGCGCCTTATACGGCCCGTCTGGGGAACCCACATCGAAAGCCGTCCAAAAAAGCCAAAAGGTCAATGGGGCAATAACACAACCCATTGCGGTCCCTATAAGTTGGCTGACAAACATGGATTTAGCAGACGATAAAGTTAAATAACCGGTTTTGAAATCTTGCATTAAATCGGCGGCAGTTGAGACAATTGACATCATTACACCACAAGCGGCTAAACCAGCTACGACACCACCGTCATGGCCAACTAAAGATGCGATAATAAAAAGGCCGATTTTTCCATAGGTTGAAGCTAAATTCCAGTCGGTTAGACCTGTCCCGTATGAGTTGCAAAAGGCAAGGGCAGGGGCAATAAAGTAAGAGCACAAGACTAGGTACCATTTTAAGGGTGGGAAAATGGTCGGTAGTACGGCGATTGATACTGCGGCCAGGGCTACGTATCCCGAGAGTGCCATCCAGCTCGGTATCCCGTCTTTTAGAAATATATCGTCTTGCTTCTTTTGCTCCATCAGTTCTTTAGAGGTCTCGTCATCTGCAAAAGAAAGGGGTAATTAACGTCTTGTACAGTAACTTATGAGCCAGTTTCAGTTGCGTATTCAAGTTTTTCATTTTGTTTTGTTTTTTTGTAGTAAAGTATACTTTTTGGCTTAATTTGCGTCGTGCCATCAATTTACAGCCCTTTACATACATATTTCTTCTTAATTTGCGTCGTGCCATCAATTTACAGCTCTTTACATACATATTTCTTTATTCCTACAGGTAGTGTGTCATTGTGTTAAAAATCTATTTAGCAGTTGAGGATGCAAAACTGACGGCGGTGTACTAAACTGACAGAAAATTGTTGTTCAGAATACAAACTTGAATTTGCAGTATAATACTATAATGTACAAAACAGAACACACGCAACAGTCACGTGTACGGTGTTCTTAAACCTCAAGCAAAAGAACGTATTGAAACAAACAAATTTGTTCAGGAGAACCCGGTGCGGTGTATCATCAACATAAGATAAAACTAACTGAATCTTACAGTTCAATATTGAAACGCATACCCGATCAAAAAATTTAAACACGACAATATGGAACCATAAAATGTCACCTGCAACTTCGATGGTGATAGGAAGACCTTTCATCTTGGTGCTGTTGTTGCTCAATTCCTTGACAGTGGTTAATATAATCTTGACCAGGTTATAAAGGCCATCACCAAGGATAATGGCAATTGCAATGAAGACCTGCAAAGGGCAAAAACTATTTATTAACAATATGACAAGGGCAAAGACTTTGCCTTTACAGCACTATACAACTACGATAGGAAGAATGAAACGGGATTTTAAGCAGACGATAATTAATCTTGCCAACTTTACAGATAAGAAAAGCAGGGTAGGGGCAACAGTTGGCATATATCCATTGTAACAATTGCCAAGGAAAATTTACCCTTCTTTATATTTACTCTATACTGCCCTCATGGTACTAACATACTAATAGGCACGTTATATCCAAACAAACGAACATATATATAGGTCACACAACACTGTTAAAACATTCTTTAAGAATAATTGGCATATATCCATTGAGACAATTGCCAAGGAAAACTTAGCCTTCTTTGTCTATACTGTACAACGCGTTCATGGTACTAACATACTAGTATGCACGTTATATCCAAACGAACGAACATATATATAGGTCACACAAAATACTGTTAACTTCAGCGGAAAAAAATTAATTTTGGAAGAATAATGAGGTTTTGATTCATTGGGAACTGCTATCAAATATTCCCACGAACAGAGAGACCCATTCTCCTTTAAGAAATTTACGACAACTACATGTAAAATTTTGAGTAGATATCTTCACCTATTCTGCTATACATGTCTTCTCTGGTGTAATTTAGAAAATTGTCATTCCTTGAATTTCACAGAAACCTATAAATATAATCCAACGCCACCATAAGGCGACGAGAACGGGAAAAAGCATAAGCACGTTCACAAATTTATTCTCGCGTGTTCATCCATGAGTGACATGTGGGAGATATTACAATTCCGATAAAACTTAAGGTAACAAGTGAAAAAGTCCAAACCCAATAACTTACAGAACGACTCTCAGGTGTAAAACAGTTACCATCCTAGAACACGCTTCTCAGAATGGAAAAGTGACAAGATATATATACCTTATAGCCGTAAAGACCTTTAAAATCATTGCTACTGAGATCAGTTGGGTACCAATCCCCTGCATGTCCAGATATGTAAGGCCACAAAAAACCCCATGATATAATGGCACCCAGAAGAGTTGAACAATTAACGATGTGTGGGCAAATAAGGCCGCAACCTATGTATGTTGGGCTGAAGTCAAAATAAAACCTGCCAAAGAAGAAGGAAAATGTTAGCTATTGTAACTAAACTGAAGTATAAACAACATTGTTTAGCTGCCGAAGAACAGCAATATTATTTATTGTAACTAGACTGAAGAACGAAAGAATGGACAGGATTAAAAAACATGAATCAAATTTGACCCTTTGAGCATTTAAATGTACACCATTGAAGTAAAAACTAGAACAAGCTTACGTATTTTTAAAAAGGGTCAGTCCAAGGGTAGGAAAATTGTCAAATCCACAAGCATCACCCACACCACTAAAGAACCACTTGAAACAGCTCCATATTAAACTCATGCTCAAGTACTTCCCTAGACATTTCACTTGGTTCCTGTTGAGAGAGAGAAAGAGAGAGTACAAATCTGAGACATAGTCATAGAATGCCATATTAAAAGCCTTAATTGGCTGAGTTTATAAGCTCTGTATATTTTTTTTTATCTGAATAGGCTTAGAGGCTTCAAGGTGGATGAACCTAGATTTTCCTCAAACTAAAAAAAAAGAAGCTTATTTTCTAAATTCTGCAACCAACAAGCCCGAAGATGGAATATAATCCTAGACAGAGAGTCCAATTCGTTACCCTGCAAGTTCAGCTCCAGAATTTGTGTGGAAGCTGTTTATCAACATCGCTGTGGCTGTTCCGCTAGGATAAGTGAGCTTATAATCCATAACCATAACCTAAAGTACGACAAAAAAGAAGATAACTTAAAGAACCATCATATTAGTTTTAAAGAATAATTTGGTGCATTTATGTCTTCATCGATCAATCTTTTGGAAAATAATTAAGTCTTGAAATAAACCTAAGCACAAAACCAATCAAGTAACTAGGAAAAAGACAATGAAACCTAAAACATCTAAACTGCAAATCTTAACCTGATACTGTTCCATTAAGTAAACGTTTATCCACAGACACGCAATTATCGAGGAAAAGTCAAAAACAGGTGACACATAAAATATGTATGACATGTATCGGGGGGGGGGGGGAGGACTAATTGCTAGCTTACACCAAGGCCTTGTTTGTTTACAGGTTTAGCAGATCAGTATTGGACTTCAAATACCAATGGGCCCACTACTTATGTGTTTGGTACAACTTTTTGGGTTTGGACTTTTAATACACTCTGGACTTCAAATACCCAATTTAGTTGTATATACAAACCCACCCGGGGTGTGGTATTCAAAATAATCCAAAGCTTTTTCTTCACAAATTACAATATTGTCTTTCTTTTTCTTTTAAAGCTGCACTCTACCTTTTCATTCTCACTCTGTCTCACCCGTCACCACTAATACTTACATACATATATTCTATACACAGCAATACATATATACATAAATCCATCCAATAAATATTATATAAATTTGTACATCTTTTTTTTTTGGAGATATAACTTTGATTTCAAATTGCTCTCTTCTTTTATTTTGAATTTTTTAGGAATATGGGTTTAATTTCAAATTGCTCTATAGATTTTTTTGGGTTTTTTTTTATTAGGTTTACCTCATCTCCAATTCAAAAAAAACCGTTAGGTTGGTTAGTTTTATTTTCTATAATATGAGACTATTTTTTTCTTTGAAAAAACAATTTTTTAATTGATTTTGTATGAAGTGTTGCTTTGTCTTTAATATATTCTTGCAAAACAATTATTGATAATTATATTTTCCATTTTTGGTTAGCTTTTTCGCATTATAAGGTTTTTTCTTTTCTAATTCATTTTTTTTTTGTTATAAAAATCAGGCATTGTTCATTGTTTTCTCTCAAACTTTGTTTAGTTGTATGTTTAGTTCAAATGATGGGTAAAATCGTAAATTGAAAAAATAGTACAGTCACAACACTAATGTAAACAAACACTACATTCAGATTAGTGACCCGGACTAGAAATACTATCTTCATTTCTAATACTCGTGGGACTAATAGTCCCGGGACTACAAGTCCGGTAACCAAACGAGACCCAATGGCACGTAGGAAGGATAAAACATGGATTATAATGAATTATAGTAAACATAAAATGTGTATGCCATGGATCATATTTATAATACAATTTGTACAGTTTGTGATAATAATATAAGGAATATAAGTGATAGGTAAAAAAAATACACAAAATCATCGTCAATCAGCCATTGTGATACTTATAAACTTTTATTCATTTGGCTAATAGGACAATTACATGTATGATCCTCGGGAAAATAGAAAGAATGAAGATGAGTGAGATATAGCATACCTTGCGAAGAGGAACAAGGCTAAAAAGGCCTAAAAAGCTGACAACAAAGAGGAAACCGATCATCCATCCCAAACCAGGGTTTATAACATCTTCGGCTCGATTACCCGGATAATCCACACCAATTAGCTTGTATGTTCTATCATCCATTGCTATCAAATACGAACCGAATCCACCTATTCACATCAAAACAACAAACTGCTAAATACCAAATCACAAGCTCTAAGATGGTAACGGGCCAGAAACATTCCTGTAAAAAATGTATAATATACAAGTAATAAAACCTTTTATCAACCACTGTTTAGATCAAAACATAAGTGTAGCAAACATCGGAGAAACTAGGTAATGATAGTAGCGGGTCACATCCCCATAATCACATCATTTCAAATCATGTATTCTACACACAATTTGTAGTCTTTCCCAGGTTTATGAATACACTCGATTACTACATATTTCCGGTCATGTACACTAGACTTTTCGCAAAGATTCAGTTTAGTTGTACTAAAGACTGCATTCGCCCAATTAAACAAACTACCACTAGTCCACTACTGCACTAGTCCAATTTTCAATGTCGTATCCTTAAACTACAGAAGTCCCTGTGCCCGACAATATTTATACCATTTTGGCAGAAATTAGCCGTAGTGAATCGAAAATTACGTGTCAATTGGTGGTTGTTTACTAAGTAGAGATATTCTTGTTGAAAACGCAAAAATAACATGTCCAAATATCACATTAACGTGCTGAATAGTTAGAGAGTAATCATTAATAAATCTCGAAAACACTCAAAAGGATCGCTTAATACCCTGAAGTCCAAACAACCAATACCGATTAAGATACCAAATCCAAAGTAGAAGACAAGCAACATGAAGAAGCAAAAAGGAACAAATAAAAGAATCTAATTATTAATTAATAGCAGAAACACTTGAAAGGGGGAGTGTAATAAACATAAATAAAACCCCCAAACCAATTTAAAAATATATGAAATCGGCCTGTGTCCTGAATTATGACTCAATACAAGGATAATAAGGAGTCATTTCCTCCTCCCTCATCTCCACAGTCGGAGAGTGATAGTTACGTAATAGTCGAGTGTAATGGACATTAATAAAGCTTCAAATCACTGAAATGGATTGCTTAATACACTGAAATCCAAACTCCAAATGAAATAAATAGAAGAAAAACAACAAAAAATACAAAATAATAGGAGAAAGAGTGAAAGGGGGTGAGTGTAATAAAGATGAAAAAAATCCAAAAAATGCTGAATGATGACACAAGGAGAATAAAGAAAGGAAATAAAAAAGAGAAAGAAGAACAAACCGCTGAAGGCGAGGCCGTAACAGGAGACGACACAGGTCTGAATAACAGTATTTTCTTGTCTAGTAAAAGGGATGAAAGAAAAGGAAAAAGAGGATAAAAAAGAAGTCCAAGATTTGAGAAAGAAGAAACCCAATAAACCAGCAGAAACATTAAGGGAAGGGATAATACCAACAGTAAGATTAAGTTTATGAGTAATAATACAAAACAATGTACCCAATAACCCACTAACAATCATTCCACGTAACGTTATCTGATCAATCCATTCAGGTATCTTTTCTATTTCTATTTCTATTTCTATTTCTGATTCATTTATCAACGCCTCACTTATCTCCTCACCCCCTTTTCTTCTTCCCCCCTCCTTTGTAACCCTACCCATTTTCTCTTCTTTTTTTCTTTTCTTTTTCTTTTTCTTCTTTATTAGCTGTGATTTGTTTTATTTATTACTACCAACTACTTATTATACTCCTCCGTCTGTACATAGATTTAGAGAGTAGATTTAGAGAGAGAGATGAGAGATGTGAGAGATGGGTTTATTTAACAAACAGGTTTGGTGTTTCTTGTGACGCTGGATTAAGTTAGAAAGGATGGTAATTAAGATAAATAGGAGTAAAATCGTAAGCCAACTCCTTTACTTAAACTAAAATCTTCCTCTCTGCTTTTTCAAAACATATAAATTTAATAAAACATAAAATTCACCTCTAATAATGCATATAATTCATTAAATTAATAATCACTCCCTCTCTAAACAAATGTCTCATACGAAAATACGTATAATTTTAACCGATAATTTTTTCATATTTACATTGCCGGAAAAAATTATTTCAAAATTTAATCATATATTTTATGGTTAGAACCATACGATGAAATTTTCAATTTTTTCTCATTTCGGTAATTTTGATATGAAAATTTTGATGGTCAAAATTGCATCTATTTTCATATGTTATATTTGTTTGGGTACGGAGGGAGTATAATAGTAATAAACTATCATAGCCTCTACATTTTTGTGGTTGTAATATTGTTATGATTATTAAAATATAATAAAAAAATAAAAATAATAATAAATCTGGAATTTTGTATAAATGTAAACGTTCATTAAAAGATATAAAATGTATTAGATTTGAAGAAATGTTTGAGTCAGAGGCTCTAAAATCTCAGCCCTAACTTATATTTAAATATATTTCCACAAAAATTCACCAACATCAATTACTCAATATGTTCTCTTGAATTTATTGATACATTTATTTTTATACGGTTCACCTCAAATAAGAGAAAACTAACATTTCCCTTATAAATAAAATAGTATTATTTTCTCTCTATTTTTTCTTACTTAGCATGTACAATTAATATTTAAATATAGTTGATTGAGAATAAGACAATAAAATATTATATATATATATATATATATATATAAGGAGATGACAGAGAAGCTCAATTATTGTATATATGTATACTGTTCCATTTAAATTTAAAAATATGAAATTTTCAAGTTAAATATAAGAAGTACCGTAAAATAGCTGATGCGATTGTACTAACATCTTTTTTTAATAAGTGAACTAAACCTTAAGTTTTTAAACTAAATATAATAGTATAAAAACTTTATCAACACCAAATTCGATTTAATCCGAGTACTTTAACTCTCGGCAAAAATGGTAGTATTGTGTTTGTCTCATTCATACCCAATAAAAAAAACAAAAAAAAAAACATCCATTTATTTACTTTACTGTACTTTGAATATATATAATATTGAAAACAGTGTTTTCATTACTTGATTAAAAAATAGTTGTCAGTAGGCCTCACTCTTTGATAGATTAGATTTACTTTTTTTTTTATAGTAGTTACTAATAAACTTTTACATAAAGAGAGAGACTTATTTATTAGACTTTGAGACTTGAGTTTCCCTTTTTAGATTTTGCAAATCTAATTTATAATGGAATTGATTCCACTGCTCTGCTCAAACTCCTAATTAGGAAAATATTATTTCAATTATTTTATCTTTATCTTCACTGCTCCTCAATCTGGTTAGTCTTTTTTTTTTTTTTCCCCATTTACTACTTTGATAATACCTACCCTCAATCTCTACTTTTATTACTTTTTCATTTTAGTACCATGTTTTCTGTTTTTTTGGGAATTAAATTTTGTTAGAAAAAATGTTTAATCTTTCTACCTTTGCAGAATTTTGTGTGGATAAACATTTCTACTTTTTTACTATGAAAATGGGGGATTGTTTTGATTGATTTTTGTTTTGCTATTTTACTTTTAAGCTGATTTTTTTTTTGGTACCTAGAAACATTAGTCTTTTGGTATAACTGTGAACTCCAAACCGATGGAGACCCAAACTTTTACCTATAATAAATCAGTGTTTTAAAAAGCGGAATCTTAGCTAAATGGTTTTTGCAAGAGCTATGCTAAAACCGCTGCCTAAAAAGCAGAAAAAAACCAGTTTTTTTGAAGTTTTGAATCGGGTTATTTTACTACAAAGCGTGCTTTTTAAAACAGTGTAATAAATGATGGATTACTTTTTCCACCTTTGGGAATAACCCTTGATTAAATTTACATTTCTCTTCTGTGGAACTCAATTTTTTTCCTCAAATAGAATTATTGTTGTGACTTTAAGGTACTCGAATTCGGATGGTGCACATTCTATGAACTTTTATTCCATAGTTTCCTATGCTTTTGCTTCTTTAGAAACCTTTTTCTTTGGACTCTAAAACTGTTTATTCTTTTTGTTCCTCTTTTCCTTGTGTTTGGAGAACTCTATTTCAGTTAAAACCTTGATTTTTTAACCATTCCATGAAAATAGTTTCTAATGTTTCTTCCTAATATTCCAACTTTTGCGGCGTTCAATTATATTATTCCTTAGCTTCCTAATCTAGTATTAGTAGAGTATCTATAAGTTTATTATTCTTAGAAGTTAGAGCTTGTGTTGGCTGAAGATTTTCAGCAAATAAACTGGAAAAGTTTAGGTTGAATAAAAAGCTGGGTTCATCCAGCTTAAATTCTCTAGCTTTTCCAGGCAAAAAAACAACACGGAAAGCTCAACTAGCAGGCGGCTTAAAATCCATAACCAAACAAAGGCCTTAGTTTCCTATGCTTTTCCTCTATTAGTTTCCTACCTTTGTGGCTATATATTTTTTACTTTTTGATAACTTTTATAATAGCATAAGCTAACCTTTTTGTATCTTTTGGTCGTATAGATACGACTGAAAGAGAAAAAGAAGTGGTTATAAATATGGATTGGGAACTAAAAGCATCACCTTGGGACTTCACCAACGATGACGATCCTCGTTTTGCTATGTTAATTGGATCAAATAGCCTTGGTCCAAACAACAATGGAGGAGATTTTTCAGTTGATTTGAAACTCGGTAGGCTAGACGACGTGGGGGACGATAATGTGAAGTTACAAAAAAGCCCCTTAAAGAGGGCAAGGTCGATAAGCGGGACACAAAACATTACGTGTTTGGTGGACGGTTGTATTGCTGACCTCAGCAGATGCAGAGAGTACCATCGGCGCCATAGGGTTTGTGAGACACATGCGAAGACTCCTGTTGTATCTGTTGCTTGCAAAGAGCAAAGGTTCTGCCAGCAATGTAGCAGGTACATATATTTGTAATGTATACCGAATAGACCCCTATTTGAAGCTTATTCAGTTTTGGCTTTTTTTGTGAGTGTTTTTGCTTCAAAAATAGGCTACATTGATTTGATCATCTTCTGTCCTGAGGTTTTTAAGCCTGAAAAGGCAAGAAATGAATCTTAGTTATTTTCAATGATTAAAAGTGTCAGCTTACTGCTTAAAAGTAGCAACCAAACAAGGTATATCCAGTAATGTGATATAAAACTTGTTTCCAGTTCAAATTTCAAAGATTAAGTTCAATTAGAACAACATTATGCAGATGGAACAATAACAAGAATTATCCTTTGCTCCTAATGGTACAAAGCGCCTTCTTGGGAATACACATTATCTTCTCACCTGAATACCTAGCTTAAGTTTGTTTGAATTGTTGAACTGCCCCAAATTTTAAATGGATTGGACGTTTGATCTTTCTACAATTTGAGCCTTTTGTTGTCTAGAACTAAAATCATATTCTTGAAAGACAATTTTAAATGGAGTATTACTTTGCTAGAGGTGAAATAAAGGTCTCTGATTTTTTGTGTTACATGTAGATTTCACTCACTAACTGAGTTTGATGATGAGAAACGAAGTTGTCGGAAGCGGCTCGATGGTCACAATCGGCGTCGAAGGAAACCTCAGCCAGAGGCCTTTTACTTAAACCACGGGAACTTCCTATCCGGTCACCAAGGTATATACCGTACTGTTGAAGTACTATGCCTTGTTGGTTGAACTGTCTATGATTTCTTGCACTTATCTGGGTTTTCATCTTAAAAAGCTAGAAGCTTTATGCTCTCAACATTAGAAAATACAGCTTGGCTGCTTAAAAAATGCAACCAAACAAGCCCTTAGTCTGTTTTACGGTATTGGTGTTTGAATCAGCAACAGTGTTGTATACTAATATTGCTATGCTGTACGGATAGTTGATTATGCTCAAATTGTTCTCTTTTAGTATTATTCCTATGAAGTAGAATAAATCTCTGAATTCTAACCGCTTCTCATACATGTGGTGTTACAGACTCTTACTGCATCTGATATCCCATGTCACTATCGTGCAATCTCCTTAGCCCATGTGGTCTGGTTTGATTTTTACAAAGGATGGACTGGTTATCCAGTAACCTTAAAAGATGGATTTATAATGGGAGAAAATGATCAGTCGGTTCACTGATACAGTAGTTAATATAAAAAGAAATGTGATGTTGTTATTATTCCATTGGAAACGAAAAATGTGAGACATCTTCAGTGGATGCATAAGCGTTTAGGTTCATACGATTTACGATAGAAATTTGAAGAGTAGATTAAAGCACTGACCAACCACTCTGTCATACAATAGACTAATAAAGGACGTACATGAATCTTGCTTTCACTGTAAACATTAAGGTAGCGAATGACATCACAATAACCAACATAGTGATAGGAAAATTTGATGGCATCTTATAGAATGATCAAATGTTGAATCAGCAGTGTTATTGACACAGCTCATCCACCTTGAAAAGCACTCGTACACACGTAGGAGACTCTATAACAGGGGAGAGGGATCGTGAGTCTATGCATTCTGTAAATAACACTTTCCATGTTAACCAACAATTCCTTACGAAACTTTGATAGGCTATTTTGTATCTCCAAGCCCTATACTTACACATTTGTTACCTACGCAGGGACAAAGCTACTGCAGTTCGGCGGTTCAGAACCTTACCCAACATGGCCCACTGTCCCTAAGCACCCTGTCCCCCAACACTCTACCACATGCTCCATCTCTTCACCCACCCTAAAAAGCGGAGCCAACAAACGCTTCCCTTTCTTAATTATCAACGAGCCCGAAAGAAACAACCATACCTCCCCTGGTAATGTGAACCCCAATCGTGCTTACTCTCTTCTGTCATTACCCAGTTCATATGTTCAGCAGCAGATGTGCCCCACTACTTTGCAGTTTGAATATCCAGCTCATCAACACTCACGGTCTTCGGTCATTTTTCCACAAGCTAGCAGTTATCAAAACAGTTACAGCGGTAATGAGATAACGATGATGTCTCTGTCTCCGGATGATTTGCTAGAGAAGAGGGCGTCTCAGGTTCTTCCATTCTCGTGGAAGTAGTATTAGTTCCTGTATGTTTTTTTTCTCCTGGATCAGTGTGTTGTATTTTTTTATTTTATTTTTACATTTTTCCAAGTTTAGGTTCTAGGAATCTCGTTCAGTTGATTCTTACACACGCTTGATTGTTGTACCCATTCATGAGTTAAATGGTAACTCAAAACTTATTCAAGGAAATATTGTAACCCTGCTTCTTAATTCTTAGTGTAACGGCGGAGCCCAGAGTTGGCCTAGTTGGTATGTTCCTAAATTCTTGGTTATGAAATAAATCTCTTACAAAACTCTGGAAGAAATCCAAAGTATTCTGCTCATAACCAGTGGCGGAACCATAAATGATAAATGAGTGGGGTTGATTTTATATATAATAAAAATCTATAGTATAGTTTATATGAAGTTATTTTACGGATTGGGGGCCGAACCACTAAAATTTAAAGGTTTCAATTGAAATACATAGAAAAAATATATTTTTTATCAAATTTTTTTAAAGGGTGAGGTTGTAGCCTCAATTGTCCCTAGCTAGTTATTTTCATGTTCATAAGTATTCATCAAACTCGGCAATGCACCACAATTTTGCGATCCTCAGTTGTCAAAGTAATATATTTGTAGCTAGGGTTGGGTTCGATCCGGTTCGGTTTTTGGCGAAACTGAAACCGAGTCTTTTTATTTTTTGGACCGAATCGGACCGGTTTTGTCGGTTTTCGGTTATTTTCAGTTATTTTTCGGTTTTATTTTTGGTTTTTCGGTCTTTTTCGGTTTCGGTCTTTTTCGGTTCGGTTTTATTGAAAACCGAAACCAATCCGAAAATTTTTCGGTTTTTCCGTCTTTTTCGGTTCGGTTCGGTTCAATTTTTCCGGTTTTTCGCTCAGCCCTACTTGTAGCCATGTGGTTGTTAAGTGGTTGGTAGACATGCGATTGTTAATTGGTTGGTAGTCATGGGGTTGTTATCCGAGTACACTACGCTCACCGTCGGGATTCGAATCCTGTCAAAAGTTTCGCAGGTTTTATAAATAATAAAAAAAATATAGATATATATATAAACTTGTCCTCCCTCGGCCGACGTTATTATCAGGGAGACTATAATTGAAGGATAAGGGGTGCCAGACTATACAGTGGGTATAGTCTGGAAAACTATCCCTGTATCACCATTGGATCCTTACAGTCTGTGGACCCCACTGTTGATCCAATGGTGATACAGATGAGAGTTTTCCAGACTATACACACTGTATAGTCTGGCTCCCCCTCTTGATAATTGAAGCATGTGACGACAGCTGGAGGGTCTATTGTGTACTTTATTTTACAGTAAATGAATGATTCAGTAAAATCTTATTTCAAAAAAGAAAGAAAAGAATAATAAGTAAAATCCAAATTAGAAGATACATAAAATTTGCAGATGGCATAAGGAATGTGTAAATTAATGCTGAAAGGTAAAATGCAAACTTCGTTGGCTTACAATCGACTTATCCACAATAACAAACTCATGCTTACCAGCAAAACTTATAAAATTGGACGATAACAAGGACAAAACTTAAACGGAAACGCTTTAAAACTTAATCTTCAATATCGGAGAGCATGACTAATCCAAAGTGAAGTCACGAAAATAACCGATTTTATCGGTGACAGTCTCTCTCTCCCTCCCTCCCTCCCTCCCCCTCGTCCCGTTACGATGAAAGATTACCGTCGCAAATCCAATCTCTCTCTACATGCAGCTCTATCTTTCTTCACGACGACTGCGGAGACTGGTTTATCGAAGCTTAAATACATCAATGAACAGTGGCTCATGCGGAGCTACGTAGCCATTCTTGCTTTCTCCTTTATACTTTCTCTTTCTCTTTTATATTTTACCTCTCCTCGTTAATGTGAATAGTGGCAGCAACAGTCGCTCGACAACGGCGAGTCCATACAACGATGACATTCATGACATGGCGGCGCCGGAGGGTAAACCCTAGTTGCTGGCAAATAACTGTTTTTATGCAACTTTGACTTGTTAGCTTTATTACGGTTTGGTCCCCTCCAGTTATTTTTATTTTGCTCCTTAAAATTAAAAATGAACAACTACAACCTAACAAGTGTTTACAAAATACTCCTTTAGCTTATGAAATTTAAAAGTATGGTATTTTTTTTGTACATTAAACTAATTTGCAAAACAACCGACTTAATTATATATGTTATCAATTTTATACATTACAGTTCATTGGACTGTTTTCGTAAAACTGACATAACCTTATTTTCAAGATAGTCATGATGAACACAAATGTGTATTTTTGGAGTTTTTTTTTTCCAATATATATTGGTGTTCGTTGGCCTAACTTCCTCACCTTGTGTTTTATTTTTTGTCTATTAGATTGATTTGGAATCTCTTTTTTGTGTATACTTGAACATATTTGCAGATTTTTTTTGTTTATTAGACTTTTTATGTACAAGACACCCTAATGAACATGATTGTGTGTTTTGAGTTCTTTTTTTAATGTGTTTTCCTTCTGTTAAACTATATTTATTTACTTGTAAATGTATTTCATGCTCATAAGATTGATATTGAAGTCTTTTTTTTTATATATTTTTTAAATAGTCTATTGAACATAATTGCGTATCTAGAATGTTTGTTATGACTTATGCATCGTGTGATCATGATTAGACTTATTTTAGCCATTGTTTTGTGTTCATAAGATGTATTTGAATCATTCATGTGTGTATTTTAACTAATTTTGCATATTTTTTCTTCGTTAGACTATTGAACTTTAAAGTAGTCTAATTAATGTACATTTACGATTTTTTTGCTAAGTCGAGTGTTTTTATTCACTTTTTGTTGCATTTTTGTATATTGTTTTTGAATTAATTGTGGTATTTGGGGTTAGTTTTAAGTTTTTAACACATTATTTATTTGTTCATTAGATTGTTGATTTTCAAGACGGTATAATGAACACATTTGTGTAATTTGAGTCTTTTTGGTGTGTGTATAAGTCCTTTTTATGTAATTTGTGCTAATTAGAACACTTACTTTTATATACTTTTTAGTGTGTTTTGTGCTCATGAGGCTGGTTTTTAAATTTGTTTTCGTTAGCCTATCTAGTACACATTTTGTGTCCACTAAGTTTATTTTATTGTAATATAAAGTTTTGTATATTTTGTATTAAAAATTGATCCATAAAAACAAAACTATTTAAGAATTGATTATCCTATAAAATTTAATTAACGACTGGTCTATTATTTGTAAAACTAATTAAGGATTGATCACCCATCTAATTACCCAATAAAAATAAATTGAAAAATAGGAAAAACTCAAAAAATAAAAAATAAAACAAAATAATTCAGAAAAAAATTAAAAAAACTAAAAAAAACCCGGAAAAAATGCTAAAAGAAAAACCAAGAAAATTGGTTACTGTTTATGAAGATCTATTTAGCAACTGTTTTTTATGACCGCAAAAAGATATGTCTTCCCTTGCTTTTTATTTTAAAAAAAACTGATTTACGTTTGAATTGAAATTTGTTCAAGTGTTGATGCAAATTGTAAAATCTAACTATCAAAAGTAAAAAGTCAAAATTTAATAAATTGGGCCACTACATAAGTACATATGGTAAGGAGATAGGATTAGACATGCAATAGGTTTTTGGGATATTTTGTTGGTGTGTAGATATTTTATAGAGAATATCTTGTACTAATCAAGTGAAACGACAAAAGGGAGTAAAAAAACAATAGATTGTACTCCGTTATTAACATAAAGAATCCTCTTGCTTTTTTATTTATTTAACTTAATACATGTGCAATTCCTGAATAATAAAATTGATTGGTTGAAAATGTTGTTATTCTTTTACATGTGACTTATTCTATCCAACGGTCTCAATATGTGCACTTGTACTTAACTGATCATATACAAGTTTTTTTTTTTTTCTCTTTAAAAAAATCCGAGATAAAAAGCAAACATATACAACTTACTTGAAGTTGGACTAAGATTCCATAAACTAATGAAGTATATTGGTAGAAAACAATATGAATTGAAGTTGATGCACAACTTGTTATACTAGTAGTTAGATAGACTACAAGCAAAAAATACGCCAATAATTTGTTTATATTCCACGTACGTTTGCTCGAAGTCAAAACTAATCTCTGTACCAGTACTTGCTTTGTATTGTATTTAAATTATATAGATATATAATATTTTACAATTAATTGTGAACTCCAAACCAATGTATATATATATATATATATATATTGAATTTGAATGTACGTACGTATATATATTCCGTTATAATTTATTAGTACATTCTTTAATAGTATTTTGAAGTGGAGATGAATAGCTAGCTAGTTACGTCCAATTAAACAGTCAAGTTTCATCAAAACTAGAATCAAACACTCATCTGTTGAAGAGAGATATCACATGAAATTTAATACTCTCTCTGAGTTGGCTAACTAGAGAAAAGGCAGGTGTAATATAGTAAACTTTGACAAGATCTTTATCATATATTTTTGACACGCAAACTTAGATATTTTTAATATCTTTACCATACCCTTTAACACTCAAAACCTGTTTAGTTTTATAACATCATCTTCAAAGGACACAGTAAGAGAGTAGTTGACATTTTGATCAAATCTTGATTTAAAGACTTTGCATAATTAAATTTGACGTGATCATATATGTTCATGCTTCTTTGTCAGATTTCATTCAGTTCATTAAACATGCATGTATACGCCCGCCCGTGAGTAGATTAAGATAAAAGCAACACTAGGTCCATTGTTTTTACATTTTTATCAATCACACTAACAGTTTTCCACTTATGATTACAAAAATAAAATAAAAATATAGTCTTAGGACTTCAATCAATAATATACGTATACAGTATATGGAGGAGTCATATATATAGTACGTATACAGTATAAATAGATATATAGTATTACCTCATTAAGAGACATTTTAGTGGTTATGAAGAGTAAGTATTTCAGTAAACATAACAAAACAATTTGAAGTCTGAACATTGCAATTAAAATTAGGCCGGGTATCACCTTTGTATTATGATTATATATACTTGTACTATAATATATATATATATTTTAGTATTTTCCAACTTTACCTACACACTGACGAACCTGCCAATGGCCGTTTCACAGAACAACTTGCAAATTTTCACAGCTCATTAATATTCGTTCCTGTTATTAACTCAATTTTTAGATAAATTTGTTAGCTAATATACATGTTTTTACTTCCTAATAGTATTGCTAACTAACTCGTTAAATTTAATATTGCTAACAGTTTTGCTATATTTAACAACAAAGTTAACATTATTAACCTATCATATTTTGGTTCACCAACTCCTACATTAAATCATAAATTAAAGTAAAAATAACACATTCTAACTTTCTTTTTTATTTACGATAATATTATTATTTATTCAAAATCAATAGATAACGTTATTAATAAAAATGAACTAATGTGATACTTATATGATTGATATAATTAACATATATATATATATATATATATATATATATATATATATATATATATATCACTATTTAACAATAAAAATTTAACACAACTGTTACGAAAGTTTGCAAAATAAAAAAGACAGACTGACCAAAACTATTGTACTACAATTGACTAATAGTAGTAGATTTAATTAAAATAGTAAAAAATGAGATTACCTGAGGGTGAAGTTTGGTGTGACGACACACCCACTTGTTTCGATCGATTTATTTATTGACCCCATTTTGGACAAACAAATTAAAATATCCTAAAAATTCTCAACCCCACCTTTAGTTTCTCTATCTATCTATCCATCCATACATACATACATACATACATACATCAGAAATGTTTAAATACCACAACACCCACCCCACACCATGTAAATATTATTAGTACATCATACATAAACTATATACCCCCCATCTACGTACCTACATTAACATTTTAACATTTTAACATTATAAACATTAACATTTTAATGTAATTTAGCAAAATATTATATGATCTTCAGAATTACTAAAACCAAAATTAGCTTAAGCTTAATTTGAAGTGAGTGACGTGGACAAAGAGGAAGGGAATCACTCACTGACTTACCGGAGAGAGACTGAAAACAAAACACATATAGCTTATATATATATATATATATACGTATAGAGAGAGAGAGAGAAAGAATCTGAATTAGGGCTGAATAGTGTTTTTTAAAAAAAAGGAGAGGAAGAGTGATATAGGGATGACGGTGAGGGGAAAGATAGAGGTAAAGAAGATCGAAGACAGGAATAGTAGACACGTTACCTTCTCGAAACGCCGTTCCGGTCTGATTAAGAAAGCTAAGGAACTATCTGTACTCTGCGATGTTGAGGTTGCCGTCTTCGTCTTCTCCGGTAAAGGCAAACTCTACCAGTTCTCCACCGCCCATAGGTATCCCCTCCCCCTCCCCCCTCTCTCTCTCTCTAGTTATATACTACTCATCCACTCTTTTGTTTCATCATCCTTTTCTTTTTCTTCATCATCTTTATCCACTTGTTTTTGTTTTATGTTTTATGTTTTTTTATTTATTTATATATATGTCTGTTAAAAGTATTTTATTTTATTTTATGTGTGTGTTATTTAGATCTTACTTGTTGCCTAGTATCTGTTGTTACTTAATTAATAACTAGGCTTATTTTGACCCACTTTGTTTGATTGTTTTATATATTTCCTTTCCACTTTGGCTATATCTCTCATTTTTCTAATCATACTTCATCCTTTTTTTATTTATTCATTTATATAACTATAGTTTCTTTCTACTTTTGTGATTTTACTGTAATTTGTTCTTTTGTTGATGTATTTATCATATCATATGCACAGTAGCTCATATGGTTTTTGGCTACTAAATATTGTGTATAGGCTTATATATTATGTCATTTTCTACAAGTTATTTTTATGTTTTTATATGTGTTTGAGATCTTCTTTGTGCTTAGCATCTGTTGTTATTTTATTTTGACTTGTTTGATTATTTTATAGTTTTCTTTCCACTTTAGTGTAATTTATATACTAGTTATTTGTTTTTATTGTGATGTACGTATGTAGGTAGTAGATCAACTGGTTTGTTGGCCACTGATTTGTATATAGAGTTATGCCATTTTTTACAAGTTACACCATTTGCTAATTTTTTAATTTCATGTTTTTTTATGTGTTAAGATCTTCCCTGTGCTTATATAGCATCTTTTTTTACTAACTTGTTTGATTATTTTATAGATTTCTTTCCACTTTGGCATAACTCGTTTTTCCAATGATATAGTTCCATCATTTTTTGAAGTAGGTTTCTTTCTACTTTTGTGATGGGTGTAATTTTTCTATTGATGATATGTATATTTCATCATATGCAGCAGCTCAACTGGTTTTTGGGAACTAATTGATCTCATTTATGTCATAATCTAGAAGTTATGATCATCATGATATGCTCTACTAGCTAATTTTGGTTTAATATATATATATATATATATATATATATATATATATTATAGAAGTGATTTTATGTGTAATGAGATCTTCCTTTGTCTAGTAACTGTTTTGTTAGCTTGCGTTGAAATAGAGTTTTATTAAGTAGTTTGTTTTGACTTGCTTGACTACTTTTATGGGGTCAAAATATGTGATTAGTATAGGAGAGATTGAAAGTGTGGATAGTAAATTATAGTACTGAGATAAGGAAGTATGATGGATAGAGTTTAGTTTCATCATATGTTGTTATTTATATATTCCTAGACTAGACTAGATAGATAGATAGATAGATTGATAGATAGATGGATGGTAAGTAAGTACGTACACTATATTATTTACAAGTGGAGTGGGCAAGTGT
Source organism: Primula vulgaris (assembly GCA_963920805.1). Classification (NCBI taxonomy): domain Eukaryota; kingdom Viridiplantae; phylum Streptophyta; class Magnoliopsida; order Ericales; family Primulaceae; genus Primula; species Primula vulgaris. The sequence continues at coordinate 301,162 of OY987217.1, forward strand.
TTTGTGTATATTGGCAAGCGGGCCATATGTTATGTTATTGTGTGGCTCTTGGTGCTCCAAAAAAAGAAACATTTGTTTTTCCATTTTTGGTTATTTCTGGTGAGGTGGTGGAGGAGGAGATACTATCTTATCTTCTCTTACAATCAAACTTTGCCCTTCAGTCAACGTCACCCTTTTTTACAAGGATGAACCAGGGGACTATATATATATATATATATATATATATATATGATAATTGGGCTCTTGTGGAATTTTAATAACAACTTAACTAGGGGTCTCAAAAGTTACATTTTTAACCAACTTTAGTAGAATTTACGGGGGGTTGTTGTGGTCCCGTTAGTCATCACTTAACGCTAGGCAGGGTCTGGGGGAGGGGCAGGAATGAGCCGCATGAGAGCCTGCCCGCCTAACCGTATCCCAAGCGGGGAAACCACTTCTAAGTGTTTCTTTACTAGTTTTTCTTGAATTTTCATGCAATATACATGTTGTAAATATGATTGATTATCATGTTAAATCAAGTATTTCAAGTCTATTTGCTTATACTCATACCGGTTACAACTCAATAAGTCTACGATAACAAGATTTTAGCAGTTAAACATAAGCAAAAGTTATGAAATATGTTTCAAATACAAGTTTAAACGCAAAATGCAAATTTACACCAAAATCAACAAGATATCAAATTAAAAAGACCGATCATAGTTTTGAAGCCTAATCATTATCTCATTCCTTGTATTCGAGTTCGTCTTTCTCTTTTCCGTGACGGCACTCTCCACGTCCTTCCAAAACAAAATAATCATTTTCAAGTTCTCTCATCTCTTATCGATTCCTTGTAGGTCTTTGAGATGTTAAAACTTAATCGGCACTGGATGCTTCCGTCAAGAAATCCCTGTTTCTGTATCAATTTCTCCATCACCTCCTATTATTTGCTTAAAAACCTCGAGGGCAACAAAACAAACAACAACAAAATGAACCTTAATGTTCAACAAAATGGATTACAATCCATGATAAATGAAAAAAAGTAAAACTAAATAAGACCCCCAAAGCCAATCATCAGCCATATCATCCATGTCCTATGAGAATAAGTATTTTCACCATAACCTGAGGTGTTTTTCAGAGTAAAAGTTGATATTCACCCACTATCACCTGTCTCCGGATATTTATTGATGTCTATGTAGTGTTAATATGTGTCATGTGTTTCTTATATAATATGTCATGACTAAATTGATATTTCACTATTATTCCCTTATTGGACCGCCATCTATCACTTTCATCCCAACCTTTATTGATAAATTTATACTACTATTTACCGTGTACAAGTTCATTTATACGTGACTGTCATATTTACATCTCATATTTTAAGTTATTCTTGACTTTTTTTTTTATTAAGCTGATGTTTCATAGTAAAAAAATAGGCATTTTTTTTTTGCCATATTTCATTTCTTAGTAACATGTAGAGTATGCTTACTTGTTTCCTAGTATAGGCCATCTCCAACCTACTAAAATGATGTAAATCTCCATCTCCATCTCCAACCACACCATACTAAAATGGTGTAAATTTCAAACTAAAATAGTGTGATCTCCACACTATCCAATATTTCATTTCCAATTTACACCAAACATCGCGCGCTAAAATGTATATTTTGTAGAACATTATCTTCATATATTAATTAATAATTTTATGAATATTTTTAAACAAATATTAACATTTCTGCAGCAACACTAATTTTATAAATTTTATTTCCAATTTTTTTTAAAAGAACTTCTAATAAATTAGTAATAATATATATGAAAACTTTTATTTGTATTATTGTATTTGTTCAAAATATTATAATATAGTACTTGAATAGTGTTTAGTGTAAATAAGATATTAAATTATTTTAATATAGTTGAATTGTGTTTAGGGGCTACGAACTATCGGGGGTTCGAATCTCCTCTCGCCCACAACCGGCCCCAGAGGGAAAGGCCCAAAAACTATGTAGCTTTGGTTTAGGTCTTTTGTCGTAACAGAATGGCCTTATTCTTTTATTTATCGTTGATGTTATAATCATTACACATTATACCCGTCACGTCCGCGTATTTTTCTGTTTTACGTCCCACAACTCTTCCTGAGCCAGGCTTGGACAAAATGAATGAATAGTGTTACATTAAGAATAGTGCAACAGTATTCATTTACACTAAAATGGTGTTGAAACCACACCATTTTAGTGTTACGTTGGAGAGGCTTTTAGTGCAAAAATTACATCATTAATGTGTGATAGTGGGATTGTGTATGAAAGTTGATGGTCTAAGTATGAGTCCTAAATGCAATTTCATACACTGTAACAGACTTATAATTACACACCAAAATTTCGTCCGACTTTTAGAGTTCATTTTCTAGTATATGTTGTGTTTGAATTTCAATCATTTAGTTGTAACCTTGGTATAATTTTTTGAAACAGACATGAGATTTAGGATGCGGCGTGACACGAAGTTTAATCCCCCTTTAAAATTCAAAAAAAAAAGATGGTTGCTGAATTCCAATGTTTTGTAAAATTGATTCCTCTTGTACCCGTCAGCATATTGTACGCCTAAGTTTGTGTAACATAAATCATGTGTATTACAATCCTATGTTCATTTTTTTTTTAGCTTAAATTTCAGTGTTACAAGTTTTTACATGTAGAATGTACTTGAAGAGCGTAAAAACCAGTGACATTTTTCACAAATGTGTAATACAAAACTAACCATAATTGAGACCAAAATACTAGACATCATGCTCATGCTATGATTTCCAATAAGTATATGTATAGATCGGATCTGGATTTTGTGTCACGAAAACTCCTAGCTCATCGTAACATGTTAATGTGAAATAGCAATTTAAAGAGAAACAGAGCTTAAATAGGTGACGATAAAAGTATAACTAAAGTCGTCAAGCATGCCCCCTAAGAAAAAAGCTAGTTAAGAGACTTGACACGTGTAAACAGTATTAGCGAGATAATTAGAGGGACAAGATGTGCAATTCGTGTTCGTTTTCAGAATTTGATTTGTAATAAATCCTTGTTAAATAAAGGTAACATCATAAAAGTGATTACTTAGGCACCGTACCGTAGCGCCTTTTCTTATTCGCTATGCGTTATAAGCTACAACTCCTTTTCTTATTCGCTATGCGTTATAAGCTACAACTCATATCTTTGACGAACATATTTAAGGCTCATCTGTTAGATGGGTGGACAACTTTGTAGATAAAGATCAAAGGAGAAAGTTGTTTTCTTGTATAGCATAATTAACAGGATAATTAAAGTAAGTGTGTGATCTATCCACCACTGATAGAAAAGACGATTGTGACAATTTACTGATGTTCCTTGGTTGGAGTTTATCAACCTTGTCATGCAAGGTTGAACTATGAAGCCTCTATAGGACGCTAACTGAAATTAATAATCTCTAACTGAATAAAAATACGGTTTGCCTAATCTAACAGATTTATTTATAAGATATATTGAGAAAAACAACTACCATCTTGGATCGTTTATGATTATTTACTTTGATAATCGCGGAAGCCTATATTACTACTTTAACGTTAATGGCAAAGTAATTGATTTCTCCAATAAGTGTCCAATTCGAAAGAAAAAATTAGAGTTGATATTAAGAATAAGAATAAAAGAATTTGGAAAAATGAGTTTACGTGGACACATTTTCAAGACAAATCACTTCTCGAGAAATGTATAAAAATTATAACTCAATAAAATAATAAACCTTAAAAGAATTTATATTTGTGCGATGAATCACCAAGATAAATGTTATTTCGGTAAAAACTTAAAATTCCTATCAAGTTCTGAGATATAGACAAGGGTCGAGAAAATGTTTCAAAACTATGTAACTGGAAAGTCTATCATGCATCACTTGGAATGGAAACTTCAATACCCATAAACATTAAATGTGTCTGATTATTATGATCTGATTCGATTTTGATTCAGAAGTAATCAATCGGAATCAAAAACATAATTTATCTTACTTTGATATGTTACAACACTTTAGTAGACTTGGCCTAGTAAGTAAACATGGTCTTTTCACCCCCAAGAGAAACCCACGTTCAAAACATGAGGTCTTCCTTTTTATTTGTTATTTACAAATTATGCTTGATATTCAAGTTGTTTTTATCATGAATTATGAAGTAGATACTATAAGTTTTAAAAACTTACCAAGGTCGTAAAAGGAACACAATGAGAACTAGGGATTTGCCTTTTCGCCTGCAGATTGGATCAAAAAACATTCTTGAATGAGGTATTCAACTTCAGAGATGAATCGAAAAAGACATTTTTATTGGCTCTACCTCCTATTTTTTATCGAAAGATTAAAAAAAATTGGGGTCGGATCTCCTGCGGGAATGATTTGGAAGATCCAAAACCAAAGAGTGTATTGATGAATAGCCTTATCTTTCTAATTTGGTCTTATGCTCTCCCCTGCTCTTTCACCTTTTTCTTTAACGAGTTGCCCAAAAGATTTAGATTCTTTGTGAAACTTGTTTCTAAGCATTCATAAATTGGTAATGAAACCACCTACACAAAAGAAAGTAGTGAACTGACATGGTTCTTGTAACGACTCAGTTCTCTGATCAGACCGTCACCATCTGCTTACTACCACCAATACTGTCCTTTGGCCCGATTTCATCATCGCTTTTCGGGCTGCACAAAGACATTGGTGATAGTATAGAAGATACTTATACTTTATATACCATATATGTATTACATATCTAAGTGATGTGTGATAGCTCACTTCTCCTTACCACTGTATTTTCCTATGAAAATCCGGGTTTTTACACTCTTATCCCCTTTAGTCACGACGTCCTCGTCGCCCTTCCGGGGTTGCCAATGCCCAACATCGGCTAGATAACGGCTCTGATACCAATTGTAACAACCCGGTCCTCCGACCAGACCGCCACCATCTGCTTACTACCACCAATACTGTCCGCTTTGGCCCGATTTCGTTCTCGCTTCTCGAACTGCACGGCTTTAAAAAGTCTTGGTGATAGTAAAGAGGATACTTATACCTTATAGGTACTAAATATCTAGGTGATGTGTGATAGCTCACTTCTCTTTACCACGGTATTTTCCTACGAAAATCCAGGTTTTTACAGTTCTCACTCGGTCTGATACCCGGATTCTGTATACGATAGAGCGGGAAAGAAAGGCAAGAGCAACATGTAAATGTTTGGTCTATGAAGGAACAACATTACTAGTTTACCATTTCAACTTTTGGTTTGTTTTAAAATAAAAGAACACTTGATTAGATCAGCTTTGACCGAAGTACAAGTTGTAGGCGGAATTAACCTAAGGTTGTATTATACGGTCTATACCCACTCTATACAAACCAAAAATTGAAATGGTAAACGAGTAATGTTGTTCCTTCATAGACCAAACATTTACATTTACTGTTTTCAGCTCGCTCTGACCGAAGTACAAGTCGTAGGCGGAATTAACATAAGGTTGTATTATACGGTCTATACCCGGTCTATACAAACCAAAAATTGAAATGGTAAACGAGTAATGTTGTTCCTTCATGAACCAAACATTTACATTTTACTGTTTTCAGCTCGCGCTCTCTTTCTATCTCTTTGTCCTGCTGCTTTTTTCCCCATGAAATGCAAGATATTTGTAAAACGTTTCGAAAATCATTTATCTGTTTATTAGTTGTAGTCAAATTTGTTTCTTTTTTTTTTTGCAAATAGTTTGCACTTTCTCTTTCTATATATTTTTTTTTTTCCTCTTTCTATGCTATACAAGATCTTTGAAAAACATTGGAGAATCTTTTATCTATTTGTTTGTTGTAGTCGGTATTTGTTTTCTTTGCAAATAATTTGTGACATGTTTGTTTATACCTATGATTTTCTTTTTTAGAAAGGTATACTTGTTAGCAACTCTTATGTGTGTGTCTAGCAGATATGCCAGATAATATAAATATACTTTACGTATTGGGAATTGAGAAAAAATACTTGTAGTGAAAATTAGAGAAAACTCTAAAAATTATAGTTTCAAATCTTAATTCTCCACGAGGGCACTCATTTTGCCTAAGAATACAAATAAGCATACTCAAAAGTAACATGCCAAACACACTTAACAAAAATAAATAAATCAAAAATCAAAAGTATAATTTTCCTGTACCACCTAAGAAGCCCAGCATACAACTTAACTCTTCTTTTCCTAAATATAAATAAGTGACCATGTTCATATTTAGAGATTCCCAAAATAGAAATTCACTCTTAACTACTCGTTGAAAGTTTTTAAAAACAACCTCTTGATCTTATTTATGAGTAACAAGGCTATCATAGTTTATAGTAATCAGATGCAATTGATAATGATATGTTCTCGAAAACTTGGATTTTCAAACATTCACTTATTTAAGGTTTAAGAAAAAAATGAAAACGAAAAGCAAAAGAGGTAATGGTATACCACGTCGAAGAGTGTTATAGGCTACATATCATATGCACATATATTCAAAAATAAACCCGACTCCTAGTATATAATTTGGCAGGCCATACTTCTCCATACAATGGACCAACAAAATCTTGGACATGTCATGGGTAAATCAAAAGGAAAGCTAATTTATACCCTCTACTGGTTTGAAGTTAATTACTATTACTCACATTGGGATCTAACACATCAATGACTGCCTTCGCAAAATGCTCAAATCATAGACACTCTTGTCATCTACTTTGCATAGCTCATTAGCTTTGATGGTTCCATTTTCTGTCCTTTTACCCCTTTTACAGTAAAATTTGGAGTAGACAGTTGTTGTTTACGTTAGTTGTTATTTTGCAGTTTGAAAAAAATCTTCGAGCGCTGCCAAATGAAAATAGATGCAGATGTTGCTCGTGGAAGTGCCCAGTACCCTGAGGTAGGGAAAGTATACAAGCTCTTACCCCTTCATGACTTTAGCTATCTTATTTATTTCCTAGGACAAAGAAATTATGCATATACTTTTTTGTTTTAGTGAAGTACCTTATGTATGCCGTGGGCATACAGCCCATAAAAGTATGTTTTAGTCTAGAATTCTGACAAAAATGTCATTCCAAAAGAATGACCTATTATTAAGGATAACACTTGTCATATACTGTAGTTATAAATGGCACCGCGCCATAAAGGAGGCCATAGCGAAATTAGGAAATCAGAAGATCGTATTTATGGACAACTAGTCCCAACCATTTTTATTTAGATCCACTGTAATTTTTTAAAAATAAAACATCCATTATTCAGTTGGGAGTGGGGAGTTCTATGTAAGTATGGGCATCAAGCTAATTCCAATATTCTTGATTTTTACCGGTAACAGAAAATTCCTGAGAGACAAATGAATGTTGGGCCCGGTACTAACCTTTTACAAGCAGCCCAAAGGTGAGAGTTCTATAGACAAAATCTCCAGCTTCCACATGCTTGCAATTGTTAGCCTTGTTAATAATTGTTTAATTTCCACCCAAATTGCAGGTATTTAGAGGAGCAGAAGGTTGAGCAGCTGGATGTGACGGAGATCACTCGACTAGAACACAGACTAGATGCCATATCAGAAAAATTGAGAACAAAAAAGGTACCTTTCTAGGCTTATTTTGTTTTTACACAAATGTAAAGCCACAATTTCTTCATCAAGTGTCATTTATATTTAAATTCCGAACACATGAATCGTCAGAAGCAACAAATCCAGAAACAATTTAAATATCCATGTCCGCAGAAATGAAATGACTGGTTATAACTCTTTATAAGGAACAAATCTTTACTTCATCTTAAGTAGCTGACCAAATTAATGAACGACATTGACTCTCATAATTCTAAATTTCACGGAACACATGTTTTCAGTGTTCTGTAAAGGAATTGAGAAAAATAGTGAAAACCTGAAAACCTACGAAATAAAGAGAACTCATATTAAGAATAGGAATAACGACAAAACTTTCACATTCCAAGGGTTAATCAAACTCCTAAACCTTACAATATCGGAGAATTTTAAAATTTTCTACTCCTAGGCCCTAGCTTCTAAAGTTTGTGATACAGAAATTAACCGAAAGGATGCTTGAAGAAACAATTTTTTTAACATAAATGCAAAGTATAAGTTGTTAACTTTGCCAAATCAAAATCTCATTATTCACTGCCAACCTTTCCACATTTTTATGTTAAGAACCAAATGCACATGCAATGCACCAGAACATATTATGCATAGACTTACGGAAAAATTCAAAGCATAAGTCGACTTATTTGTCATATGCTTTCTGTAAGAAAGGATTGATTCTCAATTTCTCACCACTTGAATTGATTTTGCAGTCACAGTTAATGATGGAGGCGGTTTCAGCTGTTCACGAAAAGGTTTGTCTCCTGCAATTTTGTTCTTAACAATAAGCTGAATTCATAATTGTCAAAAATATTGGTCTACATTAGCTTATTTGTAAACAACACTATATAAAACCATTTCTACTACATAATAGTTAATACATCAACAGTGTGCAGCATACTAATCTACATGGGGCATATGCTATTAGTTTAACCTTGCTAATTCTAAATGCAACTTGGAAAGGTTTTAAGACATCTGGAGATGACAGTATATGATACCGGGGAAAATAGAAGTTTAGAGTTGATAATAAGTATGCGTTTAGAACACTTGTTTTGAAACTATGTACCTTCTTGTATCACTTTTGATGTGTTCCTCATCTCCCATGGATCTTACCATTTCAAAATTACGTGTAGAATCAGCGGCATCTATGACCAATCCAATCCCTCGAAACCATGGTTAATCCACCTGATAGTTTAGTGTTAGCTTTTAGTGTTGAAGCTCAATCCACGGACCTGTCGATCACACCTGTCTTGTCTCTGTTCTTTTCTCTGTCTGTTTTAAACAGAGGAATAGCCATCATAAATACTTCCGCTTTGTTCAAAATTAAGTCATATAGAAAAAGACTTAAAACTGCTATGTGAAAGAGACAAGAACGGAAATGTTTTTCCAAAATGGCTAATCTTCTCATGAAAATAAAAACCAACCTACTTAGTTATTCAAAAACCAGGACAGGGACTGTAAAACACATTCAGTACTTCACAGTGTAGACTAGTTACAGCTGTAGAATGGCAAATGTGTGACGTGTTTTAACTAATTGTATATAAACTATGGTGTTTTAGTTCAGAGTTAAAAACAGTGGTATCTGCAGAAGCAATGGCATCAATGCGAAGTGTTACTTCATCTGGATTTTTTACTTTTGTGAGAACTTTGTAACCATCGCTCTAAGGAAAGCCCTATAGACATTTAGATCAAACGTATGAGCATTTAATTCATGCACCCATAGTATAAGTAGCGATTAAACCAACAGCCGTTTTGGTTTCACCAGGTTCCTCACTTTCTTGTTCCCAAGAGCTAGTATTGTAACAGCTCCTAAACGAATTTATTTTGAAACCTGCGACTTGAACAGAACACCTTTTGTTTCCCAATATTATGGTGTCTTAACTGCCGATAACTCTATACTTCTAACTATAAATCAGACCAAGTCCTCTAAGTTTGTTCTCAGAAAAATTCGATCTTCACCCCAGTTTTCATTTCACCTGCTCATTTATCGATCTCCCCTCATGGAGAATGAAGTAATGAACATTAGTACTGGAGAGTAGATTATTAATTGTCCATTTTCATTAATTTTACACCTCGCCTATGTTCAACAAACATGAATAGGGACGGAGAGAGTATATTTGTTGTTTTATTTAGAAATAAACATCTATGTAGCTTTTATGCAAGAACTAGAAAGTCTCTTTTTGCAGCATGTGTGTTGTGTTGCCCACAATATATGGTTTAAACAATATTTTATCTCTACTCGGTACTAAAGCAGTTAACAAAAAAACATTATAAGAGACATAGATCGTTGTTTACATCAAACTACCAAGTGAGAACTATCACATCTGTATATGTTTAAAAACATACCTGTGCTTGACATGCATTTTTCTTTTTTATTTCACTATTTTGTTGCCTTTTTTTCTGGTGTGGTTTGAACTATGATCGGGAGAAACAGCCGAGTGGAGGCTACGAGTCCATCGAACAAGAGGTATGTATGACAATCAAAAGAAAACTTGATAATTGGATTTTAAAACATATAAATAATATCCCGGGTTTGTTAAAGCCAAGGTAATGAGTGATGCCATACAATGAAGTCAATATTCCCCCGAATGGCTTGTATAACAAAGAATTACTATTTTCGTCTTTTTGATAAGTGGCTAAAAAGAACAATTACTGCTGATTGTGAATGTGCATAACAAGTAACAAGTATTGAAACATCTCTAGAAAAGAAAAGAAAAGAAAAGAAAACATCGCTAGACAGTGGGTCTGTTGTAATTGGAAAATGGTTTTTATATGGAACTTACTTGGGTTTTATGTCATGATATATTTTTCTAGATTCAGATACCAGCTATGGTGAATGAAGTCCAATATCAGCTACACCAGTCTGAGAAGAATAACAAGAATCAACTTACAGTTGATGAAATAGAAGAAATTTATGCTGCAGCTGCTAATGAAAATTTTATTATGCCCTTTCATCTGGAACCTTTTTATATGCTCTAAATAACGGTGCAAACTACCCTCTTGTACCAACACGTGTCTTTTATTTTATATGAATATGGTTATATTGTAACCATGTATAATAATAAATAATAATATTAAGTAAGTGATCGATCGGACGGTGATCAATAAAAGCAGTGTAACTGAAGCTGTATTTGGGTCCCGGTCATTCGTGTTTTGTGGGTTTGTTACTTGGGTCCGGACCCCACTTATTACACTACCTAATGTATGTATCACTACTTTGACGTTGAATAATACTGTAATTACTACTCGTAATAAATAATATGACATGTTTGTACATTATTATTATTACTTAGTAGTGGTAGTAGTAGTACTAGTAGTGGTTGAACTACACTTGTATAGGTTGTATGTCAAATGTGCCCATTAACCATGAATGTCGGTTTAGATTGTTTAAAATGCATGGTTTTTAAACTTTTAATAGTGAATGAGGTCAAAGTACGTGTGTGTGTGTGTGTTTCGACTTTCATCTTCTCGATATACTATTAGATTCATTAACAGTGAATGTATGGTAAAAGTTGTAGGTTTTCTTGTCAAAGACGCACAAAAAAGTTTTGAGGTTATAAAAGAATGGAAAAAGAAAGGGTTAGCAAAACTTAAATATCAAATAATAATTGTAACCGAACAAGACCACAAGGGTAAGTAAGTAGGTGTAGGTAATTATTAATATTATAGAAAGGAAGGTGAAGTGGGTTTGGAATGAAATGAAGTGGCGTGTTTTATACCACAAAGTTGAATTTGGAAGTATTGATTTAGATGGATTCAACCCCACAAGTCTACAGTTACTCCCCTCGTTTTCTTCTCTTATTATTTATTATTATTTTCATTAGGGGGGGGTTGTAATATTTTAGCAGAAAGTGTCATCGTCTAGTTGGTGCAAAATCTCACTTCTTATCTCGTTTTTTTTCATATTCCACTCCCAACATTATCCTCCTAACTCTTTTTGTTTTTTATCTGCCACAACACAACTTTGCTCTAATTATTTTGATGTGGAATTTTTGCTTACTGTATTGTATGTACGTATATCGTGCTTCACACTGTTGCCTCTTTTATTTCCTCCTATTAACAAATATTATTATTATTATTATCCATTCTATCTCTTTTTTAAACATACAATCATTACGTTTAATTATACCGTAAATAGCAGAAATAATTAATGAAATCGTTTCATCATTTGTATTTGAAAGTTTTAAAAGACGGACCGAGTCTATGGTATCAACATATCTTTTTAAGAACAGTTACGACCTCATATGTGAGCCTTGTCCTTCCATAATTCTTTATTTTTGTATTAGATCTTATTTATTTTACACTCTATTCGACATATTTTTTACACCACGGCCCAAAAAAAAACTCATTATGGTTCCGTCCCTGAGTGCGCAATCAAACTGTCCGAACGAATCTTTGACGGTGCAGACTTTCTTTCTCTCTCTAACTAAACTATATGTATAAAATAATGCAAGTGTTTTAATGAAAATATTTTTATAATATGATTTTATGGGAATAGGACTTTGTGCCGTCCATTATAGGAACGGGACAAAAGAAAAACCCTTATTTTTTTAAAAATATGGGCCGAGTATCGTTCTATTATAATAACTCAACTCAAGTCAAATGAGACTGTCCAATTTAGGCATTTTTTTTCAAAAATACTCGTACACTTTTATATTAATTACAATAATATCGTACTCACATAAAAATATAAAAAGTAAAAACTAATAGAATTATTTATCACTCCTTAACAACCAAATATTCTTTTAAATGTTAAACTATGTTTTTTTTTAATATTATTTATATATTTATATTGTAAGTATACATATTTTTTATTATATTACGCGTCATACACGTAACGTTTGACACACGATTACTAGTATATATATATATATAAACACATATAAACACACATGTATACCGTGCCCGTAAAACCTTTTACGAAAAGTAACGACCTTTACCAAGTGGGGATGAGTGTTGAAATAAAATATGTTGGGAAATTGATAACATCAAAAACGAGAAACACTATGGTGTAACACGTTTGTGATGCGCCATTTAAAATAAATCTGACACATGTCAATTCATAATACATCCGAATGTACAAATTTAAATCCAAAACTCACTCCATCCATGATTAATACCCCCGTTAATGCACTATTACCCACTAACGTTTTCTTAATTAAACTTTTCCATATTTCTCATAAAAACATACCTTTTTTTTTTCCATATTCTTTCACTTTACAAAACTTTATTTTTAAAATTATTTAAAAGGTAAAAAACAAATTGGTAAATATCGGCACCAAAATTTTAATTTTCAACCCAATAAAAAACAAAAAATTAGAGAACCCTAATAGAGACTACACTAAAATTTAATATTGATTAAATTTTAAAATAAATAATGATTAAAATATTTTTCAATCTAAACGGGACATTTTATCGTCCGTTAACTTTTCAACTCAATAAAAAAAAAAAACCCTAGTGATAACTACCCTAAATTTAAATATTAATTAAACAAATATATCAAAACATGACATTGTACCGTATGATAAACGTTCAAGACGGGATAAAGTCCTGTTTGATAAAAAAAATTTATTGTAATCAATATTTTTCTAATTTTAATTAATACCTAAATTTAGGGTAGTCTATATTAGGGTTCTTCATTTTTATTTGGCTTTTGGTTTTAATTAGGTTCGAAAGTTAATTTTTAGAAATCACCAATATAACCAAAAAATTCCCTCTAAAAATAACTAAAAAATTTCCCTTCAAAATTGACTAAAAAAATTCCCCAAAAAGTGACCAAAATTTTCCCCCTAGTCTGCCTACTTATTTCTATTTCCACACACACATGCTTATCCATCTCCCTCACACCAACACAAACACACTGATAAAACCATAACTTTGGTCGGTGGCGTTAGGTTTTTCAACAATAACATAATAATGAATATATAATAAACGATGAACACTTTTTTGATCTTTATTATTGTTCGGCAATTGCCATTGTTCGGATTACAGTTTTCTTCTTACAATTGTGCTCGACTTAACTATTTGATCTCTGATCTTGGTCTTTCTCCTTCTTATTCGGTACTCGGCTTTATCCCTGCTCGGTTTATTTCTGGATATGATAAGCTTTGGCTATTTTCTCTCTTTTCTCTACTTCTCTCTATATTTTTTGGATAGATTTTCTGGTCCTTTTCTAGGAGGGGTAGTTGACTATTTATAGGCAACTATGCCTTTTAGGATGTTGACAAATGTATTCATCTCTGGGGATGTTTCAGACATGGGTCCCTAGCTAAGTGGGCTTGAGCTTTTTAATAGTATCCACCTTTATTCTCTAGGAAAGGCATGTGATGACCCATCAAGCATTGGATACCCATTTATGAAGTGTGAGTCGATTACTACCCGAATAGAATATTCGGGTCTAATTTTTATGTTCTATCAAGTGCTCCCTGACTTCCTCGGCGTGGTTTCCATGTCGGGGGAGTCATGATCGGTCTGTCGAGGATATTGCTTCGGTCTTGCTGTTTCCAGGGTTACATCGAGAAATGCCCCTATTTACAACTGCTCTTTGGGACCCATTTAATGTCTTGGGAACTCGCACACTTGTGATTTAACTTTGACATGACCCTTGATATCTTTCTTCGAGGAAACCATTGACTTTTCCCAAAAATCACCTTATTATAAAAGGGAATACCCTTCCTACAATTACTTATTCAATCACCACCTTGCTTGTGACTCAATGGCTTCTCCCCCTGACTCTACTGGAGATAATTCTTCAGATTATGTAGCTTACTTAGAAAATGAAGCCAAGAAAACTCGGGTCCTGAAAAAGAAATTGGCAGACGTGACCAAAAGGTTGTCTGATATGGACGCAGCTCATCACTTGACGATGACCGACCTGGATTGGGCCTTTGAACGTATAAAGAGGCTCGATCGAGGCCTCCCTGGCTAAGGAAAAGGCCGCAAAAAGGGCCTATAAGCTTGCTTTCAAGGAGATGCATGCTCGGCAGAAGAAGAGGGCTGACAATGTCGAAGCTAGCTCTTCTACTGGATAGTTTTGCTTTTGTAGTTTTCTTTTCTTTCCTTTCTGTTGGGTTTCATTACCAAGTTGTAACTGAGTTATTGAAATTAATAAAATAATCCCTTGTTCTCATTCTTGTTTGTGTACCTTCCCAATACCTTTTTTGAATGGCGTAATTGGACTTGAGTCGTGGCTAATTGGACATCAAATGTCCTTGAGAAGCTCGAGGGTTTGTCTTTCTTCGAGATGACCTTTGATCTATCCCTTGTTTCTTCTTATAAAAGGGGACTGTCCCTACATTATTTGTGCAATTCATTTTTCATTAACGAACAAATGGCTTCTCCTCGTGAAAATAGCGGTGACAACCTTCCCGAATATGTTTCCCATCTCGAGGAGGAGGTTAGGAAGGCTCGTATCCTCGAAAGGAGGATTGCCTCTTTAACCACGGAGGCTCGCCGAGCTGCTGAGATGGACGAGCGCTTGGAGGCCATGGAGAGTGAATATCAAAGGTCTCCTGCTGCCGTGACTCCCCCACCCGTATCCCCTCAGGTGGAGCCTTGACCATTTACTTGTAGTATTTTCTCTGTATCTTAGCGTAGTCTTTTGGTACCCGAATTGTGGGTCTTTTTTTTTTTGTAACTAGAAAGATATTCTTTTGGGAAGTGATAATATAGGTGCGACGTTTTCTTTCTGTTTGTCTTTCCTTGTCAATTTTCTTGTTTGAGGGTTATCTTTTGAAGGATGTGAAAACAAAATATTATCAGGTACCGTATAACCCCCTTGCCATGGTGGTCTGGACCTCTCCTAATCGTAGTGTAGGTGACGTTATAGATGATCTTGAAAGATCTAAGGCGTCCCTTACCGCTGAATTGACTTATGCTCGTCATGAAATCGAGGGTCTGAATGTACATATTTCAAACTTGTCGATTCGGTTACGCGACTTGGGAGAGAAATTTAGCAAGAAGACCGCATATTACTCGGCGAACAAAGGTAAAGCAAAAGAGCTTCTTGGTGCACTTCGGCGCTCTCCTGATGAAGCCCGGGGCCGTGTGACGAGCTTGAACTTGGTTCTTGGGGCCGTTTTCGAAGACGCGGACCTGTTGCTATCCTTTGCCAAAGCGTATTGGGCCCGAGTTCGCGCTTTAGAGGTGCTCGAGCATGTAAAAGGGATGTGTGGTGTTTCCCGGGCAGAACGCATAGTTGATGCGATGGCTGGGGTAACTGAGACCACGACTGCCTTGAACCGAGTTGATGCGGTCGTTCGGGAGCGTTTGGGGACGCAAATTGTTTCACTGCGAGATATTCATTTCGCTGACGTAGTAGAGACCTCAGCGTCCATCGATGGTTTATCGGATTAATGATTGATTAGCTGGTTTTGTCATTTCATTTGTAGCTTGTATATAATAATTGTTGTTTTTCGACTTCCTGTCATTTCATTTCATTTGTAGCTGGGTTTTTTTTTTTTTTGATAAGAGATCCCTGTCTCTTCTTGATTTGCGGCTGAATATTCATCTTTTCACTTCTTCCCCATTTTTTTTTTATAGGCACATGCTACTACGTCGCACCAGGATGGTTCTCCATGCCTAGTTAGTCCGGGGCTAGGACCTACTGGGGCTGCCCGGGACAAGATCTCATCTGGTGCGGCTAGTGAAGTGCATGCCAACTGGCCTTACATCGTTTTAATGGGCAAGAACGTCGAATTGCTCGATCAGTGTGCCCGACTTAAGGCAAGTTGAAAACCCATGCGTCATCTTTCCGGGAATATGTTCGTCATGCCGAGTATGTTGTTGAGGTTCAGGAACGTCGTTTAGATCGGTATTGGCGTGTAAAGGAAAAATACTTCGGTAAACTAAAATCGTTAGTAACCAAAGCCAATATGTTGGTGAAGTACTTCCGTCTGTCCCGATCCAGATACGATGCTTCTGCGGCTATGATCGAAGCTCGTAAGCTTCCTTTCGACGACGCTCGCCGTAAAACGGCCTCGGATGCTCACGAGACCGCTAAAGGAGCCGAGTTCTCCGCGCGGCTTAAGACGCTGACATGCGTGGGTGCTCATACGACCAATTTTGATGCCCTCATCTCTGAGGAGCGTTTTGATGGCGAGGAGACCGACGGGGATACGGCTACGGATGACGAAGAGGTGGAGCTCGGTCACTTGACATCGTGCTCGTCATGTAGTAGCTCATAAATAAATTCCTTTATTGGTGGTTGTACATTGTTGCCTCCGTAAAGCGGGCGAGGACTATTTGTTTTATTTCTTTATTCTTGTGTTCGGCTCTGCTCATTGTCGTATAGATATTTCATTGTATTTCTTTATTCTTTCCTTGCTGATTTCTTCGTTCGATATTTTGTTACCTCCATAATGTGGGCCATTATCATCTGCTTCATTTCGTTATACGTGTATTGGACATTCTTGTTGCTGCTATTTCATTGTTTAGATTGATTCCCTTTCATTGTTTTCGCCATTTGGTAATTTATCGCCTCCATAATGTGGGCCTGAATTATTCTTCTAATAGCACTTGGTACCTGCATATACTTGAGTATTCCTAGGCATTCTTTTAGACACGCCATGTCGGGAATTTCATAGTATTCCTAGGCACTCTTTTAGACATGCCATGTTGGGAATTTCACAGTATTCCTAGGCACTTTGGCCGTCTGGGAATTTCATAGTATTCCTAGGCACTTTTGCCATGTTGGGAATTTCACAGTATTCCTAGGCACTTTGGCCGTTTGGGAATTTCATAGTATTCCTAGGCACTAAGGCCGTTTGGAAATTTCAAACTATTCCTAGGCACGTCTGCCGTTTGGAAATTTCAAAGTATTCCTAGGCACGTCTGCCGTTTGGGAATTTCATAGTATTCCTAGGCACTTTGGCCATATGGGAATTTCATAGTATTCCTAGGCACTTTGGCCGTTTGGGAATTTCATAGTATTCCTAGGCACTAAGGCCGTTTGGGAATTTCATAGTATTCCTAGGCACTTTGGCCGTTTGGGAATTTCATAGTATTCCTAGGCACTAAGGCCGTTTGGGAATTTCATAGTATTCCTAGGCACTCGGGCCGTTTGGGAATTTCTTAGTATTCCTAGGCACAAAGGCCGTTTGGGAATTTCAGCTGCACTCGTTAGACAGCATATAAGATATTTTATTTATTTAACAGACAAGACAATGTCATTAAGCAGGAGGGGTAAGGTAGCACCTGTATTTGTAAGACAGCCTATACGTAGTACTTCTTTAGGTTAGCTACGTTCCAAGAATTCTTTTCTCCTCGGCTTTTGTCGAACAGGACACTTTTGATCTTGTAGGAGACTGGGCTTTTTCTTTTGACGATCTCGTAGGGTCCTTCCCAGGTGGGGCTCAGCTTGCCATGCATCTCATTTCGGGTATAGACCGTTACTCGCCGTAGCACCAGTTCTCCGACCATGAACTCCTTGGTCCTTTTCACCCTCTTGTCATATGTTTGTTTGACGCCTTGTTGATACTTCGCTAGTGTAAGAGCTGTTATCTCTCGTTTCTCGTCTAGCATGTCGAGTTCCTCTCTCATTCTTTGTTCATTGTTTCCTTGCTCGACTAAAGTTGTTCGTAGTGTGGGTAGCCCGATTTCTGTCGGTATGACGGCCTCGACGCCGTAAGCTAAACTGAACGGGGTTTCTTTGGTGCCCGTCTTTGGTGTAGTTCGGCAGGACCATAAGACGTTAAGTAGCCGCTCGGGCCATCTCCCCTTTGCTTGTTCAAGGGTTGTCTTGATGCCGTCTAGTACGGCTCGGTTTGATACCTCTGCTTGGCCGTTACCCTGTGGGTATGTTGGTGTCGAATAGAACTTTCGGATACCGAGTTCTTCGTACCAAAGCTGCAGCTTGGCCTCCTTGAACTGGGTGCCGTTGTCTGCGACGATGGCATATGGTATACCGAACCTAGTGATGATGTGCTCCCAGATGAACTGTTTGAGATTACTGGCTTTAATTTCTCGGAGAGGTTTAGCCTCAACCCATTTGGTGAAGTAGTCCGTCGCCACGATCAGATACTCGACGCTGCCGGGCGCTTTGGGAAGCTTTCCGACTATATCAATTGCCCATTGTGCGAATGGCCATGGTGCCGATACCGGGGTCATCATAGATGATGGGAGCCGAGGTATCTTGGCGAATCGTTGGCACTTGTCGCAACGTTGGACGTATACATCGGCATCTCGCTTGATATAGGGCCACCAATATCCTTGGGTGATTGCCTTGTTGGCAAGGGACCGCCCTTTGATGTGTGCTCCGCAGGATCCTTCGTGGATTTCCTCCAAGACCGGTAGCTGCATTTCGGACCGGACACACAGAAGATGTGGTCCTCGATAACTGGATTTGTACAGTTTGTCGTCGTCGGACAGCCAGAAACGAGGAGCCTTTCTCGTAATTTTCAATGCTTTTATCTTCTCGGCTGGGAGCGTTCCGTTTCGCAGATAGCGAGTCATGTCATCCATCCAACCCAGCTCGTATTGTACAGACGTTACTCGGTCTATTCTTTTGGTTATGCTCGGGGTCGGCAGTAATTCCACTGTGATCGAACGAGTGTCGGTCAATGTTAATGTCGAGGCGAGGGTGGCTAAGGCATCGGCGTGTGCGTTTTCGGTACGATTGATTCTTACTAACTCGCACTGTTCGAAGGTGGCCATCAAGCTTTGAACTTTCTCTTGGTAGAGGATCATTCTGTCATCTTTGGCTTGGTACTCGCCGATGGATTGATTCACGATCAGCATGGAATCCGAACTTGCGATTAAGTGGGAGCATCCGAGGGAACGGGCGATGAGCATGCCATTTATCATGGCTTCGTATTCCGCCTCATTGTTGGTAGCTCGGAATCCCAGTTTTATGCTTTTCTCTATGATTGCTCCCTCTCTATATTTGAGGGCGATCACTGCTCCTGATCCATCCTTGGTGGCTGATCCGTCGACATGTATCTGCCAGTGTGATTGTGGGGAGAGAGACAAAGGTTCGTCATACCCTTCGGTGAATTCCGCGATGAAATCGGCCAAGACTTGTCCCTTTATGGCATGTCGGGGTACGAACTCGATATGAAATTGGGATAGTTCGACCCCCCATGCGGCAACTCAGCCGCTAATGTCCGTCCGTCGAAGTGATTCTTTGATATGGAATTTCGTGTATACCTGGACCTGATGAGCTATGAAATAGTGTGGCAACTTTCTGGATGCAACGACCAATGCCAGACACAGCTTTTCCAAGGGTAGGTAACGTGTTTCGGCTTCGACCAGAGTTTTGCTGACGAAGTAGATCGGAAATTGTTCGCGTCCTTATTCTCTTAGGATAACTACGCTCACAGCTGTAGTGGAAACTGCTAGATAGCATGCCAGAATATCTCCTTTGTTCTGCCTGACTAGCAGTGGCAGCGTCCTTAAGTATTCTTTGAGGTTGTTGAAAGAGGCTTCACATTCCGGGTCCCACACGAATTTTCTATCCTTCTTGAGCGATTCAAAAAATGGCCTCCCCTTGTCTGCGGACCGGCTGATGAACCTGCTCAATGCGGCCATCATTCCCGTGAGTTCTTGTACCTGCTTCTTATTCTTGGGTGCTGCTAGGTTCCGAAGAGCTGTGATCTGATCGGGATTAGCCTCTATTCCTCGTCGGCTGACCATGTGCCCCAGAAATTTCCCTTTGCTGATGCCGAATGCACACTTGCTCACGTTGAGCTTTAGTTTGTGCTCGCCCAACATTCGGAAGACGTCTCTAATGTCTTGGAGGTGGGATGTGGCCTTTTCGCTCTTGACGACCATGTCGTCTATGTATACCTCTATTGTCTTCCCTATATGATCTCGACATACCCTTGTTATCATCCTTTGGTATGTTGCTCCCGCGTTGCGTAAGCCGAACGGCATTACCGTATAGCAATAATTTCCCAAAGGCGATATAAACGATGTCTTTTCTTGATCTTCGTGGGCGAGGGGAATTTGGTGGTACCCTGAGTATGCGTCAAGGAAGGTCATTCGTTCTGCTCCCGCAGTTGCGTCCACCAGTTGATCAATCCTTGGAAGGGGAAAGTGGTCCCTCGGGCAGGCTTTGTTGAGATTGGTGAAGTCTATACAGACCCTCTCCTTTCCGTTCTTCTTGGGGACGACGACTGGATTGGATAACCATTTTGGATAGAAGACCTCCCTTATGGCTCCAGCCTCCAATAGCTTTTGGACTTCAGCAATTATAGCTGCTCTGTGCTGTACAGACACTTTTCTGCTCCTCTGAGCTATCGACTTGTACTCGGCGTCTACACTTAGGTGGTGACATGCCGTTCTTGGATCTAGGCCTGGCATGTCTTCGGGACTCCAGGCGAACTTATCAATGTTGTTGAAAAGGAATGCTTCTAGCTTTTCGGATTCCTGTTTTGGAAGGCTATCGCCGAT
Source organism: Primula vulgaris (assembly GCA_963920805.1). NCBI lineage: Eukaryota > Viridiplantae > Streptophyta > Magnoliopsida > Ericales > Primulaceae > Primula > Primula vulgaris. Next base: position 322,114 of record OY987217.1, read on the forward strand.
GAGGAAGTAGTGCTCCTCGTCCATATCCGGGATATACACCTTCCTGAGTGTTTCTCCTACTTGTTCTTCAACGACCCTCTCGGTTTTGGCTATTTGGTTGATCAGCTTCTTTTTGTTGGTGGGTTGTTCGACAACGCTCAGCTGTTTTTGAAGAGCCGCGGTGATGTCCTCACAGCGTCTTGAATCTTCTTGACATCCTCTGGCTGTCTCGATCTCTCCCCTATCATTTGGGTATTTGACTTTTTGGTGGTAGGTCGAGGGTATGGCCTTCATGGCATGCAGCCAAGGTCGGCCCAGGATCGCGTTGTGGCCGGAGTGGTCGTTAACCACTAAGAAATCCACGGGAACTGACACTGATCCAATTGTGACACTGAGGACGATCTTTCCCAACGGTTTAGTCGTCTCGGAGATGAACCCGATCAGTGTGACATCGGTAGGCTGTAGATCTTGTAGCTTGAGTTCCATCTTGTCGAAAAGGTCTCTATACATGATATCACAAGAGGCTCCTTGGTCGACAAGCACCCTGCTGACCGTGTCAAGGCCGATTTGAATACGGAGGTTGATGGCGTCCCCGTGGGGGTAAATCACCCCTTCTTCGTCAAGATCCGAGAAGGAAATGGGCGGATGTCGTGGTGGTGTGCATTGTCGTTTAGAGGTTGATGCCTTTGACGCCTTGGCTACCTGGCCAAAGTGTGCCAGTTGTCGTTGTCGTGATCGTTCCCCACCCATGCTCTTGGGTCGTGACATATGCACGACGTTGATCGTTTTGCCCTGCCGGTTATCGGCTCATTCGATGGCCAGTTGTTTGCCTTTATTCTCAGCGCCTTTGATGAACTTGGTCAAGTATCCCGCATCGCCCCACAGGTTCATTTTCCATCGCAGGTTACGACAATGCTCGGTGAGATGGCCGTGATCCTCATGATACGCGCAGAAGAGCTTGGAATCTCTCAGATTAGGGGGAGAAGCGATCGGTTGTGGTCGGGAATACCAACTTTCCCTGCATATGTCCTTGAGGATATCTTCAGCAGATAGGTTAAAAGTGTATCACAGCTCGACCGGTTCGAATGTGTTTCGGCGTTCCCTTTCTTGGAGCCGACCTTGTTGAAACGGTTTGGGGGGCATTGGGTACGTGAGCTGGAGCGGTTTATGTTCGTTGATCGGTGTTGGGTATGCGATCTGGAGCGGTTTGGGATCGAGTGCTGGTGGTCGCTCTACCCTGCTATCGACCTCGGGACCTTTGCCCTTTCTGGTCGGTTGGAATGTTTCTCCCTGGTTATTCCTAACTCTTTTGCGACCCACCTGTGCCTCTCGGACCGACTCTCTTCTTGGTAGAGTTCGGTTGAGGAAATGCAGTTCGTCGTTTTTATCGGTGAGGTGGGTACAATAGGCTAGCAGGGAGTCAGTGGTCGGAAAGTTTTTCCCTATGAACTTCCTTCTCGCCCAATAGCCATTAGGGATGGAGTTGATAAAGTTCTGGATGGCTATGTTATGGGCGTACTGAGGAATCTGTTTTGCTACGTCGATGAAACGTATGCAGTAGTCATTGAGCCTTTCATTGGGCGTCATCGTCATTTTCAGAAGGGTTTCGATGCTAACCTTCTTCTTCCGATGAGCAGCATATCTAGTGGAGTACGCTCTTAGCAGCTCTGCCCAGTCTCTGATGGAGCCCCGTGGTAAGTTGTGATACCACGATGAAGCCTCTTGGCCCAAGCTGTTTTTGAAAAACTTGCACATCAGTGCATGGTCATCACTCCACAGTTCCATCTTCATCTTGTAGTGCCTCAGATGGTCAATAGGACAACTCCTTTCGTCATAGAGCCTGAACTCGGGGATGATGAACCCCATAGGATTACGGTACCGAGTGATCTGTTCGATACATGGGGTTTCTTGGCATACGTTCCAAGCCTGTTGGAACGCGTCATCCGTGGCCTGGTAGGGGGGGTATCCCCCCTGATGCGGTGGTGGGCCGTATCCTTCCCCTATCCTGTGTTCAGGATATCTACCGTCCTTAGTGTTTGTGTGGAGGACACGTTCCATATAAGTGTTTGGGTGGACGATCGTTGGAGGGACCGTTATTGGGACATTGCCCCCTTGGTGGGGCACTCTTGTATCGGGTCGCCGACCTGCCGCTTCCAGGGCGGCCCTGTAGGCGGAATCTTTCGCTTCACGACGTGGGTCTTTGTCTGTATTGGCGGGTTGGGTAATTGGCAATATGATACCGGCTGCTGTCATGGCCATCATGCATGCCGCCAGCTGAGCTTGTAGCTGGGCGTAGTTCCTTTCCTCGGCTAACGGAACAATGTGTTGTACTTCCACCGTGGGTGGTGTAATCATCTTCGGTGGATGAGTCGGTAGTCGGGACAGCTGTTCGAGTACATGATCATCGGGCATGCCAAACCGGTGAGCTTCGTTCGTTTGTAAACGAGCACCGGAGTTGACCGAGGCTGTTGGCAAAGGGACTCTTGAGCTCGGCCCTGCTTGGGATCCGGGTAAGCGTCTTCGTGCATGCCTTAATACGGGCAAGACTTGTTCGTCGTCCGAGGATGAAGGATGTTCGTCAACAATCCCTTCAAGCTGTTGGGGTTGTTCTTGGTTGACATTGGAGGTTGTTGGTTGGTTTCCGGACTGGATAGCGTCATATCTGTCGCGGATGTCGAGTAGATCGTCGAGGTCTTGTTGGCTAATTTGCACGTTTTGGTTATTGGTTTCTACTATCTCGGGATGGGTTTCTTCTACATTGGTCACCATTGTCGCTCGTCTGGTAGAGTATTGGTATTCGAATTCTAAACTAGTTAGGAACTAGATGATTCCCGGAGACGGCGCCATTTGATAAAACCATAACTTTGGTCGGTGGCGTTAGGTTTTTCAACAATAACATAATAATGAATATATAATAAACGATGAACACTTTTTTGATCTTTATTATTGTTCGGCAATTGCCATTGTTCGGATTACAGTTTTCTTCTTACAATTGTGCTCGACTTAACTATTTGATCTCTGATCTTGGTCCTTCTCCTTCTTATTCGGTACTCGGCTTTATCCCTGCTCGGTTTATTTCTGGATATGATAAGCTTTGGCTATTTTCTCTCTTTTCTCTACTTCTCTCTATATTTTTTGGATAGATTTTCTGGTCCTTTTCTAGGAGGGGTAGTTGGCTATTTATAGGCAACTATGCCTTTTAGGATGTTGACAAATGTCTTCATCTCTGGGGATGTTTCAGACATGGGTCCCTAGCTAAGTGGGCTTGGGCTTTTTAATAGTATCCACCTTTATTCTCTAGGAAAGGCATGTGATGACCCATCAAGCATTGGATACCCATTTATGAAGTGTGGGTCGATTACTACCCGAATAGAATATTCGGGTCTAATTTTTATGTTCTATCACACACACACACACATAACATGCTCTGTTTATGCAAAGAACCAGGTCTTTTAACAACATCTTGGACGGATATTAATTCAGGAAGAAGGTACTGTACTTGCAGAATCAAATGCTGCAATTTTTTTCATTGGTATGACCCACCAATGTGTGCTCGAGCAGTTAACATAATTCCTGGTTTACTGAAATCAAAAAACACACTGAAGGAGAAAATTTTGGTCTTGGCTAATGAGAAAAATACATTGGAGGAAGAAATTTTGGTATTGGCTAATGAAAAAAATACAATGAAGGAGAAAATGACAGTCTTGGCTAATGAAAAAAAACACACTGGAGAAAAAAAATGCAGTTCTGTCTAATGAGAAAAACACATTGGAGGAAAAAAATGCAGTTTTGGCTAATGAGAAAAAGCATCTTGAAAAAATGATGATTGAGGCATTGAAGTTGAAGAAATTATGACTGAAAGAAAATAATGGGGTTTGTAAGAATTTTTTTGGGGTGTTTTTGGCTATTTTAACTTTATTTCTAGTGATGATGGTGCTCTGTTTGGATGATGAAAAAGAAAAAAAGCAGTTGTATTAGAGCTTATTTAATGTATGGTTGTGATGTATGAGCTTGACTTTGAGTGAGAAATGTAATGAATTATGTAATGTGGAATGAAATGAAATGTGTTTTTTCATGTTGTTTCTATTTGTGTGTGTTCATGTGTTTGTACTGTAATTTCATAGCAAATAATTCTGATAAAAGTAAACAAATTCTGATTACATTTACTTACCTGTCATTCCGAGATCTTTTCTTACTGAAATTTGACAATTCTGATCACACCTAATAGGACCTGTAAATTGTTTAGCATCCAAGAGGACCTGCAAATTGTTTAGCACCTGCAAATTGTTTAGCACCCCAATAAAACCTGCAAATTGTTTAGCACCCAATAGGATCTACAAATTGATCACAAATTTGATCATAAAATGAAATTTAGCATCTGCAAATTGTTTGGCACCCAATAGAACCTGCAAATTGATCACAAATTTGATCATAAAATGAAATTTAGCACCTGCTTTTTATCACAAATTTGATCACAATTGTGACCTATTTTTTCTAACAAACTAGACATAAACTGACATCAAAGTGATATGAAATTTAATAAACACTTAAATTAACAAGAAATTCCATAATAGCAAAGTGATAATAAGTTCAAAATACCAAAATTACACATAAACTTCCACATCAGCACGTTTACAACTTGTCCAAAACACAGCATTTAAAGTAACACAACTTGTCCAAAACACCAAACATTTAAAGCAACATCTACTTCAAGAGCTTACACATGCTCACAAAATAAAAAAGTTCAACAGGATACACATGCTCATACATGTCCAAAATACCAAACATTTAAACTAACATAAATTTGAAAAGATACCCTTACAAAATGAAAAGTTGATACTCATTTGGACCCACTCGTTTGCCTTGCAATTCTTTCATGTTCAAGTGCCACTTTGAAGGTTGTTGGTGAAGCATAGCGCTTTCTATTTTTGTAGATTTGGCCTTTAAGCAAATCTTTGGGCCTTTTTTCTGGTTTATTCATTATATCAGCATGTATGGTGCCATCATTTGGTCCTTCATCTGATAAATCGATAAAACTCACCTCATTTGACTGTTTGTTTGGTGAGAACATGATTCTTGTGCTCCTCCTGACCTGTACATATTAAAAGATGATAGTTAAACAAATATTATCAAAAGTAGTGCACTAAAAAACAAAGATAAATAAGAGCATGTTCACTAAAATACTATACTTACAGGGAGTTTTTTCTTTATTTGTGGATCTGGTTGGACTCTTTCTGGTGTACTTTGAAGTTGCTCATTTACCAAAACATTTCCACTAGCTTGTGTCACACCACTTGCTTGTGTGCTAAAACCATTATCATCCTCATCATTTTGACTATCAAAAACCCCAATATTGTGATCATGACCACAACCTCTCCCTCTTTTCTCTCTCACACATCATCTCAAAAACATCAAACTCTTCTAGTTGTTCTCTAGCATCAACTCCACTCACATTAGCCTCCACAAAATATTCTAAACCATCAATAACTCCTTGTAAACCCTCACTAGCTCCCTCCACTTGAAAAGAATCCACCCCATCATTAGTTTCATTTGCAGAATCACTATCACCACTTTCATCAACAAGTTGATGTGGGGATACAATATTTTTTTTAGCTTTCTTTTTTGGCCTTTTGTTAGCTTTTTCAGGTCTGTCACATGTTTTTTTGTTGTGTCCTTTTTTACATATGCTACACTTAATAATTGTGCCCACTCTTGATATTTTTGTTGGATTTTTTTGTTCCCCAGGCCCCTTTCTCCTAGCTTTCTCAGGCCTACTGGTCATTACAGCAACATCTGGTGGTAATAACTTAGTTTTCCCACTTTTACTCCACATATCCTTGCCATAACACAAGTGCACATAATTTTCTAAGTTGTAGCCAATATACTTTATACATGCAATTGACATACCACTTAATTGTCAACTACTACAACCACACCATCTATGATGGAGATTTAAGGCATATGTTCTAAAAGTAGCAGGCACCTCAAATCCAGATTTACCATTAAATGAAATAATATACTCATGTGATATTTTTTCCCTTTTCTCAAGTTTTTCAGCTATTATTGGGCACAATGTTGACATGGTTTGGAGTCTTTCTATGGCTATTTTTCTTTTCATTACAAATTCCATCAAGTATAACCTAAGATCCTCAAACATTTCTAAAATAGTTTTACACCTTGCTTCTTTTATAGCACCATTAAAACTTTCACATAAATTATTTAATAGCAAGTCACCCTTAGAATGAGTGGAGAAGTGTCATTTCCTCAATTGTTCATCTGGTTTGGAGGCTAACCATTCATAAGCAGTTGGATCAAGTGCCTTCATCTCCTCAAGAGCAACATTAAAGTGTGGTTTTGTTGTGGCACCAGCTGCCTTCCAAAGTAGATTCTTCAAAACAACACCTTTGTGCAATAATTTAAAATTATTGTAGAGATGTCAGACACAGAATCCGTGTTCACCACTAGGTAGGATTTTGTCCATTGTTTTGATTAAACTCTAACATTATTACAAGAAAAATACATTATAACATGTAATAAGGTAGATAAATAGTGCAAATAAAAAAAATATATAACATGAAAAATATTACCTTCTGCTTGTCGGAAATAAATGTGTAATCCTCAGCCCTTTTCTATGTTTAAATCCTTCACCAAAAGCTTGATGAACCATTTTCAGGTTTTGTAATTCTCATTACCTACAATTGCATATTCAAAGGGATAAATGCAGTTGTTGGAATCAATAGCCACTGCTGTGAGCAAAACCTCTCTGTGAGAACCACTCAAATGAGTGCCATCTATACCAATAAAAGGCCTACAACCCTCTACAAACTCTCTTTTAAGAGCACCCAGCAGATATAAATACTCCTAAACGCATCTTCACCATTTTCCCCAGCCCCCTTTTTCACTTTCATCTGAATTGTTGACCCAACATTGGTTCTTCTTAACTCAGTACAGTAGTCCCAAAGTATATCATAATGTTCCCCTGTTGTACCTTGAAGTGTGGTTTTGGCAATTTTAAAGGAACTATAAGTTTTTGACAATGAAACATGAGCCTCAAGTGCCTTTGCTACATGTATCCTAAAGTTTTTTACTGGCCACTTAGGGTTGATTCTTATCATTTCTAAGAACTTTTTAGCAATGTATCTAGGCTTAACACTAGCAATTTTATAGGCTCTGGTACATGTGTGGTTATCAACATATGTTTTGATTTGTACAGTCAATTCATTTGGCAATTTACCACAATACATTGACCATTGACACACAACCCCTTGCTCATTAGAGTTTGAACAATATAAATACATTTTTTTCTTAGCTTGTACTTTGTATTTAATACTCTTATCTTGCTGAACAGAATACTCTCTAATGGCATCTTTAAATTCATCTGCAGTAGCAAACTTCATACCTAATTTTAGTTATACATTGTTTAAGTCAGATTTTGCAAGCACATGGGATATCACTTTATAATTTTCTTCATCTGTATCTGAACCAACTTGCTCAGTAAACTCCTCATCAGAATCAATTATACCTTACTTAAGAACACCAATTTCACCAATATTCTGAACAAAATGTTCATAACTTGGCATTGAGGCACATCTAGGTTGTCTCAGATCATATTTCTTCCCTACATCAACTATAACATCACCTATTTTTCCCATTTCTTCCCCATCACTATCAACATAATCAGAAAACTCCTCACTTTCACCCATGTCAACCTCTTCTTCACCGGACCAAGACTCATCATCAGAACTACTACTTTCTCCATTATCATTCTCATTGTGATAATAATCCTCACAATATATTTGAACAACCCTATTACCATCTATAAATTGTCTTATTGCTTTGACATCATTATCGTACTAAATTTTAGTAATATCATTGTCAAATTTTGCACCTACCATTTTAAAGTACAAATACCTGACATCCATCCAACCAAAATTAGCTGTCATTCCTACTATAGAGAGGTAATTAAGTTCATCAACTCCACAATTATCATCATAACCTACAGGATTTCCTCGCTTTTTTTTCCATTCAAAAAAACCCCATGATGATATTCAATAGAAAACTGAGAACTGTTCATGTCTGCGATAAAAATATTACGAGTAAATTAATTTTCTCAAATATTACAGATTTTTAAGTACATGTTTTTAATTTGAAGTACACATTTTTAATTTCAAACTTAAATTAAAAATCATTAATTGAAAATTCTAACATAAACCCTAATCTAACATAAACCATAACATGTAAATTTATAATTTAGATAAGAAGAAAAAACGACTTACCATAAGTTGGAGTGTTATCATTGTCACCTCTAACTCTCCATTTAGGTATGACATTAGGCGCCATTGGAACCCTAATTTAGATGTGATTGCACTCAATACAACTTTACTTTAGCTGTGATTGCACTCAACAATATTTTAATTTGCCTGTAATTGTGTTTTAATTTGGGAATTATAAACCCTATATATTTATGTATGTATTTATGTATGTAATAATATGTGCTGTAATGGAGAGAAAACTCTATATCTTGCTAAGTTGGTGAAAAGACAATTTTACCCTTCACAACGTCAATTAACAGGCACGTGAGGTCACGTGCAGAGCTTCTCTCTGTTAAAACAGACGAAATTATACTAAATCGAAATAATTTATTCAGTCCAGTATACTAAATCAAAAAGTTGATAGTTGAGTATAGTAAATCGAAATGAGCTGAAGTTAAATACACTTAACATTAATTATCTCTAAATAAAAAGGCATCAATTTAAGGAAAATAAAATAAACATTCTTTAATAAATATTGACATATTATATACTAGAAATTGAAAAGGGAGTGCATCTTGACAACCCATGCTAATCATGTCTTTTTTATCACCCTTTGATAAAAAAAAATGACAAAATGAGTAATTTCAAAACTCTAAAACGGTATGAAATATAAAGATAATAACTATAATATGACTCAAAGCTTTATTTTCCAATGGTCACAAAACAACTCTTGTGTTTTCTATAAATCAACAACCTCACTTTAGAGTAACCCACATTGTGGGTGTTATGATAGAGTAACGTATTTTACAAAAACGCCGAAACAATTATTTACCATGATCCAAAGTGTTACTTAGACGGTCTATATAGGTTGAGATATGTCAATATCCACTTTTCATATGCTTAGTTAAAAAAAGTCAAACTAATTGGGCTAAATAAGTTCGTTGTCGAAAGTATAGGACTATTAATGAAGTCTCCTCATCAACTTTTAACTAAAAATACAAGTTAGTTAAAAATATAGTAAGATAAGGGGAGAGAGAGAGAAAGTAAATAAAATAAAAAACAGTAAAAAAGAGAATTGAGTAAAAGTAAGGAAAGGAGAGATGAGAGGGAAGGTATGGAGGTTAGTAAATAGTAAATGGACGGTTATGATAGCAGCGACGTGGATACAGTCGTGTGCGGGAACTGGATACATGTTCGGTAGCATTTCTCCATCTATAAAATCGACACTCGGTTACGATCAGAAACATATATCCGAACTCGCAGTTGCTAAAGATCTTGGAGCTAGTTTAGGTTTCTTTTCCGGAGCCTTATCGAATGTCCTTCCTTTGTGGGTTATTCTTTTTATTGGTGCTTTCCAGAACTTTTTTTGTTACGGCTTCCTTTGGCTTATTGTTACTCACCGTTCCCCGCCTCTCCCTTTCTCGGCCGTAACTACTGCTTACTTCCTTTCTTTACTTACTACTATATATATATATATATGTCTTTATTATCCTCCCTCTCTTACGGACTAACATTTCGTCGGAACGGAGAAAGTATATATATTATACCATGTTTGTTTGCGGCTCTCATTTCACGTTTGTTTAAACAATTTGTATGTATTGATAGTAAACAGTTTCTAGTACTAATTGGTAACTAACTGGTAACACCTCTATTGTGTTATTATTTAAATAATTCATACTAATACCTAGTTACAAATTGTTCCCTTTTAAATAGAGCAACTCTATTAATACCGTATTAATATGGTTATCAACTGCTCTATTACTACACTTACTTTGAGACAAAATGAGTTGGACCATCAAAATTGCATAACAACTTACCAAATTTTACAGAATTTGAGTTAATAGTGTCGTAAATACAATTAGAAAGTGCTTTTTTTAGGGGTTGTTAGGGAAGGCTAGCTAGAATGCTATAATTACCGTCCTGAACTAGGCTCGCTTGATTTTACGTATAACTTGTATTCTGTTTGGTTGGTTAGCATAATAATGCCAGAGGTTTTTTTTGATTGTTTAGTTGGACGATTTTGCCAAGTATTTTATATGGCTGTGTATGCATTATAGTGGTTAACCAGAATCTGTTCTAGAAGGGGTAGAAATGATTTACTGTATAAAGTTTTTTTACTATATATTTTTTGTTATAAGGGATAGAATGCCATAAGTATAAGATATTGACTGAAATACACAGTGGAAATTTAATTGTTTATTTTGTTGCCACTATCCTCTATTGTGTCACCACCTGCTCCCCAGGATTGCATAACATCAAACCTGGACGACAATTACTCGATTCTTTCCACTTATTTGAATAGAAACACTGCGAAAGCACCTCGATTTTCTTGCATAGCATGGTCGTGCCCCGCCTTTGTCCTTCTGGGCCGTCAGTACTCCTTATTTTTATACTATAAGTATTTATGTATGTATGTAAATTATACCACGTCTGTTTGTGGTATAAGAGGCGCAGCTCGTATCATGTTTGTTTATGCATTTTGTTTTGATATTAAACGGTATCTAGTACCAATTTGTACTACATTTAATGTTAATAGGGGGAATAACTAATAACAGATATATTGTGTTATTACTTATACAATTCATAATAATCCCTCCATTCAAAATTGTTAGTCCATCACGAAACTACGTGCAACTTTGACCGATAAAAAACGCATATGTAAATTGCTGAAACGGAAATTTTCAAAAGTTAATCATAAAGTTTAAGTGTTAAACTATGTGATTAACTTTTGAAAGTTTTCATTTCGGTAATTTAAATACGAGTTTTTCGTTGGTCAAAGTTGCACGTAGTTTCGTGGTGGACAAACAATTTGGAACGGAGGGAGTACTTAGTTATGAACTGTATACGTTTATGCCATACAAATAGAGCAATTGATAACTGTATTACTAAACTTGCTTAGAGACAAAATGAGTTGGATCATCAAATTTGCATAAAACAACTTACTCAGTGTCATACATATAATTAGGAAGTGTTTTTTTTTAAATTGTTATGGAATGCTATAATCACCCTACATTTGGGGTTCTAGGCCGTGACTACTCTGTATATCCAGTGGCGGAAGTAGAGATTATTGTTTCTGTAACAATGGGGGTGTTGAAAGGTTAAAGTCGGAGAATTTTTTTCTAAATAAATGGTAAAAGATCGTCTTTCTCTCAATATAGGGTGTTATTGTCCATTTTAGCCTATTAATGGTTCCTCCCTTGTGTATATCTATCCATCGATCACAACAAATGGATCTTTAATTGATTCCGTAAACTAATGCATATTGCTTATTCTTTTCTGAATTTCATAGGATCTCTAATTCTCGAAATCAAATACTCTTAAAATGCTTAATAATTTCGTGATGATCACGTTCAGCGAGAATACTTAAAATCTTAATTTTCTGCAGATGTGTTTTCTTATTTTCGTCTGCAGCAATGGCGAGACCTATTATAATACTGCAAATTTAGTTTCTTGTGTACAAAACTTTCCGAGAAGTCGTGGTCCTGTTGTGGGTATACTAAGGGGCTTTGCAGGGTTAAGTGGAGCTATTTTAACCCAGGTATATGCAGTAATTAATGCTCCCGATCAAGCATCGCTTATTTTCATGATAGCTGTTGGGCCATCTATGGTGGTCATCTCTCTTATGTACTTTATTAGACCAGTTGCAAACCATAGAGAAGTTGGATCATCTGATGGAAAATATTTCTCCTATATCTTTAGCTTTTGCCTTGTTTTAGCGGCTTATTTAATGGGAGTTATGCTTATAGAAGACCTAATTGACGTAAGCCACACCGTGATTGTGATTTTCACAGTAATTTTAGTTATTCTTCTATTTATCCCTATTCTCATACCTCTATCTTTGAGTTTCTCACTCGAGTCAATGGATCCAATTAAAGCGCCTCTTATTCCTAATTCAGAGGATCCAGAATCAAGCAAACGCGAAGAAAATGTATTTGGGGGTCTTTCTGGTGAGGGGCAAAGTGAAAAGGATGAAGAGAGAGAGTTTACTTTGATGCAGACTTTAGTAAAAATAGATTTCTGGCTGATATTTTTCTCGCTTTTACTGGGTTCTGGATCTGGTTTGACGGTGATCGATAATTTGGGACAAATGAGTCAATCGTTGGGGTATGATAATGTCCACATATTTGTTTCCTTGATCAGCATTTGGAACTTCCTTGGACGTATCGCCGGGGGTTATTTATCAGAGAATATAGTCAGGTATATGAATAAAGCTTTTACAGCACGTTTTGTTTTGTCTTAATAAACCCACTGAAGCTTTTGGGTCGCCATAGCCATGCTACTTACTATATGATTTTACTTGGCATCAAATATTAATGATATTGATTTTACTTGGTATATAAATAAAGCTTTCTTATAGTGATCTTGGTGTCTTTCTCAGGGACAATGCCTATCCACGGCCATTAGCCTTGGCTATCGCACAGGTCATAATGGCATTAGGACACTTCTTCATTGGTATGGGCTGGGCTGGGGCTATGTACATTGGCACCCTACTAATTGGGCTTGGATACGGGGCCCACTGGGCCATTGTCCCAGCTGCCACCTCCGAATTATTTGGGCTGAAAAAATTTGGGGCGTTATATAATATTATAAACGTAGCCAGTCCTATTGGGTCCTTCGTTTTTTCTGGTTTGGTTGCTAGCACAATGTATGATTTCGAAGCAGAGAAGCAATCTTATTCTGGATCAATACCGTCGACAGGCGTTAATAGTTCAGATGAATCACTAAAATGCGAAGGTGCCATATGCTTCTTCTTAACATCCATGATAATGTCTGGGTTTTGTGTTATTGCAGCTGTTTTAAGCATGATTTTAGTTTATAGGACAAAGGTTGTTTATGTCCACCTGTATGGAAAATCCCCACCTCGACTTTTGTAGAGAACTGATATAAGTTTTAAGAAGTGATTTGGTAATTGTGGTTCTATTTGTAATTAATGATTCATTAATTGTACAGTATGTTTGTTTGTTTGTTCTCACTTCTCAATGTGTAGTTTCTTTAATTTTATCCACTTTATAAGATTTTAGTTTTGAGAATATATATATATGATGTATCTGTGGTGTTAAAAGTATCAGTAGATATAGCGTTCCACGTTATCAAAATGCGTTTGGCGGCATTATTTGTATTTGGAAATGGGCTGTATCTTATTAAATGCAACCCAACACTTGTATTTTATTGATAAAACATAGAAATTGATGCAAAATGAGTACCACAAAGTTGAATGTGCTTTTGTTTTCTTTTCTATCTTAATTGCTGATAAATGTTTGTCTGTGTGTTTTAGTGTAAATTTGATTGAAAATGCAGAGTTAAGTTACAGCATACTGTTGTTTTGTATTCCATTTTTAGTAGAATCAGAAAATTTATGAATAGATTTGCAGATGAGGTGGAAGTGGAACTAACATATTCGGAAGTAGAAGTTCTAATAAAATGCAAAACAAATTACCAGGAAGACGAAAAAGCTCTTGTTAAAATAAAATAAAATTCCTTTGTATGTTTAAACGTTACGTTTGAGTGTTGAATTCCACGGATTTATATAAACCAGCTCTACAGTTTTGAGCATTACTCGTGACACGATTTGAAGCAATGTAGAGTTCTGGCCACATATAGTCTCAGGTAGTTTATCATATAGTCTCAAGTGAGATCGATTTGAAGTAATAAAAGCTCGAGTCGAATTCGATGGCTGCGTGTTTAAAGGGCCAAATCTTTAAGTTTGAGGGATAAGCTGACGAGGGACAAAAATGCACATTGCCACATGTTTCAGGATCTTGCCTTGGGAATTTTCTCATCCTCATTATGTAGGTATCGGTTATAACTCAGGTCGAGCCTACTCATGACATGCTTTGGTGTAACCTTACTACTACAGTACTACTTAATTCGTATTTGTTTGGGAGTTCTCAACCAGTTTACTCTTTATGGTTTTCCTCCTATATTTTATTTTTAGGACATCCTGATGCTCACTGATACAATATTAATAATTTGTTTGATTAATCTTATGATATTATGTTTCTGAAAAGGATGTCGAGGAGTTTAGATACTCATTTTTGAATTAGCCACTTGACCAATATAGTCGTCATGGCAACACTACATGATCGCGTTCAAGCACCATAAACACCAAGGTTTTCAGCTTTTACCACCCACTACATCTTCCTCAACAATCATTTTTTTACCGACAGTTTTGAGATATTCAACTAAAAGTAAGAAACTTTTGAAGTTTCTAAATTTCTGTATATGAATTTTGTTCCTCAAATTCAAGGAACCACTTTACTGAAGTGGAGTCATCAGCTTATTGTTGGGTGGAGCTGACTAATTTAGCCAAATGCAAGGTGGTTCTCAATTGTATTGATATAAGCAAACTCGATGGTTTAAAAGGCGAGACTAGGCGAAAATAACTGCAAAGTTTTCAGCCTAATGTTTTCGTATTAATATAAGCAAAGCTTTCAAAAAGAATATGACGGGATCTTAAATAAACATATTCAATTTTCACAAACATAGGAACATGGTCTGCATTACAACATCCACCGAAAGGGTTCTGGGAAATAACATACACTTCAAACAAGAACATAAGAATACATAATGAGTTAAGAATGCATGATCAGTTTACATGCTAACAAGTTGGGTTTATTTCGACATTTTCGTCGACCGAAGCTAGAACAAGCTGAGGTGGTGCAAATTTACCTTCTTTTCTTGCCTTTCGGCGCTCCCTTTGTAACCTGAAGGACTCTCTCTTCCTATTTCTGTAACTGTTGGGGTTCTCGGGGACTATTTCTCGTGGATAAACACTCACCTGTAATGTTCAAAAGTTAAAAATCATAGTGCCAAATAAATTGTTTAGTGAACTTTTTTTTTTACTTTTTTTTTGATAAGTTTATTTTTTTACCTTTGTACTCAAAAGTACAAAAGTAAATAGTTGTTTGGTTGACACGATGAAAGAAGTATGTTCATGATTTCCTTGCAGTAAATTGTAAACGAATTCATGCTTTCAAATCCTTTTCAGCTTTTTAAAACAACTATCAACTACTTATAATAAGTAACATAATTTTTTTCAACATTTACAAACACACATATCATACTTATACGTTATATATAGCAACTTTTCTACATTGAACAAATTATACTATGTAGGAGTACTTGAGAAATGCAAGTTATGTAACTCAAATAAAGCTTGGATCTTTTGAGGTCAGAGAAACGCTAGGTTCATCCAGCTTAATGCTTCTAGTTTCTCGGGCCAAAAATAACAGAGAAACTGAACCAGAAGCTACAATCAAACACGGCTTAAGTTTTTTTAGGGCCTTAAGTTACTTGTTAAACAAAGAGCAGGGATTAACCTTTTTCCTATCAGGTCCAAATTTCTCGAATTTAACCATCCCGTCAATCAAAGAGAAGATGGTGTGGTCCTTTCCTAGCCCAACATTCTTCCCTGGGTGGAACTGCAATTACCATAAAAACAAAACATGAAACTGATATAGTCAGCAAAATAAAGCCATCTCCGAACCAATGCAATTCCAAATCTATGTATATATACACATACAAATTTGTAAACCAAGGTGCAGATTAATATTTTGATAACTTTTATGCTGTTTGAACAAAATCTCATGGACCTAGTTGAATGCATGAGATTTTATCATGCCTCTTTCATTCATTATGCAGAATTGCAGACATTACTTAGCCATGAAATCACAAGTAAGACCAGCACTAGTCAGTTTCTATGTTACAAAGAAGGACAGAGAATGACGGCCAGAACAAAACATGTTATCTTTTGCTGGTTGATATTTATATATTTTCAATAACTTGTCTTCTCAACACTCAACCAAATTCATGCTCGGGGGTACCCTCATGCACCCATCAAACTGTGACTTCAGCACTTAAAGGTGTATTAATAAAAACTTAAAAGTATCACTTATTCATTTCCGGTCTTAAGACATCACAGTTTAAACAGGATAAAAATAACTATCAATCAGAATAGAAATCAGCTCGTTTTCAATTCCACGATTGAAATTTACAAGAAACAACTGCAAAGGAAACTGTATTTTTGTTAATTATAATATGACAGTTACTTATTACGGCAATCACACCTATATCATTTTTAACTACAGAATTTAAATACTTAGTTATTTACGGTAGGTTTATCTGACACATGAAAAACTTGGATCCATTCCGGCATAAAATGTCTACCTACTTCTCAGGGCATAAAACCACGGTGTTCAATCTAGCCAACCAGGCACAGCAACTTTTAATAAAACAGCAAAGAAGTTAAGCTTAAACCCCACAAAGAAACAAACCTATGGTTACTTACTATTTACTCAAATAAAGAGGTAGAGGAAGATAAACAGACAAGATAGAAATGTATTGTAAATGATCTAAACTGCAGTTTATTAGCTAATAGTAACTACTTATATATTTGAGAATGAGAGTTTGTCTGTTTGCAAGTTTAAGCTCATAATTTACATTTGGCTGGCCAGTTTAAACATTGAGGTTTTTCATTTCTCTTCTGAAAAAATAGAAGCTTTAAGATGAATTAACACCCATTTCTTTTTTCAATCATCAAACTAGCCACCTGTTTTTCTTAAAATCTACAACCAAACAAGCCATGTACAAAGACAATTTAATAATTATGGTCTCGTTATACACTGTAACTTATAAAAAAAATGAAATAAAATCATGTCAAGGCTGCAATCAAACAGGCCTTAATAATAATACAAATGAAGAATGAAGAACAGACCTTGGTACCGCGTTGGCGGATGATGATGGCACCGGGCTTGGCGACTTGATCACCGTAGATTTTGACACCGAGTCTCTTACCCGCTGAATCTCGTCCGTTCTTTGTACTCCCTGCTCCTTTCTTGTGAGCAAACTCGATAGTCAATGGTAATGACGGGCGAGACAAGAGAGGGAAAGAGAACGACAACTTGCTAACGGGTCCAAAATCACCCTTGAAGAAAGTCGAAGAAGCCGAGGATGAAGATATAGATAGGCCTTTGAAAGCACCGGTTAGATTCACGCAGCTCATCATATTTTCCCTGCAATTATAAAAAAATAAAATCCGAATGAAATAACATGTAATGTAATAGAGTGTTTATGTAAGTATTATACAATGTATCTCCCCTCTTCTCTTTCCTAAGCTGTAAAAAGATAGAACCTTTTACCAACCCAATTTAACCCTAACCGAATGCCCAAATAATATAGTACATTCAATTTCAATAGTACCTTCATCTCAATTTAATTTATTTATTTATTGAAAGGAAACTCTTTTGAGAACTTTAGCTGTTTAAAAAGGTCAAAAACCCACTAAAAATGTAAACAAAAAACAAAATGAAATTAATAATATGAACAATGAGAAGAAATGAATAATTACCAAAAAAAAAAGAGTTGAAAATTGAGAAAGATAATAAGAAAATAAAGAATGGATTGGTATCTAATTATATCTTAAGAAAAAGATTGAAACTATTTGACAACTTAATTATGTCTAAAAGGTTAAACCCACACAAGAACAAAAAAAAGAATAAATGAATCAAGTGTAAATGTGTTTGTGATTAATATATGTGATGTATGTATGTTATATGAGTTGAGAAAGTATTTTACTTACTTTTATTCTCTTCTTCAGAGGAGAGGTGTGGTGTGGAGTTTTGTGAAAGATGAGAGAAATATTAAATAATAATAACAACAACAACAACAACTATCCTCTTATCCCTTTGGGTTTTTATCTACACCAACTAATTTCACTTTTTCTTATTCTTGCTTAAATACTTACTCCTACTATATTTTACACGGTTAATATAGGGAAAAAACTTTATTAACTCGCCATCGCCATGGATGCCCGGACATCAAAGTCGATGACAGTCGCTAAGTCATTATGTAATTATGGTTAAGTGAGACACTGTCACCAGAGACATACAAAAACACACACACACGGAGGGGTAGGGTCGGTGTAATGTTAGGAGCCGCAATAGATATGGGTAATAATGTTCCCATACGGATTACACTACCATTGGCCTTTTGATATTTTACGGTATAAAAATTGTCAGCTATTACATGTTCGAGATCGTCAAGTGTCACACTTTTTTTCCCCATCATTTTTTACTCTTTTAATTTAGTGCATCGGATGGTCCATAACCATATCTGGTAAAGAGACGGTTCAACAGCGGCAAGGTGGACTCGTTCCAAAATCGTCAAGTACACAATGGCTATGTTTGTTAAGGAGGACATCTTTGTTTGAGATTTCCCTTTGCTTCTTTTTACAATGTGTGTTATTATTAGCTAATCGCGATACCATACAAGTTTAGTCGGGTTCAATGATAGTTGAGGGTGACCACAACTTAATAATCTTTTAAGTAATGGGACACGATCATGGTCGACAGGACTGCAAAGTACTCTGCAGGCTGTGAACCGTGATATAAACAGGAATTAAAAAAGAAATTTATTTTCAGGTAGTATTTGATTAATGTGAGCATGGGTACAAGAAGCGTTTGCTAAATGAGAGCCAGATTTCTTCATCTTCCAACTCTTTTTTCCACTTTTCATTTTGTCAGACTTATATATAGCAATACAACATCAAAATAATTAAATACCCATTACCGTGGCCCACTACGGGTATGTATAACAAAAATGCTGCTAGGACGTTATCAAACTGAATAGAAATTATCGAAGAATGAATAGCAAATTCATTTCGGGAAAAGAGATTTTCTCAATAATGCATCAAGCTCTGCCAAAAGACAACTTATTACCCAAAAATTCAAATCCAGCAAACTGAAAACTAGAAAATCTTACACTCAAAAGTAAAAAAAGAATACCATCTCGAATACTGTATTATACGAGTACATACGATAGAGAAACAAAGATCTGCTAAAGATTAACTTTGAAAAGCCAGGAATGTCCTCAACATAACAAAGCAAAGAGCTCAACCTTTTACATAGGCGGTGGAGGAACCTGAGATTTTGCGAATCCAACCCAAGCTACGATGCCAACCGCAAGGATTACCCACCCAAAAATGTCATATGTCAGATCATTATTCTTCTTCTTTTTTGTACTCTGCATAAAATTATTCAATTAAAAACCTATACAAGAAGAGGAATTAAAGCACACAAGGGTATAGCAGTATATCAACCGACATAGGACAACAAGTGAACTAGAGCACACAAGGGTATAGCAGTATATCAACCGACATAGGACAACAAGTGAACTAGAGCGATGATCCCCATATTCTTATACAACATTGCTATTTGATCCCCCATCGTTTCAGTTGTAACACACATTGGTCTTTAAAGTTTCAGTTAACATAGTCCTGATCCCCTTAGTTCCACTAGATTTTGTAGGTGGTCCCTTCCCGTTCAGACCAAGTCACCAAAATAGTGTTGTTATTGTACATAGTTACACGGGGGACCACTTTGTAGCCTATTCAGCTTACGGGGACTACTTTGCAACTTACTCAAACTATGGAGACCAGTAATGCTTCAATTAAAGCTACAAGGACAAAATAGAAATTTCACATAAAATATGAGAACATAAATTTAGCAATTAAAATACGGGTATCAAATTGAAATCAAATCCAGAGTACGGAGACTATTGTTGTACTTCACCCAATGACAAATAACTGCACAAGCAGGTTGCTTTCACCCACTCTAAAAGAAAAAAAGCAATTTCGATACATTAGAGGCTTTATTTACTAAGAAGATCACCTTTGCCTTCGAAGAACTTGGAGGTTCACTCGCCATAGTCTGCTGAGCAAAAGCACCACTCTTGTGAATCTCCATGTGCAATTCAGGTGCCTATAAATCATAAAGAACAGGAACAAAACCAGAATCATATACCAACCCTCGAAAGCATAATCAGTATGTGCACTAGCACTTTAAAAAATTGACGTTGATTATAGTTAGACTGCTAAAATGTGATTAGAAGTTTCAATCCAACTGTTATATCGACGAGATCATGAGAACATAATCTTATCTTTTAAGTAAAAAATACATAAGAATCATACAGAGCCAGTATGGAAATCAATTCAGTGTTAGCTTTCAGTAAAGAAAATCACTGACAGCCTCAACGTTTGATGACAGTTTAGGAGGTCTCGGAGATAGAAGTACATAACTTATGTCACAAATTTGTTAGTACTTACGGATCGGAATTTGTTGATTGTTGTTAGACCGATATGACATAGTTAAAAGTTCACAACCGACTGTTAATTATATATGAGAAGATGACGACCATGAGACTACATAAAAAAATCAGATAGAAACCGGCAGGAATCGATTGTATTTGTTAATAAAAAAAGTATCGCTCATAATCTCAACTTTATATCAAAATTTAGTAGCATCTGAAAAAAAAAACATATAGAAGTATTTTCATATTTGCCATTGCCTGAAAATTTTCATCAGAAGTGATCCATGGTTATAAGCATTAAGCAAACAACAAAGAGAAGTTCTTCACGGTTGGGATACGAGAACAACATAAAAAAATGTAACACAAGTTTATTGATAAAATAAAATGTAAAAGGGAGAAGTTTAGTTAGCTACTTAAACTCAGCGAAGTCTTAATTATTTTAAAAAGCAATTTAAACTCTTAACTCTTCAATGCACTACAATGTAACCCTTTCAAAAACTACAGAGACGCATCTAATGAGCTACTAAGCTCGTCCTTACAAAATATAATTGATAAGAAGGCAATAAAGACTAAATTGAGGTAAACTTTGAAACCCAAATCAAAGTCATAGGGAAGCATGCTTTCTGATAAACTAAATCTTTTAGCGGTAAGTTGTAAATTGAAATGTCTCACGAAGAAGAACATTGTTTAGAACTAATACCAGGAAGCCTTATTTTTAGTTGCACTAGTGGACATGAGAATTTGAATCATACCTTAGAACACATTTCCAATGATTTGCGGTACAGCTCATTCTCAGGTTCCTACAATGCATAAAAATCGAATGTCACGTCTTAAAAAATCCATGTTAAATATATAGGGGAAATCATTAAGGAACTATAACATGCTAGTGAAAAAACAGGTCTTACCTCTTCAACAGCTTGTTTTAAGTATTCAGCTGCTATACCAAAAGAAACTGAAGCTTCAACTGGATCAGGGGTCATGAATGCACTTGAAGTATGAGCATTTCCCAAACACCACAGAGTATCATGCTTTTTTGGACTAACTGTCAAAGCCTCCTCAAGCTTTGCAATGGCATCTACAATACCATATCATCGAATCGTTAAACTAAAAGGTTTTCAAATCTCTCAAGCATAAGGAAACGCAAAATAAAAATAAAAAAATTGCGACATTTAATATTGGATGTGAACCCAAATCAGGGGGATTTATTCATTTTTGTTACAAACCAATACAAAACTCACTTGGCAGTTTGATTGGTTATTCTCCTTCCCAGATGATAACATTTTCTAATCCACAAAACATCGAGAGTGTATTGAACTACTACATTGTAAAAACTGGTTTACTTGGTACTACCAATGCTCAGTTCACAATAAAAAACACCCATTTCTATGTTTCGATACCATTATAGAATATTGCAGCGAGTGAATAAGAAATGAACTACCTCTAATCATCTGCTTTGATTCGCTAACACTTTGAAACTGTGCTAGCTCAAGCAATGCACCTCCCCACCTAGTCAGGTTCTGCAAATATAAACACAACAAATAAGATCTTAAAACCCATAACATATAATGTAAACACATATGTACTAGCCAGGTTCTAGATACACACAGAAAACAACTAGATATTTAAAATCCAAATTCGAAATTAAAATCTATATCTATATCAGCATCAATAACTAAGCCCCATCCAAGCATATATGAAACCTAATGACATATCACCTTCCCTCACAACTGTGAATTTCCCGTCACAATTCATTCCTATCTAAAGCTACTTGCTCATCAATTTGCCTAGCACATAAGTCATTTTAAGTCACTTGCAAAACGCCATTCCAAACAATTGTGTACACCCACAAAATAATTAGAGATTCAAAACCCCAAATTTTATATTTATATCTACATCATCAGTATCATCAAACTAACTCTCAATCACAAGAACTCGGGATAGGAAACCTTATGAGATAGTATGTTGGTTCGCAAATGTGAATTTTCCTACACTGTTTATTCTTATCTAAAGCCACTTGTTCATCAATTCGTCAAACATGCATGTCGTTCTGAATCACTTGCCCACACACACACCAAATAATGAGAATTTCTACATTTATATCCCCATCATCACCACCATCATCATCAAACTAAGCGTCTATTCCCCAAGCCCAATAAATTGGGACCCACTCTATGAAATATGACGAATTTTGTTTCGCTATTTATTCCTATCCTAAGCTACTTGTCGATTAATTTCTCTAGCACACGTATCGTTTCGAGTCACTTGCAAACATCCACAGGGTTAATAGATTATTAAAACCCAAATAAATTATCTGTATCTATGTAAAAATATAAACTAGTCAGATTATGGAAGCACCCAAAAAGCAGTAGCTTTTTGAAACCAAATTCTATATTTTTATAGTATATCTATACTAGTCAGATTCTGCAAAAACCCACAAAAAAAGATAGGTTTTTTAACCAGACTCTATATACTCTGTACTAGTTAGATTCTGCAAAAACAACCACATAAAAGTGAGTTTTTTGAACCCAATTCCTTATCTATGTATATATAGCTATAAAAACTCACAAAACAATAGCTTTTTGAAACCTGATTCCGTATATATATATCGCAAAAAAGTTAGTTTTTTTAAGACAACTCTATATACTCTTAACACTAGTCAGATTCTGCAAACACTCACATAAAAATAACTTTTCTGAAACTTATTTCCATATCTATCAATATATACTGCAAAAACCCACAAAACTAAGAGATTATTGAAACCCAGTTCTATAAATGCATGTCTATACTATTATAATAAGTAAACTCGGAAAAGGTTAGTTGTTTTTTGAGGCTGCCAAGGTCACCACACTTTAAAAAAAATATTTGTTAATTACACACGGTTAAAAATAAACCTCCACTCAAAACACACGGTTAAAAACTGATGAACGGATAAAAACTTAAAACCAAATAAACTACCCTATCTGCCTCTGCCTAAGTAACTGCTCCAGGTTTAAAAACTTAACCTCTATCTCTCTCTTCTCTAGAATTTACGATCCATTTTCTTTGATCTCTGTTTAAGGTATCATTGTCTTTCTCGCTTTTTTTATTTATCAAATTACATATATGTATATTGCAAAAACGCGTTAGACCACGCAACGCGTGGGCACCGTATACTAGTATATAAATATAGGGAGAGAGAGAGAGACATCAGGATTCAGGAACCGACTTAATATACTAGTCAGATTCTGCAAATACCCACATAAAAGTTCTTTTTATGAAACCCAATTCCATTATCTATGTATATATAGCTGCAAAAACACACAAAACAAAGAGATTATTGAAACCCAGTTCTAAATATATATATATATATTGGGAGAGAGATACATCGGCATCGAGAGGGTCTTGGGCATAAGTGGTTTCAGCAGTCTTACGAGCTTGCTATATGAAACTAAGCGTCAAATCCCCAAGAATTTGGGATCCACTGTATGAAACTATATGAGATGTGATGAATTTTGCTATGCCATTTATTCCTATCCTAAGCTACTTGTCGATTGATTTCTCTAGCACACACATCCTTTCGAGTCACATGCAAATACCCCCAGAGTTAATAGATTCTTAAAACCCTAATAAATTATATATCTATATAAAAATATAAACTAGTCAGATTATGCAAGCACCCAAAAAGCAGTAGCTTTTTGAAACCCGATTCTATATCTATATTTATCTACACTAGTCAGATTCTGCAAACACCCGCAAAAAAAGATACTCCCTCCGTCCCAAAATAACTGTTCTGCTTAACTGTGAAAATTGAGGATTTGAACCAATTTCTCTTATAATTCAACAAACAATTATCAAAAAATCAAAGTTTTCCACCAAAAACTAATTCTTACTTAAAATATGAGATTATAAGTATAAATTTGATATGATTTAAATACCAAAAGCAATATTTCAAAAAATAAAAAATTACTACAAAAATGAAAGTAGACACTTACTTTGGGACGTCCCAAAAAGGAAAGAAGAACACTTATTTCGGGACTGACCGAGTAGGTTTTTTAAGCAGACTCTATATAGTTAGGGATGTCAATTTCACGGATTTCAACCCGACCCGACCTGATGACAAAGTTGCACTTTTACTCGTTGCGGGTCGGGTCGGGTTGAAACCCGCGAAATTGACATCCCTGTATATAGTCAATACTAGTCAGATTCTGCAAACATCCACATAAAAAGATAATTTTTTTGAAACCCAATTCCATTATCTATGCATAATTATATACAAATATAATTATATATATACATACTAGTCAGATTCTGCAAATACCCACATCAAAGTTACTCTAATTTTTTGAAGCCTAAATCCATATATATATATATATATATATATATAATTATAAAGTCTAGTAAGATTCTAGAAAAGAAACCCAAAAAACAAAGAGATAAATGAAACCCAACTCTATGCAAACATGTATATATATATATATAGAGAGAGAGATAGAGAGAGAGAAAGACATCGGCATCGAGAGGGTCTTGGGAATAAGCGGTTTCAGCGGTATTACGAGCATGTTCAAAGAATATTATTCTATCCAACTCGTTTTGCATCTCCATCTCTCTCTCTCTCTCTAACTTTGCTGGGTTTTAGGGTTTATCACTATTCCACTTAAAAGCTGATGTAACCAAACTTATTATCCAAACCATATGTTAAGGTTCCCCTTGTTTCCATCGTCTCTACACTACGCTGCAAATTTTGATCGACTTATAACATGTATCAAAATTGTCGAAATGAAAAATTTTAAAACTAAATCGTATAATTTAATGTTTGAACTATATGATTAACTTTTAAAAAATTTCATTCCGACAATTTTAATATAAGTTATTGGCCGATCAAAATTGCACGTAGTTTCGTAGTGGACAATTAATCGGGAAGCGAGGAACTGCCAAAAAGGTCTCCATTCTTCTAGTTAACTAATATCTTTCGTTTATAAACGAACAAACACGAACTGAAATACTTTGACGAACAAACCACGATTTGTTCACCAACGTTCTTTAACAACATCAATATTGTAAATTCAATTTAGATTCGGCAACCACGTTGCATTTTTACATAAATAAAAGTTTAAAGTTTTGGAATTACTTAGTTTCTAAGTTATATTCGTTTTTTGTAACATGATTAGTATGCGTGTGTGCTTTTTTACATAATGTGAATTTTCAAGATTTTTTCGTCTTGTAAAGTTTATGTCATATTTTATTCTTTATAATACATAGCATTATATATAGTGTTAATGACTCTAACTCGTTTTACGAGCTCTTAACCAACCGGCGTTGTTGTGTTCATCTTTGGTTCTTTTACCTAACGACGCTACGTTGTTTTTTGGTTAACAGTCATATAAAAGAACTGATGCACTTGCTCTAACCTGATCTAAAGTCAAATTACGATAACATACGTGGTTTCTTTTGAGCTTCTGCAGACTGCATGTAAGTTGTTTGCATAATTTTATGGAAAAACTCGTGCATCTACGAGGTCGAGATGATATGTTTTCAAATGACTAATTTCATTCACACCATTAAAAGTTATTTTCATTGGTTTTACGTCTTAAGTTCAGCGAACTATTTCGCACCAGAAAAAGATAGTGATTGGTGGATGTTTTGTTCAGCGAACTATAACATGACCAGATTGTCACTTGTCTTATCTTTTCTCTAGATTACTTCTGTTAATATCACCAGATGTTCGCCTTTGTTCTGAAAGTAAGCATCCAACTTTAATCTCATTTGCATGTTCTCACATTTAGATTTTCCAACATTTTACACTCCTCCACTCCTTGTTATCTTATAGAACAAATAAATAAACTTTCTTATTTGTTTTCTACCTATCAAAAGACATGACATAATACATATTGTCACTGATCAAAGTCGTATTTTGTTTTCTTCCCTACTGAAATCTCTTGCAAATGTCAGAAAAATGACCACCGTTACATAGTTTTAACTTAAGTTTACTGTGTTGGTTCGTGGGGAACGACGTCTCAAGTTTATTAGTGTGTTGATTTAAGTTTTGAATGTTATAGTAATTACTAAAGAGGTCCTAACAATTTTGAATGTTATTGTAAATAACTCATAACATTTATCATTGTAATCAAAATTAAATAATTGACAGCTTTAAATTATAAAACACAACTTTCTAAAAATTATTAAAACGTCTGTTTATTATAACTAAAAATTATTTTAAAAAAAATCATATATATTTTTTAATTTAGAAAACTGTTACAAGGACTTGTTAATAATTTTTTTGAAATTACAGGACCAATCCATGTTATAAACAATGGCTAGATTTGTATTCATTTTTTATTTTCAGACTTTTTTGTAGCTGTCTGTAAACTATAAGGACCATTTATATGTTTTTAACTGTCCATAAATATTTTTGTATTAAACTTAAAAATACAGGGACTAGTCTGTAATTATACATAGACCAATAATTATCAACACGGAGCCAACACATACAAGTGTTGGCAGCGAAGGCAAAAAGATAGAAGAGAGTGAGGGGGAGCCTACACCCCATTCGCAACCTACACCATCTGCTCCGTCCGTTAAACGTGACCGGAGGCTGAGGTGCTGCTCCACCCACTGCAACCCATATGCGATAAACATGCTCTTAATAGTATTAGAATAACTGTTTATCTTATTTATTATATTTTCAAATAACACATGAAAACGAAATTTCAAATTGATCCATCTTCCTCATATATACCTTTGGGGCAATCGACAATCCGAACATCATAAGGATTGAAGCTCAACTAATACGTTATCTACTGCGAAGCTCACCATTTTTTTTGAAAACATGAGTAAAAAGCTATATTTCCGTCATATCCATATTAACTGAAGAACGTAACCTAATCAAACACGAGCAACTTATTTACTATGCTCACTACGCAGACCAATAAGTCATTTCTTTGATAAAATTTAATTTATGTTTTTTCAAAACTCGATCCACGTTTCCCATTTACAATCCTCCGTAAACACTTGGATTTTAACATTGTGTCACGTTTCATGTTGCCGTTTAGAGTTGATTCCGCCTACGTATCCGATTCGAGCAAGTATGGTCTAAAAAACTACTATTAGAGTAATATATACAAATTGGCACTTTGGTTGGGTGTTAAATCATTCATCACATGGGATAGGTAAACTTTCCCACCTGTCTCACCAAATAAGTGTAACTAGTCCAAACAAGAATTCTTATATCAATGATGAGAGCCTATTAATATTCTAAGATTATGGTCTCAATATTGGGAAGCAACACAACTAGACCCATGACTTGCTTGCTACATCCACTCGAGTTTATTTGATTATTTATATGAGTCGAGTTGACCATGAAAGTAACTTGAATTTCACATATATATGGGGGGATAAAATGAAAGATCTTCCATGAGAAGTTGCAAAAACTTGACCAATACTTAAATGCTACATGGCAATAAAATTAAATGTTAAGTTACCCTAATAACTGATGGGGAGATCATGAACTGACATTCCATTCATGAAATCATAATATGATAAGTCACTAAGTTTTTTTTCTTCTTATTGTTGCCAAAAGACTACTAGAAGATTTAACTTTACACTCTTGTTATTCTGATAAAATAACTAAATGTTTAAATACAGATTGAACATACATTAGTAAGTTAAGTACAAAACCCCAAAAAAAAGAGTTGAATAATGAATGGTACAATACTAGTTTGGAGATATTCCAGAAATAAAAGAGTTGAACTTACCCATTCCACTTCCATAACAAATTTTATGAAACATCTACATATGCAAAAAGTGAAATGAAAGCAGATTATTCCTTTAAGAATTAGTTTCATCAATCCACGTTACAACGTTTAGAACTCTACAATATATAGATCTCGGAAAAATGCGTGGAATATAAAAAAAAAATGATTTCCTATAAGAAAAAGTCATAGCAACATACAACTTTTTGAAACTTTATTGCTAAATTGAGTGTCGCTAAATTTTAGCAACATAATTAGTTGATATTATGTTGTTAAAATTTAACGACACTCAAATTATCAAAAAAAAATCAAAAAAGTCTCTTGATATCACTGGCATTTTCTTGTAGTACTTATTATACAATACGATCCACCGAGTGCAAATTTAGGACCTGAGTATGTCGAAATAATAAAAATTCCCAAAATTTAGTTAGGTGTAGATTGCAAAAAACAAATATAATTGGTAATAACTAAAGTTTAGTAGGTTAATATGCAAAACACTAAAAAAATGAAGTACTACTTTTTTACTTAAGTAGTAGTATGAGCTAATTTTCTCAACTAAGTATATAAATACTGTATTATTTTCCATTATTAATTTTATTATTATCCACTTTACTCCCATTTCTCTCTCTCTCTCTCTCTCCTCCAAAGGTACTCTCTCTCTCTCTCTAGCTTTAGATCCCAAAATCTAGGGTTTCAGATTTAATTCTTTTATTTTTACTTTTATTTACTTCAATTCAAGCTATAAGTAAAGAAGTCCATTTCTACTGTTTTTTTATTTCTATTTTTAGTGTTTCTTTTTTATTATATTCATTTGTTGCATTTCTACTCATTTTTAGGTATTAGCTCAGTTTATCTAAATTCATTTTAATTCGTTTTTTTGATCTCTAAATCTGAATTATAAAAGTGTTTAATATTCTCAATTTCGCGGTTTATGTTTGTTTGGCTGCAGTAGTTAAGATTGCCTTTTTTATTTATTTATCTTTTTCATTTTTGTATTAAGTTGCATTTTATTCAATTGAACTACCATCTTTTAAAGGTGAGATCTTTTGTTTTGTGATTTAAAAAAAAAAGACTAGAATTTATAAGCGGGATTACTTTAGTTTAAATCCGGGTCTTAAATAGCTGGGAATATATACAACTTGTTTTAGGTTTATTTGCTTTATTATTATAAAGTTGAAGAGTTTTTTTTTTTTGATCTGAAAAGCTTGAAAAGTTACTTTGGATGAGTTTTGTTTTGATAAAATTTTCCCTTTCCCTTTCTTTTTACTGTATCCCCTCCGAGGGCTTGTTTGGTTGTAGGTTTAAGGTTATTATTTCTTATAAGCTACTTATACTGCTTTTGCTCGGCTTAATTAAAAATCAACTTACTTTTTTCTTTACCCTCAAAGAATTGAAGCACGCAAACCATGTTCTTTTGTCTCAATTAAGTCTCAGCTCATTTGCTTGCGTAAATATATAGTAATTTTCAAGTTCTCGGGTCTTTCATTGTAAAGAAAATTATGTTTCAGTACATAGTTCACTCCTGCCTTGTATGTATATACAGGGGACATATCTATTGGTAGTTTTACTTTTGTTATGTTTGTCTTGTCTTGTGAATCTGCTGTTGGTAATTGGTATTTTCTTTTTATGTTTTTGACAGTAACTTATCTGGCGGGATCAGTATGGAGAGTATGCGCAGCTTTTGGCAATTGGGTGATGAGCTTCGTAATCAATCGAAGGTCTCAGAGGATCACAAATGGTCAATGGTTGCCTCGAAACTAGCAGAGACCAGATCAAAAGCTGAGCGGAGGAACAACCTCGATCTCTCCAAGGGATCAGCTGAAATACGGCCAAGGGACAACTTTTTTACCCAAGATGACAACAAATTCGACACCTTTAACTTCAACATGTTGAATGTAGATTTGAAAATGACGGAAAATCCGAGTAAAACTTCATTTACGAACGGAAATTACAATATGAATGCCGCGTATCAGAAGAATTATGGCAACAACTTGGTAAACAATATCAATAACATCAACGGTAGCAAGTTTAGTCTCAACAGTCTGAGCAAAGAGCTCAACAACAATACGAACAACAACAATGATAATACCAATTCGAGTGGACCCGACAAAAGGTTTAAGACTCTGCCTGCAGCTGAAACACTCCCTAGGGATGAGGTGCTCGGTGGTTATATATTTGTTTGTAACAATGACACCATGCAAGAGGACTTGAAGCGGCAGTTGTTCGGTAATCAGACTCTCTCTCTCTCTCTCTAAGCAATTGTTCATTGTGTAAATATAGTAGATAGATTGTTATGTATCCACAATCATTTGGATGAAATCATTCATCTTTCTGACATTATGTTAGAGATTAGAGATGTGTTGTTAAAGACGTAATAATAAATGATATTCCTTTTTTCCCCCTTAAATAGGGTTGCCACCAAGATATAGAGACTCCGTTCGAGCAATAACACCCGGCCTACCATTGTTCCTGTATAACTACACCACTCATCAGCTACATGGAGTTTTTGAGGTTTGTCAACTTCTGCTGCCTTATTTGTTGTACTTGTATGGATTTGTATCACACCTTGGAATTTTTTCTAAGATTTTGATGTGTACTCATAGGCAACGAGTTTTGGAGGTTCTAATATCGACCCTACTGCTTGGGAAGACAAAAAATGCAAAGGAGAGTCGAGGTTTCCTGCTCAGGTATGATTGAGCGGGTTTAAGAAATGTTCAATTACTGTACATAATCGACATGTTATGCTTAAAAACGAACTATGTAGGACTATCTAAAAGATTTAGAGAAGAGATATTCTGGGTAATATGTTACGTATGATCTTTGAACCTAAGGTGGCCATCTGACTGGTGCATTTATTTTTAAATTTACTGGTCAAACCTGTTGCCTGTATTTTTTGTTTTGTAACAAGTTTGCTCTATAATCACCGGTAAGTAGTGTTTTTTAGAAGTCTGCTTAGAAACTACAATCTGGGGTTTAAGCAAACAACGTTAACGGGATTTTGTACTCACTTTTTGACAGATGATGTGTTACTCTTAACATAACACTAACACACTGTTAACGATTCTTACATGTTATTTGGAGACTTTGAGATATCACCAAATCAGATGATGGTGCAAAAACAACGTTTCTTGATGTATCACCCTCGAATAGCTAGTTCACACTTAAGGTTATATCTCATGCTACATGTTCATGTCATGCCTGGTTTAGTTATAGGAACGAGTCTAACATAGAATTTGTCTATCCTACCTATATGAAAGTATGACTAGTCAAGGCAAACAGTCTTGCTCATGGAATTATATGCAACGGTATCACAGTTTTATAAGCACATGGCATGGACATTAACATACGCATGAAACATTATTACATGGGTATGCATCAGTGGGCAGATTAGCCTGACTCACTTGGATATGATTCTTTGATCAGTTTGATGCGTGAGCATTATTTATTAGACTTTCAATTTAACGCTCTGTTTGTCTGCATTTGTATCAGGTTAGGATTCGTGTTCGTAAACTTTGCAAGGCCTTGGAAGAAGATTCATTCAGGCCGGTCTTGCACCATTATGATGGACCCAAGTTTCGCCTTGAACTCTCCATTCCAGAGGTATGGCGAAATACAAGTTTAACATACATATATTGTGGGTTTAAGTTGAATACTAACTTAAAAGGTGAGCAAACTAATATTTTACGGCGTAAAAGGAGGGACTGTTACACAGGAAAATGCTTGACATACATAATTTTGTATATAATCCATATACGTTATGAGGTGGCAATAAAGTCCTATTATTGTGAGTGGCAGATTTGACAATGTGACGAACCTTCGTGGTTTGTTTATTTTTGAATGAGTGGATAACAAGCTTCCACCACGATTATACAGAAATGGAACTTTGTTTTTCTTTATTATCAGTAGAAGAATTGGTTTTTATGAACTTCAAATAACTTTTGAAACTTTTGTGTTTTCGGAACAATCTAAATTAGGAACATTCTCCCTCAAATATAGCTTTACCAATGTCAAAGCATCAAGTTGAGTATTAAATATTTTTATATTTTCTTTTGCAATCTATCTGTATAATGAGTTTTATCCATATTGATATTGCAGACTTTGAGCTTGTTAGATCTATGTGAACGAACTTGCTTTTGAAAGCACTAGCTGCTGGCTCACTCACCGCTCAAGTGTTTTTAGTGTGTTATGTGATCATGGTATGTTTTAAGAGCTTATGTTTCGTAGGTTTTCCTTATGAGCGTAAGCTTGGGAGTTTTAAATCTGGTGTGAGAATCTTCTCAAAAAGTAGAGAAGTTTGTAGCAACCGACCAAATAAGTTGTGTGCCTAATACTCCAGTATATGGGACAAGGAATGCTGGATTGAAAGAAATCTATTGCAACTGTCTAATGTAATGTTATTGTCTCAGCAGTTGACAGCCTTGTAATGTTACTGTATTGTGTAATAAAAATTTCTTTACCGCTGTCGTGTCGTATTGTATGTCGAAATACGATTTTGTTTTCAAATTTCGAGTTATCGATGATACTAAACCAGGAAAGCTGAAATTTGTCTCTCGGTACTTGATCAAAATATTGGATTGTTTTTATTTTGTTTGTTGATGTGGTTGCCCTACTATTCGTCCACAATATATGGCGCATAAGAATCAGTTTTCGAATTTATTAGTTTGTAACAATTTGCAGAAGATTGCAAGTCTGATGCATTAAAAAGTATTTTGACATTCTCTCAAGATTCAATAGTATTCCTTTTAAGCTCATTTTAAATAACACGATACATGACTTTGACATCCTATTGGTTAAGATTCAAAATTTGAAGACAACTTGAGCTGCTATGGAGTTGGAATTTGTGTGCTAGTGACAACAGTTTGATTCTGTATAAATCTGTAGTCTTACCTTTTGAACTGTTTACAGTGATACTGATGAAGTTCATGCATTTATATATCTTCATGTCAATCTATGCGCCTTCTCGAAAGCATCTTTTATAAATGACATGCTCCATAATTAATGGCATTAAGATTAAAATCACAATAATATGTAACTTGTCAATATTGCTCCTAGATCAACTCTACAGGCCATACATATCCCCTCATCATTACCATATGCTCGCTTCCAGAAATTAATAATCCATACTGTAAACATGCTTCAAAATAAAGAATAAGATGATGAGTTCTTAATAAATGGTATATAATCTTTCCTATAAAGCATGGCAAGAAGTCAAATTGGCAATAACAACCATCTTTCTCCTTCTCAATCTCCAACAATTCTCTCATGGACAAAAAGCCCTCCCAATCCGTTAACCCGGCTGAGAAAACAACTACCTAGCAAGGGAAAACAAAACGACAACAAAACTCACAAATGGAGTACAATGACTTAGATCACCTATTATCTTCGATTCTTCGTCATAGCTTTCTTTGGAACTATATGTTACTTTAAAATGTTCGGACCCAGTGCTAAAGAGATTACGATATCACTTATACCTCTTATGGCAATATTGATTATCACTGGCGTGCTTATTATCTTCTACCAACGAGATATGCAGGAGCCTCAACCTCGAGGGCCAGGAATTGGCGACGAACATTTTGAAATATATTTAGACCAACTCCTGAGTTTGAACAGACTCATCCGAACCACCCTTACCACTTTTTAAGTTCCTGTAAACAGACATTTAATTGATGTTTTAATTCAAGAAATAAACGCTAAATAACTCGAACAATATCAGGATTTACAACAAAGTGTTGCGAAATCATAGCAAATTGTACACAGCTTCCTTATGAAGAAACAAGCTTAAAGAAGATAACCGGAACGGAAGTTAGGAGCTACATGATGTCTTAATTCTTTATAGCAGTCAATCAATGTGCTTAAGATTTTCGTTTACTTATTTCTAAGAAAACTCAAGTTATAAGTACACGAGTTTACGTTATTTTCAACACTTGGTGTTTGATAAAAGAAAGCTATGTAGCTTTACTAGAATTCAGCGTCTACCTCTTTGAAGCTTGATAGTAGTAAAAAAGGGCATCTTTCGCCAACTTTGATTGCTTTGCTGTGGAACGAGGAACCATTGCCGTGGACTCTTATCACTAGTATGAATAACCAATCAAATTTTTATCTGTCTTAGCGATGTTTTGCGTAACACAACGCAATATTCCATTCCGTATCTATAATTTAAATACAATTTAGAACAAAATCAGTTATCACCATCTACAAGGCTCCACCCAGGAGTTTTCTTCAACTTATCAACCTTCATCCTGTCTCTTAACCTCGCGACATCCTCCCACCGTCCCACCTCTGCATACATATTTGACAAAATTACATATATCCCATGATTATGAGGCTCTAAAACAAGCATTTCCTCGACCACTCTTTCAGCAACATCAATATCACCGTTCTTATTACAAGCTGATAACAATGCACCCCAAATTGCTATATCAGCCTTCCAGATCATTCCTCTTATAAGCTCCTCAGCCTCTTTCAACTTTCCACTGCGTCCCAAGATATCAACCATACAACTATAGTGTTCGATCTTGGGATCAATCCCGTAAACTCTTTTCATTGAATAGAAAAATTCACGACCTAAATTGGCAAATCCAGCGTGGCAACATGCAGATAGAACCCCAATAAGCGTGATATCATTTGGAACAAAATTTCCCTTCTTCAATTCTTCAAAAAGATTAAAAGCTTCTTTAGCATGTCCATGAGAAGCCAATCCACAAATCATCGCATTCCACGTTGCTACGTTTTTTTCAGACATCCCCTCAAAACACTTTTGAGCCATGGAAATGGCGCCGTTTTTGGCATACATATGGACCAACGCGGTTCCTAAAATAACACCAACTTGCAACCCTTTCTCTTTCATAAAAGTATGTATTCTTCCCCCCAGATCTAAACATCCCGATCGAGCACAAGCCGACAACACAGAAGCCAAAGTTGCCCCATTCGGCTCAAAACCACTTACAACCATCCAATCAAACAACCCTAAAGCCTCGTCAGCCCGGTTATTCTGAGCGTACCCACATATCATCGTAGTCCAAATACTCAAATTCCTATTAGGCATCTCATCGAAGACTTTCCGAGCACACCTCAATTTTCGACAAACAGAGTACACCCTCGCTAACCCATTAGCCACGTGTAAATCCGAATCGAACCCATATTTAAAAACATGGGTATGCACCTGTTTACAGAACTTTACCAAACGCAGAGTCGAACACGCCTTGAGTAGAAAAGGAAAGGTGTGCTTACCTGTGTTGAAATATTCTATAAATTTGATTCCTTGCAAAAATAACACTGTAACACTCAATTAAAACCACATGAAGGATTGGGAATGTTGAAAAATGTCAATATTGTAATAATTAGAAGAGAAAAACTTACTAAAAGACCGAGTCTTTATTACTAAAGATGGTAACTTTTCTGCTAATATTATGTCAAATCAAAGGTCACGGGTTTAATTCTTCACAAATACACATTGTAACACTCCTAATGGATGAGGAATGCTGAAGTATAATGTAAATAATTAAAAAAATATCCTTACTAAAAGTATGAGCCTTTATTTACAGTTAATATAAGTAAAACGGTTGCACAGTTAACAGTCCGACCTTTGTTAAAAACCTGATAGTACGTAATGGATGAGGAATGTTGAACAATACCAATAATGCAAGACTAATTACAAAAGTTACCCTTACTAAAAGATCGAAAAACTGGTAAAACTCAGCTGATGTATAATATCAAATCATAGGTCATAGGTCTAATTCTTCACAAAAAACCAGTGTTCTAGAAAGCGACCCCTAGAAGACTAGGTTATTAGTCATGATTAATCGGCTTAGGAGGTGATTAAGCGGAATTAAGCGAGATTATGCATGGACTACAAGACCAATTAAGGGTAGGTTATTTTATAGTAGAAAACCAACAATAGAAATGAGGATAAGTAAGTAAAATTAAAAAAAAAAAGGGAAGGAAGTAAAAAACCGGGTCGGACACCGAGGCTGAGCATATGGATGTAGAGAGAGAAGGAGTGGGAAGGTGTTGATGACGTGGCGTTGGCACGAATAAGGGTGTTGTAAATAAAAGAGTCATGTGTGAGTGAAGATACTATCATTTGTGCATGTAATTCTTTTATTTGTCTTCCATTTTTGCATTTCTCTGCTATCACAAAATACATACCCCCTCTCATCCTCATCCCCATCCCCATCCCCATCATCATATCATCTCATCATCATATTCATATTCATATTAATATATTTATTCAACATGATGAAGAATCAATAAGTTTATAATATATATATACTCTTTTATTTAGTTTTTATGTCACTCGTAAATATTATAAATTTAGTCCTATACTCATTTAATTCCCCATTTATTATACATTGTAAAACCATGATACGTGAATAACTTGTATCAAAATTATGAATAAAATTTTTCAAAATTAATGGTTTAAATATTAAATTACAATGTATAGCTATAACTATCTAAAAATCTTACCAAACTTTTTTACCCACTGATGTGAAGGAGTAGATGGACCAATTATAAATTAAATAAAAATACTTATACTCCTGATTTAGCTTTGATTTTTTTTTTTTACCGGCCACATTATCTGGTAGGGTTTTTTGATTGCTATATCATTTATCTAAATTATACTCCTGATTTAGCTTTGAAAATTTTTCATTACAACAATTTTAATATATGTTATAAATCGATCAAAATTACAACTAATTTCGTAAATGGACTAAATAAGAATGTACTAATTTTTTTTTTAACAATTAATAACGGGATGAATCCCGTGACATGATAGAAACACCCACAGTGAGCTCTCTCTCTCTCTCTCTCACACACACACACACACACTATATAGATAGATAGAGAGAGATAGAGAGAGATATAAATAAAAGAAGGAGATGCCAGGAATAATGGGTCCATCGGAATATTCAGAAGAACCATCTCGTCACCCTTCCCTCAAAATCAATTCCAATGTAATTCCCCCCCTTTTTTCTCTTTTTTTTTTTGAAATTATTAGTAAAATGTATCCCTCTTTATTTCTCTTCATTTTCCATTAAATTATACACATCCTTATCCTTTCTTGTTTTATCTTCTAACCTATTATTTTTTTAATTTTATTTTATCCTTAATTGAATATTAACTACCATAAAAAAAAAAGGCTTCTTGGTTCAGCATGTTCTCTATTATTACTGTTGGATTTATTCTGAATTCATTGTTATAAATATGCATTTATCTATAGATGCAAAAATATTGTTTCTTGTCGAAAACAGACACGAATATTGCTAAAAGAATTTGGATGTACATATGTGGTGCAGGAGCCGTTTAATGCTGAGCCACATCGTTCAGATTTGATTGCATCGTATGTGACACCGGTGGATTTCTTTTACAAGAGAAACCATGGACCGATTCCCGTTGTCGATGATATTCAAAGGTTGCATTTTCTGGCCTTGTTTGCCTGCAATCTTATTTACTTTTTTGTTTTTATTATAAGTCGTTTTTTCCTAGCCTCATACTAAAATCTAAAAAAGTTACTGCCAAAAGTTAATATTTTTCATTGGTTGGAGCTTTTCTTAGTTTTTTGTTTGTTTGTAAATATAAGTTGTTTTCTCAGCCTCCTAATAGAAGCTAGAAACAAGCTGTATTCTATTTGATTGGCCAGTATGAAAATATTTACTTTGTTTATTTTCTTGTAAAAGATAGGATGAAGACTTGCTATACTTTAGTATGAAACGAAGGAAGTGTACAAAATGCATATTTAACTAAAGCCTACACTTGGGTTTTCAACTTTAAAAATTGGATTTCATTCCGTAATTGGGTGTTTGTATCGAGCTGTGCTTTTTATACTTTTACTGCTTTTAAGTAGACTTGTTACTATGAACTCTGAAAATTCTACCTGAATCATATTAATGAATTACACACACACATACACACACACTCATCTTTTTATACTCAGCCTACACTCTAAGCGTCAATTATTGACTAGTGGAGCTCTCGGAAAAACTTTATTTACTTTCCTGGTTTTATAAGATTGATCAGGAATCAGGAAATTTTTATTAGTTTTCAAGTGGTTTACTGTATCACATCGCCTATGCAGATATTGCTTTACTATATCCGGTTTAACTGACAATCCTAAACAGCTGTTTATGAAGGATATATGGTAAGTGTTGAGTTTGTACATTTTGGCTTATCTTCGTTTCTTATGTGACATTGTTTAAATGGAGAACTTACCTTTATAAACAACAGGAACCTTCCAAAATACAATGTTACTGCTACTTTACAGGTACTTTACAACCAGAAGTTTTTTGTGAGATTGAATTTTTATTTAGTTCGTTGGAGTTAAGAGGATTACTTTTTTATGGTTGTAAAGTGTGCTGGTAACAGAAGAACTGCAATGAGCAAATCCAAAGCTGTAAGAGGCGTTGGCTGGGACATTTCTGCTCTAGGCAATGGTTGGTGTGTTATATATTTTTCCCAACTTCAATAAATTAAATAACTTTTCAAACATGTTAGAAACAGAGAGATTCTAGAATAGTGCGTCAAAAGTATACACCTAAACTAGCAACCAATTCATACAAAAATGTTGTAGTTACAGCTTTAGGTTTAGTTATTTAGATGATGTTGTATTGTCTCATATTAGCAACCATGCTTTATTTTAGGTCATTCTTTATGACCTTTTTCATAATTTTGCATATCAGCTGTTTGGGGTGGTGCTAAACTAGCAGATGTTCTTGAGCTGATGGGAATACCTAAGTTGACAGGTGTTACACCTACGGGTGGTCAACATGTCGAGTTTGTTAGCATTGATAAGTGTAAGGTAATGTAACTCCTTTCCTGAAGAGATAAAAGAAAAAACCCGTTAGCTCAACTCCTGTTGGTCGAATTCCTCATTATTTGTTGGTGACTTAGGCCTTCTTCGGTTGCAGCTATTAAGCGTAATTTTTCTCTTTTTGTTGCTTAAAAGCTGGACTGCATTCGGTCTAACAGCTTAAAAGCTGTGTTTTTACCTTTTTTTTTTTGGATTTTTGCCTAAATGACCTAGAAGCTTAAAGCTGGAACCTAGTCTGTTCTTGTACTGAAAACCCCAGCTTATTTGCTTGAACTTGGTAACTAAATAAGCCTGAACTTGTATCCTCAAAATGATACAAGCCTTAACGTGGATGAACCTAGCTTCTGATACTAAAAGAGAATCTGTCTTATTTGCTAGAAGTTGTAACTACCGATACTGAAAGAATCTAGCTAGTTTGCTTGAAAGCTGCAGTCAAACAAACGATTAATTTGGATTCTTACAACTGCAGGAGGAGAAAGGGGGGCCTTATAAGGCATCAATACCATTAATTCAGGCAACTAACCCTGAAGCTGATGTGTTACTTGCATATGAAATGAATGGAAAGGTAAATGTATCTAAATAAGTTTTTAACACAATCCTCATGAGATTGGGTGTTAGATAGTAGGGTAAATTACCACTAAATGACATATTTTGGACTTCATTCCTATTCAGTTACAAGAGATTCATTCTTTTCCCTCCAAATTTAGAGCTATTTTTGATGGGAATGAACTTTATTGAACTAATATTTTAATTGGTCTGTTCAATAAATTGATTTTATTTTTTATCAGCAAGCACTTCAATGTACTGATTTTTAGTTGCGCCTCGATGTTCAATAAGCTAGTTTCATTTGAATTCACTTTGGCTCTGTTTGTTTTAAGGGGAAAAGAGTGAGGGAAAACATTTTTGCGGAAAATTGGGTTTTATGGATGATTGGTTGATAGGAAAATAAGAAACTAAGGAAAATATTTTCCATCTCTTCAGGAAAACAAGGGAAATTAATTTACCCAAAAATGGGCGGAAAACATTTTACTCCGTGAGGGAAAACATAACGTTTTCACAAAGATATATATTTTATCCTCTTTATGTAGGTTTTTTTTTGCTTTTTAATTAAAAAAGTCGTGGGTGTTTGATATATTAGCTTTTTTAAATTTTCAAAAGTTAGCTTTCACGAAAAAAGCTCAAAATCAGAAAAGTTAGGAATTTGTCGACTTCTTAGCTTTTTTACACATAAAAATCACCAAAAGTTAAAATTTTCCATTTAAATAATTTGGTATATTTCCATGTCACCAATAAGTCAAAATAAGTGAAAAATGACTTATTAACAAAAATAAAATTTAAGTCATTTATAGCTAAAAAGCTAGAAGTGACTTATTTTAAGCAAGCTTTTTTCTTATTGTTTTTTAAAAGCAGCTTATTTTGAGAAAGTTTTTTTTCATTGTAAAAGCAATTTTTCTACTACAAAAGCCGATGCCAAGCGTGCCATTAGTCAAGAAATTTCCATGGAAAATCCAGTATCGCCAAACACTCAATAAACGAATAGAGGTAAAACAATCTCCATGGAAATAATTTTCCTGGAAAATATTAGGGAAATTATTTTCCCGGGTAAATATTTTCCGCCCGAACAAACATAGCCTTTAAGAAACCGACTTTGGGTATGATTACTGAATATTATGAAGTAGCAACTGAGTAGGAACAAAAATTCCTACTAACAAGTTCAGAATATGTCGCTTAATGGGAACTGTCCCTGGATCGGAAAATGCGGATTTATACTATTCTGACTGACATAAATTTTGGCCTGTTAAACATTGCAATTAAGAATTTTTCTAGTATACATGAGCTTCTGTACTTGATAAATAATCCTTTTATCGTTCGCAACTTTTGGCTATTATATTGTTAGGAATCGAATACACTTCCCAGTAAATCAAATAGAACTCAGTGACTTAGCCGTTAAAAACTCATTAAAACAGTAACACTATAACTTTTTGGAGGCTGAATATTCTTCATTTAAATTGCAATATTTGAAGTATAGGTAGGAAAATTCAAGGATATATTAATGCTTAAATTAAAGATAAAAAACGTACATTTGCACCAGTTATTTCATAATCCCCTAAGCACCAGAAAGCATTCTATTTATACTAAACTAATTTCTAATGTAGTCCAAAACTTTCACTTATTTGCAAAAGACTCCCGTCTGTTGTTAGCATGATCAGTTTCACCTTTTATTACTTTACTCTAAACATTCCCGTCTATCCAACATGAACAAATTGGATCCTTTACATATATCCTCTGTCTATGAAACATAACAGAAAAGAAAATGAGATACAAGACCTTTTTCCATGTAGGTTTCAAACATTATTTCTCTCTGATTTAGTTTATTGTTATTTTTTCCTTTTTAAAGACTCTAAACAGGGACCATGGGTATCCCTTACGAGTTGTTGTTCCGGGTGTTATAGGTGCCCGTTCTGTCAAGTGGTTAGAATCCATCAACATCATTGCTGAAGAATGCCAGGTTAAATTGCTCTCATCTTCTATTTCATTTGTCAGTAAAAATTTTAGGTATTTAATGGGTAGTATTGTCGTAGCTCTCAGTTCTTGCTTTTCTTCTCCTTTTTACTACTTTGGGCGAGGAGTATGTACTTCTGGAAACATAATTGGCTTCATGACATGTACTAATCTATAGGTGGAAAAAAGAAGTTACGTCAATGGGTTAATAGTTTTTTACTTTATTAAGTACTGGTTTGGTAGGTTCTGGAAAAGTAAAAGTGCCCTTTCTGAACCAGTTTACTTATTAGTTTTTTTTTTTGTGGACAACCAATTTAATTATTAATGGTTTATTGACAGGGTTTCTTTATGCAAAAAGACTACAAAATGTTTCCACCTTCAGTTAATTGGGAGAATATCAACTGGGATACAAGAAGGCCACAAATGGATTTCCCTGTTCAGGTAAATCCATTGGTTTATTCTCCCTCAGTTTGGTCATTAATTGGCAATTCGTTATTTTTCTGCTTTTTTCGTTTTCTTTCAACTAATCAACTTTTTCTATGAATTGTGTGTGAATTATAAAGTGTATGTAATATCTCCTTATTTGTTTGACAATTGACAGAGTGCAATTTGTTCCTTGGAGGACGAGATAGTTGTAAAGCATGGAAAGGTAAATCATATACACACGTCAGATTCTGTAATCAAATTAGTATCTCCTACTTTTCTTTGTGTACCATGCATGTGCCTTGTTATTGGTTGCAAAATATATGAAACTTATGTGCCATCAACTTTCAGTAACAAAATAGGATTTCTAGATGTTACCTCCACGTAATTTATGCCAGCATTTTTACGCTAAACAAACACCTTACCAAGTGTTTTATTGATGACATGATACTAAATTTTTGCAGATAACCATTAAGGGATATGCTGTATCAGGAGGTGGGCGCGGAATTGAAAGAGTAGATATATCCATTGATGGTGGCAAATCCTGGGTAGAAGCAACAAGGTACCAAAAGCCTGGAATTACCTATATTGCCGATGATACGAATAGCGACAAATGGGCATGGGTATTCTTTGAGCTGACCACCGATGTTCCAAATAATGTCGAGATTGTGGCAAAAGCGGTAAGTCTTAAGACTTCTCTTCACATCAGGTTTGTTTGGTTGCAGCGTCTAAGCAGTAAGCTCAATCTTGTTACGATGAGAAAAAAGCTGGCGTCGACCACAGATTAGAGCTTCTATCTTTTTCAAGACAAGGAACCAAAAAATCTCAGCTTTCCAGCTGATTTACTAATTGGCAATTGCAGTCTTGACTTTTAAGAGAAAACCCCCAAAAGGCTTAGTTAAAAAGCTGCAATTAAGATGTCGCATAATTTATTTCATAATCGTAACTCTTATTGAAAATGCCAACTTGTGCTATATATGGACAGGTGGACATAGCAGCAAATGTTCAACCAGAAAGTGTCGAGAGCATTTGGAACTTGCGAGGAATTCTGAACACCTCGTGGCATCGGGTTAATGTTCGTGTTGGCCATTCTAATATGTAGTATGGCATTGGCATGTATCAAAATGTCCACATTAATAAATATGTATCATATTAATTTGTGTTTTATCTTTAAATGGTACAATGGTTTTTCGGATTGAAAAGGAATTCTCTGGTTTTGCCAAGTACTTGTTTTGTGATTGTAAAAGCAACTTTTCCATAATCCATACTACTGGGATGTTATATTTGTATGCAGTTTGTTCCTCAAATTAAAGCTCAAGTAATGATCCTATGCCTTTGCCGTGACTTATTAATGGATAAACTATAAACCATTTATGACGCTTAATCGACAGTCTCTTTGCTGATTCATAAGAACATAAAGTTGCAGTTAATCGGCATAGCTTACTTAGCCTATCAAATTAGGTAACTTGAGTGAATATTCCCCTCAGCAGATAACAGTAAATCCTGATGAAAACATACTTTCATTTTAAATCAATAACACCTTCAAATTTATCTTTTCTTGTTAACCTTGTAATTAAATGGCTCTTTTCACCTTATTAATTATATGGCATAGTTTTCTTCAATGAATTATCTTTTGAACTTCGAACTATTTTGGCAGAAATAAGAAGGATACCACAAAAGAACGGTAAACGGGTGTCTCAGACCACTCACATTAGTTTAAGTACGAAAATATTGTTCTATACGCATCAGTTTCTTTATCCATTATCTTAAATATGCATGAACTCAAATATCACTCAAATATAAGCGATCAATATGTTTTCTTATAATTACTGCTTATTTTTCTCTTATTCTTTCTCATTTATTTATAATTTTCACATATAAATTAATAAAATAACAAAAATATGAGTTGCATAGTTGTGATATAAAAATTTATAAAAAAGATGATAATTTGTATAAACCAAAACATTTTCTTATAAGTTGTAAAAATGTACTTTTTACTTTAAATACGATAAAACTTGTAAGTTATTTAATGTGGTTGATCTAGTAAATTAATTTGGATTGAAAAAAATTGATAGAAGTATATTAAAATATAGTAATATTTAGTTACGATAATAAATTTGATAGGAAAACTGAAAATTGAATAAAGTTAAACTGTTACTCTAAAAATATAAAAGTGATATTAATTAAGTTAAATATGAGAAAAAATGTAAAGAAACTGGTGAGTTTGATCAGGAAACTAACAGAGAATATAAAATGACTTTTGTGGTTGTCCATGATAAATAAGGGGTTCTTTTAGATCAGAAATCAAATAATGGGGCATGTGTTTAATTTTTATTCAAACTTCAATGGGTGTTTTCGAATTAAATTACAAACTACGAGAGTATAAAAAAATGATACAGTAGTATTTATTACAAAAAAAAACAAAAAAACACCTAACACTTTTAACACTCTCTCACCGTCACCCAAGCATACCAAAATACTAGATGAAATGGAGATATATATAAATTAATCTGAAATGGAGATATATATAAATTAATCTGACGAGATGGCGTTTCCTAATATTAATTTTTTGAAACAAACAGTTTATAAATAAAATAAAACGTTGATTTAAAAAGAAAAAAAAATCACAAATACATATAAAAAAAAACGATAACATGACAAAAAAATGACCTTATAAACATGACCAAATGTGCTCCATATATATATAGAGAAGCTATTATACTTACTACGTGGTACTATATATCTTTCTCCTTCCTCTCCCTCTGTTAAAAAAAAATTGGC
Organism: Primula vulgaris; assembly: GCA_963920805.1. Classification (NCBI taxonomy): domain Eukaryota; kingdom Viridiplantae; phylum Streptophyta; class Magnoliopsida; order Ericales; family Primulaceae; genus Primula; species Primula vulgaris. Next base: position 366,669 of record OY987217.1, read on the forward strand.
GATGAACAAGAAAAGAAACAAATTGCAAAAAAATAAAATATATATATATATCTCCACTTTCTAAGTAAGATCACTATTCCTCTCTTTTTGAACTAGTTCTTTTCTTGTTATTTCTTTTCCTCCCGGTGCTTCTTGCTAATTTCCAACTAGGATAAATATTACTAGTAACACTTTTTCTTATTTGAGTTTTTCTACTTCTTTTTGGTTTAATTAACCAATTATGATAATGTTATAAGTAATTAGAACTCGTGATTAATACGAATATGCAATTGCTCACGCCAATTTATTGTTGTCTTTTGCAATTAATGTTTTTCTGGTTTAATTGATTAGTAATGACTATCCGAAATAAGGTAGACCATCATTACCATCTAAATATAAAAATACATAAGACAACTATCCGAAATCATCCTGGAATTCCGGGAGAACTGGACGTGAAGAATTACGTTTATGTTCAGAATATCTAAACTATTAGTACACTAGTTTGCACTTTTATTGATTGACTATACTTTTATTGGGATTCATTTAGGTGATTGCCGTTGTGTTATGGTTTGCATCACTTTTTTTACTCTTATATCATGCATCACTTTTTCGTGTCATGTTTAAATTGGAGATATAAATCTCATAACTCCTCAGCGAATAAACATTGAAATCAGGACACATCAGTCTACAACTGCGTAGTAAAGAAACAATAAGTCATGGCCAACCTCACTCGACGATATATATGAAACCGAAAAAAGTAATATTTGGGTATCGTTAAAAATTTACCAAAATTGTTATGTTTTCCAATTTAGTGTTTGCAGTTGAAAATTTGTGAATGTTTTCTCTCGTGTTAATTTAGGTTTGTTTACTGTTTGACATAATTAATGTTTAGTATATAGCTTCGACACGGTGCTTGTGTCCCGACCAGTCAGAAATGCTTATTGACTGACTTCGATTCAGGTCACTTGTTTCTTCTATTTCATGGATATTGGCACGGTGCTTGTGTCCCGACTAGTCAGAAATGCTTATTGCCTAACTTCGATTCAGGTTATACTTGTTTCTTCTATTTCATGGATATTTGCTGTTGGTGAACTAAAAAAAAATTAATGATTAAGTCTTCTTTTTCTGGATGATTGCCACATCTCAACTGTTTTTATTTTCCCAACTGATTATGCTTTCAATCATCGTCTATGTTTTTAGTCTCTATGACCTATTTTTGATTTAGTATAATGAACTAACAAGTTTACTGATTAGTATATTGGACTAAATGAAAACTTTCGATGTAATACTTGCCGTCCAAACTGACAATTATTTAACCTCCTCCGCCGCTTCACTTATATTAACTTATATTAACTTTTATCCAGTTTTATTTTCTTTCTAACCTCATGGCAGACCAGCCTTCCTCCAACTATTTATTTTCCAAGCCCTTAATTGAGAGTTTTGTGAACGGAAACCGAATTTTCTTGTGTTATTATTATGAAGCTAGGTCAGACTTCCCACACTTATACTCACATAGTATAAGAGAACATAAATAAAAAGAGAAAGACTTTCATATTGTATTACTGACAGAGGAGGGGCTAGTCCCTCTAAACAATTCTAAGCAATAATCTAGGTCCTTGTTATTTGTCCTACATTCTAGAATAGGAAAAAATACGGTTAGTATATCGTTCTATCAGTTGGTAACGATTTAGGTATTTTACTAACACTTTTAACAATTCAGATACTAATTTACGAAATCTGTCACAATTGGATAACTGCCTACCGTCAAACAAAATGATCAAATTGCACTCACATTCTCTTGGTTATCACGGGAATATGAACAGTTTACTACCCTATACTTTACCAAAAATTTAATTTTCTCCCATCTACTCTACTTTGTTCATTTTAGGGTTCTGTACAATATCAATACATTCAATTTTGTACCTCATCCGTCAATTTCTTCACAAAATGGACGACACGTGCCTGCACATAACTAAATTCTATTAACTTCTTTTAACGACAATGGTATTTTGGTCATTTATAACATAAGTCCAATAAAAAAATAAAAAATAAAAATAAAATAAAGACAATGGACAGAATAATACATTTTTCTATTTTCGGTTCATCCAAATTCTTACAAAACATAAACCTAACTTATAAAAACAGAAAAAGTTAGTCGCGTGTCTTTATTTTATTTTTATTTTTATTTTTTATTTTTTTATTGGACTTATGTTATAAATGACCAAAATACTCTGGTCGTTAAAAAGAGTTAATAGAATTTAGTCGCGTGCAGCCACATGTCGTTTATTTTGTGAAAGAATTGACGGATGAGATACAAAATTGAGTGGATTGATATTGTACCGGGCCCTAAAATGAACAAAGTAGAATAGTGGTAAAGTACACGGTAGTAAACTATTCATATCCCGTTATCTCGTGATAAGTGCAATTTTGTCAGCATACATAAAAAAAAATAAATCCCCAAACGTGAGATATAACGTTTGCAGCTTTGTCGATTTATGTTGTTAGTCTCTTAATTGGACGAAATATCATAATTTAATATTTCAATTGTTAAAAATGGTACTTCAATACCTAAATTGTTAACCACTGATAGTACAGTAAATAAAAAAGAGAGAGATCTCCAAGAAACAATAGAACTCTCGAGAAGCTACCGGACATTCATATTTTCTTTCAGAAAGTTCCAGAACTCAATCTATTCCTCTGTGCCATCTTGGTTTCAATTATGTCGCTATACACGATTATCATTCCATGTGGCGTCCCCCGGAAGAAAGTACGAGACAATTTTTAGCTTGTTTGCTTCTCTAAGGCGGTTTTTGTTCTCCATATTAACATCGTAAGTGTAACAATGAAGGGTAATGCAAGGTCACTTGATATAATTGTTTTACTGTAAGCAACTTTGTGCAATTAAAAGAGTTGGACGTAATTTTTATTACGTTGGTGCGCTATAACAAGTTTGTATATGAAACTAAAGGGACGTCGATGTAATTAACTCAAAGATTGCGAGAGAAAAACTACTTCGAGGTAAAAGATGCAACGAGCAAACAATTTACCATTATTTTTCGCATACCTTAATGACATCTTTCGATCACCACTTTGACCTTTTTTAATTAAGAAAAAGCACCATGGCAAACCTTTTTCCTAATATTCCGCAGTATTTTAGTAAAAAATAGAAACCTTCACTAAACTAAAGCTTGAAACTCTTAAATGATATTTCCTTCACGTTACAGCTTTAGATGAAGAATTAAGGAACATAAAAAAAAATACAGATCATAAAGCTGCTGATTAGATGAAGAAGAAACATATGAAAACACAGATTATAAAGCAATTCTAAAACTCATAAAAACAAAGTCTAAACGGGCAAATACATCTTGATGAAAGTATTATGAAAACAAAGAAGATACAACTACAATTCTAAAATGAGCACAACCACCACAGGCACAAGTACACAACACGGTGACCCAATACAGAGTACATAAAACTACTTAATGTCTAAATATCACTTTTCATGGTACAAACTCGATCATCCTCAAGGGGCAATCAATAAGGTGAATTACAAATCGTAAATCTGCATTGTCAAATAGTGTTGCCTAAAATCTTACAGCACTTTCATGTACTTCCAGGCCCTTCAGCAGCTGGTTTGCGATTCAGATACCGAATCACAGCATCTTCAACCCTATTTAATCAAATCCACAAAATATAGTTGCTTAGTAAATTAGAACATAAAATCATTAGCAATAACTTATGCATATCTACAAAACTGAAGGATTAGTACCAATTAGATGTTAACAACCTTGGACATTTGCAATATGTCATAAAAGAAGAATAAATGACAAAGAGAGACAAAAATCAAATCAGTCAAGCATAGGTATAGAAGAGACAGGTTGTTAGCATAGCTGGGGGTTTAGTTAAGTTATGTACCATATACTAAAAGCCACGAAAAAATTATTTGAGTAACCTATTATATCCCCTTATTATCAATCTAGTGCGTTGTTTTCTTTTCCATCCAACTACGAAACCAGGACGCTTGAGTAACCTATTAGTGTAGACTATAGCGTATTAACCTTAAGGAAAAAGACACAAGACGACATGTGGACAATTGTCCATCTAGTATTCAACGGCATGGTAATAAAACTGACACACGCAAAGTTTACGGTACTAACTAAAGCCGTATCACTTTCCAAAGTTAGTCATCTATCTATAACATGGAAATGGTTGTCCTCAACTGTTAAACGCAGATTTTCTGCTTTTTTGGGGTGTACTTGGTAAACTCCATACTTTAGAATAAAATAAATTGAGCACAGCAAGTAGCATAATCGTTTAGTACCCAAAAGACCCTTCCTTATTAACCCGAGCACCCGTATTTTTAAAAATGGTGAAAACTGCCTTTTTATAGATACATATGACAATATTAAACAAACAATTCATTATGTATAAGTCATGGGACACTTGCACTTTACCATAGACGTGAAAAGATGAAGTTATAACAACGGTGCGTACTTGCAAAATAATTATAAGTTATTCATCTATGTAGCTATTGAACGGTTTCCTATGTAAAATAAAACAGGATGCCGTGATAATATACAGCCGAGCTATGAGGGTTAATCTAATAAGTTCAGGTAATAAAAACAAAAAGAGTAATGGCCTGAAAAAAAATTAATATAGGCAAAACGTAATAGTAATCAAGCCAAGCACAAATAATGCTATTTTATGTTTTGGCAAATTCTGCTTTCGCTTCCAATATAATCATGACAATATAAACTAGTACCCATAATTCTAATATACTAGTGATTAAGATACAATACGCATACCATGGTTGATTGAAGAATTCCGACTTGCGCTCTTTCTCAGAACTACGACTCCCTTCACCCGCCACAACCTTCAAATCTCGGCTCTGAGAATCGACCAAAGCATTAATAAACTCAACCGGCGATTGGCTAAATCCCAGAAAAAAAGCCCGTCTCTTTCGGTGCTCGTGTATCTTCCTAATAGCACCACAAATTGCTTCGTCACAAGTCTCAATCTCCTTAGTTTTCTCTGTATTTGCCAACAACGCGCTCAACTCTCTCTGTATAGGGAAAGGTATATCCACCGCCACGTCATAGCACGTGTTCCCAGCCGGACTAACCCCGGAAAGCCTAACTTTATGTTCTAAATGTATAGGCTGGGGAGGAGCCAAATGATTAGAGATTTTCTGCGAAACTGCGGTGAATTTCACCTTTTCTTCACCAAATACTTTTTGTAATGGCGGGTCACAGTTGAAATACGAAGGGTCCTGAGCGCTTTGAAGTTTCCTAGCTTTTACATAGTGCCAAATAGCAGCTATGATCCTAGGACGAGTGTCGACCTCGATCCCTAAAACTTCTATTAACGGTGGGGAAAGTTTGAATTTTTCGGGAGTGTAACTCATTTCTAAACGTATACTCGCGATAAATTCTCTATCCCCTTTTCTCATAATTTCAAAACCCTCTTGAGGAGCGGGTGATCTAGCAGCATCCCACACAATAACATGATTTTCCGGATAGACCCTTTGATCTAAAGCAACCGTCATTCTTTTCACAAATGCCGAAAATTTCGGATAAACTGGGCTCGCCCTTTGAATCACAGTACCTTGTTCGGGGTCCATACCCTCGTCTAATATCCTCCCGATTATTTTCAAGGTCCAAGTAGGTGGATCTGCATTTGGCTTTTTAGGAATCGTCTGGGTTTGATTTGCAAACGTGTTGAATATATAGATACGTAGTGTCTTTTGAACGGAAGGAGGGTTTTTAACTGCTTCTTGGATATCGATTTTTTTCCGAATTAAAGCAGCATCTACTCGGGACTCGAACTCAAGGAGCTGAGTGTAGAGAGCGGATTCCGGCAAAATCGCCGCCACTCGCTCCTGAAGCTGTTTTTCTGGAACTTTTTGCTTCTTTTTTCGATTAGCGGACGAGAGTTCCAAATGTCTCATCGGGGAGACCGATGACGCGGCACCTGACGTGGCAGACGGCCTGACGGGAGGCTTCTGAACAGTCCGTTTTGCATTCGGGTTATTCAACGTGTTCATTAACGGAGAAGATGAGCCCAAGTTTGTGACACCACTGGACTGGGCTTGGGTAATGGCAAGGTTTTGGGCATGTAACTGGGCTTGTAAATGGGCCTGTGCTTGAGAGTGTCCAAGAGACTGTGAGTGACCCTGGGCTCTTAGATGGGCTTGGGCTAGAGCATGGGCCTGGGCATTAGCTAGCTGGGAGAGCTGGAACTGACCAGGAAAACCCGACCCAATGGGCTGCTGGGATTGGGATTGAGATTGAAGATGTGTGTTCTGATTTGAAGGCTGGTTCGAGGGTAAGTTTCCGAAAGGTGATGGACCACCGGCATTTTTTTGCGGATTATTGTTGTTAGAAGACATAGCTGTATGATATTGGAAATTCCCTAAACCCCTATAAAATCAAGACAAAATCCAAACACCAATTAATCTTCAAATCAAGAGCCTATTTTTTTAAGCCATTGTTGAATTTTAAGAAAACTGAACATTCTGTAAACCAGGAAATCCAGATATATCTAAAGACTTTTTAACTTTTAAAATTGAGTTTCTTCAAACCATGTGAATGAATGTACAAGAAAATACAAAAGGCCCTAATTTCCAGGTTAAAAGGGTCCGTCCAAAAGTCTAAACATTAAGATAAAACCTAAACAATTATCCTAAAAATGAAGTGTCTAATTTTAGCAAAAGAGTGATAATGTAGTAGAAGATATAAAGATCCCTAATCCTGAGGCAAAAAGTAACGTAAAATCCTAAAATTTAGATAGAGAAAACATTAAATAACCTTCAAATCAAGTGACTTATATTTTAATCAATACAGTAGAAAACAAAAGAATTCCTTAAAAGTGCGGTAAACTCTAAAACACCAATTGACCTTCAATTCGAATGACTTTATTTCAAGCAGATGAATGAATATACTAAAAGAAATGTCAAATTGGATCTTTGCGGTTTAAAAGTGGCCTAAATCAACATATTACAATAAACCTAAACAGCAATTAAGCTTCAAATTAAGTGACTTTATTTCTGAAATAAGTAAATGGATGTAGAAAAATACAAAAAAAAAACATACGCTAAAAATACCCTAAACCCTGAAATGTAGATAACAAAAACACCAATTACTCTTCAAATTAAGTAAATTTCATTTTAATCAATTTACCCAAGAAAAAAGGAACCCAATGATAAGGTTAAAAAAGTGCTGCCCTAAACCCTAAGATAAAGATAAAACCTAAAACAACAATTTCCCCTTCAAATTGAGTGAATAAAAAGAGTAAATAAAAATCCCACTTGAGGTTAAAGATTAAAATAAAACCCTAAAATTGAGATGAAATAATATTAAAAAAAAGAAGAAGTAATAAAGTGAGAGTAAATTCAAGTCATTAAAGTAATTAAAAAGTAAAAAATGATGAGGTAAAAGAGATACAAAAATTAGAATATACTTACACATACAAATCGACCTCCCTCTTTTACTCTCTCTCTCTCTCTCTCTCTGGCGAGATTATACAGAGGAAAGAAGAAAACACTCTCTCTGTGTTTTATATTTTCCCTAATTTGTTCCAATTTTAACTTTGAATTCTATTTTATTCTTCTACTTTCAATTATTCTACTTTTGGTCCCATATTTTTAGTCGTCACTGCTATTTAATATGGACGATAGCTGTGTTGGGTCCGGTTCGGTTTTTGGCATAACCGAAGCCGAAACCGAATATATTTTTCGCTTTTATTTTTTTGGTTTCGGTCTTTTTATTTTTTAGACCGAACCGGACCTCTTTTTTTTTGTCCGGTATTGGATTTTTTCAGGCTTTTCGGTAAATTTTCGGTTTTATTTTTGGTTTTTTCCGGATTTTCAGTTTTTTTCGGTTTGATTTTATTGTAAACCGAAATCGAGCAGAAAAAATTCATTTTTCCCAAGCCCTAATCTAAAGTGAGACGATGACACGTTTGATCATAGTACTATATTCTTGGTTTTGGATATTATCTTATATTAATCTTGCTATATTTTACTCATGAAATACCGGGAATTACGAAAAATTAACAAGTTAGCATACAAGTTTTATGATCCATAATTATGGTGCAGAAAAAAACATGTGTACTATAGTACTAAATATTCCTGTCACGTAGCTTCTTAAATTTATTTAATGAACAATCTAACATGAAGATTTATTTAATACATTGTCATCATCAGTTTATCGGTCAAACCATAAGTAAATTAATAACTGTACATATTATATCAGTATATATGTATATGAGACAAATTGAACTCTCAGTTCGAACAGTTTTTTTTTGTTTGTAACACATGCTACATTTATTTTTAGATTATAATTTTTTTAACAACTTTATCTTGAAGTTTACCAAGATGAGGACATGAACCCCGCTATCTTTATACGTAAATAATTCTTTTAAATTTTGTTTTCATAGATTTTCGACGCGGTGGTGGTCAGGCCAGTTTAATTTCCCTACCTTGATCAGCTTGTACAAATCGTTTGAGACTCTCAAAGAAGATGTGACAACCAACCAGCTTAATTAGGGGCATCGAAGTGCCAAATATCACCATAATTTTATATGGAATTTTCGGATAAAGCATATCACGTAAGCCACTAAATTGAACCGAAAAAACCAAAGAAAATCCGTCAACGGATATCCTCGTCTTATGTTCTCCATTTGGACCAGTTAGAAGCTCAAACGATCTTTTAAACGTCTCTTTGAAGAGAGGATCTTACAAAAGATATAGTATATTTTTTTGTTGATATTGTTGTGATGCATATATATGCCTCTTTATATGCAATTAAAACATCAAAACTAAACCTAATTCATTCATCAAGGCAAAACTTAAACTAAGCCTGGCTCAAGCAGGGAACTTACTTTTGTAGTTGTAGATTATATCAATCTTGAACCAAATATAACTCTAACAAAGAGATTTGTATACTAAAAATGTATGATATACTGAACTGATCCACCTGCCAGTTTAGGTCCTTTAGGATACGAAAATATATGAAACTTAAAATCGGGTACGATGATGCCATATATATCAAACGACACATGCAGCACTTTCGTTATCGTTTAACATCTATAACGTTGATCACAGGTTCTAATTTTCAAACTATCAGTTTATGGATTTATATTAAAGATGCAAATTGGTATCTAATTAATATTACTAAGAATTTTATAGTGAGATAAAAGATTCAAGGTGCTTCATTATTGTTACTAATTTCATTGCAACTAACAGTACGAGTCAAGTAGAGGTCACGAAATAAATGATTGTAAATCGTAATTTTATAGTATAAGATGTATTATTATATATTATCAATTAATTTATTTTACAGAATTGGTCACTCTCAAAACACTTCCATCCTTGTTTTCAAGGGAAAAAAAACAACAAGATGAAAATGTTTGAAGAACCCCTGGCTACAATTTCTAAGCAGAACACAGTTATTTATGAGCTCTGAAAAATTTAATTACTTGATTATATACTAAATCTTTAGCTGTCACTCCCATGATAAAATCAGCATGGGCAAACTCCTTGATATACTGAACACTCAGCTTGGTCGGGTCGTGTAGTTTTAGACTGTCGAGTAAAAGCTCTACGTCTCTAACATCAGATAGTGCATCTTGTCCTCCGTAGGTAAGAAACAGTGGAAGATCGTTTGGTATATTTGACAGATTATAAGATGGTGGCTTTGTTACTCCGTAATGCTCTAAATTGTGATTGTTATCACCATAGTCGTATTTTGATAACTTTCCGTCACGTACAGCTGCAAATTAATCAGCTTCTTAAGATTAATCAATATATATTAACTGGGTACTTGACCCAAAAAAAAGGAGGAAAAAACTTACTTTGCGCAAGATGGATCATATTTTTAACTGATGACGGTTGCGGCTCATGCTTTAAGAATAGCTCAACAGTAGATGAATTAAGACAACAATTTTTACCTAACAACATCACATATTGGAAATTAGAATCAAACGTCATGTATATATATATATATAGTTAAAACGTCGATATATGAAAGGTGACATTTGGAAAGGTGACATTTGAAAATGTCATACATAAATGACGAATAATTTACCGGTAAAGGAAGACATCATGTCGTAACAATCGATACCCGGCTGAGCACACAAAGCTTTAAGAAATTGAATTACCGGCTTCCTGATGAAAATAATAAAAAGCATATAAATAGTTGATTTGCAGACTACTTATCATATATACTATAACATCCGATAATTTATTTAATGTTTAATATCATAGTAAAATGAGATGGATGTGTGTAGAGTCGGATTGTACCCTATGGGATTGAATTCAGCAAGGCCAAACAACTTCGTGAACTGCGAACATAAATTAAACATAACGATATCTTTAGTTCGAAACTGTTGTCCATGTCTATTGCATATGCACAATCAAAATATAATTATTTACAGTATAAGATATATATATATATACCTCGCCGACAAAGGTTCTAGCAGCAACTTCACCAATTGCAGTGGTCATGTGGCTCAAGTAGGCTATTGGGCTGAGCAAAGCTGCTGATTTCACCTTTTCAACTTCTGGTCTTTCCGAAAATGAAGCCAGTGCTACCAATGTACCCTGCCCAAAAATTCTTATTCAGAATTGCACAGGTTCTTTCAATGCTTTTATTGATTATGAATGTGGACACAAAATGCGACATTTTGAACAATATTGTCATACCATAGAGTGTCCCACGTAATTAATCTTTTGACCGGTTTGTTTGAACACGAAATCGATAACAGCTGGTAGTTCGTGTACCACGAGATCATCCCATGTCCAGTCCCAATAATCCTGCCAATGCCAATATTAGGTTACAAATGTAACAATCCACAAGCTCCTGAACTATCAATTTTGGTCGACACCGTCCCTAAAATCTCTGTCTGATCACTTCTCTATATCAGTAATTGGCTTACGTAATTACGATTGTTGTTTAATGCAATTATTTTTGTTGCTATGTCTTCAACGATGATAACCATAGTTATTTTGATATTAGCCAGCCAAGTAGATAATTAGTGGTTTTTGTTCCTTAGCTATGTCGTTCTTCAACGTAACATTTTTTTTCTTTCTTTCAATGTAACGTCTTATATCTCGTTTAAACTTTGCCATCTTTAATTCTATTTTTTGATTATCACAATAAAATGGAAAAAGGGAAACACATACATGACTATCAGGATATAATGTAGTGTGTCGATTGCTGAATCTATTATATATAGTATTATTTTGAATATCGAAATAATTAGTAGGAAAAGGAAAAACACATACGGGACTATCAGGATCTAATGTAGTGTGTCGATTGCTGAATCTGGTTCCTCGACTGTTAGTGATCCACACATCAAATCCGCTATCGACCAACACAAATGCCAAAGACTCGTTTGGTGGATTTAACACCCATGTCATTCCATCCTGCATATTTATAATTATATATACATGCAAATTTTAACTTACTGTCACAATAGTATTACACACAGCTAGTTAATTAGATCTATCCTTGCTTGGTTAGTTAGTTTAAAAATTAAACAGATAGATGATTTAGTTGTTTGATAATGAAAAGTTAGCCAGTTAATTAATTAACCAGATAATATAGGTTTTATCAGGGAAAAAGAACTAAAAGTGAATAGACGCAAAACCTTAGTGTTATGGTGTGTTGTCACAACACATTACAGATGTGACTAATGATCGCTAATTATTACTTTTTCACACAAATTATAAAAGTAGCTTCAGTGACCTTTTATTTTATTTTATTTTAGTGATGTAGGATTGGCCAGCATTCTTACTGAATGGAGTTATGGGTCAACTTAATTATAATAATTTTTTGGACTAACTTTTAAAATTCGACAAGTCACGTTATCTTTTGGAAAGCACAATGATTCATATACCATTTTCTCACTTATGAATACTATTTTTTTAAAAAAAAATGTAGAGGAATGTCTTATTACGTTTTTACATTTCAAATTACTTCAGAAAATTGGAACATACATAGCGAGTTTTTCTTCTTCTTCAAATTAGTAATATTACTCCGTCGTAATTCTATTAAACAATGAAATGATTACGCAATAGCGAGTTTGTTTCGACATTTGCAAATGAAACACAGTGTCCTGAAGTATTACATAAAGAAAATAAATGTAACTTAACCAATAAATAAATAAATATACGTAGCAAGTAAATTAAATCTCACCACTAAAACACCATGTTGTAATAATACTGGGGAACTGCTTCTTGGACCATTTCCACCAATTCTTTGAACACTCAATATATACCCATCATTCGTATTTACCTATATTTTAATAGTACATAAATAAAGCCTACATTCATATAATGTGCAACCTCATATTGCATGGATAAAAATTATGCATGTAACTGCAAAAAAAGTTTACAGGGCTTTAATCCTTTCAAAAAGGGAAAGAATCATTTCCATGTTGGAAAAGAAAACCAGTTAAATAATTATGTAGATTCTTAAATCTATAAAAAAATATTGGTAGATAAATTAAAATGTATGACACTAGGATATCAATTATGGTCATTCTAGAAATGGCAACCTTGCAATGAGCTAGGGTGGTAGAAATATTCATGAATCTATCAATCTACTTACAATATATTCGTCGCATTTATAGCCACGTATGATCACCGCCTCGGAACAAATGCCGGTTGGAGGAGTGACTTTGCCACGATACTTTCTGCCAATCACATGGGGTCTCGAGCCGAGGGCAAAATGTGGTTGGATCACCAATAAAAGTGCAAAGAAACTCAACAAAGCCAATCTATGGAAGAAGCTATGTTGAGCCATGTCTTTGTCTCTATCAAATATTGGTGATCCTTTTCTTGAGGGAGTTTTGTGAGACTTGAGTCTCCTTTTTATATTGAAGGGCTACATATATTGATATATATATATATATAAAATAATAATATAAATAAATGGATAGAGTGGGAAAGAGAAAGTGGGAAAACAGATTCATATATACTTTTTTGGAAAAACTAATTGGTTGTTATTTTTGGGCTTGAATAAGAAGCTTTACATATTATCGTCTAGTTAATATGGTCATGGGCTTGGGTCCCAGTTTTTTCCTTATCTGAATATTTTCGTCCACATTACAGATATTTTTTCATGAATCATTTAGTCAGATCTAACACATTTTATATCTTTTAATAAACCATTTATATTTACACAAAATTCTATCTTCTTTATTAATTTCCTTATAATAACCCTACAGTATTATTTTTTATTTTTTTTTATCTTTTAATAATCATAACAATATTACAACCACAAAAATGTAGATCTCATGATAGTTTATTATTAGTTTACTCACTCCGTCCCTAAACAAATATCTCCTATGAAAATAAATGCAATTTTGACCAAAAGCTCAATTTTTTTTTTTATGAAACTAGGGAAACCATTGTTAAAACTAATTAACCTTCTTACAGTATACTAGAAAATACAGATTGTAATTGTGAAAGAGAGGAAATGGGAAATTGGATTTAGGAAACGTTTTTAAAACACTATAAGTATATATTAAATTGTTCGTACTGAATCCATTAACTCAGGCAATTATTTCATCACATAAACTTTCTAAACATAATAGGGGTAGTGTAGTAGTGTTCATAGACTTGAGTTTTTGCTTAAGATAGATTTGTAAGTAAAATCTACAAATTTAGGTTTTGACAGAAACACTATAAAAAAAATATCCGTATAACAATAGTTTAGTTACAGTTTGTCTGATACTATACGGCTTGTTGCTGAAATTTAGCAACAATATAGCAACAATTTCTGTTACTAAGTGCTGATAACTGTTACTATATTGTTGCTGAATTTTCTGCAACAAGCCGTATAGTAACAGACTAATTGTTGCTATTCGGTTATTTTCTTGTAATGAAATCTGATAGTACTATATATATTTTCAATTATGGACCATCCTGCTATGATAGTACTATATATATCTTCAATTATGGACCATGCTGCTATTCGGTTATTTTCTTGTAATGAAATCTGATAGTACTATATATATCTTCAATTATGGACTATCCATCCTTTGGATCTTTGATACAAACAACTTAGCAATGGTATGAACAAGCTTCCTCTAATAGAGAAAATAGTACACGGTTAGATAACTTAATTTTCAAAAGTAAATTAATGTGAAAATTGATGCTAACAAATTGCAGTTGGACAATGGAGTGTACACTAGCTAGCTATCTAGCATTTGAGAGTTTTTGTCCTATTTTATTTTTTCAGTTTTTGTCTTATTTATTTTCAAGAAGCAAACATTAAAGGATAAAGATTAGATTATATTATTTATTGTTCTCAATTCTCATATACGGCAATTGTTTGTTTTAACAGGTCCCGCATGAACGGGTCATATTTGTCAAGTAGATTTCTACTTTTTTAAATAAATAGATAGTACTTTTATTTATAAAAAAAAATCTAGGGAAAATGCATAGTAGACCATAAACTTGATTTGAAAAAATTGCTCATTTCACATGGACGCCCAAGTCCCGCTTCAGAAAAATACTCCAAAGATATGCAGAAATTCAGTGTGGATAATATTTAACAATGCAAAATGACAGATCATTGCTAGTTGTGAAACGTTCACAGATCAATGCATGATAGATCAAACTAAAATTTGACTGTTTTCGATATCCCTAATTAATTCTACTTTCTACGATCATGGCTTTCTGGTACATTTAGAGGATAACAGTTAAATGCCCATACTCGGGATCATATTCAAACTTTAGAGGAATGTTCAGTCGAGCACACATATGAACATGGACACACTATGTAGCATCGTTAGCATACGTTCTAGTTAACACAATAAAATAAATACATGGTCACTGAAAGATGAACTAAAATTCGACCACATAGATCAAATTGTAAAGAAAGGAAACCAAATTTGAACGATCTATCTCAACGGTCGTATTGATTCCCAATGATCAAGACGGCGAGTATGGATGACAATGAAGAGAAATTAAGGTTTGGAGGCAATCTCATTCCAAAACAGGTCGGGCCAAGAATCATAAATACGGACACAACTTGGTATTATGAATACCCTAACAAAATAAAAAGACAAATTAAGCCTAGTGGACTAGAAAGGATTATACTACCACATAGCCATTAACTTGTATCATCCAAGTTAGAGATCTGCTTTTTTCTTTAAGTCATAGAAAATTTTGTCCTTAGCCCCAAGATTATAAATTGTAAAAACTCAAATCCCAATCAAGTTATTCTATTAGAAGAGTTTATAAAAATGAAACTTGAAGAGAGTGATAACTTTCTTGGCTTATGAAAAGTACAACTTTCTAAATAATTTTGAGCAACTTCTTCCATGGAAAGGACAGTTCATATATAAAGAGTAATAGTATACATAAATAATGCATGAGAACAATTGTTTCTTCAATAATCAATAGGTGCTTAAGACTAGGGGTGGGCACGGGGCGGATTGGGGCGGATTGGTCGCAATCCTAACCCGCCCCGTAAAATAAATGGCGGGACGGATTGGGGCGGATTAGTGAAATTCAAATCCCAACCCAACCCAACCCAACCCATTATAATTAAAACCCCAACCCAACCCAACCCAACCCATTATCAAGCGGGGCGGATTGGGTGCGGGTTGTTTCTTAAATTTTCATTTTAGTCATTAATTTTTCATTTTTTCGCATAATTTACCTAAATATTTTTTAAAAAAATCTTTCAAATAGAAATATAAACTAAAAGCCAACCAAAATACGTTTAAAATGTTCGGAACAAGTAACAAAGCTAAAACAAAACAAAACAAAACAAATTATTCTTCATCAACATAATCAAAATAAAGTTCAATAGCTTATTGAATCCACAAGTTCAATAGCTACAGATTTCGTAATAACTTTATATAACTTCATATTTGGCTATACTTCAATTACAAATAAAGTTTTTAAAAATAAATTAACCACTCATACTACCTAGACCCAGATTAAAAATTCCTTCTTTTTGTAAGTACGAGATAATACATTGAATTTATAAGACAATATATCAATCGAATCATTAAGCTTAAGTTTGGACAATCCAAAGATTTTTTGTCTATATATATAATTTTTCTTAAATTAATACTATTATAATATAGAAACTCTTATTAAAAAAAGATCTTGAGAAAATTTATATTTATATTTATATTTATATTTATATATATATATATATATATATATATGCGGATTGAAACGGGTTGGGGTGGATTAACCCGCGGTTTGGAAATCCCAACCCTAACCCAACCCACGAATTTTTTTACGGATTGGGGCAGGGCGGATTTAACTTTTTTTGACATCCAACCCGCCCCAATCCGCACGGATTGGGTTACGGGGCGGGTTTGCGGATTTTTTACCCACCCCTACTTAAGACAGGTGCAGCGGACATTTTCTTGTTCCCGTCGATAGATCTTCTACCACTGAACATTATCGGGATACAACGTTGAAAATTCCTTTTGTTCTCCTTGATTTTGTTTTCTCCATTTGTAACTATGCCATTTTGGTCAGAGTTTTCTTTATGTTCACCGGAATCTGAACGATCTACAATTCTTATGCTTTCTCGAAAGAGTTCAACAAGGCTTCTTCTCTTCTTTTCAACCAGGGATTGTTCGGATTTGAAACTAACTGACTTTTCATCGAATATCGTTTTTCTCAATGAGGAAATTTTAGGTGATAAGTTGGCATGGCGTGGAGTACTACCACGAGACGGGCTAAACTCTGCAATATATGAAAACTTGAGTCTTGAAAGTTCAAAGTCATAATTTTTTAGAAAACAACAGAAATATTTACAATCTAATTAAACCTTTAAAGAAAGAAAAACTAGCATTGAGAGTCCTGTTTGCTATCGAAAATAAACATTATTATTAGAAAAACCAACATTGAGAGTCTTGTGTTTGCTATCTATAAAACCAACATAATTATTAGAAAAACCATCATATTGAGAGTCTGGTTTGCAATCTACCGAATGAACATAATTTTCTTTTCCAACATAAGAAAGAAATGCAAGCAGTTCGTTTGTTACTATACGATTTGGGCAAACATAACCTAAACTTGTTAAAACGTGTAAAGCAAAAAATACTAGAGGGTCCGGAACTTACCACCGTTAACACTTACGAAATCGTCCTCCGAGTCTGAATTTAACCAAGGTTGAGAATCAAAAAAGGTTTCCTCTTTGCTGTCTAAGACCTCAATAGAAAAATGGATTAATCCAGATTATAACAACATTCACATTTGTGATAAGATTAAAAAAGAAGCCACAACATAAAAACACAATCTATCTAATATTAAAACACTTCGTTAACTCAATTATTTCTGGATCAATATATAATGATTTTACTAATTGTCTCTAAATATACAGTATGTTTCAAAGTTGAAATTCTTCAAATTCTTATTATCATTTGTTTTTCATGATCAAATTCTTTAAAATAATGCTCATCTAGTGTGATCATTAATTTGTTGATTACCATAAGCTACATATTGACTAATTGCCACTAGTCCCACGTCAAAACTAAATGGTGCACCAAACCTTTACCATCACCAACTACCATAATTCTGACTAGATTAAAGAACTATTCAAAAAGTATTAAATATTTCAAGTATAGCTCATAATAATTCATTGGTAGATATCGATAAATTATGTTTGTATAGAAAATGATTACATGCGTTTATACACCAAATTTACGTTATAAAATTAAAAAAGTAGGCTACATATGCCAGTTCATATGGAATATGATGAACGGAAATATAGATTTGTAGCTACAAATAACGACTCGCACATTTGTTAATATATTCGATATTACTGTCACGTCATTTAAGATGTTTTCAATCAGTGGTTTTTATTTTTTAAGATAACACACTACCATATGGAGTATATATATAATTAGTAATAATTTAACTTAAAAAGAAGAAATAAAATCGATTCAAATAAACAGAAAATTTGATTTGGGAAAATGCATGTACATGTAAATTATATATGCAATCCTCATAATTAATCAATCATTTCCAACAAGGCAACAACATATAACGACAGCTATTATATATCAATTACTATATTCATGAACACATATGCAATGTATTTTTCCTCATCAATATTAAAAAAAGATTTTCGACAAATGACAAAAAAAAAAAACGCATGTTTCATGCGTGGTAATACTTACAACTAGTAAAATAGAAATATAAACGAATGGAAATGATTTCCTTCACAAAGTTTTGTAGTATATATACACTATACTACATGTATCATGAATTCAAATTAATGCCAAAAGTACATAATACAAGGTAAAAAAATAAATACTATATAACATTCTGTATCAACGTTTAGTTCATACAAAACACATAAATTATACTACCATATACGCCCTTCGTTCCAATATAAGTATCTTGTTTCGAAAACTGTGAAATTTAAAGGTTTGAACCAATTTTTCTTAAAATTCAACAAAAAAATATCAAAAAATTAAAATTTTCAAATAAAAACTATTTATTACTTAATATGTGAGATTATAAGTATAAATTTGATATGATTTAACTATCAAAAAGTGAAATTTTAAAAAATAAAAAAAGAGAAAATTTACTAAAATAGAAAAATGGACAATTATGTTAGGACGGTCCAAACATTACCAATTAAGCACAATCAACCTGTTCTAGTAAACTTGATGGACGTGGATTTGTGAACGTCGAGTTTGGGGTTGTGTATTTTGAACAACTCGACGTTGTTAACTTTCCATAGGACGAAGCGAACTTTTATGCTTGTATAATATATATTGTCGTTTTTCAAAATAAAAAAAAAAACTGTTCTAGGAATCTAATCCCCACCAGAAAAGTATATAAAAAAGTGACAATTAAGTGAACCATACCATGGTCACGAAAACTCGTGATCGGGTCATGAAGTTGCCGCCGTTGATCATACGCATGGATAATTCCGGCAACAGTAGACTTGTCTTTCTGATCCGGTGGTAATTCCATCAAATCATGAAGCTTGTTAGCTTTATCCTTCTTCACTATTGAAAAACATGTTCCCATCTTATATATATATATATGTCACTATGAAAAAGAAAAAAAAAACACTTAATAAGGAAACGATTAGAGAGATATATATAAAGAGAGAGGGGAGCTTTATATATATATATGCTCTCTCTTTTTTATTGACTCTTGACATGGCAATGTTAATTTATTAACTTAATATAGCATAACGTTTTTCTGGTAAATGATTGGAATTTGACAACTATTCAATTTTTGCTAGAATAATTGTTTGCTTCATGAAACAAATACTTTTATCTTTTTTTTTTATCATATAATTTTGAATACTTGAACAATATATATATTAACCCCTTTCCCCCCCTAGTTTCCATTTGTGGAGAGAAATAAATTGAATTTCATCTACATTTGTACAATATATTTAGTAAAAACACAAACCTTCGATCTTTCTTTAATTATGTAGGCCGCTACGGTTAAATTGTGATAATAATATTATTTTCTGATACTAGCTTGTTAATTATTTGGATACTATTGCATCAATTTGACAAATAATTGTACACGCATACAAAAACAATAGCTACACCCAAACTTAATAATCAATGTTATTATGTACAGACATCAAATAAAGTTTAGTTTGTGTTTATAATTTAAGTCTAAGATATAAAAATAACTACACACCAGATTAGTGCGTGAAGATCTTGCCGGTGGGATGAGATCCAACTATGTAGCCAGAGGTGGCGGTCACCGTAGATTCTGTGGTTTTCAGGTGAAGCGGCATCGATGGGGCGAGTGTGGGTAGATAATGGTGGCTCGGGATGAGAGAGTAGAAAGATAAGGGGAAGTAGAAGGTGGATATAATCGCAATCGTCTGATCAGAAAAAATGAAGATATGATAAAGCATGTGATTCTACTGCAAATAAGATTTATGGATTTGCGTTTGTTTATAAATAAGTTGCCTAACCTGTGATTCCACGTAATTTTCTCCCAGATGGTTTTGAACGTACCATCATGAACTTAAACTTGTCAAAACTCAAATCCCAGACACCAAGACGCCTCCGTAATCATCAATATTCGATTCACAATCTATAAAATATGGAAATTTCCATAGAATCAATAAATAGTTCATTTTCAAAAATGAATAAATAAGTAAATAGTTCCATCAAAGGATTTCTTGCACATGAATTACAAAATAAGGGGAAATCCTCATCAAAATACAACTATGTATACACGATTGAATTTAAGATCAAGCCATCAAGACCTTGAACTTGTCGAAACTCAGAACTCCGTCTCCATCTAAATCAAACTATTTAATCATCGAAACACATTCACCAGTGGACTTTTTGTCACCCAAGTTACCATGCATCCTCTTGAGAGTCTTGGGAGTAATGCACCCGCTCCCGCCCATCTCGTACACGGTACATCGCAAAGGCTTCTCGCAAGTCCTTCTCTCTTTCCTCCTCTTCCGGGGTGTTGATCAACATCACAAAGTCATCTGTATCTAGCTCTCCGTTACCGTCAGAATCCATTAATTGGACAACAGAAGGAAGAGTGGTTTACTAACTGTCTCAAGGAAAACCGTCTTACATATTTAACTTTCTAGCAGTGATAATATGACTGAAACTAGCTAGCTAGAAGGAGGAGCGGATTTCTAAAAATATTGCTTATATGCCAGCACTGCATTCTGAGTCAGAATAGACGTTCGTGATTTCGAATTCATCAATTCAAATTTCGTAAAAGCAACAAGACATTCATTTAAACTAGACAAATAAATTGAGAATTAACATCGTTACATCAACCATAGCAATGTCATTCTCTCGCACTTTCAATTCTGAGAAATATAACCTAATTCAAAAGTTGATACCTGCCAAGTTTGATATCAGAAAGTATATACTCTGGTTTAAATAGCTACTAAAACTAACATAGAATCGTAGTTAGATTGATTTGAATTGTGCATGAAAAATAACTTGGATAAAGTCTAAGTAGTTCTAATATCAATACGATAACATAAAAAGATGATTAGCAAACAAAGAAACACTATATATTTGTCTTTGGAACATCCTATCATGAACTTGAACTTGTCAAAACTCAAATCCCGGGCACCAAGACGCCACCGTAATCATCAATTAATATATTTGATTCACATTCTAAAATATATTAGAATTTCCATAAAATAAAAAAATAGTTCCATCAAAGGATTTGTTGCACATGAATTATAGAAATAGAGAAAATCCTCATCAAAATGCAACTATATATATACATGGAAATTTATTGAAATCAAGCCATCATAATCTTGAACTCGTCGAAACTCAAGACCCCGTCTCCATTCAAATCAAACTCTTTAATCATCGAAACACATTCAGAAATCGATTTTTTATCACCCAACTTATTAAGCATCCTCTTGAGACTCTTGGGAGTAATGTGCCCGCTTCCGCCCATCACGTACATCGCAAATGCTTCTCTCAAGTCCTTCTCTTTTTCCTCCTCTTCCGGGGTATCGATCAACCTCACAAAGTCTTCTAAACCGAGCTCTCCGTCCCCGTCAGAGTCCATTAACATGACAACAGACTCTGCTTCTGACTCTGACAAGTCACCCCCTATGGCCGCTAGACAGTGGCGCAGCTCCGACGGTGATATTTTTCCGTCGTTGTTATCGTCAAAGTGCGTGAACACGCACTCGTATTGCTTGCTTCTGATCATCTCCATCTTTAACAAAATTATCCTGGAACTTTTTCTTGATATGTACTTATGAACTGTATCTATATTATGTGTGTAGCTAGTTTTGTATATATACAGAGTTTCTTGGAATGATAAATTAGTGGATTATTTGTAGTAGATAGTATCAAACTATTAATAAATGGTGCTATATATATATGTGTGTGTGTGTTAATGTTAATATGTGTGTATGATTTGTATTGTAGATAGGGTTAATAAGAAGATATAGATAGAATGATGAAACTGTGTGTTTGTGTATATTGTGTGCTTAATATATGTATTTATATATATATATATATATATATATATATATATTGGGAATACCGTGTGACAGGCGTGGGTGAGTTTGGGGAAACAAAATTCATTTGTTGATAAAATATTAATAACGACAATTCGAAGTTGCTTTGTTATTTCCTAATTATTTAAAACATTTCCCTAATTATTTACTACGACTACTTATTAAACATTTTAACTTATTAGAGTATTGGACACTTGTCATGGTATATGCTCGTCCACAATTGGCACGCATTTGTTGAATACTAGTTATGTATATCTACTATTTTGTTTTTTTTTAAAAGATATAGGGCCGGACGAAAACCCGAAAAAATCGAACCGAACCGATAATCGAAAAATAACCGAAACTTTTTCGGTAAATCGAAAAAACCCGGTTCGGTTCGGTCTAAAAAATAAAAATACCGAAACCGAAAAATTTGCTCGGTTTCGGTTTTGCCAAAAACCGAAACGAACCGAACCGGGCCGAACCCAGCCCTAAAATGCTGTATATCTACTTAGTTTCTAAAATTACTAATCTGCGTAATTGAAATGCTTTGGCTTGGCTTAATTTTAAGTTTTTTTATGATGGATCAATTACTATGGATTTTTTAAGAGGTCCAAGGTAATTGGACCACGTGACGTGTATACAAATAGTACCTTGTTAATTCGTGTGTGTGTATACGAATATTTGTTAATTTGTGTAAAGTAAGACTTTGAGCTAAAAAATTTACAGTAGTAATTCGTACGGTGTAATTTTAGTTTGTCCAACCAAACAAGGAAAATATGAATAGATTAGAGAACATGATGAAAGCCTATTTGAGTTTTGTATGGTGTCCAATATACAAGGCAAATGGAAAGATATTTCTATTCTGTTTTGTTATGAATAATTTGATGCCGTTATTGATAAAAACAAAGTGAATGTTTATACAAAATTCTACTTTATTGTATTAGTGGACCACTCTTATTCAACTATTAACGTGTATGTACAAGACTATTAACGTGTATGTACAAGACTATTAACGTGTATATACCACGTATGAGGATGAGGGGTATATGTATGTTTGTACGTGTGGTCAAAGCCCTTATGAAACAAAAATAATCTACCTGGAAATGATAAGGAGATTATTGCATACAACAAGGTTTGAGTTGTTTTTTTTTTTTTATTATTATTAATATTACTATTTCATCTATAAGAAGAAATCTTTAAAAAAGAACAAGTTGCTATTGCTAATAAAAAAAACATAATTGTCTAAACCGATGTCAAATATAAAATTAAATTAGAGAGAAAACGTACAAGCCGTACTGTACTTAATTGTATTGATTAGTGTTAGTTTTATAAGTCAAAATTAGGCTAAGTCGACGTGGACTGCAAATCTGGAAAGTTCTTTAGCTTTATTATAACTTTGGCTCAAAAAGAAGCAATAATTTATCACAGCAACCTTTTAGGCCACTTTGTATGTGAAATCTGCACGTGAATGAAAGTGATCTAAAAAAAGTGTGGGGTTCTCTGTGCTGTGGCTAGTATTGCGTTATCTAATTAGAATTCGTATTATTAAAAAATGTGGTTTCCAGAAAGTACCAGAAAGAAAATGACTCAAAACTAACAAAACATTGAGAATTAAATATATAGTAGCCAGGTCCATCACGAAAAACAACCGACCTCGAATCCCTGGCAACACTGAGATTAGTGAACAGTGTCGATTCTCATTCACAATAATATTACAAAATGGAATCACCCATATGGCTTACTCTAAAAAGAAAATAGCGGTATCGGGCTTATACGTTCAACAATCAGATGCCGATGAGTACAGTGATAACGGGAAAGTCAACAGATAGAAAGGTTCAAAGGTGTACTTAAAATACTATATAATCATAAGAATGCTTAGCTAACTCATTAAATTCAACGCCCTTCATGGTTTCCGGTTTCTCCTAGAACTAAAATCGCAGCACTAAGATTTCGTATATATATCAGCTTGATAAGATCTCTTTCTCTTTTGCCTTGCACATATCTTCAGCTGATTTGATAAACTTCTTAGTTAATTCATCAACCTGAGAGAGTAACAGTCATCAATCATCCATGAATACACTGAGACCCAAACGGTACATACCAAGGCCATGTTTAGTTGTAGCTTTTAAGCTTTCTTTTTTTGCTGATCGGCTTAATAGGTAAACTGTATTTGGTTGCCCAGGTTTAAAAGCCCAGTTTTGCTGCTTGTTTGTTTAAGAGGACTTAGGAGCAGCCAAACAACCCATACATATACCAGTTTTTTTAACTTTTTCACACACTAATATAGAGGAAATATACTCACTTCTTTCTCAAATCTTTTTACATCATCTTTCGAGAGACTTGAACTTGCTTTCTTTACCGTATCCAGTGCCTGCACAAGAACATAGAATTACTTGGTCACTGATAAAGAGCGGTGCTTTTGATACAGGTGAGAGGTGACACATTTTTAAGTACCAACTTTTTTTGTGAAAGGTACTAGCGGTAACGTCTACCCACAGAATTTTATGTAATCAACATGCGGAGAGATTGAAAACAACAAAAGATTCCGGTCCAAAATGCATTGAAAAGGTGAAGTTCACTGAAATTATCCACACAATCCAATCTTTTAGACAATTAATATTAACGCTAATAATCTAGTAATACAAAGCACCAGTCTCAATGAGGCAACCGACTAAAAATCATCAAAAACAAGTTATGACGTATTGGGATGCTGCTGTTACCACTTCGAGGCTATAGGGATGGATATTTACAGCCAACGACTCTTGTTTCTAGTCATAAAAGGAACATTAAAAACAAAATTTTCATATGAATATATAAACTATTTCGCAGTCATACCTTCTGTCGAGCTCTTCTTATGCTTTGTTTTATATCTTCAGAAGATTTAGTCACTACCTTGCAAACAGCCTGCAGAAATTTTTCAAATTGGTGGTAATGTTAGAACTTAAATGGCACAAATGAACATCTATATGAGAGAAAAAACTTTAAAAAAAAAATCGTATTTCACCTGCATATGCTCCTTGGTCAATCTGCTCATTGTAGATCATAAAAGATGAGTAGTTAGTATATTTACCAAAATAGAAAAAAAAATTACCCAGACATTATAGGAAAACAGGTAGAAGAGAATAACCATTGAGAGATTGGGAAATCAAGCAAAACCTATTTTCTAAATAAACAGAAGCTTATAATATCAAGGTGCTATCATTCTATTATACACGAGAGTATTAAATGATGCTTACGAAGGAATAGGTGCAATTAGTCTATTTCCATCCGGCTTAGGATTTAGACCCAACGGAGATGCAACAATGGCACTCTCTAGCTCCTTTAAGGTCTGCAGAAGAACAACCAGATCTTTGTTAGGGCATGAAGACTCCTACTTGCATAATGTAGAAAAATACCATTGACAATGGCCATTTACTGAAACTTTTGATGGGAACACACTTAAATGAGCCGGGCTTTGCTGGCATATTTGTCAGAAAAACTGATTTCACTTTTGATTAGCATACATTTAGTGATTCAGATAAACCGGATCGAGTTCCTATCACTTATTGAGAAACAAGTCCAAAGTAAGTCAGCTAATGGGATTTCACCAAAATAATACCTATCTACAGGGATAAGTTTTAAGCACTGCGACAAGAGTATTTGCTCTGCTTAATTTTAACAAGAAAAAAAGGAAGAACTGGATGCAGCAGTTTCTTACATTTGGATCGTAAGGAGTAACAGATAATGTACTCGAATCAATAACAGAAGTGACAGCCATTCGGCTGAGAGGCATCTTAATACCACTAGTTTCTACTATAATATGGTCAAGCATGCCTGCACATATGGGACAATCAGAGAACATGAATTAGCATATTTGCCTCCAGTAATAATTGGCATAATCAATCAATTTGGGAAAATTAAAACAATAAAAAAAAATCATACCAGGAGATGCCCTCCCAGTTCGAAGTTTGCTGAGTTCTCGTGATAGTGACTCAACTGCGGCTTCCATTAGGGATACAGCAGACGCCTTAACAGCAGCCCTATCCACGGTGACCACCGTTCTTCCATCAGCATCATCAGCATCCCCCTCTAAGAAAGTAAAAATGGAAATTAAGAAACAAAACCTAACTCCTACAAAAACTAAAAGCGTCATACGCACTATATAATGAAGAATACCGCTCCTATCCAGGTTAGTAAGAAATTATGAATGAAACAGCAAACAGTTGGTCTTGTGCTTCTATGTTCAAATTATCCACAGGAAAAAAAGAGGATGATCAAAGAGTGAACAACCACATCAACTGTACAACTCAAGTTTATTCGAAAAAACTGATTGGTACAGTAGCACAAAGATCAAGTACATGCAGTGCACAGAGACAGGGCATTTAGTTCTTTACACGTCATCATAATCATAACGTGTATGTGTAAGAATAGCTCGTATAAACAAACAATAAAAGTTTCTAATACCATTAGGATTGGACTAATTTCAATACCACAAACGCTCCTATTTAGCATCATTTGCTGTCCGGATTGGACATATGGTTCCGTGGCATATTGCTCTGCCCAACGATTTGATTGAGGGGTCCCAGGAATACTAGTTCAATCCTAACCTCTAAGGATTACTAGTGCATATTGAGACGTGGATCTAGATCCTCTTCGGTCTCTATCAAGACTGATGAGATATCAGTCTACCATACGCCGCCGTTAACTTTACGTATGGCAAGATGTTGTCAAACTACATTGGTCACTGTTTTCAGATTAAACACCCCTATAGTTTCTTAATAAGTACAAACAGCTCCTCGCAAATTTAAGGGTGAGAATTTAGATATTCAGAACATACATTAAACCGAAACATAGTATTTTTATATGTATCCACAATTCAAGTTGAAGTTGATCTATCAAAACAAAATCCTTTTCATTATCACTGAAATTTTTATCAAGTAAATCTATAACCAACAAAAACAGAGTAATCTAGCGAATCATCAAAAGAAAAGATACATCAATAAACCAAAGAAAGTTCAAAGTGGAATATATCAAAGCCATCAAACCCAGAAAATCGTTGTATCGCTTAATACTTAGCGACTAAGCTACCTTTAACTTGATTTAAACCCCGAATTTAAATTAAATCCATGTCAATTCGCAACTTAACGTAGAATTGAAACAGTCCTATATCTGGAATGATATATCATCTCTTGGTGTGCAACCTGATTCGTTAATACTAGTCAAAATATGAACACTTAGTAGTTGGAAAGTTATAAGAAATGACACGTAAAGATAATGTTTTATATAGAAATCTATGTACTAAGACTAAACTAAAACTACGATATGTGAAAGTCCTAGTTAGAATTAGTCTTAGTCTCGGTGCTTGTTTGTTGGATACTTTAATTTCAAAAACGTTGGGTGTCTTTTTCATCCATGATTTTGGGAGGGGTGCGATACGGGTATTTAACATACGGAATGATGTCAAAAGCTGATTGATACTTAATAAATAGCCTTACCCAGATAAAACAAAACGGTGACGCATAATAGACTAATAGCATATCAGTCTACATCATTAACGCAGAGGGTCCTGAAACTCCTGATCCATTGAGACGCCTACCAAAATAAGCTCAAATATGCGAGCTTTTGGCTTGTTTGATTGCAGCTTTTCAGCTATGACTATTTGCTTCTAAGTCGTACTGCATTTTTTAGCATATAAGTTGGTTCCGCTAGATTCGGTTGCAACTTAAGCAAATGTGTTTTAAGCTGAATGAACATTACCATCCTAGAAATATCAGCTTGTTCGCTAACTATCAAGCTTCTCTCAGATCCCAAATAGTATAATAAAATTCAAAGGACCAATTATCTGCTTATAAAGAATTATTCTGTCAGACCAAATTAATTCCTAAATAACAAGATTTCAGTCAAACAAGCTTTACGAGACATAAATATCAAGTAACTAGAACAAAATATATTGCTTTGTTAACCTATTTTTCAATTTTTAAGGGAAAGGTCTATGATCTCTGACGATAAATCCCTAGAAAAATCTATGATCGAACCTTACAAAACCCTTTACAGTTTCAAAACTGAGTCTTTACAGAAACCGTAATTATAGACAGATACATGCATTCAAAATAAGCACATAAACACATAAAATATAACTTAAACGATTCTATTTCCAAAAGAAAAGGTCTATCTATAACACATCACACCCTTTCTTTATATTTTAATTTACAAAACTGAACCAGAAACACTAATTCCAGTTCCTCTTCTAACTCCGTCCCTGAATTAATTGATCACTACAAAAATATGTGCAACTTTGACTTGTAGAAATAATTTAATTAAATATAAGTAAATAGTTGAAATGCTAAAGTATATTTAGAAAACTGTAGTTTCGGGAAATTAGATAAAAGAAAGATGTAAGCATAAGTTAGACGTAGTTCCGTAAGGAAAATAGATAGTGAGAGAGAGTAGTACTTGACTTTTTGGCTTTCGCGAAACCCCTGGGGAAATGTGTGATGAAATAATTGGGATTAAGATTAAATAATTGGTTTGAGGAAGAGGAGACGGTGAAGGGAGAGGAGATAGGACGGTGGATTGAGCCCGTGGTGATGTTACGGAACATCATCACAGACCACGATAACCTTCCTCTATAACCTCTACTCACTGATGACATCATCATCGTCATCATCATCATCTTCGCCATTTACAATCTCTCTCTCCCTCTCTCTCTCTCTAGGGTTTTGTTAAACCCCCCACCCCCCAAAATGATTCTGTTGAGCCTGCAATTTATGGTTTCCGCTCAAACCTTGATTTTTTTTTAGTAAGAGTAACTCAAACCGTAATTTTGATTTACGGTTCATAAGTCAGATTTATGGTTTGACGGTGAAATTACTAAATTGTACTTGTGTTGAAATTTGAAAATTTTAAAGAGTCCGATCAAGCTCTTTGGGAAGTTTTCCAGAGGGCTAATTAACTCAAAAAAAAATATATACGGACCGTAATCGTGACTTATTTGAAAATTGAAAATAATAATAATTGAATATTTATTTTTAAAAATGAGATTTTATGCCGTTCAATTGATTGACTCCAGAAAAGAAAAATATCGTTCTCCTGCTTTTATTTATATTTGCACACTAAACAACATACCAACAACAAACAATGCAAATACTTTAACCATGATCTACCCATGTTAATCGTGCAAACCGAGTTCATGGTGTCCGAGTCAATTTATTTAAACATTGTTATGACCTTGCTATATGATTATGATGACACCATGGGTTCTAACGAGTTAGACAAAACTGGTATTGCTCTGTTTCCGAGCCATGTGCATTTATTTATTTCCGCCTTGCAATGGTTTGTTTTGTATAACCCATGTGTGTGACGTTACGCTGCTTAACTCCGCCACCAGGAGAATCAGGAAATTACCCCGCTCCCCTTCTAGAGATGATTATAATCAAGTTTATGGTTTAGAACGTAGACGTAGTTTTTTGGGTTTCGGGTTCGATTCTGTTTCCGATGATTACAAGGTAGTTAGGTTCAGTGTTCAAGGTGAGTTTGAAAGTGAAGATGTTGTACCTTATGTTCACAAGGTAGAAATATTTAGTTTAAGCGCCAACTGTTGGAGAGAAGTCGAAAGCGTTTTCCCAGCTAGCGGTATTTCAGTGCTTTCTTGTCACACTTTATTCATGAATGGTGCATTTCATTGGTTACACCAGCACGGTTATGACGCCTATTCAGTCATTGTGTTTGACCTCAATAAAGAGAAACATAAGCAATTCCATTTGCATGATTATTGCATTGAAGTGGATTACTTGACTCTTTCGATCTTGAATGAGTCTCTTGCTACGATTGTGCATACTAATCAAGCGGGTTCAAGTGAGTTTCATATATGGGTCATAATGGAATATGGGGTTGACGGATCTTGGAAGAAAATTTACCACTTCTTTACTTCTATGCAAATTTACAGGCCATTGTCATTTGGCAAAGATGGGGAGTTTATCCTAGAGAATTGCGATGGACAATTAGTATCGCTTAATCTTAACACAGAGATAATAAAGGAATTTCAAGTCTGTGCCGATTGGGGGATTCTGAGGTGTATGCATGCTTTCGCTATAGAGAGAGCTTAGTTTTGCTAAAGAAGCACACGAAAAAAGTGTAATTCACAAGTTGGTTAATACTAGTTTGATCGAGTCTGTCCATTAGCTTAGTGTTATTATTGCACTTAAAACATTAATTTTTCATTGTAGTCTTTTTCGTGATCCAATATGTGATTGAGGATTATCGTGTTTCGTTTAAGAAAATGAGCACTTTGATATTAGCTAGTTTCAATTTCTTCTGTTCTGTTTCTCTAGTTTTGTTTGAAACTTGAAGGTTGAAACGTATCGTACCCTGTACTCTTTTGTATCAATTCTACTTCCGCTAATTTGCGAATGTTGCAAACAAAATGATTTGATTATCCATAACGAGTTTCGTTGATTAAATGACTTCCACAATATGGCCCAACTCAGTCTGGTATCTTTCAACTGGGGAAACACCACAAAAATATTTCAAGATGCAGGGGACAAATGGATTGTCGTCAACACTATTGAGATTGTTATTGTAATTAAGAGAACTAGTTTGTACTAAAAAAATGAAACCAAATTTGTTTTCTTTTGTATGATTATGACTTTGATGGAAGTTTTTTTGTTTGTTTTTGCATTGATACGAAATCGTATTTTGAATTGCGTGGTACGCTTTGTAACAAACAGGAAACCCACAACTAAGTATACCCTTTTGTTATTTTACATAGACTTGAAGCTGCATATATAAGAATCAATCACAAAGTCGAAACAAACCAAATCACAAACTGGAGTTGCCAAACAAATTATGATCTAGAAATCAAATACGTACGGCTAAAAAGAGCTATTGAGGTGCTGAGAATACCAATGAGCATGCCATTAGTACATCACATCCTTCAAAATTCCAATAAACAGGAAAAACAGAGAATTCTCATCAAGCTAATAGGTAAAAAATAATCCACTATGGCCGTTTACTCCGCTCCGCGTATTCTTTACCCAGTCTTGTCTAATGCTAAAGGAAACCCCATAAGAACCTCACCCCTTGTAATCAATAAAGATTATATCCGAAATACTGGCTAATAATAATCGCAAGTCCAAGGGCGATAGCAACAAGAGACGAGGCCCAAGTCAGCTTCTCAGTAATTCTCGGCACCCTCTCCTTCAAAGCCTGACTACACGACCCGATAAACACCGTATAACTTCCCATTGAAATCACCGTTCCAACCAAAAACATACCCAGAAACGCAGCACCCGCCAAACGTGATGGTAAAGCCAAAGCAGGCAATACCATCATCAGGGCATCGGGTTGGAGCCCGTGCACAACACCAGTGGCAAAAGTGGCAAATCCGATCTTCTTTTTCTTCACCACGGTCGGACTATTCATATTTTCGTATGTACCGCTAACATCACACTCGCCGTTTTCCAAGACAACGCATGGAGTTGTTGCCGCCTCACGGGCCTCTTTGATTCCCATAGCACCGATAACAAGTAGAGTCAAACCCACGACTCTTGTCCCCCATGTTCGAATGATTTCTATGTGGAGACGGTCTTTTAGCACTAGAAATAGTAGACCGAATATGACCTGTTGAAGCAAGAAAACAAACCCTAATCACAAATCTTATACAACTTTCGAGAGTCAAGACTCAAACCCAAAATCTCTAAATAAAACACAATCTTTTACCTTTCACCAATACCTACCCAAATAACAAAGAGTATTGAATCAACAATGATATTTGACTGAATTCTTTTTTGCAGAAAATATATACTTGTATTAATCTAAAGAACACAACTCTCGGAACCTTAAATCACGAAAGGTCAAAAATATTTAAAAAAGAGACGCAGACTCTAAAAATCAGAAACCTTTTGAAAGACACAAGTATTAAAAATGAAAAGACAGCATTTAATAGAGCAATAAAATAAAGAATGAATGGATATATAAAATCCAGATTCACCTGTCCAGCATCATGACCACACCCCCAGAGGGCGCCAACAGCGGCGCTCTCCATACGTGAACGGCCGATAGAGAGAGGGGCTAAGGCGGCAAGATGGTCTGGACCTGATAGTGTGTGTAAGCAACCAGCAAAGAAGCCTGTCCAAGCACTGGTTAGTAGTTCAGTACGAAGTGGAGCACCTGTTTTGGCTGCTATGGTTTGGAATGTGGCAAAAGCAGGAGGTGCGATGATCGGATGGACCACCGTTAGAAGGATGGTTGACAGGAGAGCAACTGTTCCCAGAGCAAGTGCCTGCAAAAAAAGGATTACATAAAGTTCAGTAAAACATTGGGACAGTGTACATGATACCAATATGTAGGCCTATACATGTATCGATTGGAAAAAAAGACTGTTTGATTTTAGTCTACAAGTCCCAGACTCCCAGTGCTAGAGGACAAAATCTTTCCGCATACACAAACTCATTAAGCAACTCAGAAAAAGAAGTGAAAAATAAATAAGCATTCACTGATACACGGACAAACACTTGCTCCTATTTGACACCTGTAAGTAACTTAAAAGATTTCATCCTAGAAGTATACAGTCTTCCAGGTACAGTACCTAGAATGTGCAAAGTAATCCCACAAGTAGAAGTGAAATCTTCTATTACTAGGTCCGACGAAAAGAGACATTCCACTTGTGCTCTTAACAAAACACAGACTAAGGCCTTTTTATAGTTACATTTTGTGACCCAAAAATATCAATTAAATGATCTCTACAGTTTCCTACTTGTTACGCTCTTCTTTCACATCCTAAAATGGTCAACAACTAATAGCTACATTTTGACAAATGGATTACTTTACAATGAGTAGAGGTAAAACTAGTTGAACCTGATGAATTATACTACAAATCAAGCATTGAGATCCTCTCTAGCACAGTTTTGTGCGGAAAACCCTTGTTCCATATCAGATGAAACCACATGGAAAACCCGTTTTTTTTTTAATATGTGAGGATAGATTTGGTGTGGCAGGTATTAAAGATATTATTATGATATTCCTAGTAAATGAATATTTGATTCACTAGAATAGTTACCAAAACTGTTGGAATAAAATCAACACATATATTTATTCATGGAAGGCTATATTCACATCTAAGTAAGGGGGTTGATTCCCGTCATATGTACTATTAATATAAGCCAATCCAAGAGAAATGAAGCTGCCAAATTTTGCCAATTTTTTCCAAAAATGCCACTATTCTAATTTACTAATTACTCATATAGCATAATGCAATTCAAATACATAAATAACTAAATAAACATGCTACTTTCCACACATCAATTCATCTCCCAAACTATACTTTTATAACAATAAAACATCATATTACTCCTTATATACAGTTATTATTTACTATATTCATTCCATCATTTTTTCATTTTTTTTTAAATTTTAAATTCATTTGTTCGGGATCATATTTATATACATATCGCACACGCAACGTGTAGCCTACGATTACTAGTATATATATATAGTCAGCCACATGTTATAAAGACATAGACTTGTACATTTTCAATCCACTAAATAATAAAATAATTCTAATTTTTTTATAAACTAATTTCCTTGCTTGTTTACAAAAGTTACCAAACAGTTGGAATAATAATAATAATAATAATATAAAGTATTTAATAGCAAGTGTAAGGATAAATCTGGTGCTAATATATGCAAATCATATAATAAGATTAAGATAAGATCCAATAAGTGATAGAATTGAAATCATCCAATAATAAAAAAGAGGGGGGACTTGCCTTGTTATTAATGGTGGTGGTGGTGAAAGAGGAGGAGTGGGTGTTGGATTCATATTCAATATTCTGATTCGAGACGATAATTGAGGTCGAAGAAGAAGAAGAAGAAGAAGAAATCCGTAACGAGAAAGGCGAGGAGGAGGAGGGAGAAGATCCAATTCTGAAAAAGGGATTAGAGAATAAGATTGTAGGGTTTTGGAATTTGGGTTGTATCTTATTCTTCTTCATAATACAACAATTAATACGAGTACTAGTATAATATGAATTACACTTCAAAATTAGCCTCTCCATCTCTCTCTACCCACCCCCACAAACAAGTCTAGAGAGAGAGATAGAGAGAAATTTACTTTCTTCCTTGCTTTTCTCAACTCAAACAAAACAAGATAAAACCCAACCCAACCTCTCTCTCTCTCTACCTACTACTTTTCTAATAGTAGTAGGGTCGGATCGGTTCCGTTTTTGCCAAAACCGAAACCGAAATTGAGCATATTTTTCGGTTTTGTTTTTTTCGGTTTCGGTATTTTCATTTTTTGGACCGAACTGGACCGGTTTTTTCTGTCCAGTTTCGATTTTTTTCGGTTTTATTTTTTATTTTTCGGTTTTTTTCGGTCTTTTTCGGTTTTGGTCTTTTTCCGTTCGGTTTTATTGAAAACCGAAACCGAACCGAATTTTTTTCGGTCTTTCGGTTTCGGTCTTTTTCAGTTCGGTTATCGGTTCGGTTCGGTTTTTCCGGTTTTTCGCCAAGTACTAATACTAAGTATCAGTCCTCCACTATATCTATATATACTTTTTTTATTTATTAATACTTTGACCATTCATTTTTTTGTAAATATATCCTTATAACATTCGCATTTCACTCGTTAAATTCTAATTTTTCTTCATCAGTTTATCTTCAAAAATCAACTACATCAAATTCTAATTTTTCTTGATCAGTTTATCTTCAAAAATCAAATACATCAAGATTGAACTATCTATTTTTGTAGAACACCGCTGCAACTCTTTACAAATACAGGATAAATAAGATTTCTCATTAACTAATAACCAATTGATCTTATTTTAATTATGTGTATGTTATTTATCAAAATATAAATTTTGCATTATAATTATTGACAGAAAGCATGTTTTGATGAACCTATAAAATGTACATACATTAACTCTGTAGATATCAAAATATTGAATTTCTACTTTCCATTTGAAAAAATAAAAATTGATAAGAATGATATAAATGTCTTTCTAATACTAGTAGTATAACTTTGCCTCTTTTTCTTTCACCTACTATATTATGTCTACCGGTAGTAGTCGCATGATTTGAAAAACCAATTGATTTGATTCCGAGGGATTTGAAAAACCAATTGATTTGATTCCGAGCTTTTAAAATATGTCATAAGTCTCTCATTTCCAAGTAAAAAGTACACAATGGGTCAATTGCTAAATGATCCAAAACATCAAAGAGGCTTCCCATTCAATACATTTGTCTAATTATGCCGTTTACTTTTAAATTAGTAGCTAAAATACACCAAGCAATCTTCTCGACGCATTATGAGCTTTTTCTCCATTCACCTATCATCGATCGTTAAAATCAACACATCGTTTAACCGGTAAAAGTAGTTTTCATTAAGGCAACTTTTCATTCGAAAAATTCGCTTATTTCCAAAAAAATTTAACTCAAAGCACAAGACTTGTTATTGTTTTACCACAACGTGAGTCAACCAAATGATTATTCAACATTACGACTTCTTGTCTCTATTTAATAGTAATTGTCTATACATTAATAAAAACGTCAAAAAACATAATCACACTTACACATAATAATCACTACCGATTAAATGACTTGCCGAAAATGGTCCGACGATGTCGTATCTTTAATTTAGGGAAACACAACTATTCTTATGATTTCAATATAGTAATTAAGATTACTACTATTAAAATAATACTCCATCCGTTCCTATTTAATTGTTCATTGTGAAACGACGTACAATTTTGACCGTCCAAGAACTTATATCAACATTTTTGGAATGAAAATTTTCAAAAGTTGACCATGTAGTTCAAACGTTAAATTTTATGATTATATTTTAAAAAAAATCATTTCAATAATTTTGATACAAGTTATAAGCCGATCAAAATTGCACGTAGTTTCGTAATTGATAATTAAATGGGAACAGATGGCGTAATTACTACTCCCTCCGTTCCTATTTAATTATCAATTACGAAACTACGTACAATTTTACCGGATAATAATTTGTATCAAAATTGTCGAAATATCAAAAGTTGATAATATAGTTTAAATGTTAAATTTTATGTTTAGATTTAAAAAACAATTATTTAGATAATTTTGATTCAAATTATAAATCGTTTGGCTTAGTTTCGAAAGGCCGAAGAAGAGTAATTTATATAGGAGTGTGAGACTTCTAGCGTACACTTCTAATATCGACCGTTTTTTATTCTTCTTCTTTCTTAGAATCTATATATATAAAAACACACCCTAAAAAACCAGTTTATTATATTCACATTAGATAAAAATAATAAATAATAAAAACAATGTTTTATTCACAGTGTTTAGTGTCGAAAAAAGGGGTATTAGGGACGATATGGGTAGCTGCTCATTGTTTAAAAAGACTTAAAAAACACCAAGTTTACCACACTAATATCTCCTCTTCTGTTGGTATTTTTTTATTATTCTCTTTACCATTTATTTATTATGTCTTGTTTTCATGGAGTGTGATTAACAATTTATTCTTTTTTTTTTTTTTTTACTCTGTTTGTGTATTTATCTACCACATTAATGCCAGGTTTATTGAATTTGTGTTTCGTGTATGAACTATGAAGATAGTGATTTTGGTTAATTTTATGTTTCTTTATTTTATTTTATTTTACTCTTTAAGTAAAATAGGCATGAGGGGAACGTTTAGGATTAGACTAATTTTACTTTTAACTATTTGAAATAAATTGAGTAAATTTCTAGTTTTTATTATTTTTTTACCAATCAATAGATATTATTTTCTAGCATGATATTATTTTACTCGGTTTCTAGTGTTTACTGCTATGTAGTTTATGATTTTATCTTATTATTTGTTTTTTTTACCAATCATCCAATTTGAGCAGATGGGTCCCTCTTAAAAAAATCATCTTGGATGTTAACCGTCTCCCGATGTACTAATTTCAACAGTTTAGCTTAAAATCGATTGTTGCGTTGTTCTGTTCAATCAATTTTTGGGTTTTGTCGTTATACAGTATCTCATCACTATACTATTCTACTTGGCTCATGATACAGATAAGATATTGGTAGATGAAGTACCAGTCGTAACACATAGAGTGTTGGCGTTTCTTTTATTGGGTGTGGTCAAGATATATTCGCTGAAAGTTGAGTATTTATATGACGATTGCAACCGAATTGTTGATAAAATTAATGACTTTTCTGGTATAAAAAAGAAGGCTTCTAAAGTTATCGAGGGTATGCGTGCACCTTGCCTATCTATCACTCGACCGAAAAAGTTGGAACTTGACACCTTTGACCTGCAAATTCTGGAAGATGGAAACGGAAATGGGTGAGTAACTTCCTATATTGTTTAGTAAGTTTCAATTTTTAGGGCTAAGATTTTGTCCCCAGTTTGTTCTCAGTTAGACCTCATTCTCCTACCCGAATGGTTAAACAGTTTATTATTTTAGTATAGCTGTTTGTCTCAATTTATTGTTGTTTTGTAGTGACAATGGAAAAGCTGCTGAGGATATTACATTAGAAGGTATTAGTGTTTTTTCCCATTTAAGTTCTTATAGATTATAGCCGTCAACTTGTATAACTTCATATTGTTTAATACAGATGTATGTCATAATGAGGAAGCCCGATATCATTCTCCTGAGAAGGTATGGATTTTCTTTTTCTTGCGATATATCAAGTGGACACGATTGAATTAGTTTTATACCCGGGAGAATATTGAGCTAGTTGTGTTGTGAATGCTCCTCATTGTTTTTTTAACTAGGGTTTATTTTAGGGGGTTTAATGTATGAGTGTTATGCTTTTAGATGTCACTAGTAGTGTATGACTTAACCAGGGTATGCCTTTAAAGTCTATTTTATAACCATGTTGCCACATGGAGGCCGGTATCTTGCCACAAAATGAAAAGAGGACTGATTTTTATTGCCTGCTTTTTGTTCTTGTGTTTCTTCTATTTGAGTTAGGTAAAAGATTTGTTCTGATTGAAACAAAATTGGTTTTGGTTTGCTCTCGTACCTTGAAGTTACAACTTACAAGTGCGTTAGAAGTTATCAAGCTTAGCTTTCGTAAATTTGCAGATTCACCATGAAGATCGTGTTTCATATCCAGAACCATGCTCTACAGCACAACACACTCCAGTTCAAGAGTATGTTTATATTCTTGATTACTTTTCTTATTTGAATTTAATACCCCAATTTTGATTTTCTTTTGACGATTCCTTAGAGTTCTTGAATTTGTTATATCATGTTTTTTATGTCTGCTACAGTGTTTTCTCACCTTACATTATTATGGAGAAAGAACTTTACACTGAGGAAAAAAATGTAGGAAGTTCATCGATAAAAATAATCAACTCAGAACCCAGCATAGAGAATATCCGGAAAAACAACTTTCCATTGGATGATCGTTTGGACCCTATGATACTTGGCGAAACTGAGGGTGAAAAAGGCCTATTTGCACCGATATTTGAAAATGATGGCGAGCATGCAAAGTCCTCTGAGAAGCAAGATGACGAATTGACTGTTCCCATGAGTGTTGATGTAACTCTCGGATCCAATTGTCCACCTGATTCAGGTAAATGTCTCTTAACATTAAAATAAATTAGGTTTTAGGAAGGTTTAGTACACTTCACTACTTCTACGTAAGTATAGACTTAACAGTATTCTCAATTTAGTTTACTTAATTTCGACGTTCTGTCAATTTAGTTGTTTAGTTTGTATCCTCTACTTCACGATTGTTGAATTCCGTGTGATCAACTTATGTGTAACAGAATTGCCAGAGAGTAAGAAGCGTCAATCTAGTACTCAAGATTGTCATGCGCCTATGAGTGTTGATGTGACTTTCCCGTCCAAGGGTCCGAATGATTCCGGTAGAATTTGCTGATTTAATCTTTTTTAGTAATTTTTTTATTTAGTGGTTCTACCTTTGAGCCGTTGTTTGATTCTGTGCACCTTCATGTTTACAGATCTCCAGTTTTGTCCCCCAACATTTGCTATTGTATAGCAATTAATTGCTTGATCACAAGGTTTTTTGATAAACTAGTTTCAGCCATTAATTAATTGGACAAAATTTGTTTTAACCTAAGGATTTGTTTGAGTTTACCGAGATTTTTTTTGTCATCTTAAACATGTTCTGTTATTTTGAACTCAGTTGCTCCATATCAAATTTTTGCTACTGATATGAGCGTATACGAACATTAGTAATAAATTTAAAACCTTGCTGAAAGGCTAGGACGGTAAATTGAATATTTTGCAATA
The DNA here is from genome assembly GCA_963920805.1 of Primula vulgaris. NCBI lineage: Eukaryota > Viridiplantae > Streptophyta > Magnoliopsida > Ericales > Primulaceae > Primula > Primula vulgaris. The sequence goes on from OY987217.1 coordinate 405,826, forward strand.
ACAACTGTTACTTCCATTAATGTTTAATCTTTTACTTAACCTGTATTGCAGTTATCACTCCAGAGTTGATTCCCGTTAAAACACCTGTAATCAGGGAGCGTGGTAGTTCATCAAGGAAGAGAAAATGCTTGTTTGATGAGGCCGTCGTTCTTTCAAACAAGTATGTCTTTTTAAGCTTATGCTTTAGATTCTAGGCCAACGAATTAGTCCTCCAATTCATTTATGCTTGTTGTTGTTGTTATAGTTGCTTGTTTGCTCGATTGACGAACTTGTTTTGTTGCCACTCATTGGGTTCTGATTTCCAGAAATTATTTTATTGAGCCTATCGACAAACATGGTAACAGTAAACAACTATTCAGAAATAAAGTGGCCTAAAAATCCTTTAAAACTATCCCGGCCCTAAATACTCAGTATTTTTTGTATATGTTATGTTGGTTCTACTGAGTTTGTGAGGTTCGAAGATGTTACTTTCGATTTTACTTTGTGATATTGACATTTTTGGGGTTAAATACATTCTGATTAGAACGTACTGTAAAAATGGGAGCTTACGGAAAATATCCTTTTTCTCCAGATTTCAGCTTGAAAGAGTACATATTGAGTTTATTAACGAAATGAATTTCTGGTTCTTTAATCTTTTTTCCCAGGGTTGTCAAGGACAACTTAAAAGACACAAGTGACTTGGTTTGTAAAAGACAGAAGGCTCCTCTCACCACCCTCCACGCATGGAAACGACATCAAATTTCTAACCTTCCTCGCACGTTCTCAGAGCCTTTATTTCCTTGTGAGTTATTCGTATCTTGAGAATCATTCATTTATCACTTGATATATAAGTTTTAGTCTTTTAGAACTACAGTAGGAGTAGTAAGTTAATTTATCATGGAATGGTATTGACCATAGTGTACATGATTATTATACCCGGTTTGGGGTAACTAGAAATGCCGGCTATCAATCTCCCCCCCCGTTTTTTTCCATATATTCACAATTTATAGCACAGTGGTGTTTACGGAAATTAACTAAACAAGAAAATCACCTTGTAGCCTTGTAGGAAATAGTAGATTCGTCATTTGGAATTGGCTTGTTAAGATCAGCCATTTCAAATCGACTTAAATGTAGCGTAACTTTTGTTTGATATTTTTATATCAGAAAATCAGCCCAAATTTGCTTTTTCAAGTTTGACTTTGATTTGTAGTGGTATCATTACGGAGTCTTATATGTAGCTGTAGCTATACCATTGTTTGAGAAAATAAGCTGCTTTTTTACAGAGTCTTATCACTTAAAGTCACACAATCTTTGCATTTTGTTAATTGTTAAGAGAGAGATATTGTTACAGGTAGTTCTTCAGACATTCGTTCTTTATTCTTGGTGACGAAACTAAAAAGCACTGAAATGGAAAAAGAAAAAGAAAAAGAAAATGTCGAACCCCCTGAAAAGCTAATTGTACCAGAATCTCCTGCTACGAATAAATCCCCAGATGAAGCACATATTTCTCCTTCTACACCTGATACCGAATCAGCTTCTTTGAGGACAAATGGCGATGTTTCTTTCTTTACACCTGTTATCGAATCGGATTCTTTTAGGACAAACGGTGATGTTGAAACTACGGAGTTCCATGAGGGGCTTATCAGTACGTTCGAGAGAACAGATACAGAGGAATTGTCTCAAAGTGAGGAGGAAGAATCCGAGAAGTGCTTAAACAGTGAGGTGATTTCTTTATCTAAACTATTCATGTATATAAATTTGTATTGAATAGTAGTTAGGCTCGTTTTTATGTAAGCTTGTTTGAAGCCAAAAAACTACAAGAACTCAGATTTGAAGCTAATGCTTTAGCTGAAAAACAAAAACATGGTTTAAAGGCTGCAATTAGACAAGGCTTGAGTAGCTTATATGTACTGAGAGTTGGACTTTCGTTTTCATTTCATACAGTATATGTATCAAATACTCATCTGATAAGAGTATTCACTCATGATTATATTTCAGGAGATAAATTCTCAAGGAGTTGTTAACCAGGAAACCGGTAAGAATACTTGCAATTTGTGTCTATAGTTTTCTTGTTTTTTGGTCACTATGGAAAGTGAACAGGCAGTATTTGAAACTTTAATCTTGTATTTTTTTCATTAGTTTTTGTTTTCTGTATTGCATCTCGTCCAATTTTGTCATTGTTGTTTTGCCTGCAGGCGAATGGTCAGATAGAACCAGGTGATGACAAATTCCCTTTCAGAAAAAACATACTATATATTTTGCTACTTATTTGATGATCAAATCATCATATGACGAAATTTGTAACTGAAATTCTAATGACTCAACATGTGTGCTTACGCAGATTGATAGCGACACAATTGTGTAGAAGCTTTCTAAGTCGAAAGAAACGGGGACAAAACAAGAAGGGGAAAAGCTTATTGCAGGCTTTGAAAAAGAAAACCAAAAACGAGAGTGCAGTGTTTTTTTATGAGACATTGGTAGGTTGTTTTATTCGAGTCGAAAATAATGAAAGTTTAATAGTACCAATTACTACAAATGTACCTTGGCTCTGTTCAACTAGTCTAATGTATATAAATACTTAACATTGGCAGGTGCTGAAAACCACAGGTTACATTGAAGTAGAGCAAAACGAAGCTTATAGCGATATAGTTTTGATAGAGACTGTCAAGTTGAAGCAAGCTTGTCAAACTGGGAAATTTAACTTTAGCTAGGTCGTAGTTTCGGGGTCTAACTTGCCCACAAAAAAGTTAGTTTTGGTGCCTACAGGCAAATTAGGTAGTAATGTGTGTAATTTAGTAGCTGTCTTTCACATAGCAGCCGTTCAGAAAGAAGTTTAGAAGTTTGATGACTACCAGAGGAAAACTTGATCAGTAGTGTGTGTGCTAATGTAAATATAAAGTTTTTATTGATCCTTTGTGTTTATTCTAGTACGTTTTCTCGGTTTCAATGCAAAAATTTCCCCGAGTTCTAGTTTGTTCAGTGAATCACTGTACCATGCCTCTCATCAATATCCCAGAAAAATAAGAAAACTTGCAAAAAAAAAAACTGCATATGGTTATGGATCTTACTTGTAAAATGGCGCTTATCTTAATTGTGGTCTTGTGGACAAAAGACTAACTTCTGTCTTTTGTATGCTTGTTTCATACCTGCTAGCATGTCGATTTTGAGCATATGCTTCAAAATTCAAATCCATACAAGAAAACAAAAATAGCGACTCCCATTATATTAGCAACACCCGGACTTAAAACATCTTGCTACAGAAGGCAGTCCATGACTTAACCACCTCCCAATGCATCAAAGAAAAAGCAGTTGGGCATGTTTTGTACTTGTTATACCATGATACGTATTCACAAGCCAAAACATATATAGAGCACTAATTCCGTTACTTGCAACTTTGCGAGTTAATCTACAATTGTGAAAAGGTAGCCATAGCAATAGTGTAGATCGAAGTAAAATCATTGCAATAAGCACACGAGTTTGTACTGAAGCGAAAAAGGCAAAACCAATATAAACTAAATAAACATATTCTATATCGCGAATTGCAATCACGGAGAGATGAGTTTTAAACTTCTAAAGAAGAATGAAAAAGCAATTCCACCAACAATGATCTTAATTTCTTTACTTTAGAAAACAATATCTGGAAAGCCGTTTTAATCGTCAACCTCAGCTCTAATTTCCTTAAGCAACTCCTTATATTCATCGAAACTACCAGGAAAAGTCCTCGCAGTCCCATTCTCCACCAACCAAATCTGGCTCCTCTCTTCATCGTCACACCCCCCCGATATCAATCTCGAATCATGACTCACTAGAATAACCCCACCCGTAAACTCGTCAAGGGCGTCCGCTAGTGCATCTATACTCTGCATATTCAAATGATTGGTCAGCTCGTCTAATAATAATATGTGCGGTTTCGACATAGAGATTGATGTAAACACGACTCGAGATTTTTGACCACCTGATAACTTTGCGATTGGTGTTAAATGATTATGGCTTTGGAGACCAAATTTCCCAAGTTTTGCACGAACTGTCTCTTGCTTGCTAAAACCCTCTTGATCCGGATGAAGACCGAGAAGATATTGCACCTGAATGATAAACGGTAAAACCCAATATTTAAAAACTAAAACTCAATATTTAAAAAATTGTATCTAGAATAACTAGATAGTTAGGCGTGCTTGACCGAGAGTAGTACTAGGATGAGTGACCCCCGGGAAGTCCGTTGTGTTTTATTGGCATAACGGTCAAATTGTTGTCTTGTGACCGGTCACGGGTTCGAGTCATGGAAGCAGCCTCTTGCAGAAATGCAAGGGAAGACTGTCTACATTAGGCCCAAAGTGGCCCGACCCCTCCCCGGACCCGCGCATAGCGGGAGCTTGAGCACCGGGTTTGCCCTTTAATCTAGAATAACTAGATAAGTCGACACAAGACTGGATATAAGTTATTGGATATAAGTTACGTTATGAACAAATCAGACCTCTTTTGACAACATAACCAACCATTAGTTCACAGTCCCACCTATCGGGCAATCAGGTCCAATGAGTCCGGATCGTCAACCACCTTAATATACCCCTTATTTATATTAGCACAAAACGCTCATCAAAGAAAAGGGGAAGGCACTTGTGATTTATACTTTTTTCAGCAATAATAGATGAACGAAATACTACGTTTATCCAGACAATATCCAGACTCAAGAACGATACGGACATCCGTTAATAAAATAATAGAAAAAACACTTATCGCATCACTAACCGGAGTTTCATTCATAGTCAAAAGGTCGACAAAGTGCTGAGAGTACCTCCCGATCCTCAGCTTTTGACTTCTCCTCACTTCACCTTCACTGGCGACCAAATCACCAGCTAATAAGTTTAGCAAAGTGGATTTACCAGCCCCATTGGGTCCAACTATAGCCACACGGGTTCCCATATCTATACCCACATCAACATTAGAGAGCCTAAAATCTGATCGGTTTGGGTAGCTAAAGCTAACTTCGACAAGCTGCAAAAGAGGAGGTGTAAGCTCGGTAGGTTCTGGAAAGTGAAATGTCACGGTATAATCACTCCACTTTTGGGGATCCTTGAATCGTTCTTTGACCTTATCTTGCTGAGCACGAGTACCAGATCTCTTGATCGCTTTGAGCTGCAGATGCAGGATTTAGTTAAATGCTTTAGTTAACTATCATTTAAAAGAACACGTCTTTTACTTTTTGCATCTTTTAAACAGTGGCATTATACTGATTCACCTTTTAAGCTCAGCTTCAAAATCTACATCTATCCTGATCTTGGGCCCTGAAAAGCTAGAAGCTACTAGCTGGATTTAACCCAGCCTTGCCACCGGAAAAAAGAATTAGTTTCTGTACTTAAAAGTTGCAGCAAACCAACCCCATATGTCTTTTCATGTTGTGTCTTTCTATTAACTGTTTTGGTGGTTGTGTCTTGTAAGGAGGTTGTGGTTTTTCTAAATGGCGGTAAACTTTAATGTTTTACGGGTTATTTGAAATTACAAAAAACAGATTTCAAATTCGAGTAAAATCGGAGAGTTTGATAGTCTTTATGATTAGTATTACCTGCTTTTCATAAACATCGAACTTCTTGTTCGTTGCGTTACGCCGTTGCTCATACCCACTCTCGAACTCATCAAAATTCCCGCGGTAGAGTTGGAGTTTCATGTCATGTAAATGAATAATCTCGTTACAGACCGTATTAAGAAAGTCACGATCATGAGATACAACAACAAGCGTCTTTTTCCAACGGCATAAATACTCCTCCAACCACAAAACTGCTCTAAGGTCGAGGTGGTTTGTCGGTTCATCCAACAACAACAATGTTGGTTGCACAAAAAGCGCCCTAGCCAATGAAATCCTCATTCTCCAACCACCGCTAAACGATTTAGTAGCACGCTTTTGCATGTCCGTAGTAAACCCTAGATGCAAACATAGACTGAAAACTCAGAATTTAATAAATTATATACTAATTTATTTCATTATTTCAGATAAATTGAGAGTTAGTATCAGATGGAAAATAGATAGTTATTTCTGAAAAGTTGAAACTGTTAGAGAGTAGTATTGTTCAAAAAGATACTACAATGTTAGGGTTTTAAAAGGTGTTATGCATATGGTATCCGTTAAAAAATATAGATTTCGATGAATAATAAAAGCATACAATCTTTTGCAATAGATTCTTTCTTTCATTCTCCAAATTCTCTCTTTTTGTTCTACAATATTACCTAGCCCATTAAGAATCTTTGATGCCTGAGACTCAGCAGCGTCTGCACCAATGATCTGCAATTTCTCGTACAACTCAGTAAGTTTCTCTCCGACATCCTCGTCAGCAGATGCTTGTAACTCTGCAGCCTCGTTTCGCAACTTGACGAGCTCCTCGTTAGCCGAAACAACAGCCTCGATGGCAGTTTGGTCATTACCCACTACTTCTTGTTCAACCAAGAGCACATCTATGTTCTTAGGAACAGGTATTTTTCTCCAAGCTAGGAGCTTGAGCAAAGTAGATTTACCCTTTCCATTGGGTCCCACCAACCCATATCTCTTCCCGTACGCTATTTTCACCGAAGTATTTTTCAAAAGCTCTTTCCCACGTGCCGAAACAGAAAAATTCTCTATCGTGATATCTTTTACATTAGCATCGGCCTCGTTTTCACCATCAAGAACTGAAGCACGACTACCGATAACAACGGTAAACGCATCTGTATCGTCTCTCATAGCCTCGTGCTTGGCCATCACAGCTGCTCTCTCTACCATCATATCCTTCTTCTCTCTCTTCTTCAACTCTTTTTCAGTTACGGAGATTTCAAGTTTCTTTGGTTCTTCCTTTCGGTTCCTAGTTAGCTCTTGGACATCGTCTTCCTCTTCATCAGATGAAGGGAGATCGACACCGTCCAAATACGAAACTCCGGTTGAAGCTTTCAACTTAGACTTGTTAGACGTAGTGCTCGAAGAAGCTAATCCTTTCTTAGGTTTATCAGGTTTCTCGTCCATGCTCTTAATCATAGCTGACACCGAGAGTCTCTCTTTCTTCCCATCTTTAGCAGCATCTTTGTTGTTCGGCTTACCCTTTGTGGGTGGCAAACTCTCCTCAGACTTCTTTCTCACCATAGCGAAAGCTGGTCTGTTAAACAAAACCAGTAAAACAAAAGTTAATACATGTACAAACAATAACAAGATTATATACTACTATCCTCATCAAAGACAAACATGCACTTACCTGAGTTATAAAAACAACATAGAAAATAAAGTGAAACACAAAACTCAATCAAGGACTAAGCTGATCTAACGCGTTTTAGCATTCTGCACAAAAAGCGCGGAAATAAAACCAACCATCTTCAAAAGCATAACAAGTATCATTCTTTATTTACGATAAACAATGAACAATTTCAAAACTTTGAACACATAATTGTTAGCCAAAAATAAGCAGCAGAAGAGGCTGCAAAAACAAGAAGCTTCAAAACCATAGATACATAAATCAATAAAAGTAGTTGATAACTGATGTATGGCGGCCAAGTAACAAGTCTTCCATCTCAAAATAATAATATTATTATTTTTAAGCTAGAAAAAAGACCAAATTGTTCCTCAGCTTAAAAAGAAGACATTTTTTTTGAGTTTTTTTTTTAAGCAAAAGGAAACAATTATTATTGAAACCGGAAACAAACGAACTACAACTTTTGAACCATTCAAGCAACACAAATGCCTGTATGGCCTATGTAAATTGTAAATCAAGGCAAAAAAATCTTCTTCTTTTTTGAGTTAATTGGCAGTGTTGAGAACCTAATTTGTAAACATACATGTAAATATATACCCGTAAATTAATAGAAAGATATACCCGTAAATTAATTTATAAATAGGTTGGCCGGCTTTATAAAGGGGTTCGTTCTTACACACATATTAATAGAAAGATATACCTGTAAATTAATAGAGTATATAACTAGTTAATAAAATTGAAGTTTATATAGATCACTTACTGATTTGCCAAATTCGTGTATAATCTATTGATTGATAATGGTAAGTGAATGGTGAGATTAAATATGTATCTACCCTAACTAATTATTGTAGTCGGATCGGAGAATAAATATATCTCAACCCACTCTGAATGACGATAATAAATTCACAATTATGTATTCAAGGATTTATATATATATATATATATACACACACAGTAGCGTATCCCGCCCGTGATACTTGTGTAACACGCGCGTTTAATTTGTTTTTATCCATCTATTTATAAATATAAAGACATTACAATTTAAAAATAGAAATTAATTGTAAAATAATTATAAAACTTTAAAAGGATATACAAACTTATAGAAACGTAAATAACATTAAAATATAAAAAAAATATACCTGAGAAATAAACTCATAAATCTCTACTAATCAAACTAGAGAGAGAGAGAAATAGTGGACATTAGAAGTTATTCCTTTTTTGTATTACTATTTGTTTTATTTATAATTAATAAAATTAGAGAGGTTTTAAGTAATTATTTGTTTCAACCCTCCTCACATAAACTAATACTAACAGACATGCCCACCCGATGGGGGTTGTAAATATAATAAAAAAATCTGTAATCCGTTATGGTAGATAATTTGTGATAATATGCAGTTAAAAGAAAAATTAATAATTAGATCGCAGTTAATATTTTATAATTTTGTAAATTAATAGGATTTTTTTATAAATAATTGTTTCAAAACTTCGTAAGCTCTCCTCCACACATAAACTAATAATATATATATATATATATATATATATATATATATATATATATATATATATGATAAATTAGGGGGCATTAAAAAGAATACAGAGGAGTGAAGACAAAAGATTAAAGTCTAATACATACATACTATTATTAATAAGTTTAAAAAAAAATATTAAAATTAATTTAAAATTAAAACTAAATTTTTTTTTTGGATCTCTTCCACTACTGGCATCTGTGTACCAAATCTGCAATAATGGTCCGGAATAAATTCAAGCTCAAACCCTAAATACTCAGACTCATCCACGGGAATGGTTATGGTAGGACCCACCTGGTCCGGGCCCGTCCTTACTATGTTTGCTTTATAATTGGTCGAGTTACATTCGTTGGAGTAGAGTTGGTGACGAAAACCACAAGTTGTCACCCCCTTTTTCCCCATCACTAAACTTTTCCTTCTTACTGTCGTCTGCCCTCTGTGCGGTGGGCTCTCCGCTACTGCTACCGTCGGCAGCAGTGTACAGCGGCACCATCCCCATCCCCGCGCCCCAGCCTAGGGGTGTGTACGTATATGTAAATATAATATTTATTGATGAGTGTTTTGTTAATATAAATATGAAAGTTGTTGTAGGCCCTCCTTTGAACTCGCACTTTTAGTAGAATTTCTTCGTAAAATTTGCACAATTACACATGAACAAAATCCAAAATCACAAAAACGGAACAAGACTCGTTCAATCAACAAAATTCAAATAAAAGAGTAGGACTTACAAGACTCACAATTCTAGAACAAACCCCCACGAAAACATAAAATCACAAAAACGGAACAATACCCAAATTAAACACGAAAAACAAATATTCCAGATGCCGGTCAACATTTGCACAATTACACACAAATAAAACGAACAGGTTCTGAGTTCACGCATTAGCCTTATTTAGACAATGAAACAGCTTTAACACAACCATCAATCTCTGGATCATTTGTTACTTTGGCATACTTCCCTGCAAGTGACACACAACATTCACTCAACATATGCAACCAAAATATTAATTTTGTGTACTGAAACTCCGGGATATCTTACCCCAAACGGCCTCTCCAGCTGGTGTTACGGAATTTAGTTCACTGACATTGACCTATATATGAACCAAAAAGTAATACTGATCAATTACCAACCGACAATAATAAAATAAGATGGGAATACCACAATACAAAGAGACAAAGCACCAAAATCACCTTAATTATGGTTCCTCTTGTCATCATAGGTCCATCAAGAGTCTCCTTCACACCAATGATCTCTAGAAGGCAAGTGCATTTAAGTTGAGGATGTGTCACATGAGCATCTGTGTATTGCAACCTTGTAGAAATCCGCGGGGCTGGAAAGAGAAGGAGATACAACGTGTAATCAGTAGAATCAACTATTCCAGTGAACAACAGTCATAATAAAGTTCACATATACGTTACATAGATATTCTACTTAAAAACTCTAAAACTTGGAAGTCCAGAGAAACATATATACGCCGCAATTTAAAAACTTCTATATCCGTTAACAAAACGAGTTCCAAAATGCTAATGAAAGGTATCCGAGCTTGGTGTCTTGACATAAAAATAAAGCAATACTTAACAATCAGCAAACCAACTGGAGAAAGCAAGAACAGTGACCAATATATAATAATAAACTACACCTAAAAACCTTCTACTATTACTTTTCAGGGAACAGTGACAACAGTATAAGAAATACAAAGACTAGAAAATAAAACATTTTTCCATAACATCACAAGTTTAACGAAAATGGGTTCAACATAATTCATATTGACAACAAATAAGCAACAATAAGATTACCTTGAGTTACCCGAACTACCCTGTAACCTCGAAACAAAGCCATACGGTTGACCTAAAAATTGGAAGAAGAGCTTTATTGCCCGTATAAGAGGAAAGTAGAAAACATTCCCATTTAATCTATGAAATAACTTTATAACATGTATAATAATTGTATATACTCGAGTGTCTTGTTACGAAAAGTAAAAGGAACTTGAAAATGTCAACTTACGTGGTCAGTAGGGTCATACTGGGCTTTAAGAAACTCTCTCCTCTAGAAACAGAATAAAAACATAAGTTCCAAGGCATATAAAAAATGTAACACTGATATTACCAAGATGTCGAAAAAAGAGTAATTGTCATTATCAATGTATAATACCTCTTTCATAATAGCCACAAAATCTTCAGGAACATCGCCATCTACCCACCTCCCTGAGGATTCTACACGTTCCGCTTTCGCCAAGCTGAAGGAAAATGCAATTATACCCCAAAGTCAGACTACCATCATGGTTTATTTATTTACTTGACATATACACCAAAAGTGAATCTGCTCACATGAGTTTGTCAAAATTCTAATGCGTGACACTCATTAGGGTGCAGATTAACGCATTCTATGACAGAATCAATCGAGGCATGAACTGCTGTTTATATAAACCAATCACTGGGACACAAGCCATACTCTACCCTGAACTCACGTATGATTGTTGAATAATATCTAGGACCATGTTTTTGTTGAAGAAAAATAAAATACAAGTAATTGCTTAATCAAACAGAAATTAGCAACAGGCAAATTAAGGTCCGTATGTACGCAAACACACTTTTGATTGGAAACATGTTGGAGATAACAGTCTTTGACAGATGTATCCTAATTTTCTTTTTTTATTTTAAAAATGAATTTATGTTTTGTCATCCTCCTCCGACACTAAACGGATAACGGGTTCCGCATAAATCCTCCAGAAACCAATCGGATTTGACTGGGAAATCAATAAAAACGTACAAAATACTAGAAAAGGAGTGTGTACATATCTCAATTATACATGAATAATTATATATGGAGTGAGCATGCATACGTTTTCTTCTTTTGAAGCATTACAGTACTGTCGCTTCTTTTTGCACTCATCTTCTTCTTACCCTTACCCTCGATGATAACCATCTTTCTTACACTTGGTAATACTCAATGCCTGCCAAATAACACCATAACAAATTCAAGTGAGATGATAGCGAAAAAAAAAGAAAAAAAAAAGTGAACCTTGTAATCCATATTAAAAAAAAAGACAATTGTAGCCTAGTTAATGGAGTCGTTCCTTTTTGGGCTAGAAAAGACTTTTCAGGGGTCTTTTTTATAAATAGGTTGGCCGGCTTTATAAAAGGGTTTTTACACACATTAATAGAAAGATAATCAAAATCCAAAATTTTGCCACAAACTGATATACCCGTAAATTAATAGAGTATATAATTAGATAATAAAATTGAAGTTTATCAAAAGCTCTACATTATCTAAAGCCCTAGGTTTCCACCATTAAGTAAAAAAAAAAACTCGAATTGATCTAATCCTTTACTAAATAAAAGCCCTAGATTACGATTTAATCAATTAAGCGACTTACAATATGCGAATAACGGCAAGGAGGTGATCGCTATTCTTTTAGCTATTTCACAAAAAGGCTAGCAAAAATAGAAGGTTTCCAATAAAAGTTGTTTACATAGTTAAATGTCACATATAAATGCCCAAATTTACTAAATAAAAGCCCTAGATTACGATTAAAGAAAATAAGCGACTTACAAAACGTATATGAACCGCAAGAGGGTGATTAGATGATATGTTTAGAGAGAGAAAGTCGCCGGAGAATGACGTGGCGACGGAGCTCCGTCGTGATAACTGATATATATATAGAGAGAGAGGGGTAATAAAACCGAAAACCAGAGTGCAGTGTTAGGTTGTTTTATTCAGAGGTAAAAAATAATGAAAGTTTAATAGTACTAATTACTACAAATGTATATCGGCTATGTTCAACTGGTATAATGTATATAAATACTTTAACATTGGCAGGTGCTGAAAACCACGGGATACATTGAATTAGAGCAAAACGAAGCTTATAGCGATGTAGTTTTGATAGAGACTGTCAAGTTGAAGCAAGCTTCATTGTTATCTTCTTATTTTTTGCATAGTAATCTTCAATTAGCAATTCCCTTTAAGGGCCTAATTTTGTACTTTTATTTTCTAACTAATTATGTACTATGCCCTCGTCGCCGACCAGGTCTGTTTTATTATTGTTATTCAACTTTTCGTATTTCTAATTTTCCTGCATATTAATAATACTCCAATCCCCATATTCCGTGCTGCTATCCACATTTAATTTTCTAGTAGCTTTTAATTATGTCATTATCATAACGTTTTTGTAGTTTCGCATTTTTCATTCTGGGTTATGGTTTCTAATTTTGCGCAATACGTAAGAGCGTGTTTGGCATCGCCTTTTTTTGTTGTTGTTGTTGTTGTTAAAATACATAAAGGGTTTTCCACAGAAAGTGTTCCCCGAATGAGGTGGTTGGTTTTTATTGGTTCTCAGGAGGACCATTTTGCTATTTGATTGAACTTCAGGGATATTTCTTTTGAACTATAAAATTTGTTAACAGTGTTCGGTGTAATTTTGCGGTGTAATTTTTCAGTGCATATATCAGCGCTCTTTAACAGTCGGGGTTTTCGACCTAATCGGTTACTCCCGACTTCACATTGGCTTCACTGATTCCCTCCTAGGCTCACCAAATTAAAAAAACACTGATTATATGGTTTTTTTTAATGTTCATATAATTAAGATTATGGGATAGGGTTTCTGATTTTCTATCGAGTGCCTAATTTTGTCTTTCCTTTTTGTTTTTGTCATTTCACACTATGATTATCATAATACTGCAATGACCAACTCCGATATAAGACTTAACTTTATTTGAAAAAATACCCGAGTTAGTTTATTCATTTTTTATTTCTAAATTTACTTTTTAGGTTGCTTCACTTTTAGTGACTAATTAGTACCTTCGTTGGTATCTTTCGCATAATACAATCAGTTGTGCTGTTCCCGTTTAAGTGCCTAGTTTTGTCGTTTTGTTTTTTTCAATTAAGTGACTAGTTAGTACCTTCATTGCTATCTTCTTTGCACAATACTTGACCAATAGTGCTGCTATCCCCGTTAAGTGACTAATTTTGTAGTTTTCTCTTTTTAATGAAATGACTATTCAGTACCTTCATTGCTATATTTTGTGTATAATAATCAATCCGGGAAAGTCCCGTTGAGTGACTAAGTTTTGACTTAATGCAGTGTTTTGAAAAGCAAAAGCTTAGCTAAATCGTTTTTGTAAGAGCTACATTAAAATTTTAAAAGTGTAAATAGCGTAAGCTTTATTGGTTTAAAGAAGGGGAAAGCGGGCATTTAAAGATTTTCTTAAGATTTAAATTGAGTTTTGAATTGTGCTTTTTCTCTCTGAGGCAAGCTTTTTTAAAACAGTGATCTAATTAATGTAGCCTTGCTTTTTGTTGTACAAAGCTACATTAATTGACTAATATTGAGTTATTGTTCATTGAGTGACTAATTCGTTCCTTTGTTTCTGTCTTCAATCATGAGGAGCAGGTGAATGGGGAGTTTGATTATGGGTCGGAGAATTTGAGAGTTTCTGTAACTGAGGCGTTGGGGTGTAATCTGGCAAGGGGTGATTTGGTGGCTTTGTGTGAGAATAATGTTAATCTGCTTGGGAAGGTTTCGGTGTGGTGGGGGAATATGCTTGACCGGTCTGATTCTGTGTCTAAGGTCGCTTTCGAGTCCGTTGCACGGTTGTTCCAGGTAATATGGAAAATCCAATTAAGTTACTTTTTTGTAGTGCCCTCGTCGCTATGATTTTTTTGAATACTCAATAAGGTTAATTAATTTCATTATGTGACTGGTTTTGAAGTTTTATCATTAAGTGACTAATTAGTATCCCGTCCCTATGCTTTTGGTTGAATAATCATTATGGAAAATTCCTATTACATGACTAATATTTTGGTCATTACTCTGTTTTAACTTTTAAGTAGAATATTGAATAGGAATGTTCCCATTATGTAACTAATTTCTGTATCGAAAGTCGTGTTTGAGTCTATTGGAAGGTTATTCCAAGTAATGACGGCCTAATTGACTAGTCAATAGGGAAATTCCCATTATGTGGCTAATTCCTCATTAAGGGACTGATTGGTACAGTAATCAATTGGGAAATTCAATTTTGTGACCGACTTTGTTGTTAATTTTCCCATCTAATGACTAAATAATTTCCACTTAGTGACTTATCAGTACCCTCAATGCTATGTGTTGTACTAATCAATGTCGCAGTTCCCTTTATGCGAGTAATTTTTCATATTAAGCGATAATTAGTACCCTCATCACTATGTGTTTGTACAATAATCAAATTGGGAGATTCCTATTATATGACTAATTCTGGAGTTATTTTCCGTCAAGTGAATAATGAGTGCCTTTAATTCTGCTACCATCTCGTGGCCTTATGAAAAATCACTTTGTTGAAATGAATGCCTCTCAGAAGTGGAAACTATATTGAACAATGTACTAATCGAGAACCAGTCAATAAAGTCTATGATAACATCAATTTATTGAGTAGTTTGCCAATGGAAGACTGTTCGTTCATGTGAATGCTTAGGAATAGGAATTAATTTATGTTATATCATTGAATTGATGACATACTTATTGAATTTTATGCCTATCAAAAATTGCACTTAAGGAAAACCGAAGGTTTCAACATGTTCAAAATTGTGTATCGTGTAGGCAACTTAATGGTAATTTCCTATAGCCGTTAACTCGCATTCTTAGCATGAACAAATAGCAAATACTGGAATTTTATTTGGTTAATCTTTATTGGTTTAACTATAGAATTTTAACTACCATAGTTGCAAATTTTGCTTGCAACTCTGCTCCTCCAATAGTTTTTTTATTTTTATTTCTCTAATTACTCATGTCTCCGATGCTTCCGGGAATTCGAGTCCAAGCAGATGAGCCGGTTGGCAGGCGACAAGCTTGTTGACAGCAAAAATTCTGTTGCGATCCAGTCTAACTTTGTCTCCTCAATGGTCGATTTTGTGTGGAAAAAACGCTCCTCGTTAATGGCTTGGTCATTAGTTTTCCCAGTGGAGAATTTTAGAGCAACGGTTTATCCCTTAGTCTACGCGGTAAAAGCCGTGGCTTCAGGCTCGTTTGAGGTTATTAGGAAGCTATCAAAAAGTTATGGTAGTGTAAAATCAGATGATGCAGAGAGATTTGTTGGGGTTTCAGATGTGGTGTCTCATTTGGCGCCATTTTTGTCGTCATCGTTGGAGCCGGCGTTGATTTATGAGGTGGCGATTAATATGTTGTATTTGGCGGATGTGCCGGGTGGTACGCCCGAGTGGGCAACTCAGTCGATTATTGTGATAATTACGCTCTGGGATAGGCAGGAGTTTTCGTCAGCGAGGGAGAGTATTGTCAGGGCTGTCGTGACTAATCTGCACCTCCTTGATCTTGGCATGCAGGTGATATTCAGAACTCCCTTGTTTTCATTTGTGTCTACCAGAGCTCCATGGTTATTGATACACAGCGGTTGATCATTGATGTACTGAATATATATGAAATAAGACCACTTAATCTGCCATATTAGTAGTTAATAACTAATATTTTCTGATTTTGTAACCTACTTTCTCATTTATCTAGTAAATATCCCTAGGATTTGTGCTCACCTTGTTTGGGCAATTGCAAAACACATCAATTTAGAAGGTCTATATCCACTTCTAGCCGATGACCCTGAAGACGCCCTTAATATTATAATTACCAATATACACAGTTTTATTCAACGTAGATGCATCTTCATCTTCAACAAACAGACTACAAGATGTACAGGCAGTTCTTCTATGTTGCCAACGGTTGGGTTCGCGTAATGCTAGGGCTGGGCAATTGTTGACTAAAGAACTTGAAGAGTTCAGAAACAGTGGCTTAGCTGATTCTGTTAATAAGCATCAGAGCCGGCTAATATTCCAGAGAATTAAATATGTTGCAAATCATCCGGATGACAAGTAAGCAAATTTGTCCATAAATATAGTAAAGATAGGGATGATTTTTCTTTTGTATGATACTTGATGGTCAAAAACTAATCGCAGTCTCCAGTGATTAGTTCGACCAGAAGGCTTTTTGAAGGCTTTTTGTGCCCTCTTCTTGGCAGATTCACAAGATGCGAGGATAACCTTGCACTTGAAGGTTAAAAAACAAACTGTCATTAAATTAATCAACTTAGGGATTGTTTGGTTGAGGGTTGATCTTCTTCGGTTTTTCCTATTTGCTTAAAATTAGACTGCATTTACCATTTGGTTGGTCAGATTGGCCGGATAAAGTTGGAAACTTTGAGCTGAATTATCCTTGCTTTCTCAAATTCCAATAAAATCCCGTGTGTTTGCTAAAGAGTTGTAAGCAAACACGCCCTTTAAAAAAACTAGGTTCTTCCAGCTTAAAGAGTTAGCTTCTTCCAGGACAATCAGAAAAATTCGGATTTTAAGTGGCCAACCAAATACAGTCTAACAAATCGATCAAAAAACCTGAATTGAAAGGACAAGGCCTTAGACAACTACTTAAGGGGGTGTACTGACTTGTTCTTGATAATCTGTTTCTCATTTTCACCAAGTTTATTGCAGGTCCTAAACTTGACCGAAATTGAACTCAATCGTGTGGATATTAGGGTTGGGCTAACTGGTGGATTATACTTCATGGATGGTTCTCCTCAAGCAGTGCGACAGTTGCGAGATCTTAATTCACAGGTTATTTCTACAAGACTGCAGCCATCTTTGCATTAACCAGGCATTACACTTAACAAATTTTCATTCTCTTTTGGTAAATAATTGGTTGCTTTCATATGCATGGATTAAAGAAGTGTGTGGATTCTGTTTATGTTTGTTAGTATAATCTTCAGATCGTCTTAAAAATCGCTCTCTTACATGTAGCGGTAAAGGTATTCTTTACGTTTTACTGGAAAGGTTAAAGCTTACACTTTGAAGAGCGGTTTCCGTGCTCTAAAAAATTAAGGCCCAAGCAAGGCCGATCCAATTGGCTTGTTAAGTTTATACTATTTGAGAAATTAATTATTTTATTAACTTAAGATATCCTGTCTTTTTATAAAAGCATAAGCTTAAATCTACTACTTTTTCTCATAAATGAAGAAGCCTTGATATTCCAAACTTTTTATGATTTCTAGCAATTTCGTTTCTAGTAAAATTACAAAATTAAACCCATATATCCATCTATATTTGCATAATTTATCCAGTTGTGTTTTATTGCCTTCAACTTTTCAACTTGATGAATTGGCAGTATGCAATGTCATTTTAGTTGTTTAGTTACTTTTGTGGACATGAAAAATATTTAATCCAAATTTCACACCCTACATGCCGATACTCAATACTTTATGGATACTCTTGAACAAGTTTTACCTACGGTTTTGCATTTAAAACATTTCTGCAAACGCAGTAAATATTAATTTATACGATTATACTTTTTGTAGGATCCGGTACTTGGCAGTGTGACCGTTGGTGTGTCCCATTTCGAGCGAAGTGTCCTTTGGGTACAAGTTCTATACTACCCTTTCTATGGGAGTGGTGCCCCAGATAGTGAAACTGACTATGCTGATGAAAATCCAACGGCCATGAGACAAAACCGAAGTTTGAGACCAGAAACAGGAGAACCTGTCATACTAAGATGTCAGCCTTACAAAATCAACTGAACTTCTTTTACTGCATAAAATCTCCCCTGTTGAATATTTTTGGTTATGGCCCAGTTTACCTGCTATTATAGAGTATACGGGTACATATACCTACGAATGAAGTGAGTTTAAAGCAACTGCAGCTCAGCAATATGGATCTTCTCCTTTTCTAAGTGGGTTGAAATCACCATCTTCCAAACCTTTTCATAAAGTTTGCTCCCATTTTATCCGGACCGTTGCTGGGTTTCAGGTGCATTTTCAAAAAAGATTCTGTATTATTTCTCCTCTTATTTTTACATATAACATGACTGGTAGAAGAAGTAGGGATGTTAAAATGTAAAGGGAATTTCAGTTAGATTAAGTACTATAATGAAAGCCACGCATATTGGGTAAATTGAGAAACTCGTTTGTTGTCGATCAATATTGTATATAGTCTATTGAATATGACTTCTTTTTTTTGTAGGGTAAAAGGGCCAAATAAATGTCCTTTACCTATATTTATTAGAAATTATTATGAAATGATCACATTCAAACATAAGGCAAGCGCAACAAGCTGCGCCGCTAGCCCTTTCTGAAAGAACGATCACCCTTTTACTTGTTGCTGGTTAAAAATTCTAAATTGTACTTTATGTTTAAGCTTCTCAAAAAAATGTTTGTATGATTTTGGTGGTTTGACGTATGAAGTCTGATTAAGTACATATATCCTACCTATGAATGTTTAATTGGTTGGCTAACTTCAGTTGTAAACTATTGTCGATGCATATTGCATTGTACTGGTTGTCGATACCACATCTTTTCCGACGCCAATCGGCTTGGTGTATCTCAAAATGCAAGCTCAATTTTGATTTTATTGTCTTGTTGTTGGTACTTAACAGCTCTGCTTTGCTGTAAAAACTTGGTATGGTGGGTTTTTGGGAATGATGGTTTTCGGCGCAAGCGAAGTAAGCAGAAACATGGATTTGGGTGACGAAACAACAACTATGATTTGTAAATTTGTAGCACGTGCCTTTGACACATCGATAACGAAAGAAATCAGATCTGATCTGCAATCTTGGCTTGACGATCTAACAGATGGGGCCGTAGAGTACATGCCCGAAGATGAAGTTAAGGCGGGGTTTTTTGTTACTAGTTCTTTTCCTGGGGAAAACGTCACTTCTTATACCAATCTATCACCTTTTGATAACTGGTACACCAAAAATTCACAATTTATACACCAATCCACGCAAAATCTCGACCAAAGTAAAGCAACATCCTATATATTTACAGTTGAGATAAAAAAATGACACAAATCAAACAATTAGTACATCGCTCTATCAGATTTTTTGAGTCTTAACTTCTAGTGTTTATGTACTAATTGTTTGTTTTGTGTAAATTGGTTTTTTGTACATCAGCGTTACCAAATGATTAAGATATAACAAGTGATTTAGGCAGAAAATTGTGAGTCTTGTTCCTAACTTGTTTCATTTTGTGTAAATTGGTGTATGAATTATAAATGAGTTGTATTATTATATAAAAGCTGATAGGTTATTGTACAAAAGCGACATTTCGCCTTTTCTCTAGGATATGCTTTTGTACAATATTCAAACCTGAATTAGAACTTAGTATATTAAGGCATAGTTTAACAATGATTAGTGCCAATTACACTTCATATGCTTTGTAAAAGACAGGAGCACAAAAGCTAATTAGGTTATGATAATTGATTTTATTTTTAGCAGAAAAGCTGTAACAGGTTTTGATGTATCTATCTTTTATAAGCTTTATCATTATTTTGTTACAACAGTTTTTCCTGTATATCTCGGCATGAGGGCCATATGAACACTATTCAGAACTTTATTTTTGATTTAGTGAAAACAAAAAAGGGAAAAATATCCGATCGGTAACCAACCTATCAACTTTTAGTGATTTTGTATCACGACCTAATACACTTTCTAATTTGTTAACCAAGCTATATATATTTCCTCTAATTAAGAGACTCGGACGCACCTCCGGTCATTTCAACCTTATTAATTCAAGCATACGAATTAATGGTTTCATTTTAAATTATTTGACACGATATTTGATGTTTTCAAATAAGTGTTTGATTGGAATTTAGTTTATGGTTTGTTTTTTATTAGTAATAAAAACAAAAAGGGTTCCTTATTAACTTTAAAAGGTACGAGTAATAAAAAAGAAACGTTTTAGAATATTACATATTACTATAAATAAAGACCGACTTTCTCTCTCTATCTTCGGTCTCTCTCGCCGTCGGCAAGTCTCTCTGTTTATTAAAATTATAAAATCACCTATCTTTAAACTATTAACAACATTGAAGAATATGATATCAACAGTTTGTTCAATTCTAAATATTTAATTGATTTTAGCTTCATTCTTTAAACAATAATACTATGAGATGATGATAAACATTAAAATTATAAAATCACTCATCTCGCCGTCGGCAAGTCTCTCTCTTTATTAAAATTATAAAATCACCCATCTTTTAACTATTAACAACATTGAAGAATATGATATCAATAGTTTGTTCAATTCTAAATATTTAATTGATTTTAGCTTCATTCTTTAAACAATAATATTATGAGATGATGATAAACATTAAAATTATAAAATCACTCATCTCGCCGTCGGCAAGTCTCTCTCTTTATTAAAATTATAAAATCACCCATCTTTTAACTATTAACAACATTGAAGAATATGATATCAATAGTTTGTTCAATTCTAAATATTTAATTGATTTTAGCTTCATTCTTTAAACAATAATATTATGAGATGATGATAAACATTAAAATTATAAAATCACTCATCTCGCCGTCGGTAAGTCTCTCTCTTTATTAAAATTATAAAATCACCCATCTTTAAACTATTAACAACATTGAAGAATATGATATCAATAGTTTGTTCAATTCTAAATATTTAATTGATTTTAGCTTCATTCTTTAAACAATAATACTATGAGATGATGATAAACATTAAAATTATAAAATCACTCATCTCGCCGTCGGCAAGTCTCTCTTTAGTAAAATTATAAAATCACCCATCTTTAAACTATTAACAACATTGAAAAATATGATATCAATAGTTTGTTCAATTCTAAATATTTAATTGATTTTAGCTTCATTCTTTAAACAATAATACTATGAGATGATGATAAACATTAAAATTATATAATCACTCATCTCGCCGTCGGCAAGTCTCTCTCTTTATTAAAATTATAAAATCACCCATCTTTAAACTATTAACAACATTGAAGAATATGATATCAACAGTTTGTTCAATTCTAAATATTTAATTGATTTTAGCTTCATTCTTTAAACAATAATACTATGATATGATGATAAACATTAAAATTATAAAATCACTCATCTCGCCGTCGGCAAGATCACCCATCTTTAAACTATTAACAACATTGAAGAATATGATATCAACAGTTTGTTCAACTCTAAATATTTAATTGATTTTAGCTTCATTCTTTAAACAATAATATTATGAGATGATGATAAACATTAAAATTATAAAATCACTCATCTCGGTGTCGGCAAGTCTCTCTCTTTATTAAAATTATAAAATCACCCATCTTTAAACTATTAACAACATTGAAGAATATGATATCAATAGTTTGTTCAATTCTAAATATTTAATTGATTTTAGATTCATTCTTTAAACAATAATACTATGAGATGATGATAAACATTAAACTTATAAAATCACTCATCTCGCCGTCGGCAAGTCTCTCTCTTTATTAAAATTATAAAATCACCCATCTTTAAACTATTAACAACATTGAAGAATATGATATCAACAGTTTGATCAATTCTAAATATGTAATTGATTTTAGCTTTATTCTTTAAACAATAATACTATGAGATGATGATAAACATTAAAATTATAAAATCACTCATCTCGCCGTCGGCAAGTCTCTCTCTTTATTAAAATTATAAAATCACACATCTTTAAAGTATTAACAACATTGAAGAATATGATATCAACAGTTTGTTCAATTCTAAATATTTAATTGATTTTAGCTTCATTCTTTAAACAATAATACTATGAGATGATGATAAACATTAAAATTATAAAATCACTCATCTCGCCGTCGGCAAGTCTCTCTTTAGTAAAATTATCTTTAAACTATTAACAACATTGAAAAATATGATATCAATAGTTTGTTCAATTCTAAATATTTAATTGATTTTAGCTTCATTCTTTAAACAATAATAGTATGAGATGATGATAAACATTAAAATTATATAATCACTCATCTCGCCGTCGGCAAGTCTCTCTCTTTATTAAAATTATAAAATCACTCATCTTTAAACTATTAACAACATTGAAGAATATGATATCAACAGTTTGTTCAATTCTAAATATTTAATTGATTTTAGCTTCATTCTTTAAACAATAATATTATGAGATGATGATAAACATTAAAATTATAAAATCACTCATCTCGCCGTCGGTAAGTCTCTCTCTTTATTAAAATTATAAAATCACCCATCTTTAAACTATTAACAACATTGAAGAATATGATATCAATAGTTTGTTCAATTCTAAATATTTAATTGATTTTAGATTCATTCTTTAAACAATAATACTATGAGATGATGATAAACATTAAACTTATAAAATCACTCATCTCGCCGTCGGCAAGTCTCTCTCTTTATTAAAATTATAAAATCACCCATCTTTTAACTATTAACAACATTGAAGAATATGATATCAATAGTTTGTTCAATTCTAAATATTTAATTGATTTTAGCTTCATTCTTTAAACAATAATACTATGAGATGATGATAAACATTAAAATTATAAAATCACTCATCTCGCCGTCGGCAAGTCTCTCTTTAGTAAAATTATAAAATCACCCATCTTTAAACTATTAACAACATTGAAAAATATGATATCAATAGTTTGTTCAATTCTAAATATTTAATTGATTTTAGCTTCATTCTTTAAACAATAATACTATGAGATGATGATAAACATTAAAATTATATAATCACTCATCTCGCCGTCGGCAAGTCTCTCTCTTTATTAAAATTATAAAATCACCCATCTTTAAACTATTAACAACATTGAAGAATATGATATCAACAGTTTGTTCAATTCTAAATATTTAATTGATTTTAGCTTCATTCTTTAAACAATAATACTATGATATGATGATAAACATTAAAATTATAAAATCACTCATCTCGCCGTCGGCAAGATCACCCATCTTTAAACTATTAACAACATTGAAGAATATGATATCAATAGTTTGTTCAATTCTAAATATTTAATTTATTTTAGCTTCATTCTTTAAACAATAATATTATGAGATGATGATAAACATTAAAATTATAAAATCACTCATCTCGGCGTCGGCAAGTCTCTCTCTTTATTAAAATTATAAAATCACCCATCTTTAAACTATTAACAACATTGAAGAATATGATATCAATAGTTTGTTCAATTCTAAATATTTAATTGATTTTAGATTCATTCTTTAAACAATAATACTATGAGATGATGATAAACATTAAACTTATAAAATCACTCATCTCGCCGTCGGCAAGTCTCTCTCTTTATTAAAATTATAAAATCACCCATCTTTTAACTATTAACAACATTGAAGAATATGATATCAATAGTTTGTTCAATTCTAAATATTTAATTGATTTTAGCTTCATTCTTTAAACAATAATATTATGAGATGATGATAAACATTAAAATTATAAAATCACTCATCTCGCCGTCGGCAAGTCTCTCTCTTTATTAAAATTATAAAATCACCCATCTTTAAACTATTAACAACATTGCAGAATATGATATCAATAGTTTGTTCAATTCTAAATATTTAATTGATTTTAGCTTCATTCTTTAAACAATAATACTATGAGATGATGATAAACATTAAAATTATAAAATCACTCATCTCGCCGTCGGCAAGTCTCTCTTTAGTAAAATTATCTTTAAACTATTAACAACATTGAAAAATATGATATCAATAGTTTGTTCAATTCTAAATATTTAATTGATTTTAGCTTCATTCTTTAAACAATAATAGTATGAGATGATGATAAACATTAAAATTATATAATCACTCATCTCGCCGTCGGCAAGTCTCTCTCTTTATTAAAATTATAAAATCACCCATCTTTAAACTATTAACAACATTGAAGAATATGATATCAACAGTTTGTTCAATTCTAAATATTTGATTGATTTTAGCTTCATTCTTTAAACAATAATACTATGAGATGATGATAAACATTAAAATTATAAAATCACTCATCTCGCCGTCGGCAAGTCTCTCTCTTTATTAAAATTATAAAATCACCCATCTTTTAACTATTAACAACATTGAAGAATATGATATCAATAGTTTGTTCAATTCTAAATATTTAATTGATTTTAGCTTCATTCTTTAAACAATAATATTATGAGATGATGATAAACATTAAAATTATAAAATCACTCATCTCGCCGTCGGCAAGTCTCTCTCTTTATTAAAATTATAAAATCACCCATCTTTAAACTATTAACAACATTGCAGAATATGATATCAATAGTTTGTTCAATTCTAAATATTTAATTGATTTTAGCTTCATTCTTTAAACAATAATACTATGAGATGATGATAAACATTAAAATTATAAAATCACTCATCTCGCCGTCGGCAAGTCTCTCTCTTTATTAAAATTATAAAATCACCCATCTTTTAACTATTAACAACATTGAAGAATATGATATCAATAGTTTGTTCAATTCTAAATATTTAATTGATTTTAGCTTCATTCTTTAAACAATAATACTATGAGATGATGATAAACATTAAAATTATAAAATCACTCATCTCGCCGTCGGCAAGTCTCTCTTTAGTAAAATTATAAAATCACCCATCTTTAAACTATTAACAACATTGAAAAATATGATATCAATAGTTTGTTCAATTCTAAATATTTAATTGATTTTAGCTTCATTCTTTAAACAATAATACTATGAGATGATGATAAACATTAAAATTATAAAATCACTCATCTCGCCGTCGGCAAGTCTCTCTCTTTATTAAAATTATAAAATCACCCATCTTTAAACTATTAACAACATTGAAGAATATGATATCAACAGTTTGTTCAATTCTAAATATTTAATTGATTTTAGCTTCATTCTTTAAACAATAATACTATGATATGATGATAAACATTAAAATTATAAAATCACTCATCTCGCCGTCGGCAAGATCACCCATCTTTAAACTATTAACAACATTGAAGAATATGATATCAACAGTTTGTTCAATTCTAAATATTTGATTGATTTTAGCTTCATTCTTTAAACAATAATACTATGAGATGATGATAAACATTAAAATTATAAAATCACTCATCTCGCCGTCGGCAAGTCTCTCTCTTTATTAAAATTATAAAATCACCCATCTTTTAACTATTAACAACATTGAAGAATATGATATCAATAGTTTGTTCAATTCTAAATATTTAATTGATTTTAGATTCATTCTTTAAACAATAATACTATGAGATGATGATAAACATTAAAATTATAAAATCACTCATCTCGCCGTCGGCAAGTCTCTCTCTTTATTAAAATTATAAAATCACCCATCTTTAAACTATTAACAACATTGAAGAATATGATATCAACAGTTTGATCAATTCTAAATATGTAATTGATTTTAGTTTCATTCTTTAAACAATAATACTATGAGATGATGATAAACATTAAAATTATAAAATCACTCATCTCGCCGTCGGCAAGTCTCTCTCTTTATTAAAATTATAAAATCACCCATCTTTAAAGTATTAACAACATTGAAGAATATGATATCAACAGTTTGTTCAATTCTAAATATTTAATTGATTTTATCTTCATTCTTTAAACAATAATACTATGAGATGATGATAAACATTAAAATTATAAAATCACTCATCTCGCCGTCGGCAAGTCTCTCTTTTAGTAAAATTATCTTTAAACTATTAACAACATTGAAAAATATGATATCAATAGTTTGTTCAATTCTAAATATTTAATTGATTTTAGCTTCATTCTTTAAACAATAATACTATGAGATGATTATAAACATTAAAATTATATAATCACTCATCTCGCCGTCGGCAAGTCTCTCTCTTTATTAAAATTATAAAATCACTCATCTTTAAACTATTAACAACATTGAAGAATATGATATCAACATTTTGTTCAATTCTAAATATTTAATTGATTTTAGCTTCATTCTTTAAACAATAATACTATGAGATGATGATAAACATTAAAATTATAAAATCACTCATCTCGCCGTCGGCAAGTCTCTCTCTTTATTAAAATTATAAAATCACCCATCTTTTAACTATTAACAACATTGAAGAATATGATATCAATAGTTTGTTCGATTCTAAATATTTAATTGATTTTAGCTTCATTCTTTAAACAATAATGCTATGAGATGATGATAAACATTAAAATTATAAAATCACTCATCTCGCCGTCGGCAAGTCTCTCTCTTTATTAAAATTATAAAATCACCCATCTTTAAACTATTAACAACATTGCAGAATATGATATCAATAGTTTGTTCAATTCTAAATATTTAATTGATTTTAGCTTCATTCTTTAAACAATAATACTATGAGATGATGATAAACATTAAAATTATAAAATCACTCATCTCGCCGTCGGCAAGTCTCTCTCTTTATTAAAATTATAAAATCACCCATCTTTAAACTATTAACAACATTGAAGAATATGATATCAACAGTTTGTTCAATTCTAAATATTTAATTGATTTTAGCTTCATTCTTTAAACAATAATACTATGAGATGATGATAAACATTAAAATTATAAAATCACTCATCTCGCCGTCGGCAAGTCTCTCTCTTTATTAAAATTATAAAATCACCCATCTTTAAAGTATTAACAACATTGAAGAATATGATATCAACAGTTTGTTCAATTCTAAATATGTAATTGATTTTAGCTTCATTCTTTAAACAATAATACTATGAGATGATGATAAACATTAAAATTATAAAATCACCCATCTCGCCGTCGGCAAGTCTCTCTCTTTATTAAAATTATAAAATCACCCATCTTTAAACTACTAACAACATTGAAGAATATGATATCAACAGTTTGTTCAATTCTAAATATTTAATTGATTTTAGCTTCGTTCTTTAAACAATAATACTATGAGATGATGATAAACATTAAAATTATAAAATGACCCATTTTGTATATAATTTAATCTTGTATAAATTAAAACAAAACAAAACAAAAAAATTTATATTTGCTTATTTTCTTCGTATCAGATATTCCTTAGGTGTTTTGGTTTTAGGTTTTTGTATACTTCACTTTTCATTTGATATTTCTCTTTCCGAATGCTTTTCGTGTTGGATGAATGTTTTTTTATTTTATTTTATTTATTTATTTATTATATAAACTCACCCTTCTTTCTTTTACTTATTTGGACTTAAACAATTAAATTAAGATTTGGGAATAAAGATTAATTAATTGGGTTTTAGCCTAAGCATTTGTTTATTTCTTTCTAGTTGGGTTATCACAAATTGGAAGTCCTGATGAATTAAAAAAGCTTTTCTTTGTATATAATGGAATCTTTGATGAATTAAAAGAAACTTACTTCATATCAGATATTTCTTAGATGTTGGTTTTAAGTTTTTAAAGACTTCATATTAAAAAGAATAGAGTGATGTTTCTCTTTCCGAATGCTTTTCTGTTGAATGAATTTTTTTTATTATTTTTTTTTAAACTCACCCGAAATCTCTTATAGACTAGTAGTTTATTTTCTTCATTTTTTGTTGTTTGTTGTTTGTTGTTTGGTGAAGGTCAAAGAATGAGGATCGAGATAGGATCTATTCCGGTTGGTCGAATAATGAGTGAAGAGTTGTCGCCTGCCCTTTGGAGGGTTACATGCTGTGTTGGAGTTAAAGTTAATACTTTTAGTGCAGTTGCAATCACCCCCGTATGCTGGCCTCTTCCTATGATGGCTTTAGTCCAAGGGTTGTTCACATCAGAGGTCGAACGGAAGAATCTCTCCGGCGTTTTAAATTGAGGTATCTGTCTCATAGAAAAGACCTGGACCTACTGTTTTTAGAATTTAAGGACCCTAACGTACGTACCGATTATCTCCCCGTATCTTTCAGAGATGAGTTACTATTTGGGGATTATCTTATACAGACAGGGCTTAGATATGACCAGATTAATAACGTACGACGTAGAACAATTTTTATAGAAATTCCAAGACCCATCAACCCTCTATCTTTTAGTGAAGTGGAAACGACTCGCATTCCTATTGCAGTACCTAACTATCCCATATCTTCTCATTGGGTTGCACAACCTTATTTGAACCCTAATCTCCCTATGATTATAACTAAACTCTTGGAAGATCACCCCGGCAGCTCTGGGTCACCCCTATTGCCTTTTGAGGGTATTATTGGTATCCATTTGGGATATGTAGTATTAGAGGGTGAGAAACGTAAATAACATTAAAATATAAAAAATATACCTGATAAATAAACTAAAAAATTTTTGCAAATCAAAGTGAAGCTAGAGAGAGAATAGAGAGAGGGAGATGAATAGTGGTTAGATGGTGTATATTTCTAGTGCAATTGATTACGCTGGAACCCTTTTTTTTTTTCAACACGTAATTTTAACCGATGTATGGTGGAAATTATATATATATGGAAATTTTTAAGTATAAGTTTTAGTTTTTAGTCAGAACATAATTTCATTCTTACATCATATATACCCTTGTTTAATTTAAAACATGGCTCTGATACCAATTTAACGACGATTTTTATGCTAAACAAAATAATATAAACAAAAAACAGAATAATAGCTAGAAAACTTATAAAAACTGAAATATTTATTGCATACCAAACTTTTTACATATATAATTTTAGGGAGAGAGAGTATATGTGTATTAAAATTTTCGAATGGAATGGATAAGCCTCATTCATCTCTATTTATAGCCAAATAATTACACAACAACTCATTCCTTTATTACAATATTATTTTACTTATTACAATACACACACCTAATTTTATTATACAACTATTACACAACAACGTACCCCTATTTTTATTACATTATTCACAACAACATACCCATTTAGTTTGGACATATAATGATACTGAATCCAATATTTTTCTATCATCTAAGGCTAAACTTAAATTTGGATAAGTATTAAAATAAGTAGGGTCATGACTAAGACTAGTCTCTACAGAGACCATACTAGAATCATTCTCATAATTAAGACAACGGGCATCTCTAATATTAACATATACACAAACGTTTAATCATTGTAAAGTTAAAGGCTTGAAAGCAATTTGAACAAGATCTATGTGTACCCAATGATATTTATCTGGGGATCCTTATAATGTTTTTATGAAATCATTATTGTCGAGTAATCTTATCGTTGTTTCAGCTTCATCTAAGGTTACTGCTTGTTCAACAGTTTTTATTATCAATTTAGATGAATTAAAAAATGAACCTGTCTTGTATATTTCTTTTGGAGGTATTGTTGGGATTGTCCAACGATTTAGTTGTCCTTCTGTATTTGGAAATTCTAAAACCTCGGCATATTTGAGATCTGTTTTCTTAAACAAATAATTCAATTTTGAGATATACAGGATATATATAATGTAATAACTCAAAAAACAAGATATATAATTTTTTTCTTAATCTTAAGAATAGCAATAACATGTTATGACAAATATCAAGATAAATTATTTTTTAAAGATCCAATTTAAATATTATTAGCACATAAATCAATAAATAGCCAACACTCACATCGCCAACCAAGCGGAAAAGGGCAATAATTTTGGCAACCCAGCCTATCAAGGCGGATCATATGCGACTTTGATGTTTTACTAATAATATTCTCCTAGGAAAAATTTTAAGTATAAGTTTTAGTTTTTAGTCAGAACATATTTGCAGCAATTTTTTTAAAAAATGAACAGACTAGTGATCTCATAATTTCATTCTTACATCATATATACCCTTGTTTAATTTAGAACATGGCTCTGATACCAATATATATATATATACTCTTGTTTAATTTAGAACATGGCTCTGATACCAATAAATTCACAAATGCAACCAAGTGAACGTTTTAAAAGAAAATTTATGTATATATATATATATATATATATATTTATTTATATATAAATTTTAAAAGAAAATTTATGTATATATATATTTATTTATATATATATATATTTATTTATATATATATATATTTATTTATTTATTTATCTCTTTGCAGTCTTAAATTGTAACCGAGTGAACGTTTTGAAAGAAAATTTATTTAAGATTAAAATGCAGCGGCCCATAGAGACTTACCCCAAAACTCCATTAAAAATTTATACTAGGGTTTGAAGGAAAACTTAATCAAGATTTTTGAAATAATTAATTAATTAAAACACGAAACTTACCCCAAAACTCTATTTGTAAGAGTGTGAGAGAGAGAGGAATTTATAAAATGAGTTCTTGAGAGAGAAATGTGAGTGGGAGAGGGAATATATATTTAAATATTAAATTTAGGTTAAACTCAACTAAAGCCCGTTAAAAGTCCAACCAGGCCCGATACATTCACTGTAATCTTTTTAGAGTTTTATAAACATTTTACAACAAAATCTAAAATTTTTAATTAGTTTGACCCCATTAAACTTAAACGTATACGAGTTCCTACTATTTATTATTTTTATTAAAATGAGTAACACTGTTATAAAACAGGTTCACTATTTTAATGGGTGTGTCACCCTTAAAATAACAAATGCTTAATTTGGGGGAAATGCAAAACTAATAACCCTTGGACTATTATAAATTTAAATCTAAAAATTCTAATTGGTTTAGTACACTAAACTTAAGAATAAGCCGAGTTCGTACAATCGTTTTTCGTAGAACGAGTAACAATATCATAAAACGGGGTTCACTATTTTAATAGGTGTGTCAGCCACATTAAAAAATAAATAAACCAACACTTATTTGGGAAACCCAAAAATAAAAATCCTTAAATTATTAAAAAAGTAAATCTATATGCATATTCTTTTCCACAATAAAAAGTAAAAATACTTCGATTCTCTAAACGGGTTCCAATATCAACATTGGTTCGTCAATTGTGATCATATTTAATATATATTGAATTTTTTGTTTTAATATATATGTGATAAATTAGGGGGCATTAAAAAGAATACAGAGGAGTGAAGACAAAAGATTAAAGTCTAATACATACATAATATTAATAAATCTAAAAAAAAAAAATACTAAAATTAATTTAAAATTAAAACTAAATTTTTTATTGGATCCCTCCCACCGCTAGCATCTGTGTACCAAATCTGCAATAATGGTCCGGAATAGATTCAAGCCCAAACCCTAAATACTCGGACTCATCCACGGGGTAGGACCCACCTGGTCCGGGCCGAACGATCGGTCCACAGTAAAATTTAAAAATTTCAACGCATTGTTAATTTGATAATTTCACAATCTAAACTGTAATTTTGACTTAAAACTTATAGTTTGACTTACTGTTCGTAAAAAAAATTCCAAAATTACGGTTCGTATTTTTTTTTATTTTTTTTTTACGGTTTGAACGTCTGATAAATTGCACTGGGAAAAATATAGCCTCATCCCAAAATTAGGCTTTTGTTAAATTTTAATTTCTCTCCCTCTCTCTCTCTCTCTCTAGGGTTTATAGTTTTTTGGTTACAGAAACTCACAACACAAATTACAATAAATTGAAGATCTAATCTCCTTATTTTAAAAAAAAATATTAATTCTTGACCAGTTCTAGAGAGAGAGAGATGGCGACCACAGCTCAGGCCTTTAATGGCAACCTCAAGGCAATCTTTTTTAAATTACCTTTTTTTTTTATTTTACCCTTTACCCTTTTTTATTTTCTTTTATCTTATAAATTCGAGTGTATTTAGTTTTACCCATTTCAAGTATTGGGTTACTGATCATTTTTGCAAAGTTACATGTTTTCTCATCGAAATGAATTTTTTATTTATTGGGATGTGTAATTAAAGGTCTCATTTTGGATCTTATGGAAAAGAAATTATCGATTCGACTGATTAGTTTCTGGTTTGTTTTGCGTTTGTGGTTTTTAGTGTGTCTAATTAATGTTTTCAAGCAATGTTCTAAAGACGTATTTTAGACTGAAATTGGTCATATAGCACCTAATTCCACTTAATCGCCCGCCTAATCCGCCTAAGCAGGTTTTGTGATCTTTTAGCTGAGAATCGATGTTTAGTGCATATATTGGCTGCGTATCAGATGGTCACAGACTCACAGTAGGGAATGCCAAATAAGAATTTGTTTCGACAATTTTATCCTCTTTTTTTAGTCAAAATCGTTTGATTATAGCATCCCAAATAAGATAAAATGCTCCTTAGATGAATTTTAGTCTTTCCCTGCAGAAATTCTTGCTCTGCCGGTGTATACTTTTTTTGGCTGTTTAAGATTGTAGTCATGATGGGGATTTTGAAATGATAGAATAATTAGCCTTAGCATTTCAGCTTTTGTATTGTTCATCTAGTATGTGATTTTCAATAATATACCCTCAAATTCCTCTGCCAAGTGTTGTGTTCTTAAGGAGAGGGTGACATGTATCATTTTCTGGTGTAGATTTAACGATTCATCACTGTTTATAGATACAACTCTTCTTTTGGATTAAATGCTGTTTTGGAGTATTAATAATTGTGAATTATCCGAAGTAGGTTTCGGATTGATCCTACATTGGTTCTGAATTCAAACGGGATTACTTTATACTTTTATTAGGTTACTTTTATTACAGTAGGTTATATGTGAACCTTTTCTCCTTTGTAATTATAATTTCTCTTTTTCTTAGGTAGTCTAGAAAAAATGAGTTAAACCAAGGTTCTGTGACGCATCAAATTTTCTTTAGGTTCCAATTTTAAGCCTTGGCACCTGCTGCAGTGTGTTCTAAGTTCTACCAACCTCTTTCTTCTGTTAATCAAGTGCTTATCTTTTGGCTGGTTAGTTATGTTGCGTGTATGATAGAGAGAGTCGTCCTTTCTGATATGGTGTTGTATGCTATACTGATATGGTGTTGTGTTCTGTGCTGTTTGTATGATAGAGAGAGTCGTCCTTTGTTAGCGTTGCAAGAATAAAATTGTGTGCATTGTTCAGATATACCTATCTCAATCTTTTGGTATTTTCGTAGAAAAAGTATGAAAATTAATGCTGTTGCATTTTATGACCACACAGAAAGCCCTTGCTGGTCTAAGACGCATCGACTTGGAAGGTCTAAGATGGAGAGTATTTGATGCTAAAGGCCAGGTTGAGACTTTTTTTCTCCTTATATTACTTCTTTCACATTCTTTAGCTCATATCTGATGTCGAATGTGGTGTTATCTTGTAAAAAAAAAATTAAATCGCTGTTATTATATTTTGTTTATGGAAATAATTACCTTATTCATATCACATAGGTCCTTGGTAGGCTGGCATCTCAAATATCAACAGTAATTCAAGGAAAAGATAAACCAACTTACGCCCCAAATCGTGATGATGGTGACATGTGCATTGTGATCAATGCAAAAGATATCTGTGTCACAGGGAGGAAACTCACAGACAAGTTTTACCGTTGGCATACTGGGTAAAATACCAAACACTTTTACATCAGTGATGTGTAAGCTTGTTATATTCGTAGCCGGCTTTTGTCAATTGTAGTACCTAGAGTTCTACATTTAGGCCTTGTTTGATTGCATTGTTTAATCTCATTTTTTTTCATTATAAGTTTAACTGCATCCTGTTAAAACTGGGGATTTAGGGTTTTTTTGACTGGAAAAGGATAGAAACTTAAGATACATGAACCTTTCTTTTCTCTGATTTTCAAAGAGCAACTTATCTTCTTAAAAGCTGTAACCAAACATCCCCTATCAGTAACTTACCACAGGAAACCCGATTTTCCTTTCTTTTAAGTAGTTTATGACTGTTCTAGTGTGATAGCATTGGCATTTTTTTCAACTTTTTAAGTTTCGTTTACTGTTTTTGGTTTTTAGGTATATTGGGCATCTGAAAGAAAGAACTTTAAAAGATCAGATGGCGAAAGATCCAGGTGAAGTTATTCGGAAGGCTGTCATGCGCATGCTCCCTAGAAACAAATTGCGTGATGTAAGTAATTCTATTTTTCTCTTTTTTTTATTCAAGGCCAAACCCTTAAAAAGAATTTCTATTCCTCGTCGCCATTGACATTTCCGTTCCTTCATCTATGAGCAAAATGATCACTGAAATGGCTATTGCATGCAAAACTTAGTAATCATTTTCCATATACTGTAATGTAATGCACATAATTAGCTAAAGTTACATGAAGAAGCTGAGTTCAGTATTGATGCCATATACATACAACATTAGTAGCTGCACTTTGATACATACATTTCACCCAGGGAGAAAGATTTCGTCTTTTTTACCCTGTTTTCGTGAACATATATTACTTGTTTACTTAACCTTATAAAAGCATATTAAAGAATGAGTATTAGAGAAATACTTTGTATGGTAAATACACACTTGAGGCGGTAGGAAAGTTCCATCACATTACCAAATACGAAGGAAGGAGATGCTTTTAGAGGCTTGTTTGGTTGCTGGCTTTTAACTTCCACTTTTGTTTTGTTCTTAATAGCTAGACTGCATTTTATTGTCCTGTTTAAAAGCTCAGCTTTTCTGATTTTTGGCCAGAATAAGCTTAGAGCTCTGAGCTAGCTATAGATAATCCTCATCTTTTAGTCTAGGTAATCGAGCTTACTTATCTAAAAGCTGGGAAAAAAACAAGCTCTAAAGATATGGTTGTTCTTTGGTATAAACTGTCCTGATAACACTAACGAGAAGTTTTCTTTACGTATACATCTACGCAGGACAGAGATAGGAAGCTGAGGATATTTGCTGGGAATGAGCACCCGTTTGGAGATAGGCCTGTGGAAGCATATGTGATGCCACCTAGACAAGTTAGGGAGTTGCGTCCACGTGACAGACGAGCCATGATCCGAGCTCAAAAGAAAGCTGAAGAACAATCACAGGCTGAAACAAATAATACTAAAAGGGGCAAAAAGAGGGAACCAGAAGAGGATAGCAATCCAGACATTAGTGCATGAAGCCTATGATTTTTGAGAACCAAGGTCTTTGTACGGAAGTTGTTTTGTCAAGGGTTTTAATCTTGAACTTTCCCAGACGTTGTGGGTTAATCAAGATTTGTTTAGTCTTCTGTGTTACTGATGCAACACGAATATTAGCTGCTCAAGCTCTGTGATAAGTTGCGTTTTTCTTTTGCTGGACTACATAGAATAACAGTCTGTATTTCCTTTTGTTTTTGTTAGCACCATTCGAAAATCTGGAGTTACTTGTTCTTTGTATGTTCAGAATAACTGCGTAAAGTGGAAATGAAACCAGTTTCTTATCACTTTACAGAATCATACAGCTGCTTTTAATCAACTTACAGATTGATAGAGCAGTAATCTTTGCCCTTTTCTTCTTTTTGTTTAATTTTGGGGATACTTTAAATGACTATTGTGATGAGTACAACCGGGTAATAAACGAATGGAGATGATTATCATACATGTCAACTGATGGAATACAGATGATCATTTAAACTTTTAAACCTATACGAGGAGCTCCAAAATACTAATTCGTGTTTTTTTTGTCAGACTAGTTTTTTTGTTTGTGACATTTTGTCAGACTAGTTAACGTAACTGAAAGTAAATAAAAGGCCAAAATGGTCAAGTGAGCATCCCAAAATACAAGAGAAACACAAAATAAGCAAGTAAGACCATACATGGCCATTTTGCTACACAATATAAAACCTTCTTTTTTGTGGAAAGCTGTCCACCTTAGCTATGATGAAAAAACAACCGGACTTAAAACATCTTGCTACAGAAAATACATATCTTGCACCTTTGCTATCGAGAAGAAACACCCAAATTAAATGGCCCCTCCTCAAGTACTGAAATCGCAATTCTTCGACCTTCTTTATAATGAGAAATGGAGACACCCGAAGTTACAAAAACCACACAGAAAAAAAGAACCACCCAAATGAGGCTAATCACTTGAGGAACCGTCATCGTCATCTTCATGGTCTCTCACAACCTTCTCAATGAGCCTTTGTCTAACACCATCAAGAACTGCTTCTCGAGATCGCTCACTTCCGCTTTGCCCATCGTTAAGAACTGGATCAGACTGGCAAAGAACCAGAGCAACACCTAGCAATTTACAGCGACACACAGAAAGCTCAGAGTGGGATAGTACAATAAGGAAAATGATTCTAAAAATCACAAGTTTTTATTTTGTAAAATAGAGTCATCAATGGACCAGGATATGAAACTTGAGGAAAAATATTTAATATTCTGAAGGGAGACTAGGCCTTTGAAAGGTGAATCAGTTTACACAAAACTAACTATGGTGATAAGCTACCATATGATGTCAGGTTAATAACAACAGAACTGCTCCGGGCCTGCAAATTGGTAGCCAAGTGAATGCAATTCTATCAGGCATCATGCTTCTCAGTTTGTTGCACACTACTTTTTACATAAGCTAAATGATGCAAAGTAGTTGAAACTAACAGTTACAAAATAAATCAAAGTTACTCATTAAATCCTCACCCCGTTATAGCGGTGTTGGGTTTTTTCCATATTTTTCTGTCCTACAAGTGAGATGCTGTGCTGGCAGCATACAATTCAAATATTCTCTTTAAAGAGTGACGACATATTGGAATTTGAGGGATTTTTTCAATAAAGTTTGTTTGGAGCTATTACTACAGGCCAAAGACCATACTATGAAGTTTTCTGAAACTCAAAGTGTCGACAAATAGTTAACTAAACACAAGGAGCACAAAGCATGCCAGGGGAGTCCAGAAAGGGACAAAACAGAAAGAACTATAGTAAAATTGGAAGAAAAGGTACCTTCCGGAGTGCATCTGCGGCCAAAGTTATGCATGCCTGCATAATTTGCCTTGACAGCGCTATTATTATATACCAACACAGTGGGAAGATTACGATCCGGATAATTAGGAATGCACTCCGTTGATATTATTTTAACAAATTTTGTCGCAGGGTATCTTTTCGCCAGCTCTTCTAAACATTCCAAGAGAAGTCCACATTCTGGGTATCTATCAAAGATCATAATCACCAAAAAGATGATCAGCATCTACTGTTTGGCATTAAGAAAGAGGGTAATAACATATTGAGAAGAAGTAATTAATGAGAGATGATTATTACCCGTCCTTGTACAAAATAACGACGACCCAAACATCAGGGGGAGCTTGAGAAACCTCGCGTACAAAATCAGATCCGGATATTGGAACTACGGATCCATATTTTTGAAGCTTAGCTGATTCTCTCATCTCCTCTAGCCTCTTCTTCCTAGCAATACATACTCAACAATTAGACCCAAGTTAACACTATCACAAGTCTCTTCCTTTTATCAATATTCAATAAAGCCTTTACATGAACCTGGTTCCAAACTGAGAATAAAATTGAAGTGACAATGCATACACATACTTGACCTCTTTTTTTTTTTTTTTGATAAACAAACAAACTAGAAAATGACATGTGTAATCATAGATTTAGGTTTCTTATTCTAACCCATGTTAAGCTTACTTGAGTTCAAAACTTTAATCGGGTTCAGAGCACACAGACCTCTGTCTAAAGGGTTCCAATCCCGAAGAATTCATATACTCTACATATACGAAATTACATCGAAGTGCTAAACAAACAAAATTTTATCAACTCATACAAGGCTTTCTAAATCACACTTTTTAAGTGTATCACATTAGGTTGGTCAGTTTAAATGCCAGGCTTATATGCAATTACGTCCTCAAAAAGGTCTTGGAGCTTATTAGCTGAAAAAAGAGAATATTTTATCTCAATCTAAAAACACAAATTTTCCTCCATCTCAAATAAGCCACATCATGTTTGCTTTAAAGTTAAAGGAGAACAAGCTTAGAAAGAAACGAATTACAAATCTTCTCAAAATTATACTCAAATGTGTTACTACTCAAGTTTACATATTTCTCATCAATCCATCGGTATGCATGATTTTGAACCCCTTTTATTCTTCAAATATCCAACAAATAAACGAAGTAAATAGTAAATACTACAGATTAAATCAGATTCTTCTCCAATCCTAAAAATGACAATTTCAATTGGTCAAGATACCATTTGTGCTCGTTCAGAATTACCAACTTAATTTTAAGGCTTATTTGGTCATAGCCTTATAGGAGTAGTAGTTGAGTATATATCATCATGGAGTTTTGATTTAAAAACCAAAGGTTTTTGCTACCATGGCCTAACAAAGGCTTACTTAAGAAACTCATTATTTTTCTCAACCTCATATAATGTCACTCAGGTTTACATAGCTCTCTCCAATACATTACACATCATAGCACATATAAACATAATTCTAAATCCCGATTACTCTTCCGATATGGCAATACATAACATCTATAAGAAGCAAATACTAACAATCCAATCCGATTCTTCCCATATCTACAAATCGAATAAGTTCAACCCCTACCCGATTAATCTTAAATTCAGTAGCAACAAATATAAGCTATAAATCGGATATAACCATATCATGTTACACATAAAGAAAATTATAGAGCAGTGCTAAACAAACAAAAACTTATCAACTCATATAAGGCTTTCTAAAATAACACTTTTTTATGTGTATCACATTAGGTTGGTCAGTTTGAACGCCAAGCTTATAGGAACTTCCGTCTACCAAAAGGGCTTGAAGCTTTTTAGCTGAAAAGGAGAAAATATTATCTCAATCTATTTTCATCTCAAATAAGCTACAATATATTTGCTTAAAAGTGAAGGAGAACAAGCTTAGAAAGAAACAAATTATAGATCTTCTCAAAATAATACTATTACCACCCAAATTTACAGAGTTCTCGTTAATCCATAATTATTCATGTAAACATGATTTTGATCCCCCTATTTGTTTTTTTTTTTAAATATCCAAAAACTAAAAGAAGTAAATACTACAGATTAAATGAGATTCTTCTCCAATCCTAGAAATGAATAATTTTTAACATACGACCTATGCTCGTTAAGAATTACCAACTTAATTTGAAGGCTTGTTTAGTTATAGGAGCACTTGTTGAGTATATGGGGATCGGGGAGTTTTGATTTTAAAAAACCAAAGCTTTTGGCCCGCTTAACAAACGCTTGCCTAAGAAACCCATTAGAGTAATTGTCACTCGGATTTACATATAATTCTCTCCAACACATTACTACACATCATAACACATTGAAACATAATTCTAAATATCCTTTTTTTTTTTTACTTTTTTTGATACCTAACATCTATTTAAAGCAAATTTCTTCGCATTCCTACCAATTGGATTAGTTCAACCCGTACGCAATGAAATTTAAATCCACGAGCAACAACTATAAGCTATAAATCAGATATAATAATTTCATATATTAGTCTTAAAATCATTAACGGGAGTGTAAAATTAAATAAGCTAAACAAACAAAAAAACGATTCTTCCCCATTTCTAGAAGAAAAAAAAAACTATTTCGACCCCTACCCGAGTAAACTAAATCCACCCCAGAGAAATGAGAAATAATAATAATAATAATAAAATTATGAATTGGGAAAATTAGGGTTGAATAACTTATAAACAAAAGAAAAGAGAGAAATTAGGAACCTGTATTGGTTGAGGAAGCGATCATCATCGAGATCGGGATCATCGTCGAGATCATCGAGCTGGTCTTCAGATTTGGAATCGATCCACGATTTATCTTTGGTTGACGATTGTTCACCGGAAGGTGTAAAGGCAGGAGGTTTAAAAACCGGGGGTTTTTCGGGTAGGTTTCCGAGTTTACGTTGAATATCATCCCATTGTGTCGTTGCTCCTTCCACATCCTTATACACGTAATGGTAATTCGCCATTCTTA
Organism: Primula vulgaris; assembly: GCA_963920805.1. Lineage (NCBI taxonomy): Eukaryota > Viridiplantae > Streptophyta > Magnoliopsida > Ericales > Primulaceae > Primula > Primula vulgaris. The sequence continues at coordinate 445,975 of OY987217.1, forward strand.
TCTCTCTCTCTCTCCCAATCTCTCTCTACACTAGTGCTCTTCTCTTCTGAGAAACTTAGTTTTAATTATTATAAATATGCTCCTGTATAAATTTATCAAATACTGTAAAACCGTAAATTTTTTAAAATTTAGGACACACAATAATTAAATAATACATCTATACTATTATTTATTTTATGTGAACACCCCCTTATGAGGCCTTGAAACAAATAATTACAAAAAACTATTGATAGTTTAAAAAATTACACATGATGTTAGAAATTCAAAAACTAAAAAAAAATGTAACTTCTAAAAGAAACCAATCACGTTCAAAATAGGATACCAATTACTATTTGAATAAAGCAAAAAAATAACTACACTGTCCCTATTCCTATTCTCTGCACTCTCTCTCCTCCCCCTCTCAAGTATTACTCTTTCTGTTATGTTTATGATTATAACTGTTTTTTTTTTTTGTAAAATTGAGTTTGTATTGCTAAATATTTTTGTTTAATATTTCACAACAATTTACACATCTATGCGTTACACCACGCATCGCGTGGGCGGCGTGCGCTAGTATTATATATATATAAATACTAGTAAAATTTTAGTGGTATTAATCTTGTAATATATTTATTTTGAACATAATATTTAGATTTGGTATAATTTAATTAAAACGAATTTTTAATTAATTTAGGCTACATTTGTAATTAGGAAAATATAGTGAGCACATATTATTAATTAATTAGATTAAGTAAATTGGTAATTATTAAAATAGATTGAGGGTATTTTTGAAAAAAATTGAATAAAATTTGGCAGCCTCAACTTTTTTTGAGCTTGCTTATATTAATAGTATAATATGATATGATATAATGATATGATATTGGTTTTATTACATAAAAATTGTAAATGTTTGGATTACAACTGACGAATTTTAATGATTATTATATTTTTTTTATATAGATATTTGCTAATTTCTTAGATTAGGTTGTAAATTTTGAAAGTATCCAAACTTTTTATTAGTATAAATTGTGTTTCTCGTGTAGTTTAAGTGTGTACGACGTTTTTAAAAAATGTTCAACACGTGTTTGCGGAAGTGTTCGTGTGTCAAACGCGTGTAGATACCATGGTATGATAATATCACGGATTTCGTAGCCCTCCTCGTGAAGGAAACAAGTCAGTGATATTGGTTAACAATGATTTGTGTACTTTTCTTTTTAATTGGTTAACTTTTACAATAACCATGGACACCTAATTTTGTGTCAAACGGCTTACTGGGCGGTGATAGCTGGGCAAATCGTTGTAGACGAAGGTGGTTTTGACCACATGTATTTTTTTTTAGTTAAAAATTGATAATCTTAAGTTACGAGGCTGCCACCACATAGGCAAATCGCTCCAAGCAGGAGTGGTTCGTCCCCATTAATCAGTAAAGTAAAACGTGAAAATAGACGCACCCGACAGCTAAAGTGAGAGGGAATTTACAAAGACACCTAACCTCTACCTTTTTTGTCGACTATTTTATTAACATTGTTAGTTGCCTAATACATAACTTAAGTTTTTCACATTGTTATCATAGAATAACATACCATTCAAGGCAGAATAGTTTGACGAAGTGGGAAAAGGGACCTTATTGATGATTTAATCAAACCGCAAGGATGAAATAGATATATAATGCAAAATATGGTGAAAGTAAACCACTAGAATAAAATAGATGAAATATGAAAAATAAGGTGGTAGTTTTGATAATTTCCTACTATAAATGTATAACACTAGTCTTTTACTCATGCCCTTTAAATAATACATGTACAAAAAGATCAGGCAACAACAAAAACAGAACCAAATACACACACACAAGCAAAGGCAAACAGGTACAACACTGAATTTTCCCATCGCCAAAACAAAAGAATGATAAAGCTTATAAAAGATACATCAAAACCTATTAGCTTTTCCGCAAAAAATAAGATCAATAACCTAATTAACTTTTGTGCTCCTGTCTTTACAAAGCATATGCCATTCTTGTAACACAGCAGATTGAAGAGCACGGTGCTCAACTTCTTCCGGAGTTAATTTTACCAAAGTCGAAGGCCCCTTCAGCTTGCCACCCACCTCACCGTTTTCCCCCTCTACATTCTCTCTCTTCTTGTCCTCATCATCGCTCCCTTCTCTCTCCACCTCATCCTCATCATCCGACTTCGGACCCTTTGCAGGTTTTTGGGCAGCTTTTAGCAAGGCTATACGTTCTAAGGAGATGCGCAGCCTCTCAGCAGCAGCCACCTGTGCCATTCAGATTATTTGTTAAGCCATTAGCGTTCACATATGCAAGTGTAATTGGCACTAATCATCGTCAAACTACGCCTTTATATACTAAGGTTCTTAGGTTCTTATTCAGGTTTGAATATTGTACAAAAGCAGATCCCAGAGAAAAAGCAAAATGTTGTTTTTGTACAATAACCTATCAGCTTTTTATATAATAATACAACACATTTATAATTCATACACCAATTTACATGAAATTAAACATCTAGGGCACAAGACTCAAATTTTTTCCCCTGAATCACTAGTTATATCTTAATCATTTACTACATAAACACTAGAAGTAAAGACTCGTATAATCTGATACGGCAATGTACTAATTGCTTGATTTGTGTCGATTTTTATCTCAACTGTAAACATATAGGATGGTGCTTTACTTGTTTGATTTTGCGTGGATTGGTGTATAAATTGTGAATTTTGATAGGTTTGGTGTACCAGTTATCAAATGGTAATAGATTTGTGTAAGAAGTGATGTTTTTTTCCCCAGGAAAAGAACTAGTAACAAAAACCCCCACCTTAACTTCATCTTCGGGCATGTACTCTACGGCCCCATCTGTTAGATCATCTAGCCAAGACTGCAGATCTGATCCGATTTCTTTTGTAATCGATGCGTCAGATGCACGTACTACAAATTTGCAAATCATAGTTGTTGTTTCGTCACCTAAATCCACATTTCGGCTCACTTCGCTTGCGCCGAAAACCATCATTCCCAAAAACCCACCATACCAAGTTTTTGCAGCAAAACAGAGCTGTTTAGTACCAAAGAGAAGACAATAAAATCAAAATTGAGCTTGCATTTTAAGATACACCAAGCCGATTGGCTTCGGAAAAGATGTGGTATCGACAACCAGTACAACGCTTTGCAATAGTTTCCAAATGAACAGTTGGACAACCAATTTGTAGGGAGATATGTACTTATACAGACTTCATATATCAAAGTCAAACCACCAAAATCATGCATACATTATTTTGGGAATCTTGTGCATAAAGTACAATTTAGAATATTTAACCAGCAACAAGTAAAAGGGTGATCGTTCTTTCATTAAAGTCGTATCCAATAGACTATATACGATGTTGATTGACAAAACGACAAGGAATGAGTTTCTCAATGCACCAAATATTTGTGGCTTGTAGAATAATGATTAATTATAATACCTTAAAAACTGAAATTCCTTTGCATTTTAACATCCCTACTGCTTCTGCCAGTCATGTTACATGTAAAAAGAAGAGGAGAAATAATACAGAAAACTTTTTGAAAATGTACCTGAAACCCAGCAACGGTACGGATAAAATGGGAGCAAACTTTATGAAAAGGTTTCGAAGATAGTGATTTCAACCCACTCAGAAAAGGAGAAGACCCATATTGCTGAGCTGCAGTTGCTTTAAACCCACTTCCTTCGTAGGTATATGTACCCGTATACTCTATAATAGCAGGTAAACTAGGCCATAACCGAAAATATTCAACAGGGGAGATTTTATGCGGTAAAAGAAGTTCCGTGAGTGGGATTTTGTAAGGCTGACATCTTAGTATGACAGGTTCTCCTGTTTCTGGTCTCAAACTTCGGTTTTGTCTCATGGCAGTTGGATCTTCATCAGCATAGTCAGTTTCATGATCTGGGGCTCCACTTCCATAGAAAGGGTAGTATAGAACTTGTACCCAAAGGGCACTTCGTTCGAAATGGGACACACCAACGGTCACACTGCTAAGTACCGGATCCTACAAAAAGTATAATCGTATAAATTAATATTTATTGCGTTTGCAGAAATGTTTCAAAATGCAAAACTGTAGGTAAAACTTGTTCAAGAGTATCCATAAAGTATGAGTATCGGCACGTAGGGCATGAAATTTGGATTAAATATTTTTCATGTCCACAAAAGTAACTATACAACTAAAACGACATTGCATACTGCATATGCATCAAGCTGAAAAGTTAAAGGCAAGAATACACAACTGAATAAAATTGTGCAAATATAGATGGATATCTGGGTTTAATTTTGTAGTTTTACTAGAAATAAAATTGCTATTAATCATAAAAAGGTTGGAATGTCAAGGCTAATTCATTTATGAGATAAAATAGTAGACTTAAGCTTATGCTTTTATAAAAAGACAGGAAAGCTTAAGTTTTTTTTTTAAATTAAAAAAATTTAATTTCTCAAATGGTAAAATCTTAAAAAGCCAATTGGACCGGCCTTGCTTAAGCTTTTATTTTTTGGAGCACAGAAACCACGTTCAAAATGTAAGCTCTAAGCTTTTCAGTAAACGTAAAGAATATTTTTACCAATACATGTAGGAGCGATTTTTAAGGCGGTCTGAATACTATAGTAACAAACATAATCAGAATCAGCACACTTCTTTAATCCAGGCATATGAAAGCAAACAATTATTTACCAAAAGAGATTGAAAAATTATTAAAGCGTAATACTTGATTAATGCAAAGATGGCTGCAGTCTTGTAAAAATAACCTGTGAATTAAGATCTCGCAATTGTCGCACTGCTTGAGGAGAACCATCCATGAAGTATAATCCACCAGTTAGCCCGACCCTAATATCCACACGATTGAGTTCAATTTCGGTCAAGTTTAGCACCTGCAATAAACTTGGTCAAAATGAGCAAAATATTATAAAGAACAAATCAGTACAACCCCTTAAGTAGCTGACTAAGGCCTTGTGCTTTTAATTCAGGTTTTTTGATAGATTTGCTAGACTGTGTTTGGTTGGCCACTTAAAATCCGAGTTTTTCTGATTTTGTCCTGGAAAAAGCTAACTCTTTAAGCCGGAAGGACCTGGATATTTTTTTTAAAGGGCGTGTTACATACAGGATTTTATTGGAATTTGAGAAATGTAGGATCATCCAGCTTAAAGCTTCCAACTTTATCGGGCCAAAAACCAGATAAGCTCAGGTTTCAATCTGACCAACCAAATGGTAAATGCAGTCTAGCTTTATTTAAGCAACGAGGAAAAAGAGCAACCCTCAACCAAACAATCACTAAGTCAATTAATTTAAAGATAGCTTATTTTTAACCTTCAAGTGCAAGGTTATCCTCCCATCATGTGAATCTGCCAAATGATACCCTTCAACGTAGCAAGGGTCACTGCTACCAGTCAATGTGTACGCAATTGGTGGAACTTTCAGTAATTTCGAACCAATTCCTTTAGCCAAAACTAGCGCTAGTTCGTTAGGATCAGGTCTCCATAGTTCCAAAATAGCCTTGTGAACCAATCCTTCTAATTTTCGGTCCTGAGCTGCAGATGCTTCGTAAAACTGAACAGTTAGTTTATGGTGGCTAAACGGATAATCTCCTCTCGCTTCACCAACCCCGGCCCACCTGAAAGAGAGCACCAATAATCATAATTAATTAATGTGCAACAGCAAAGTCATAATTACCTACCCAAAATGACAATTTAAACATCTATATAGCGTAATTTAAGCCTACCATTTCATAACTGGACATTTGGATATTTGTCTAAAACATGTAACCCGTTGGTTCATAAAGCAGAGAAGTTTTCTATTTACCAATAAACAAAAAGAAGGTGATAATAAGATACACTAACGTGAAATGGAATTGATTTTTTTTATTTTAACTGCTATTTACTCTCTGACTAGTTCCCACGCAAGCAACACATGTGCTACAACTTGGGCAGTTTATTGGATTGCATTAGTAACACCCATAGTATGAATTAGACATGGTTTCAAACATCATAGTTTTAAATAGCCATTAACCTAACAAATTTTACAAAGGCAATAATTTCCCCATTCGTATTGTTTTCATGATTTTGATACCAACTATCGATCAAAATAAAATGAACGTCTAAGACGATTATAAAGGCGATAAATTTAGTTAAAGAAAACGCACGTTGAGTTGCACACGCAACATGTGTTCTCTTATGCTAGTATGCAAACATATCAAGTTATCCAACTGACAGAAAAGTGTACAAAAACAAGGCCATCAAGTGAGCAGGCCCATATATAAACTTCAACAACAAAAAAACCTCAAATAGTAAATCAATAACACAAAAAAAAAAATCTGTAGTCATAAAATCTTTCTCTAAGGCTCTGCAGGAAGAGGGCACAAAAGGCCTTCTTCTGGTCGAACTAATCACCAGAGATTGCAAATAGTTTTTGACCAGTCAGTATCATATAAAAAAAATCATCCCTATATACATATATTTATGGACAAATTTGCTTACTTGTCATCCGGATGACTTGCAACGTATTTAATTCTCTGCAATATTAGCCGGCTCTGATGCTTATTAACAGAATCAGCTAAGCCACTGTTTCTAAACTCTTCAAGTTCTTTAGTCAACAATTGCCCAGCCCTAGCATTACGCGAACCCAACCGTTGGCAACATAGAAGAACTGCCTGTACATCTTGTAGTCTGTTTGTTGAAGACGAAGATGCATCTACATTGAATAAAACTTTGTGTATATTGGTAATTATAATATTAAGGGCGTCTTCAGGGTCATCGGCTAGAAGTGGATCTAGACCTTCTAAATCGATGTGTTCTGCAATTGCCCAAACAAGGCGAGCACAAACCCTAGGGGTATTTACCTGATAAATGAGAAAGTAGGTTACAAAATCAGAAAATATTAGTAATTAACTACTCAAATGGCAGATTAAGTGGTTTTGTTTCATATATATTCAGTACATCAATGATCAACCGCTGTGTATCAATAACCATGGAGCTCTGGTGGACACAAATGAATAAGGCACCAAAATTTAATAAATCCTGTTCTCCTAATATAGAAGATTTAAAGTAAAACCAAATGACATGCTTATAAAAACAAAGAAAACACTTGGACACTCAAGATGCAAACTCTAATCATACATAACCACAAAGGAGAACGACGGTTGCTTTAGATAAATACTCCGAAAATTGAACACGCCGAGGTGGACAAATGTCATTGGTCCACCGTCTTTTTAAAAATTTGGATCTTAAGTATTAAAAAACAGGGAACGGTTGTAGAAATATGAATTTCACCTACACATTTCTGGGTAAAATGAGGGTGGACTCTCGGTAGAAATATCAGTGCTAGACTCTAAGCTTCAAAGAAAATTGAAGTCAAATGCATACTTTGTAAGTGCCTATAGATGAAGATGAACTTAAATAAGCCAAAACCAATGCTCTAAACCAAAAAGATAAGTATTACATATAGTAGATACTAATTCAATATGTTACTAACCTCTCGGAGTTCTTTCACAAGTTCACGCTGCAAATTCTGTAACCGAGTTTCATTCAATATCTGATCCTGAGAAGCACCATCTTTAACCTTTTTAACACCTCCTCTCGTATCATAAATATGACAAAGCCTTACCAACAATTTCAAATAACAATCAATGGCATAAGTTCGTCCCTCACAGTCCCACTTAACGCATGGTCTACAAACTTCAACAACTTCCAAAGCTGGTTCGGTCCAATTTAAAGCTCCATAACCCGTGCCATAAGCTAGTGCCCCGATAACCCTACTTTCCATACCGGAACTATTTTGCTCAGGCAATGGTAATGATAACTGGAAACAACTTTCGACCAACGTGGCGACTAATTCTTCTCGGAATAAACTTTTACTAGCGATACTATCAAGGTCGTCGGCTATTCTTGCTTCTTCAAAAAGGGAAGCGATGTCGGTACCGGGAACAGGTTTTTGACCTCTTCGGACGCTTTCTTTCGCGAAGAGGTCGACACAGAGAGCGGTTCGACAAATGCAAGCTAAAGCATGCATCCGGTCTGATTCCGCTCTCAGGTTTCTCACCATAAGGAGCAATTTCTTGAATAACGAAACCTATAAAGGAAAAAATGCTTGCTAAATCAGCCCACATAAATTATTTATATAACACACGCAATTCATACTAACAACTCTTAGTAAAAGGAAACATACTTCTACCAAAAATACTAGAAAAGCTTTGGCCAAGAAGAGAAGGAAGAGCATCGGAAGACTGCACTCCCAAGTCCCATGTTAAACCAGCAGAACCCTCAACAACTAGTTTTTAGCAATGTCAAAACATAAATTTATACTTTCTACTATGTGGTGATCAAATACTTGTAAATCATAAGCTGTTATAATAATCAGGAAACCCCAGTACGACACTGGTTAATACAAAAGACTTCCAGTTGGACATTTCTGTTATGTTTGCTGCACATGTTCTTGATACGCCAACTATTAAGCCAATCAAAAAACTCAACCTATACAGCTTAGGAGAAAAATCAAACATCCATAGGTTGTTCACTATACAAAATATCGAATATTGTACACGCAGAATAGCAATATGAGCTCACAAAAAACAACTACCAAGTTATATCCTAACATCTCACTTCAAAGTTTAAATTCTCAGAAGAGTCGGCATTAATAATTAATTTCAACATGTCCCCCAACAGGTGGTCTATGTATGCTTAATACTATACATAGTAAATTGGTACCAATCATAACGTTTATTAAAAATAAAATTTATATTTAAGTTCACCAAACACAATGGAAAAAGGGAGTTCAGTATACCACCTGCATGCTAAGATCAAGGAGGTGCAGATTAGTCACGACAGCTCTGACAATACTCTCCCTTCCTGACGAAAATTCCTGCCTATCCCAGAGCGTAAGTATTGCAATAATCGACTGGGCAGCCCACTCGGGTTTACCACCCGGTACATCCGCCAAATACAACATATTAATCGCGACCTCATAAATCAACGCAGGCTCCAACGACGACGACAAAAACGGCGCCAAATGGGACACCACGTCTGAAACCCCTACAAACCTCTCTGCGTCATCCGATTTTACACTGCCATCACTTTTTGATAACTTCCTAATAACCTCAATCGAGCCTGAGGCTACGGCTTTTACCGCGTAGACCAAGGGATAAACCGTTGCTCTAAAATTCTCCACGGGGAGAACTAAAGACCGAGCCATTAATGAGGTGCGTTTCTTCCACACAAAATCAACCATTGAAGAGACAAAGTTTGACCGGATCGCAACGGAGTTTTCGCTGTCAACAAGCTTGTCGCCTGCCAACCGGCTCATCCGCTTTGACTCGAATTCCTGGAAGCATTAGAGAGCACGAGTATTTAGCGGGGAAAAAAATTAAATGGTTGGAGGACCAGAGTTACGAATGTTGCAACTATGGTAATTAAAATGCTACAGTTGAACCAATAAGGCTTAACCAAACAAAATTCAGTATTTGTTATTTGTTCATATTAATACTGGAAGTGATGAGGATACTATGAAATAAGTAAGTAGATTGGAATTACCCTATTACCTGGAACAACCGTCCAACGGACTCGAATGCGAACTTAGACACAGAATCAGACCGGTCAAGCATATTTCCCCCGATCCTCCCCCACCATGCCGAAACCTTCACAAGCAGATTCACATTATTCTCACACAAAGCCACCAAATCATCCCTCGCCAGAATACATCCCAACGTCTCCGTGACAGAAACCCTCAGATTCTCCGACCCAGAATCAAACGCCCCGTTCACCTGCTCCCCATGATTAAAGACAAAAACAAAGGTACGAATTAGTCACTCAATGAATAATAACTCAATATTAGTCAGTTAATGGGAATGTTCCCAATCGATTATTATACAAAAAACATAGCTACATTAAGTCACTGTTTTAAAACTCGCCTTAAAGAGAAAATGTTCAATTCAAATCTTTAAAAGTCCGCTTTTCTCTTCTTTTACGCCGATAAAGCTTACGCTTTTTACACTTTAATGTAGCTCTTGCAAAAACGCTTTAGCTAAGCTTTTACTTTTCAAAACACTGCATTAAGTTAAAACTTAGCCACTCAGCGGGACTTTCCCCGATTAATTATTATACACAAAATATAGCAATGAAAGCGGTAATTAGCCACTTAATTGGAAAAATAAAAACAAAACAAAAACAAAAACTACAAAATTAGGAACTTAAAGGGATAGCAGCACTATTGGTTGTATTATGCAAAAAAAATATAGCAATGAATGTACTACTAATTAGTCGCTTAATGAGAAATAACTACAAAATCGGAAACCGTAACCCAGAAACAGAAATATGAATATTCCCAATTGATTGTTAAACACCACAGACAGCTACATTAAGTTAACATTTAGTCACTTAACGGGAATTCCCCACTTGATTATTGTACACAACATATAGCAATTAATATATTAATTAGTCACTTCATTGGTCAAATAATATTAGCCTTATACGGGAGTTGGCAATTACTGTATTATGATCATTATAATAATCATAAAATGAAATAATAAACACAAAAATAACAAAATTAGGCACTCAATAGAAAATCAGAAATACATGAACATTGGAATAATAAATATAACCGGTGTTCTAAAAGGCTAGCCTAGGCGGGAATCAGGGGAAGCTAGGAGCCTTACAGATTAGACAAAAGTATGCAAATTAGGCGGTTATCAAGTGGAATCAGGCGGAGTAGAACATTGAATATAATAAATACAATCAGTGTTTTTTATGTTGGCGCACCTAGGTGGGAATCAAGTGAAGCCTAAACGAAGCTAGGAGCCTAACAGATTAAGCCAAAAACCCGCATTGTGTTTTCTAGAACATTGATATAATCAAACTGTGAACAGTACATTGCAGCTTCTTTCAAGCTTTTTTCTCATTGTTTTTTTAAAAGCACAAAAAAAGCCGATGCCAAACATTATGCAAAATCAGAAACCCTAACTCAGAATCAGAGATACGAATATCGAAGCTACAAAATTATTATGATAATTACACGATGTGAAATAGCAATACAAAAACTACAAAATTAGGCACTTGTGGATAGCAACACGGTAGATGGAGACTGGAGTAATTAAATGCAGGATCAGAAATACGAGTATTGGAATAATAATAATAAAACAGACCTAGTCGGATATGAATATAATCAGTGCTCTAAAAGACTAGCATATATTTAACAAATTAGGCAAAATTTAGCGGATTGGGCGGTCATTAATTCAACCGGAAAGGCGCGAGTAGAACATTGAATATACTAATGATGGTAAAAACCAAAGAAAAGACCACCTGGTCAGCCATGGCCATATATTGGAGTTGGTCATTACTGTATTAGCAATCATAATGCTAAATAATAATAATGAACTACAGAATTGGGCAGTCAATAGAAAACCAGAAACCCTAACCCAGAATCAGAAATATATGAAAATTTAGAATAATAAATTTAATCAGTGTTCTTAAAAGACGAGCCTACGTGAAGCCAGGAGCCTAACAGACTAGGTGAAATTAAGCGGAATGTAGAACATTGAATATAATAATAATTAAAAAAACAGAAGAGACGAAACCTGCTTAAGACCACAAAAAAAGCGGATTAGGCCTAAAACCCACCTTGCGCTTTTCAGAACATTATATATAATTAAACTGAAAACAGTACATTGCAATTTTTTTCTCATTGTTTTTTAAAAAGCACAAGAAAAGCCTATGCCAAACGCGCCTTAAGTAATATGCAAATTTAGAAACCCAAACTCAGAATCAGAAGTACGAATACTGAAACTACAAAATCATTACGATAATCACAATGTGAAACTAACAATAACAAAAACTACAAAATTAGGCCCTGAATAGAAAAGGAGAAACCCTATATAATCAGTGTTCTTAAAAAGGCGAGCCTAGGAGGAGCCTAACAGAGTAAGTAAATTAAACGTGATTAAGCGGAATCAAGCTCCAGGCGACCTATTTCTGCTGAAAACCCGCCAAGCTCCATTTAGAACAATGAATATAATAAGTGCATTAATTAAGAGCATAAAACATTGAATATAATAATAATAATAATAATAATAACAACAACAATAAAACCTAACCTGATCGGCGATGTTACCAACAAGTGCAGGAATCCTATAAGAAGGAACAGCCGACAAAAACGACACCGCGGCCGCCGCAACGTCGGGATCAGAAAAATCAAGGTCGGTACGTATCCCCAAACAAACAGTGTCCCACTAATCAGGCGTAAGTGAAGGTGTGTTCCGTAACAGGTCGGACGCGAGCTTCTTCGACACGGCGGAGGAGGGAGAGGAAACGATCTCCTCCACGGCGGATTAGAGAGGGGGGGAATGTCTAGGCCTGCGGCGGATTGTTGTAGGGATTGGAGGAGTGCGGAATAATATGTCCATTTCTAGTTTTTACTTTCCACTTTTTTCCAGTGTGAGATAGTTATATATATATGCATATGTATAGATAGATATAGACATATATATATATATATATAGCTAGAGAGAGAGAGAAGAGAGAAGCTCCCCCTCTATGGCGAGATCTTAGAGAGAGAGAGAGGGAGAGATGAGTTAGCTTGGTTTTTAACATATTAGGCAAAATTAAGCGGATTAGGCGGTGATCAATATAACCGAAATCAGAAGGAATGTAGAACATCGAATATAATAATAATAATAAAACAGAACAGACGAAACGTAACCTGATCAGCAATGTTTCCGACAAGGGCAAATTATGCGAAATTAGGCACACTCAATAGAAAATCAGAAACCCTAAAACCCAGATTAGGCAAATTAAGCGTGATTAAGCGGAATCAGGGTGCTAGGCGACCTATATCTGCTTAAAAGCCGTCAATCGCCTTTTAGAACACTACATACAGTCGGTGTTCTAAGTGGATTAGACGGTGATTGATTTAACCGGAATATAATAATAAACAGAAACCTAACCTGATCGGCGATGTTTCCGACGAGTGCAGGAAGCCTATAAGACGGAACAGCAGAGAGAAACGAAACAGCGGCGGCAGCAACGTCGGGATCAGGAAAATCAAGGTCGGTACGAATACCCAAACAAACAGCGTCCCATAAATCAGGAGTAAGGGAAGGAGTGTTACGTAACAGATCGAAGGCGAGCTTCTTGGAAACAGCGGAGGAGGGGGAAGAAACGATCTCTTCAACAGCGGATTTAGAGAGGGGGGAAATGTCACGGCCCGCAGCAGACTGTTGTAGGGATTGAAGGAGTGCGGTGGTTTGACGAAGAGCGTCGTTTGATCGAAGGTCTGATTGGATCTGACTGAATAATATATCCATTTCCTAATTATCTACTTTCCACTTTACTATTATTTTCTACTCTCATATACTTATATATATATATATAGATATAGATATAGATATAGAGAGAGAAAGATATATAGATATAGAGAGAGAAAGATATATAGATAGTCTCTGTGGCGAGATCTGAGAGAGAGAGAGAATTCAGTTGACTACAAAAAGTATATTTTTCATCTTAATTTGAATTTTTCAGTTATGGAGAAAAAAATATATTCATCTTTTGACGTGGTTAGAGTTTTTTTTTTTGTAAATTTGTGTAAATTTTTTTTTTTTTAGTAAATTGGGATATGTTTTTTTTTTTTTGTAAAATTGGAAATTATTGTAGTGATAGAGTGATATTGATTTGATAAAAAAAAATATTAATTTATATACGAAGTAATTTGATGGTCGATGGTTAGAGTTTTTTTTGGATAAAATTGGAAAAAAATTTGGGTAAAATTGGTGAAGTTTTTGATATATTAAAATGAAATCACAGAAAAAACGAACTCAGAGAGAAAAAAAAAATCGCAATCGCAGCTGACGTGGCAGTCCACGTAGACGTGGGATTCTCAATCCCACATCAGTTATAGTTACCAGCAATTTCAATATGTAAAAAAGAATCTCGAGATAGTCTCTGTGGCGAGATATGAGACAGAGAGAATTCAGTTGACTACAAAACGTATATTTTTCACCTTAATTTGAATTTGCGGTTTACATTTTTTTTATAAATAAAAATATAAACCATAAATTCGAATTACAAGTCGTAATTGGGATTTATGGTTTACATGTGAAAACATACATTTTGCAATCGAAAAAAACAGTATATTACTTTTATTATGTACTGCTACCTATTTTATTATTTACAGTCTTAATTTGATTTTTTATTTTTTGCCGGCTAGCTGATTAATAATAATGGGAAAGGTAATACGTAACTAGTAACGCTTCAAATAAATTATCTTACTAAATACAAGTAGATTTTACCAGCTTTTAGTATTACATTTTAAGTAAGTAAATGGTTTTTGTTTAAAAACTATGGTGTTTTCGGAATTTCAAGTGTCATGTTGTAAATAATTAAGTTACCTTGCTTGCTTTTTTGGTATCGTTTACTGTCACGATTACGGTTTTATTTTTTCCCAGCTATGCTAGCTGAGAAGGTTAAATTATGGTAAATGTCAAATTAATACACAGTAGATCCTTTTTTTTTTTTGAAAATACACAGTGGATCTTAATACTTCGATTTTATGGTTTTTCCCGGATAACTAATAACACTCCAGATAAATTAGGTGTACACTAATACAGTTTATTATGTTAACTTTTTGTTTATTACTATAAATTTTAATTTGTTCTTTTTTTCTTTATGTATTATTACAATCACACAAATACGGTTTGTTTAACCTTGGTACCAACTTCTATGTTGCTTGCTTTTTTGAGTATGGTTTAGTGTCACGATTACAGTTTGATTTTTTCCCGTCTAGACTAGGTGTTAGTTAGATTATTATGGGACCGTAATAACACTCCAAATAAGCTACTACTGCTACACAAGATTTTACAGCTTTAGGGATTTAAGTAAAAATCGTTTATGTTTAAAATTTTGATGTTAGCTTGCTTTTTCGAGTATGGTTTACGGTCACGATTTACGGTTTGATTTTTCCCGTTGGAAGATGAATCCAAAGGAATTTAATTTGTGATACGTTGTCCATCTTGTCTGTATCTCGCTCTCTTGTGCCTCTTTAGTCGGTTTATGTTTAAAGTTCTGGGGCTACTTGAGATGGAGTAATAACTACCACACGCAGCCAAAGGTTACGGTGGTACACAAGTGGAATTTAAGTGCAAAGATACTACTGCCTACTACACATTTTTCACCCAATGTTGTGTATATTAACCGATATTTCGTAAATGATTTAACATAAAGAAATCGACATAGTAGGAGACATATAAAACGAAAACCAGATGTATGTCGAATTGAATCACACTGTATTCATGTACTTTCCCATGACTTTTAAGCATGAATTACCTTCTGCAACTCTGAAGGTAACAATACAAAGGTCTAAAATATATACCGAAAGGCAAATGCACACAGAAAAACTGATCATTCTTTAATTCCACGCTATTAAAATAGCAAACTTTTTTACTGATTGGTTCTAAATTCTAATTCCAGAATGGCTTTCGCTAGAAATGCCAAAACCAAAGTAATAACATAGACCAATACTTCGAGTATTATTTCCCCCACTTAATAAATTTCCATATTTTCTTATTTCAGTTAGTTTCTCATGAGAAGAATTTATAGGTATTTGCTTTGACAATAATTGACCTTAGTCCTCCGATAGGTGACACGATCATCAGAATAACACCCAACACGATGCAGATCTACAAATAATTAACCAAAATCCTGTTTAGTTGACAATTCAATTGCTTAACATAAAAAAAAAATAAAAAAAAATGGTGCAACGATGTTCATACCCAATTAGCGATCCATGATAAGCTGAATCTCCTTGGTTTGTAAATGGAGAGCCACATTATGCAAGGCAACTGAAGTAAATTGAAATCACAAACAAAAGTCAAATGTTATACAATAGAAATTCCACTTTTGATGATGCAGTAGAAAGACGTAATCCTGAATTGAAATCTCATTTCTGCTATTCCATATTATATCCATTTCAAACCATACTGGTAACAACATTATATATCTCATTTCTCAAACTCGAGCTCTTTAGATAGTTCGGACTACGACTTCAACCTTATTTCATATTACCTTTTATTTCATGGTCAAATAAATTTGTTATATGACAAAATCATAGATGTTGCTTACAAAGTATGTCGTTGGCGCAAATGCAAAACCTCCGAAAAATCCAAGAAGACCACCAAAGAAAGGGAAGCAAATGCCGACAAACATAGTGAATCCTGCAAATTAAGGAAAATAAATGCTTGATGTCAACAAAAACTCATAAAATGATATATAAAGCAGAGATTTGGAAGAAATTCTGGTTTTCACTTACCGACATATGCATTGCGGGTGATAAAGCGAAGGTACCAAGTTGGTGCAAAGTTCATTTTTTTCACTAGAAGAGTCTCCATCATGTCAAACACCGGCATCGCATAAATCTGAATCAACCAAAAGTTCATCAGAATTAATCATGAAAAATAACATCCGAGACTAGTTAAAAATGCAATTTTTATTATCTCCTCTATAGTAAATTTGATCCTCATTGCTCCTACACTTTGATATATGGACCCGTTTCTTTTCATCTTTTGAGCAAATCAGCTGAATATTTAAGGATGTGAAAAAAACGGTCCGTCCATCTTGGATTTTTTCGGGACAGAAAAGGATAAAATATAAGCTTTTAAGTTGATCAACCAAATACAACTAATATCTCCATCTTTAAAAGAAGATAATGTGAGCTTAGAAGTCGCAGACAAAAAAAGCTATCATTTCTTTCACGACTCAAACCAACTTAGAGACCACTTCTGTTAAATTAAAACTTAAAAGTGCAATGAAGTTTCGGTATAGGATTGTTTGGTTAGAGCTTTTAAACCGCATCATTTGAGGATGTTAATTTTTTTCCCATCCAGTTCACAATGTAAAGCAATTTGGAAATTAAGCTTAGCCTAAAATCCACAGCCAAACAAGGTCGTAGTCTTTCGCCTTGTTCCAACTGAACTTAGAGAACAATTCCTTCAGTATTAAATAAAAACTGAGGGTTTACTCGAAAACAAAAGATGAGTGTTTGAAGTTTACCTGATAGCTCCCAATAACATGAATAACGACAAATATATTGGCCATCGCAATAAGCCAAGTAGGGGTCTCGAGAGTAATAAGGATATTATCGTCAACTATGTTACCAAAAATGTAATACCCAACCAAAGCCACTGGAAAATAACACAACGCCACAACTATGTAAGCGACTACAACACCTTTCCACATAGGTCCTTTCGAGGGCTTTTCTGGTGTCGAAGGAATAGTGGCTTGGATTTCTAAAACAACATTGTGGCCTGCATAGGCGAATGCCACGTCACCCAATGCGCTAAAAAAGTTGAAAACTGTCCCAACTGTGCTTTTGGCTTTGTATCCATATTCGACGTTTTCTACGACACCCTTGTGGAGGGAAGTTGACCATGCTATCGTGGAATAACTGAAAAAACAGAAAGAAACGATTACTATACATAATTAAGTATATAGTGAGGTGACTATAGGAGTCCTGTATATTTGAGTCTCGTTTTTGTAAAGGGGAGTTGCAGATTTGTGATTGCTAGCGCTTTTCGTTCTTCTTTGTTTTTTAATGAGTGGAAATGTACATACATTATTATCTTGGCACAATCTCTGCACACTAAATTGTAAAACTTTTATTTGTTTCATGACAGCTTTAAAGAACTTTTTGCTATTTCACAGCAAAGCCAGAATTATTAAAATTTAGGTCGATCAACCAGCTAAACATGATCCATCTTTAAGCTTATAGCACAAGAAAAAGCAAGGTTAAAAGCTGATATACAAATATAAAAAAGGGAGAGACTACCTCAATGACATGATAGCAGCAGCCAAGGAAACCCCCGAAATGGAGTTAAAATTCGGAAGATGAGACAAAACAAAATGGACCGAGGCGTATATCATGATGAAAAAAGTCAGCTTAATATTTGCACAATCTTGGCACACCAAATTGTGAAACTTTTGTAGTGATTTTCCACCTGTGACCATATACACTATGCACACACCAACTTCGACGATAAGTTGTTGTGGCACAACTATGTATAGCCCTAGTTTTTCACCAAAAGCATGCTGGCCTAGCTCGTGGTACCGGTCGAAACGCTTTCCAGGTACCATTTCGTGCATTTCAACCATTTGCCATAGTGTGTATAGAGTTATTACCCATGATATGACTAGTACTGCAACACCAGGACCCCTAAAACATGAGATAATATTAAAAACTTGGAAATTAAAAGGTTAATTAGCAAGATAGAATTAAAAACTACGACGATCAAAAATGTATTGGAGAAATACGTAACTGGGTGCAAGTATTTCTCACCGAAAATTATGACGAAAGGAACTTTTGGGAAATATGCAATGCTTGGTGACGATGTAATTAGAAAATGATGTGAATGATTAATTTTTTTTCCAGTAGATTGATCAGAAACTATTTGAAACTTCATCACCAAACTTTACTTTTAGATGTGGGCTAATCAAACGCATTTATTCTTATCAGAGTAACAATAGATAACTAAGCCAAACGGAAAACTGTGGTTGGGTTAACTATTTAACTACTCCTATGTTAGATTTTTGTTTTTATAACAATTATGTTGGACTGAGTTGCAAATTCTGCATGTTTTTTCTAGGAAAATCTATATATATATCTGATTGCACGAGTTTCGTGTATTATATACCATAAGCTCAAATATCTAGCAGAAGGAGTAACGACGAGCAACCAATAGAAACATTATCGAATGACGAGGTACTCCTATTTCCCCCCCTCCCTTTTTCTTAAGAAAATTTTTAGAACAGGAAACAAATGGAACAGCTATTCGTTATGCATATTTATGTTAGTATGTATATACCATCCAAGTTGAGACATGGCATATGGGAGACTGAGCACACCAGCACCAACCATAGCGGTAACGTTGTGAAAAGCGGAGTACCACCATTTTGCATTTCTTGATGAAGTTATCGGTAGCCATTCGTCTATTTTCTTCTCTCTCTCCGTCCTCGTATCCTAAAGCATTGTGCATAACAAACACAACTCAGCGTATATACAAAAAAACAGATTTGAGAACATATATTACTAGTGAAGTTAGCATGAAATTGATTCTGATATGGGACAAATCTGTTCTTGAAACTTTCTGTGAATGCATCCGGTGTTTCCGATACGGCTTACAATTGACCCCAAAAATAACTATGTTACATAAAAGGTTGAATTACTTTCTTATGATGATTAATACTCTTTTAAGTCTTAAAGTCTTGTGATGATCAATACTCTTATGTATTAAAGTACTAGTGCATGTCTATATCACTGTAAATGTTGTGAATATGGGTAGGAAATGATTTTTTGATAAGCAAGGTTAATTGCAAAGCCTTGTTCAACGTTTAAACTGTACTTTAATTTATTTCTGGAACATTAAAAAATGAAATTAGTATATTTATTATTGAATGTATATTTCTTTAGAAAATATTAGCTGCCAATTGAATAATATGCCTCTCATGTTGGAAAAGAACTGCACATAATTAAGAGCATCCGCATTCTCAAAACATAATTTTTCCTAAAATTTGATGATTATGATATAAAAAATAGCATGCATCAGGAACCCTATAAATTTACTAAATTTCAGGAAACACAAAATTCATCATATATATATATATATATATATGAGTAATGTATATGATTCTCTAGATGAATATAATAATAATAAACTATCATGGTGTTCACATTTTTATGATTGTAATATTGTTATGATTATTAAATGATAATAAATAAATAAAAAGAAATAATGTAAGGTTATTATAAGTAAATTAATAAGCAAGCTGAAATTTTGTGTAAATGTAAACGATTTATTAAAAGATATAAAATAATAAAATGGTTACGGTCGATAGGTATAGTTTGGCTGCCAAATAAATAGACCCATGTGTAATGAGACTTTTCCACACAGTCTACAAATGACATATCTACACACCTACTTGTAGTTTTATTAAAACAATATCCAGTAACTAAATAAAAATAGATGTACGATTATGCTTCTTGAGTAAAAGATTACACAGGATTTTCAATAATCCGTTCACATTATGACTAATAGCTAGTATCAAAATTACCGAAATAAAAAATTGTAAAAGTTATGAATATAGTACAAATGCTAAATTATATAATTAAGTTTTGTAAATTTTTCATTTCAACAATTTTGATACAATTTATCAAAGGATCAGAATTGGACATAGTTTTGTTTAACACATTTAAACGTAATTATGTAGTCAAATACTAAGGGAGTATGAAAGAAGCCAAAATATCACTTTTTTCCAAACTTCCATGAATCAAATTTGTCACTTTAACAAAACTTTAGGTATATTCTAGAGTAAATATATATAGCAAGAAATAAATCACAGCTAAAATCAATTATATAGAGTAATAAACCCTTAACAAAAATCCCAAGAAATAATTACTCATGTTTAAAACAACTTTGCCAATTAAAATAGTAGAAACATGAAAAGGAAGAAGTTCAGGAGCAAAAACAGATAAACAAAATATATTTACAACAAAAAAAAAGAGCATTTTCTTGGCAATAAAAAAGAGATATAGTAGCATGTAATAGAAATAGAAATAGATAAAAATAACCTTTTCGGGGGAGTAATGATCAGGTTCATGAACTTGAGTTCCCATTTTCTTGGTAGAGAGGGAAAGAGATAAAAAGACAAAGGGATTCTGGGTTTTGTGATAAAATTTATAAAAAAAAAATGTGTGGTATTATATAGAGTTTTAGTGATATATTATAGTATGTTAAGTGTAAAAGATTCAACGGGATTTTATTTTTAAGTGAATATTCAAAGTATTGATAGTGACCTTTTCTTTTGACTTTTCTAAGTTTTGGAAAGTAGCGTTATGAAAATTATCTATTTGTTCACATTCATTCCCTTACGTTTTACTCTCGTCTCGTTTTGATTTTATTACTAATTTCCCTATTAATAATTTGATACTGTTATTAATGAAATTTAAAAAGAAGACGGATACGTCATATATTCGATATTAATAATTTAATATTATTATAAATAAAATTTAAAAAGAAGACCGGATACATTCCGTATTAATAATTTGATAATATTATATATGAAATTTAAAAAGAAGACCGGATACGTCGTACATTATGTATTGGACTATTATTAATACAATCTCTTGTGGTATTGAAAATGTCCTTTTTTGTCATTATTTCTAGTCCGAACCGAATAACTAGTCCGGAATATAATATTTTGCCAAACATAATATTTATGGGGTCCACGAAATTAGTAGTACAATCACGACATACTAATAATACAAGCAAACGAGTTCATAGTAGTCAACTTAGCTGCTCTGTATGACTATATCAGTTTTATTTTTATTTTTGATGGTCGACGGTTGTATTTAGGCCTATAGAATACTATTAGTATTAAAAGGGGTGCACATTTCATCGGGTTATTAGTATTAAGGGGGTGCACATGTCATCAGGTTATATTTATCCTATTTTATTAATTTATCGGATTTTTCAAGTGTATTCGTAATTATTTCTTAATTTTATTTTTTAAATCAACGTTTTATATTATTTATAAAGTGTTTGCTCTAAAAAATTAATAAATTTTGGCATTTTATATATTTTTTGGGTATTTATTAATATTTATATCTTATAAATTGCTAAACAAACAATTAAATAACAAAAAAATATATAAATGTCAAATTTTACAAAAAAAATTGAACAGACACTTTACAAATAATATAGAACGTCGTCGATTTTAAAAACAAAATTGAAAAATAATTACGAATATAATTGAAAAGGATAACATTATGAAAACACGATGAATCAATGTAACATGAGGAAATATGCACTCATTTATTACGTACTATTATGAATGTAATATGTATTTTATTTTTCTTTACAGTATCATATATCATATAGTGTTAATACAATCAATTGAGTTACGATCTAGCTATTTTATAAGTATGGTCTGTTATTGGATCACTACAAAATAACAAAATAATATTTGATTTAGTGAGGGTAAAAAACTGTCACAAGCTTGTCGCTAATTTAAAAACCTATTCAAATCTGTCACAAATTGACTAAACTGTCACAAAACCGTCAAAAAAACCGTCGTTAATAAGCTCGTAAAAAAAAATACCGTCACTAATCTCGTCGTTATTTGGTTTTTTTTGTGGTGGATATTTGGTCCTTGTGTCGTGTTTGAATGTACGATTCAGCCTTCAGGTTAATAAATTGTTGGACTGAAAAAACAAAAAACAAAGTTAGTAACATATATCGCATATGATACTCCCCGTTCCATTTTATAAGTCTTATGCGAAATCACGTACACCTTTGACAAACTTTGAAAATGTAACTAAATTGCCGAAACGATTTTTTAAATTTTTTTATACATAGTTCAAATGTTAAATTATATGATCGAATTTAAAAAAAAAAATTATTTCACTAATTTAGATATGAGTTATTTAGCCATGAAAATTGTGTTATTTGGCATAATACTTATAACGTGTGAGGGATACTACTGAAACATGGTTGTCACAATCGTAATAATTATCAGTCAAATTATATGCATTTACGCTTGCACCTATATCTCAAAAGAAATTGGGTTTGAGATGAAAAATAAATAAATATCATTCTATTATAATAAATCAATCCAAGTTAGATGAGACTGTTTAATTTAGCCATTTTTTTTTTAAAAATACCACTATATTTTTTTATTAATTACAATAATATCATTCTCACATAAAAAAATAAAAATAAATAAAAATAAATAAAAATAAAATAACAATTAATAACACTATGTGTCCCTCTTTAACAATCAAACATTATTTCAACTCTTATACTATTTTTTTTTGGTATTATTCACGTATTTGTATCATAACTACACTTATTTTTTATATTTTAATTGCATTACGCGTCACACACGTAATACGTAGGGTACGATTACGGGTAGATATATAAAAGCAGGAATTAAATTGTTACGGCCGTCCACTTACATTAACAAATTTGCATTTTTCCTATCAATTTAAAGCAAAAGACAACATTTATTGGACCATGTGTGTGGGTTTAAACGTATATGTTAATCGAATTAAACTGCCCATTCCCTAATGTATTATTGTAACCAAATTAATAATATCAAAATTTGGTATGGTCATGAGAGGATGTTTTTGTCGACATGATATTTTGGTGAAAGCCGGAAAATGATGCGAAACCGGCTATGATATTCCAAGTTTATTATGAAAATTATAGTGAAATATATATATATATATGCCATGATATTGACATCTAACAAACATGTGAACCCATATATAAATATATACACACCATTTGACTTGAAGTACACATGCTCAAGTCAACAGTCAACTCTGGCTTTTCATATATTTTGAATTTTTGCTGTTTAACTTTTTTGATTTTCGTAACAATAATACTTTACAAGTCTATATTACATTTTCTTAGAAATTGACAATAGAAGGGGACATAAAGTTGCTGCATTAATTTATATTACAAAATGGTATATATATATATGTATATTACATGTTGCAAATACAAGGGTGTTAATTAGTCGTCGGATTAAAGTATATAACCAGGTTCTAATATATTTCATCACTAACACGTAATAAGTACATCACTTTTAACATTTAAGTGTAGCTTTTATTCCGAAACATGATGCTTTCCGAATTGGTCACGAGTCCAAAAGTTTGGTCAAATTCCATACGAAGAATTTAAAGTTTAGACTCCGTACTTAAATGGTTTGAGTAACTTGTGTGACAAGGCTCGAAACGGTGTATCGCATGACCTATTCGGTGAATGAGTGTGAATGAAAATTGGCTCCGAAGTTGGACCATGGAGAGACGAAATCTGAAATTTTTGGGCGAGGAAGTGGAAATCAAATGGATAGGGAAGCCACCCAAATGATTATATCACATCAAAGAGGGAAAACTATTTTGAATAGTTTATATACATATTCACCACTAGAGAGTGGTAATAGTGTGTAGCCTCATAGGTATGTGTATACAAGTGTACCACACACACGCGTGCTCGTTCGGTCTCGGGCGCGGGACCGGGCACGTTGTACCTTGGGATCTAAGCGTCAACCCAATCAGAAACCTTAAGGTGGTTGGGTGAATATCGGTTAAGAGCAAACTGTTTACAGTCGCATCGTCTTTTAATTTCTGCAATTTATATTTTTGTCTTTTCAATTCTGTAATTTTATTTCAGTATTTTAATTTGTTGTAGTTTTCAATTCTGTTTTTACGTTTCTGTAATTTCTTTAAAGTACTGTTTTATTCTGTAATTTCAATTCTGTAATTAGAATAGTTTCAATTCAGTCATGTATTTTCTATTTCAATCAGAACAGTCCGGCTGTTAAGTTTAAACTTTCCAGTCCGGCAGTTTCTATTTATTGCAATTCAGTACATCAGATTATTAATTGATAATAATCTGAATAACGTTTGCTTTAATTTGTTTTCAGTACATACATGTTGTAATATGTAATTTCAGTTTCAATTCTGAATTAATAAAGATTACACTGGTTTTTTGAGTATTTCTTTTTAGCCTTTTATTATTGTTTAATTGTTATTTCGTACACGAAAACCACCAATTTCTTCTCATAAATTTAGATCGGTAATTACAGAGTTTCAGTACGTAGAACTGATAAGTAAGTTGAGATATTCTCAAACTTAATTGCTTGTATTTGCATTTCCACATATTTACAAGTATGAGTGGAAGCTAATTTGCCTATAAGATTATTGATCACTATTAAAAAAATATATTACTGTTATAGATTTTCACCAGTACCATGAAGTCCGAGCATGCACATTTTCTTATATGAACATTTCCCATATTGATATATAAAGCATTCAATTAACAGAAGTTGGAACGGCACCTACTCTTAAAAGTTAAAATATGTTCAAAAATACACAAGTACCTAAGATTTAATTTAAGTCATTATAGATTTCATCATCTTCACAATAAGTTTCTATTCTACTAGTAAAATCCAAGTTTTTTTTGTCAATTACTATCATGAATTCAATTAGGTCAGATTATGATGTGTTCTAAATTGTGCATTTGTAAGTTCTAGCTTAGCTTGTTACGGTTCATAAAAAAACTATTAGTGAGAAAGCAATAACCACAAGTCTTTCAAAAAAATTAAAATATTTTGGTACTGTACATGTAACGGGTATGGGAATAATAATTTAAGGTAAGCATAGTTTATACTTTGTAATGGATGGATCATAGCTAGAGATGAGTACGCAAGCTTGTTGTGTGGGAAAACAAATAAAGGTGATATTAACGTTTGGTAATATAGAATCTATAAGAAAAGCTTTATTATAAAAAAAATATATATAATTAAGGTCAACCTTTTTGTTCTTTTATTCGTGAGAAGTCTAAATTGAGAAATTTCAACGTAGATGACAAAATATACAACAACATGGACACTTGCGTATGGCTATTAAATTTGAAATTGCTAACCAATTTCCATAAAGTATAGTACTGAATGTTGGGGCGTTATTTAAATACTTTTTTACAACGACACTAGCCATTGAAAACCTTGTTTACTTGCATTTTTTGAACCAAATAAAATGGCAGAAACACTCTATGAAAACAAGAGGTTATAGCTAGAGTGCAAACAAGATGGTAAATGAGAGAAATTTCGAGTAAAGCAGAGCTTATCGTATTGCAATTTCTGAATTTATTTTGACAAATATGTTATTCGAAAAAGGGATGTATATTAGGTGCTGATGATGGAAGAATGGGAATCAAGAATATTGATTTTAAGCTCATTTAGTTTGCATCTATAAAGTGATAGTGTTTAGTTTGAGTTAGGCAGGGTTATGTGTCTAGTCTCTTAGAGCATCCCAATCCGATCATTTTTTTCTAAATTCAGGATAATAGTCATATTATTTAGTAAAAATTACAAAAAATACAATTTTTCAAGTATAATTACCAAAAACTAAAAATCAAAACTTTTATTATCAAAACATACGACTCTAATAAATATGTGTAATTGTATGTTTACATGTTTTTGATAGAAACTTTTAGCTGTTGTATGTGTTGATAATATGTTTTTGGTTAATTGTATATTATGGGCATTGTCTCTATTATTTAAGTTATTATAATACAAATTTCACGCCAATTACTCTATCATCTCCCCTATAACATTAAAATATTATTATATATTATTTAATAATTTATTTTCAACTCACGGTAATTTTTTTAATATATATCTAAAAGATAATGTGAAGATAGATGAAAGAGAAAATATTATTTTAATTTATAAATATACAATTCATTCCTTTAGATTTGGGGGAATAAAGTGATTTTCTCTATATTTGATAGAGCTATAGATGAACTGATGTGATACCATTTTAATAATTTTCATGCTTTAAAAAAAATTTGACTGTTTAGAATAACCGATACGGATGGTTTTAATAAATTTGAATAGAATAATAGTGATGGCAGTAGATTGAACTTTCTAGTTTTCTTTTTTCTTTTCCTACTGTATCATGTTGCTTTTGGGAATGGGAGTTTGTAATGTTTGACTTTATAAATAAATAAATGGTTTGTTTGCGGGAAAAAAAAACCCAAATAAAGTGAGTTCTTGACCACCGAAATACAACTAGTTACGTTTTCATAAGTGAAATCGGCTAGTTTTTCTTAGGCTACGCGATCAACCAATATCGTTGTCCAGTCGAACTCACATACGGCCTAGTTCTCACTCTCGATCGACTATCACACACAATTGTAACATGACGAGAAGTTAGTCAAAACAGTCGACTTGATTTAGCGATAAAATCAAATGAAACGTACGTAGTTTGTAGCTAGTGAGTATTTTTATTTCTCTTTTGGAAGAAAACAACAATCAAATGTCAAGAATCGAAAATATTAGCAGTTAATGTTGACAAATCCTTCACATTTGTTAAACAACGTAACGAAACATAAAACCGAAACCGCTTAAGATCGGTTATTAAATTATACATTTGTTCGATTGAAACTTGATTTCAAACCGTACGTCTTTTAATATGAATAATGGACCAGTAAGTCAACTAATAAAATGAAAGTATAACTTTCATCTTTAGATCATTAGGTAAGGCCTCATTGTCATACAATGAATTATAGTACTTGTACATATCCTGACGATGGATACATAGTTGAATATTACAACTACTTCAATATATATTATCAGTTGGTTTTTATTTTTAATTCATATGCAATGTAAGTTATCAGGAACTCATATATAGCTAGGTAGCTTTCAGACCGAAGTTTTATGGTTAAAACCAGTTTGTTTTATGACGGTAAGACGATCGAGTTTGATCAGCTTGACCGGGTCGAACGTTTCTCTGCAAAACTTCCGACTAAAGGGACCATGAAATAATATGTAAAAATAAGTGTGAATACATTTTAAACCTCTAATAGAAAATTCCATCATATTTGTTCAGTAGATTGTGACTTGAGAGGCTCTGGTACGTAATACCTTGTTCTTATACACTAAAAAAAAACAAAAAAACAAATAACGACGGGATTAGTAACGGTATTTTTTGTTACGAGCTTATTAGCGACAGTTTTTGTGACGGCTTTGTGACAGTTTATTCAATTTGCGACAGATTTGTGACAGTTTTTTAAATTAGTGATAATTTTATGACAGCTTTTTACTTTTACTAAATTAAATATTATTTTGTAGTGACTATACTCTTATATTTAATTTTGTTATCTTTAATGGTAAAAGAGCAATAACTATACTCCCTGGACAAGACAAACTTGATTGTGTTGAGTTGATTTTTAACACATTTGTATAATGACTTGAAGTAATAAAAGTTCTATTTTGATTTCAAATAAAAAAGTTGATTTTGGACAGTTTTTTTTTGGTGATTTTTACATTCACAGTGCCACAAATGAAGTTCAAAATGATCCATTACAAAATAATGTTAATTTTGTAAGAGTCCAACATTGTCACAAAACTGTCATAAATTTATTATTCTGTCACAAATTAACTATCACGCCATAAACTCATCACAAAAACCGTAGCTAGTAAGCTCGTCACAATTAAAAACGTCACAATTTCCGTAGCTATTTGAACATCTTTTTTGTTGTAAGGAGACTAATTTGTATAATTTTTTAAAGTAATTCTTTTGATATCGTTATCGGGCTTTTTGGTGGCCGGTCAAGAATATTTTTATTCATAGGTCGCTACTCTCGTAAATTTTTTAATTATATATCACATTACAAGTGATAAAAAAATATACTATTTTCTTAACTTTTTGGTATTTTTTTTTACTTAATAATTCAAACAAACACTAAAAAAACTAAAAAACAGATTTTAAATTGTTTTTTTACACTTTAATGTCTTTATTGTGTAGATTATAATATATTTTTTAAGCTTAAAAACAGCTTTTAAGCTATTTTTTATATTTTAATATCTTTCCTGTATAGATTCTAAGTTATTTTTAAGCTTAAAACATATTTTAACTTTTTTTTATTAGACCAGATGATTATAACTTAAATTAGTTTTGATACAGTACTTTTAGTAAAAAAATCTTATGGATGGTTACCTTCCTATAATATTCTCATAAGTATTTTGGTGTGATGCTAATTTGGGCTGGGGCAAAGCAAACAAGTAGTTCAAATGTTCAATATGTTTGTTTATTAATGGGCTCATACAAAAGTTTTATTTTATTGGGTATAAATACTCATGTGGCAATGCCCACTACATTTCACAATGTCATTAAAAGTAAATGGTTCTTTATGTTTACCATAATTTGATTAGGATCCTTTACTTATTGGTAACATTATTTGTCCAACATGTTTCTAGTACATTTAGGTACGATACAACCGAACCGATCTTTAAAAGTCGGTTCGGTTTCGGTATTCGTTTGGTAAGTTCGGTGTGGTACCGATTCAAACCAAAATATTAAAATATACTATATAGACAAATAAAATAAAACACTTATATACATTTAATTATTAACGTTGTTATAATATACTTATATTACTTTTTCTAATGAATACTTATAATATTTTTATTTATTTATAAATTTTACTAGAAATGTTTAGTAGTATTTACTCTTTTATGCAAAAAAAATAAAAATGGTAACAATAATATAAATAAATATATTTTTTAATCTATTATTTTTAAAACTTTATACTATGTTTTTTTCCCAAATCGAACCATTTTTCTATCATCACTTGTAAACTCTAAATTTTGGTATAAAACCGAAACCGAACCGAACCAACCGAATAGTTTGGTATACCGAAAGTTCGGTATACCGAATTTTTTGGTTCGGTAATGGTATAAAAATTCTCAAAACAAACTAGTTTGACAGGTATCGGTATGTAGTCAAAAAATTCGGTACCGAACCGATATAACCCCTAGAAATGGTCGTATTACTAATGAAATGATACTTACCCAACTCAAGTTTATGATTAAAAGTCATAAATCCATTCCAAACTCCAGGGACCAAATATGTAAATCCTGTAAAATTACAGCAATAGTCCAATGAAGTTAACAAACTACTACTATATATATTTCCCCCAAAAATAAAGTTAATCTTATGTTGAAATTGAGTTCAAATTTCCTAAAGTTAATAAGGTCGGATTTTGGTCAGTTTCTCAGGGCTTTCATATGTACTTGTAATTATTTTTCTGAATTTTCTAAAATCAAAGTTCTATTTATTTCCAAAGTGTTTATTCAAAAAATCTATAAAATTTGACATTTTATATATATTTTTATGTTTAATTGTTTGTTTGATAATTTTTAAGATAGCAATATTAATAAATGACAAAAAAAATATAAAATAAAATATTAATTAAAAAAACAATTACGAATAAATATGAAAAACCCGATAATTTGATAAAAACCAGTTGGAAACTCCAGAGGACCAAGTATGTAAATTACAACAGTAGTCCAATCGGAGGGGTTAGGGTTTTAGATTAGATCTTGGAGAACACTCTTTCTTTCTCTAATAAAATAAAATAAACCCACTTTCTCTCTCTATATATACATACATATACATAAATAAATACATATATATATATATATATACCCACTCTCTCTCTATATATCTATACCTCTAATATCTATCAATGGCGGCTCCTACTCCAAACAAGGCTTTAATGTCTCTTTTCTCGAACCTCGGCCGAGCCGCTTTCGGACTCGGTATCGCGGGAACTGCTGTCAGCTCTGCACTCTACACAGTAGACGGAGGGCAACGTGCGGTGATATTCGATAGGCTTAGCGGAGTTAGGGAAACAACAGTCGGAGAAGGGACACACTTTATCATCCCGTGGCTACAAACCCCGTACATGTTTGATATCCGTACTCGCCCTCATACGTTTGCTTCCGTTTCCGGGACTAAGGATCTTCAGATGGTCAATCTCACTCTTAGGGTTTTGTCCAGACCCGAGGTTTCCAGATTGCCCGAGATTTTCCAAAGGTTGGGTACCGAGTACGACGAGAAGGTCTCTCTCTCTCTCTCTCTTTTAATATTTATTTTAGTTTTTATTTTGGTTTGTTAGGGTTAGTTTTGTTTGTACTCTGATTGTTATCACACTTGTTTTTATTGTGTATTTGTTTGATTTCGATGCATTTTAGTATTATACTGTTATATTATAATATTAATTATTAGGGCTTAGGGTATTTATTGTTACACATTTTCCAGTTTTTGGGGACCGAAAACAACGAGAAGGTCTCTCTAACTTTTTTTAGTATTTTTTTAATATTTATTTTGGTGTTTATTGTGATATGTTTGCTAGTAGTTTGAGTTGTACTCTGATTGTTAGATTAGTTGTTTTATGAGTTTGTATATATATATATATATTTATATGTATATATGTAACATTTAGGGTTTGGGTATATATTATAACACATTTTCCAGTATTTAAAGACGAGTATAATGAGAAGGTCTCTCTCTTTTTTTTTAATATTTATTTTGGCGTTTATTGTGATATATTTGGTAGAGGTTGTTTTATATTGTTAGCTCAGTTGTTTTTATTGACTAAAAAGCATATTAGTATTATAGTATATACTCTTGTATATATAAAGTTAGTGATTCGATATATATATTGTTAGACATTTTCCAGAGATTGGGTACTTGAGTACGACGACAAGGTCTCCCTCTCTCTTTTTAATTTTTTTAATGCACTTTTTAGTATTTATTTTGGTGTTTATTGCGGTATGTATTGTTATATATATATGTGTGTTTGTTTGTCACATTAGGGTTTGATTTGTACTATCATTGTTAGCTTAGTTGTTTGATTTAGATGCATATTAGTATATACTGTTATATATATATATGTGTGTGTGTATGTGTGTGTGTGTGTGTGTTTTCAACATTAGGGCTTGGGTATATATTGGGTCACATTTTCCAGCATTTTATGAAAGCATTTTATTGTGATGTATTTGGTAGAGGAGGTTTGGGTTGTACTCTGATTGTTAGCTTTAGTTGTTTAGTAAGTATTTATTTGATTTAATACATATTAGTATATATAGTTACGACGGTGGGAGAGGGGACACACTTCATCATTCCTTGGCTACAGACACCGTACATGTTTGATATCCGTACGAGGCCTCATACTTTTGGCCTTCTTTTTTTAATATTTATATTTATTTTCCAGCATTTTCGATACCAGGTACGATGAGGAGGTGTCTTTGTATGAATGCACATTTTTTAATGTCTATTTTGGTGTTTATTGTGATATACTGTATTTAATAGAGGTAGTTTGATTTTTACTCCCATTGTTAGTTTTGTTGTTTTATCGAGTATTTCTTCGATTTAGATACATATTAGTATATAACATTAGGAGTTGGGTATGTATTGTTAAACACATTTTCCAGCATTTAGGGACCAAGACTACGAGAAGGTCTTTCTTAATTAAAAACATTTGTTTATCAATATTTTTAACGTTTTTGAGTATATGTTGTTATTTTCTTTATTCTATTGGTTATATCTGCTTGAATATGAGACTATGTAAAATTTCCAACATTTTTTAGTATTTATAGTTATATACTTGTTGCTGGTTGTTTGGTCTGTACTGAGATAATTATTGAGTATTTGGCTGATTTGGTTGCTCATTCTAAGCATAAATATCTTCTTAATCATTACAGGGCTTGAGTGATTGTGTACTGTTACATATTAGGGCTAAAAAACGAAGAAATTGACATTTGATTACCGAATACGAAAAAATAGTTTTTAATTTGTTTTCTTAACATTTGTTCATCTGTTGAACAAATGAACATTATTAAATGATTCTTTTATTTATTGTCAGATTTTTAGCGTAATTATTTTTCAAGTAGTTGTTTTCTATATGAACACATATTTATGAATACTTCTTTTACTATATGTTGTTTTCTATTTGTTACCAGAAGGCAGTAGTTGGATTAGTACTCGGTTTTATAACAATTTTAGCATTGATTACGGAATGTTTATTTTTGTTGCAAGTAGATTGATTTGTGTTTAGATTGTTACATTAGCGATTGCTTTCTACTTTGTTTTGGATCTTTGTTGCATATGCAGGATTTTGTTGGTTGACACAATATTTAGTGTACCTGTTCAACTTTTATTTAAACATCTTCTGATATGCAACTTCATTTGTTATATATTGTTCATGTGGAAATTGAATTAAAACAACCACCGTTGCTTGATTTTTGTTATATTACTGATGTACCTCTTTTCCTCATTTTGTAGCGCACCATTTTCTGTATTTATTCTTTGTTAGGCTTGAACACGACAACATGGTTTTATTAGAATTTGAACATTGATTACTATACAGTTAGACCCTGTCCAGTTGCTTATTTTAAGCTTGGATTTCATCTCTTTTGCTGAAATATTGAACTTGCATATTAACAGTATTATATCATTACTACTCCTTAGTTTTCTGCATATTAAGGATCAATTATATCCTCAGCAGAAGTTTCAATTCAGTTTAGAATGTTAGCATGTTTATCTACTTGGAACAATGATGGAAATCACATGAAGTTACTCCCACTCAGCAGGCTTACTATTTCTGTATATTATATTGCTTTATTACTGCTTATTAATGTAAATTAATAAAAACACTTGATAAGTTATTGCTTGCTTTGGTAAAACTTGATAAAATGTAGTAATAACATATAGGGTCCGTTTGGTAACAGATTTTTTTAGTTGATTTTTGGATTTTGAATTTTAAAAATCTGCACGTGTTTGGCAAGCCAGATTATTCAGATTCTAAAAATCTGATTTTTAGGCTGAAAAGGCTAAAAAATTCCAGATTTGAAAAATCTAGATTTTCAGTGGATTCTCAAAACAGATACTTAAAATCTGATTTTGGACCAAAAAATCTGTTACCAAACATGTTGATAAGCAGTGGTTTGGTTTGGATTCTGACTAATTAAATATTTAATTTGGGCTTTATTTATATTCTCATAGGTCCTGCCTTCGATCGGCAATGAGGTTCTGAAAGCTGTGGTTGCCCAATTCAACGCTGATCAGCTGCTAACAGAGCGTCCCAAGGTCTCCGAGCTAGTCAGGGAAAGCTTAACAGCGCGTGCAAAGGACTTCAACATTGTGCTCGAGGACGTGGCGATCACCCACCTCTCATATGGCGCTGAGTTTTCCAAGGCTGTTGAGGCTAAGCAAGTGGCACAACAAGAGGCTGAGAGGTCCAAATACGTGGTGGCTAAATCTGAGCAGGAGATGAGGGCGGCGGTTATTAGGGCGGAGGGAGAGAGCGAGTCTGCTAAGCTGATTTCTGATGCGACTAAGGAGGCTGGAAATGGTTTGTTTTAAAACCTGATTATATATTTAGTTTCTTTGTTGGCAGTAGTTCTGTTAGTATAGTTTTCTTCATAGCAGGTGTTTGTGAACTTTTAGCAATCAGGGGATCTGTTTATACAAGTAAATTTCTGATCTGATTTACCATTTAAAGGCCTTGTTTGTTTGCATAACTTTACATGTTTGGGTTTTTTTAAACGACTTAGGCGCATTTGGTTGATTAGCTCAAAAGCTGTGTTTTTCTCGTTTTTTGGACTGAATGCTAAAAGCTTAAAGCTGGATAAATCCTGCTTTTTTCTCAACAAAATAAAAAACAGCTTGTGTGCTGATAATCTTATACTTCCTGGTATTGCACTACGACTGCTGCTTACCCGCTTACCCGCTTACCCGTACAGGTTTTTGAATGTAAGCAGTTTAGTTTCCAATCATTTCAAGATACAATCATGTGTCCGTATTTACTTTTACTATTACAAGTTGTTCTTTTGTAACCGTAGTAATTTTTACTCGTAATTTATAAATTGTTATCACAGGTTTCTTCTTATTGCTAATACTAGGAGTTTGATGTGTATTCATACTGTTAGCGTAGTTATTTTGTCAGTAGCGGTTTCATATTGTTAGGCCGTGGTAGGATTATAACATGACTACAAGACCTTAACGGGGGTAAAACACAAGGACATGCACATTTTCAACCTGACCTGCTTGCTTGTGCTCTCACCAAGTAGTTGTATCCTTATTTGTATTTATCCTTTTTAGGTTTGATTGAGCTAAGGAGGATTGAGGCGGCTAGGGAGGTGGCTACCACTTTGGCTAAGTCTCCTAATGTTGCTTATCTGCCCAAGGGGAATAACATGCTGCTCGGACTGAACGCCAGTCGCTGAAGAAACTAAGTCAGGGTAATGTTTTTTTACCAGTGAAATTTCTGATTATTCTTTTTACCTTGTAGTGCCTGCTATTGTTTCAAGTTTGCTGCCACCTGATTATCTAGTTTGTCAGTACTCAACACTTCTTTAGAAAAACAAACAATAATGAAATGCCTCATAAGTGAAGATTTTGCCCATCATAATTTGATTAATCTGTTTGCACCAGTGGGTTACGTGATGATTGATCAAAATTGTCTTAACTTTTATATTCCTATTCTTTTTGTTCGTCACTTCATATCATTTCTGTTTATCAAGTTATTTGTCTTTGATCCATTGACTTCGCCTCTGCACTTCATTTTTCCACTATTGATGTGGTTGCATGTGAAATGAAGCTGATTGATATGCATCGGTACCTGTTTACTGGGTTAACTGTAATGTATGCCTGTTTCTTTTAGATTATTTCTCATTTGTTTCAACTTCTATT
Organism: Primula vulgaris; assembly: GCA_963920805.1. Classification (NCBI taxonomy): domain Eukaryota; kingdom Viridiplantae; phylum Streptophyta; class Magnoliopsida; order Ericales; family Primulaceae; genus Primula; species Primula vulgaris. Next base: position 481,049 of record OY987217.1, read on the forward strand.
CCTTCTGCAGGGAAATTAGCAGAGCTTTTGGTTGATGCTGAAGCCCAATCTTGTAGGCTATCGTCTAAATAATTTTAGATTTTGTGAACTCCTTTTGAGTATCCGAGACTGTTATATTGCGTATTCTACCAGTACTTTTGGAAGTTATTTCCTTATTCAGAAAGTTTCAGTATTATCCTAAAAACGAATGTGAATGCATTAAGGTGAAGGTTTAAAACTTGGTGGAATTGCAAACTGCTTAGACTTTTTCTTATCATGCTCATTTTGCTCTGTTATGTTTATTACCTGTGCAAGATGTTTGTTGGCTGTTTTGATCGTGTCAAGATTTTGCTTTAATGTTTTCTATCTTCTTAAATAATTTTGGAAAATTGCGTCCTGACTTATCGTATCATTAGATTCAGGATGGACAATTAAATCGGTTTGCGATCCAAAACATGATTCGGTTTGGTTTTTCCCTTGATCCTGAACTGAATTAAAAGTACTATTTTATAATATAAAAAAACTAGCATGTCGCCAATTTTGCATCCCTAGCAATTAACAATTGATTTTTCCAGAAAGCTGTTGTGAATTGAACAAATTATATTTGATAGTTTATCTGCGTTTAAGAGGAACCTATGAAGTACTTTTTTTTTATTTTGTATCTTTATTTGTTGTGCAAGATATTACTCCCAAGTTGGTGCTTTCGTCGTGCCAAAATTTTACTTCGGTGTCCTCTTTTTCTTTTTGACAATTTCTAGAAGATTACGTCAAAATGGACAGCTGAATTTAGTTGCTTAAAACATGATTTAATTTGGTTATGGTTTATGTAGACCCACGGGGTGACGAGTTTACATAACAAGGTATAAAGTGAAAAAATAATTGTAAGGTGTGTCAAATAATTTTTTTCAACAAATTATATTAAATGTATATGATCTTTTTTTCTTTACAATTCTTTATTTGCATCAATGAAGGTTTTCTCACATAACAAGTGAAGAACAATCGAATTGCTTTCAGTTTTTAATTAAGCAATTTAGTCGAATGTGTTTATAAAACACTGTACAAACAACATTGTGAGGAGCACTACCATTTTCAAGTCGATCATGAAAAATAACACACGACATATATACCTTTTAAATATACCCTTTAATTTCCAAATGGCTCGTTTTTAAGATTTTATGATCACATGAACCGACAAAATGCCGTATCTTGAGATACCATGAACAGATTAATCAACGAATGGGCTATAGGCTTTGGGAGAAACCGAGAAATTTCTGTCCAATTTTCTTTCGACACAGAAGTGTGAAACTTTTTCACCTGTAGATAGTATAAGCCTTTTGGTTTACTTCCCAACCGCTTCTCACGATGATACATTGGTTAAACGGATAAAACACTTTTATCTCATAGTTACAAAGGATATACATTAGTATATATATCATCATGCCAAAACGTAAGATCACCAAGGGAAACAAATATCGATATAGACAACTACATATCAATCTATAAGTCATCTATAATATTACAGCATTTTAGATGTCAAAAATCAAATTGCACAGAGAACCAAATATCCATCTACGCCTTGTTTATCTTCTCGACACCATTATATCGAATTCAAAGGGACACACCGAGGAGAAAAAATGACCTAATAACAAGGGTGTAAGAGTTCAAATGAAAAAAAGAAGAGGGAGACAAACTAAGATAGCCAATTTTTGTATTCCACAGCATCTAAAATGGTAAAAATGCTCCGGTAATTAACGTCTGACACCTTGATACGTTGAACCATGCCGAAGATCACCCAGATTATCGAAGGTTTTATATTCATTAATTTCTCTCAATCCAATATAGCCACTGCGACTGAGAAACTCACGAAAATGATCCTCTGTGTACAGATTAGTTTCTACAGTTCGGACCACCATATGGTCTGTCTCGTCATAATGGCACAGCTTGATCGTGATTCCTTCATGAGAGAAAAATTAAAAAGCACCTTAGAAACCAAACAAATGTTAATGTATATAGTAGGGCAATTTCCACTTAATTACATACTTTTGACTTAATTCCCCATTAACTTAGTGGAAACTTTTCATTCCCATCTAATGATGTGCAGTATGTATAAATCCAATATCAGTTTAATGAAGTGAATGTATGCCCATCAAAAGTGAACATCATGCAAAAACAGTATGACAATCAATAGTCAGTTTCTTGAAGCATAATTCCACTAAAGTGAATCAGTTTATCAGACACCCCCAAGTGTAGAAAAGTGCATTCCTATAATAAAGATTATTAAATGGAAACAATCTTTTCCTTGTAACGAAATGGGAATTAATTACAGTAGTCCCTACTAGTATTGTATATATACATATTTTATGCATAAGACTAGCCAGTTATGATACCTTCATCCACGTGAAGAGTGTATTCACCCAAAGGCATACTTCTATCAAAACTGCGAGTCACATTGAACTCATCTTCAAGCCAAAATGCACGGTTAGTACGTAAGCGAAATGTGGACTTTATAGCTTCCTTAATTGCCTCCCTAGTTCCATCTATACCGATTTTCCTCACATCGACTCTCCACTTGACTGTTATAACCCTCCCCTCATACTCAATGTTACGGTCATCACCTGGCGTAAATATACAGAGAGAGCAAATCAATCAAAAAACAAGCTTCAAATGCATGAGTAAGAAGCCGACACGTTTATATTGATAATGGAAATAAAACGACTATAAAGAGCATAAACTACAATGGTTCCTATACTTCCAGAGAAATTTTGGTTTAGTCTCCATAGTTTCAATTGCAACCATTGCGTCATAGTTTAGATAAGCTACACTGGTGGTCTCTATAGTTTCAATTTCAACTCTCAGTCTCTCAGCAAGTTAAATCCGTCGGACCAATAGTAATAGTGTTACACATGGGAACACCGGTGTAACCTGTTTTAAATATGGGGACACTATTGTATTGGCGTATCTCACTCAAACTAAGAGGACCAATAGTGCTTCAAGTGAAACAATGCAGACCAATTCGAAATTCTATCTAGAGTATAGGGACCATTAGTGTTCAAACAAAACTAAGGGGATCAAATGAAAATGTGAATTTTGATCCAAAGTGTGGGAACTGTTGTGTATTTCACTATTTCACTCCCCAAAAGATCATACATTACATATTCAAGTGCTATCCCCGCGACTTGGCTTCATCTGTAAAATAAGATTCTGAAATATCTAATGAGTATTAAGGAAAGAAGAAGGACCAATGAATACCATCCTCGGGGTTATCTCTCCAGTTCCAAGGAGGTACACTATTAGCTGCATCTGCTGGTGCGAGAGCAAGTGGGTCATCGTCTTGCTCAAAATTTCTTTCTATGTCAACTGTTGGCCCCAAATTTCTTTCTATGTCAACCGTTGGCCCCGGATTAGCTGGAATTTTCAGCCAAAACTTTATTAGTAATATTAGATTCATATTTAAACTACTAATAGATCTAAAATGGTGTGAGCCAAAACCAAATATAAAATCTAACAAACCATAAAGAGTTTTGGTTTATCTATGAGCTGAGAAAAGAGATGTGCTAGCCATTATTATTAACAATAAAAGCAAACGTATAGAGCTACTTCGTCTAACGGCATTCATAACCATTTCATTTTCTGAAGTTCAGATATAAGGTACAGTTAAATGATAGGGTCTTCTATAACTTGCACATTGATCTCAACGGTATGACAACTAGTTAATTGATCTTACTTTCTATCTGATACCAAAATCAACCTAAAGGGATCTTATCTATTACTCAATGTTACGGTCATCACCTGGTGTAAATATACAGAGAGAGCAAATCAATCAAAAAACAAGCTTCAAATGCATGAGTAAGAAGCCGACACGTTTGTATTGATAATGGAAATAAAACGACTATAAAGAGCATAAACTACAATGGTTCCTATACTTCCAGAGAAATTTTGGTTTAGTCTCCATAGTTTCAATTGCAACCATTGCGTCATAGTTTAGATAAGCTACACTGGTGGTCTCTATAGTTTCAATTTCAACTCTCAGTCTCTCAGCAAGTTAAATCCGTCGGACCAATAGTAATAGTGTTACACATGGGAACACCGGTGCAACCTGTTTTAAATATGGGGACACTATTGTATTGGCGTATCTCACTCAAACTAAGAGGACCAATAGTGCTTCAAATGAAACAATGCAGACCAATTCGAAATTCTATCTAGAGTATAGGGACCATTAGTGTCTAAAACAAAACTAAGGGGATCAAATGAAAATGTGAATTTTGATCCAAAGTGTGGGAACTGTTGTGTATTTCACTATTTCACCCCCCAAAAGATCATACATTACATATTCAAGTGCTATCCCCGCGACTTGGATTCATCTGTAAAATAAAATTCTGAAATATCTCATGAGTATCAAGGAAAGAAGAAGGACCAATGAATACCATCCTCGGGGTTATCTCTCCAGTTCCAAGGAGGTACACTATTAGCTGCATCTGCTGGTGCGAGAGCAAGTGGGTCATCGTCTTGCTCAAAATTTCTTTCTATGTCAACTGTTGGCCCCAAATTTCTTTCTATGTCAACCGTTGGCCCCGGATTAGCTGGAATTTTCAGCCAAAACTTTATTAGTAATATTAGATTCATATTTAAACTACTAATAGATCTAAAATGGTGTGAGCCAAAACAAAATATAAAATCTAACAAACCATAAAGAGTTTTGGTTTATCTATGAGCTGAGAAAAGAGATGTGCTAGCCATTATTATTAACAATAAAAGCAAACGTATAGAGCTACTTCGTCTAACGGCATCCATAACCATTTCATTTTCTGAAGTTCAGATATAAGGTACAGTTAAATGATAGGGTCTTCTATAACTTGCACATTGATCTCAACGGTATGACAACTAGTTAATTGATCTTACTTTCTATCTGATACCAAAATCAACCTAAAGGGATCTTATCTATTACTACATACAGCTTGATGGCAACAATTAAAGAAAAACGAAAGGCTTAAAAGAATCCCGTGATTCACTAAATGGCTTTTTATGATTCTTAAAAATTGAGAAATGGGCATCCTAACAATCAAAAGACACGGACAAACCATTAAAAAAATTTAATTCTCATGAATAAATTTGAAAATATATTTGGTTTTAAATAGACCATTTTTGCATGGCCATAAACAAAAGAAATTAGTGTTCTTCTTAAACGATTAACAAAAAAAGATACAAGATTAAGTAAAAGTAACAATAAAGTACCTTCACCCGATCCAAATGGGATATTGCCATCTCCAAGTCCTGAAAAGAAAACAGTAGCTTTGATTAACTAAAAAATCCTCTTGCTAAACTTGCTTGCATTCAACACTTTTTCCAACTCAGAAACCTAAAACGACGGCAAGACAACAAGGATCAACCAGACCTCATTATTTGAATAGATTAAATACAAAGTGACTTTATAAAATTGCATTACTGGACGTAGACATTGAATCTCGATGTACTAATAAAAAGAAAAATATAATATTAGCACAGACTACTAGAATGAAAAGTTGCCAAGCTCCCTAAACTTAAAGAAAAATAAAACTTGAATAGTAGATAACAGTTTATAAGGGTTACAAGAAGATAGAGTAAATGAAGGTTTTAAACCTACAGAATTGTTTCAACAAAAGCCACAGATTAAATCAACAGAGTCCACCACAACCAAAAAACCACGATGCGGAATATACCAATACTCGAGAACTGAAGGATCTCTTCCAATGAAAACCATAGCACAATTTTAAAGATTAAGCACCCGAAAAAAGCCATGAGCAGTACGGAATTTAGCATTATCTATCACGAACCCAATATTCAAATCGACTTTAACAGCACTAGTCATACACAAGAATCCATTTGATTAAAAGCACATACGTCCAATTCAACAGAGTTCCCCAGTTAGAAATCTAAAACAATCAAAATGATCAATTCAACCAACCACATACATCCACTACGAAATATAAAAAAAAAACCTTCTATAAAATACAATCTACCATGACTTCAACTAAGAACCACAACAATCAAGTAGAACAGTAACTAAATGTAAATTGACGCACAAGTTGATTCTCGTATTATTGATGATTAATTACCTTAAATCACATATAATCGACATAAGACCTGTTCTCTGTTAAAAAGCTAAGTTCACACAAGCAATTCCCAATTTATAGTTCTAAACAACCCAAACAGAGAAATGTATAAATTGAGTTTTAACATTGTGAACTTAGTAACAAGCCGGCAAAACTCTCCCCAATAAACCCACATAGATTCAACACAAGTGGAACCTAAAGACCCCTTTCCAAAGGAATTCACATGATAAGAACTCAAAAGTACCATTATCATCAGAGAACTGAACAAATAATTCGAGCAAAGTTTCCTGCCTGGGGTTTCGTAATTCTAAACAAAACAATGCATGAAGAACCCATTTCCTTAAAACACCGAAAAAGTCAAAAACCCAAGTACCCTTACGCTAGGTAAAAAGATAGGAACTTGAAAAATGTGATTGAGAAACCCCAAAAATTACCATTAGTATTGGAGAACTGAACAACTAATGAGAGAAGTAAAAAGTACCATTATCATGAGAGAAGTGAATAAACATATTGAGGTTAGCAACATATGCATATTGAATATGATTTCCTACCTAAATTTTCTTAAGTCCAAACAAAGAATCCAATTCCTTAAAAAACGCCGAATATGCTAAAAACCCAATTCCTTCAAATAACTTAATTCCAAGCAATCTACAAAAACGAACACGATAAAACCTCTAATTAAAACGCGGAAAGAAAAAGAAAAGAAGAAGCAAAGTTACCATTATCATCGGAGAAGTGAACAAATACACTGAACACAGTTTCCTACCTATATTATCCTCATTCCAAACAAATCAACGCACAAACAACCCATTTCCTTAAAACGCAGAAAACCCCAAAACCCCCCAAACCCCAACTCCTTAAAGTACACTCTTACAATAAGTAGAAAGATATAACCTTCAAAAGTCGGGGAAAAAAAGAAGAAGCAAAAACACCATTACCATTAGAGAAGTGAATAAACATATTTTTCAAGTTCCTATCTTGAACATGGTTTCCTAATTCCAAACAAATAAGAACCCAATTCCTTAAAAAACGCTAAAAAATCAATTCCTTCAAACAACCCAATTCCAAGCAATCTACAAAAGCAAACACGATAAAACCTCTAAAACGTGGAAAGAAAAGAAAAAGAAGAAGCAAAAAGTACCATTATCATCGGAGAAGTGGAAAAACTGATTGAGCTTAAAACTATATGCATATTGAGTACGGTTTCCTACCTACATTTTCCTACTTCCAAACAATCTGACCCACAAATAACCCAATTCCTTAAGAAACAACGAAAATGCTAAAAACCCAATTCCTTCAAATAACCTAATTCCAAGCAATGTACAAAAAAGAAGACGATAAGAAGCCAAAACTAGCATTATCATCAGAGAAGTGAGCAATTATACTGTGCACCGTTTCGTACCAAGATATCCATAATGAATCCAAACAAATCAACGCACAAACAACCCATTTCATTAAAACACCAAAAACGCCAATTCCTTAAAGTACCCTTATGAGTTACGATAGTTAGAAAGATAAAAACCAACAAAAACCGGAGAAAAGAAAGAAGCAAAAAGTACCATCATCATCAGAGAAGTGAATAAACATATTGTGGTTAGAACCATATGCATATTGAATACGCTTTCCTACCTAACCTTTCCTAATACCAAACAAAAACAAATTACCATTATCATCAGAGAATCGAATAAACATATTGAGCATAGTTTTTTCCACCTAGATTTTCCTAATTCCAAACAAATCAACGCACGAAGAAACCACCCATTTCCTTAAAACGCGAAAAACAACAAAAATCGAAAAAACCCAATTCTTAGAAGAAAAGTTGGAAAACAGAAGAAAGCAATAAAAAAAAGGTACCGTTATCATCGGAGAAGTGGAAAAAGAGATTGAGCTTAGAAGCAGCAATATTAGTATTATTAATAGTATTAGAATTAGTTCCCACTCCTGTATCACTACAAATCAGCTCATTCAGCTCCTTATAAAACAACATCTTATTATTATTATTAATATTAATATTATGATTATGAATTTTTTTAATTTTTTTAAAGTGTTTAAGTAAATTTCTCCATTTGTCAGTACACATAGTAGGAGAGCGATCAAAGCCAAGGTGTTTTAATTTAATAGAAATTTGATTCCATAAATGTTTATTAGATTTAGAGGTGTTGAAAGATGAGTCTATTTTTTGACGAAGAGATATTAATACACGTGTCTCTTCTCTACCCCATGTCTCCGCCCTCTTCTTCATCACCTCCATCTCCATTTCTCTCTCTCTCTCTATATCTATCTCTATATCTCTATATATATCTCTATATATGTATATTGAGTAACTCTTACTCAGAATTACTCAGAATCAGAGTACTCTGTTTCCATATATTCATCGATTCAAATCTCAATATCAAAGAGACCGTAAATGTTAGTTAGATATAGGCATGTAGTTAGATATAGGCATGCATTCGGTCCGGTTCGATTCGGTTTTTGGTAAATTCGAAACCGATCTGATTTTTTTGTTCAGTTTTTTCGGTTTTGGTATTTTTATTTTTTGAACTGAACCGAACCGGTTTTTTCAGATCCGGTTTCGGTTTTTTCGGTTTTATTTTTGGTTTTTCGGTCTTTTTCGGGCATTTTCGTTTTTTTCGGTTCAATTTTATTGTAAACCGAAACCGACCCAAAAAAGTTTCGGTTTTTCGGTTTCGGTTTTTTTTTTGGATTCGGTTCGTTTTTTTCGTGTTTTCGCCCGGCCCTAGTTAGGAACACAAAATACCGTATTTGAACTACTATATCTAGCAACATTTGCTAACCAATTCGCAGGTTTGTTGGCGTGTATTCGACACCGCTAAGCCAGTTTTCATGGGGCGGGAGGAAGATATATGTTTATTAAATATTAATTAGTTTTTTAATACTCTGTCTATTTTGAAGTGTCATTTTTTGTAAATATTAAAAACTACTTCATCCGTTCCCAATTAATTATCCTCTACGAAATTACGTGTAATTTTGACCGGTTTATAACATATATTAAAATTGTCGAAATAAAAATTTTCAAAACTAAATCATATAATTTAATGTTTAAACTATATGATTAACTTTTGAAAAATTTTGATACAATTTATTGACCAGTCAAAATTGCACGTAGTTTCGTAGAGGACAATTAATTGGGAACAGATGGAGTATTATTAATTGACTTTAAAAGTTACAAATATAATCTTAATTTAAATTAAATTATTATTATTGTTAATTTTTTGAATGTTAACATTATAATATTTTAGGATATTATAGTATTTTTATTATTTTTTCATTGATAAATTAGTAAAATGGATATTTATTTTGGTATAAACAAATATGAAACGGTGAAAACTTATTTAGGTACGGATGAAATATTAATTATAATGACGTTTGATTTAGTAATGTCTAATATAGTACGATAATTAGTTTTATTCAAAAAAGAATATACAACTTTATCCATGTCTTTACTCTTTAGTCAAATCTAATCATATATTTATTATTTGATCGAACCTAATCGATCACGTTTCTAAAATGAGCATAGAGCACGGTAATCCAAGAGTAGAAGCCTAACAAATTAAACGAATAACGTGGTGATTAACAAAACTCCCGCCTAAAACCCGCATTTTGTGACTTTTGAAACATTAATTTCAAGTCATTATATTAACTCCCCTTCACGTAATTTTATTTTTTCGAGATCATATTCGGTTTCCAATAGTTGTTAGTTGGACAATGTAATAAAGTGAAATTGATATAAACCATTTGATGTATTTAATTGGATGCATGTCTTTCGTATATAATAGAGGTAATGGCGTAAATTGTAATACAATCATGTTTTCTTTTGATATCTTTTACTATTATTGTGGAAAACCATTCATTCTCTTGTTTAAAATTTGTCAACTAATGTGAATAGTATTGTTTTGACAAAGGAAAGATAAACAATTCTCAAATGATAGGAATACACAAATATTTTATTTTATTTGAAAAAAAGAATCATTTATTTAATTGAATGCAAATTGACGGAAGCAGAGTACCTGACTCTTAGTCAGAGTTACTCTGCTTCCCACATCTATTAGATCTGTTATTAAATTTACACTGTAGCAGATCCAATAGCTGTGGAAAGCAGAATAACCCTGGCTCAGAGTCAGATACTCTCTTCCCAAATTGACATCTTTTTAATCATGTGTGGGGTGGTTGATTTGCACCAATTATGGTTCCTAATCGTTCCTAATCATGAGGCTACCATTCGGTACAACAAATTTACTCTCATACAGAAACCAATTTAAAATTCAAATTGGTGGTCATATTACACAAAAAACCAATTTAGTTCGATTGAAATTAAAGACAGAGAGCTAAAAAAAATCCCTACATCTAATTGAACTTCAGGTCGGACTTGCATAATCACTCGCGAACAAGCTTAAAATCTTGCAAATTGACCAACTAAATTTTTACCCGAATGAGGTTCACACATTAAAGACCACCCTTCTTATATAAATCCAAACAAGGAAAAAAGAAAAGACTCGTTCTTCTTAAATCTTTAACACAACCAAAGTTTAAAGCACTTGTAGTAAGGAAAGGGGAACCGTATTTCGGGTAGTCTCGCGTGTCTACCATTTCACCACCAAGGCATCTTGAAAGTGAATCGTATTCCATCAATTGAAAGACACGATCCGTTGTGGATTTTTACATCCATTACTTTATATAAAGAATGAAGGTGCTCTTGATTCGACTTTAAGAATTCTCACTACAACAAGGTCTCCTCGACATAAATTCAATTAAACATACTTTTCTTTTGTATACTTATCCGAATGCAAGTTTAATGGAGTTCCGCCAGAAGAAGCAGGGGCCGCGGTAGCTGCCGCGTTCACCCCCTACATATTTGATGCCTTCTCCTAGAAAAAAACTTCCATCGAATTTAGTATGATTGTATGTGTAATAGAGAAGATCACCAAGATTTCGTAATCCGCTGCCGAACTTATTCCAATTCCAAGAGCATAAGTCTCGCTTGGGCTGCCTTAATGGTAGTCTTTACATTTTCTCTTTCACTCGTAGTATGGGCCCACTCTTTGTAGATGTTAATCAAAGTACCCAGCATCTATAAATAACTCCTTAAAAGTCCAACAACCCCAATTCTGAATGTAACCAGCCAACTGAGACACAGTCGCACCAAACTCCGCAAAATGCCTCGAATCTTCATGTCAGTCTGTATGTTCGAAACATGAACCACCCTTCACTCGTAGTATGGGCCCACTCTTTGTAGATGTTAATCAAAGTACCCAGCATCTATAAATAACTCCTTAAAAGTCCAACAACCCCAATTCTGAATGTAACCAGCCAACTGAGACACAGTCGCACCAAACTCCGCAAAATATCTCGAATCTTCATGTCAGTCTGTATGTTCGAAACATGAACCACCCTTCTCTTTCCTCTTTCACCATCTCACGAACTCGTAAAGGAATTATCCATCATGCTGCTCGGTTCTTTAAAACCTGTTCATTACGAATATATGGAGAGACATTAGTAACAAAGAACAATACAACCGCTAAAATTTGAAGGCATGTGAAATACCATAACGAGTAAAATCATAAATATATTGGTGAATGGTGATAATCAAACATATTTCATGTTTTAACTATCACATGACAGTTCTCAAAGGAAAGAAACGAGGATAGAAAAATATAAAAAGTTCTTTCCTAAGAGAAAGATAAACAGGAGTGTATGTCTTAGCTTTACCACCAGACTTTTATATTTACCTGGTCAAAATTGTTCAACAAAAACACTCAGTACATACCAAAAAGCTCTTGCTCTAGTGTGTAAAATGAAAAAAAATGATAACTGATATAATTAATTCGCTTACAGAATCAGTAGCGAAATGCTTACTGAAAATAGTTGATTATTTTGATGGAGCCGTAGTGATAACAAATTGGTTAAGTTCTACAGTTCAAATTTGTAAATTACTTCTAATGTTAGTACATGGGGTCATAGTGTAACGATTATATAACTCGAGAACAGATTTCAATGAAATCACATAAGTATTCTATGGTGTTATTATTTTGTTCGAAATGAGAAAAGATAAAACTAAAACATTTCAGTATTCACAACTTCAATTATAAACAATGCTCACCTTCCTCGTAAAACAGAAGAGAACAGAAATCTCATCAATAGCGTTTCCATCTTCACATTCAGTTGTTCCTTGTCAAGTTGTCAACTTAATAGGCAGAATTTGCATCATCCACCTCATCAACATTTGTTTTCGAGAAGAATATTGCATCATCTCACAATATTATATTATGTCCTGTCCGTCACTGCTTGGCTCTCCCCAAAAAAACTGTCCATAAAAAAAATCAAGAATATTACAAACAGTTAAACAATAATATGCTAAAAAAATTAAACACGCCTTGAAGATCATAATGACTGCTAGGATCAAAGTGTCAAAATAATTCATGAAGTACTACATCACATGACAAGTCTCAAGGAGGGAAAGAGCATAGGAATATAAGGAAATTCAGTCCTAAAGAGAAAAGATAAGAGGATGCAAGGTACACTATATAGCTTACCTTGTTGCTCAGATATTACATTAACAAAAAGAGAAGTGACTTGACGAGAAGCTGTTAATGGCTGAGAAATTAGCTAACAATGAAAGCAGTTATCTTGTTTAATGTGGGAAGGTAAGACACAGGCATTTACGACACTCGAACACATTCCAAAAGAAGTTCGACATTCCTCAATGTCAATTTTTTTATATTCATCAATCTTAATTTTTAGATAAAAGAAAAAGCTCTACCTTTGCAGTAGTGGTTGACATAAAAATCTCTAGGAAATAATTTTACATTTCATGGAAATGGTTGCTGAAAGATGCCGATGATGCCATTCTAGGGAGAATAACGAGAACCAAATGATTTAGCTTTATGTAGAAACTTTGTAAAGTATTACTAGTCGAGGGGGTGATTTAGCAATGGATAATTACTGGGCAATGGATGTACAAAGAAATCAAAATTGCTTTCCTAGGCCAACTTCCATTTATTTTTCCTTTGTTACAAATGTAAATGATAAAAACCAATAAACGCTTCAGTGTTCATAACCACAACATTAAGAAGTACTCACCTTGCAGTAACCTAACAGAGATGAGAAATGTCATCAATGGTGTCTCCATCTTCCTATTGGGTTGTTCCTTGTCAATTTCGAAGCATCATTTTCATAACCCAATTTCCCAGCATTTTTTCAATGAATTAGCTAGCCGGTAAGAGTCCACTGCCAAAAGGTAAGCACTAAATCTTATCAAAAGACAGACCATCTCTCCAATCATTTACCAAGATTCCACCCTAAATTTTGCAGATATTGCAATAACACCCGTCACCATTTTCTCGACTCCTCGAGATCCAACAGACCCATAAGCCAACGTGAATCCCAAACGTTGGACAACAAAGTTACACCAATTCCCCCACCACCGTCGGTATCATCTTGCTCAGAAGTCAGAACATTCAAAATAGTGAAATGTACCACCCTTCTCTTTCAATGACCTATATCACTATCTCCCAAATATTCTCTCTCACACGGCTGCTTGGCTCTCGAATCCTGTCCATTAGGATAACATAAAGTCAATAAACTGATATTACAGAAAGCTTGAACTTAAAGTAATTAAGGATCAGAATGGCTACAACAATAAAAAAGATACGTGTATTTTAACTATCGTATGATGAATCTCAAGCGTGGCATTGAAGTAAAATAAACATAATTCAAGATGGTCTCAACTATGTCTTATGTAAATGTGACGACCCAGATTTCCAGGAAGGAAATTCTGTGGTGCGGTGTTGTGCGTCAGTCCCACATCGCCCAGATATGAGAGTACTCGTGTGGTATATAAGCTTAAAGATCCATTTCCTATCAACAAGGCCTTTTAAAGCCGTGCAGCACAATAGCGAGGACGGAACTCCACGGTTAAGCGTGCTTAGCCTGGAGTAGTACCAGGATGGGTGACCCCCCTGGGAAGTTGTGCCAAAGCGGACAATATTGTTGATACGGGCGTGGCGGTTCGGTCCGTAGGGCCGGGGCGTTACATATGGTATCAGAGCCTCTATCTGGCCGGAAATGTGGGGACTAGCACGTGTGTGTGGACCCCTGAAGGACGACGTGCCCGACGAGGACGTCGTGCCTAAAGGGAGGGTGATTGTGACGACCCAGATTTCCAGGAAGGAAATTCTGTGGTGCGGTGTTGTGCGTCAGTCCCACATCGCCCAGATATGAGAGTACTCGTGTGGTATATAAGCTTAAAGATCCATTTCCTATCAACAAGGCCTTTTAAAGTCGTGCGGCACAATAGCGAGGACGGAACTCCACGGTTAAGCGTGCTTAGCTTGGAGTAGTACCAGGATGGGTGACCCCCCTGGGAAGTTGTGCCAAAGCGGACAATATTGTTGATACGGGCGTGGCGGTTCGGTCCGTAGGTCCGGGTCGTGACAGTAAAACTACTAGAACTGATATAGCAGCGATGGTACGCTTTGTAGAATGTTGAGAAGTTAGTTAACCATTTAAGTTTACTATGTTGTCTCATGTAACAGTACACACCGACTAACAACTCGAAACACATCTTACTCTCAACACTCTCCAGGCCTCCTAGCACAACAGATAAGGGTTCTAAGAGTCGGGCTTAATTATGCAAAAAAAAAAGGCTAAACAAATTATAAGTACTACTGTTTTGGTACATCGAAATGTTAGATTACATAGCAATTCTTTGTAAGAGAGAGAAATCTCATGGGGAACAGAGTTAGATATTTCATCGTTGCAGTTGTTTAAACATGTTGATAAGTCGATAGAAGACCTAGACATGTGATAGCTAAATGATTGAGCCCTAAGTTGCGATTTTGTCAAGAATTAATAGTCAAATAGGTAACACAGTAACGGATTAATTATTGGATGAACAATTTAGAAGGAAATCAAATTTGCTACTTAAAAACTTCTAAGTTTATCATTTTCTTCAAAATAGAAATTCAAACTAAAATGTTTCAGCATTCGTAACCCCAATAGTAAAGATTTTTCACCTTTATTGCGAGCCAGTAGAGAAGAGAATGTAATCAATGGTCTTTCCATCTTCACATTCAGTTGTTCTGTGTCAATTCTGAAACACAATTTCATTACCCTCTCCACCAGCATTTGTCAACCAAACGATACATTGCAAATAATGCAGAAAAACAATTATTAACAAAACTTTTTATATCTCCACACACATTGCACCCTGTTTGGTCCGTCTCTAATCGCTGACAGTTGCTAGTATATCTATGCCTCTATGGTATATTATTTTCCACTCGATCGTAAACCACTCTCTTAATCAGAAATTTTATTTACATTGAGCTACAAATCTGGCAAGCATGACAAGTCATAAGCTTGTTACTGGAAATCTCTATCATTGTTTGGAGAAACAATCCACGACAGAGAGATAAAAAGGTAAGGAACGTCATGATTCTTGCAGCTTGCGAAGAAAATAGCAAAGTGTTTTTTTCTTTTTTCTCTTTTTTTTTTTTACTTTTTACTTTTTACTTTTTTTTTTCTTTTTTTTCTCTTTTTACTTCAAAGGTACCTCGCAAAATGTTCCCTCTTTGTCTTTGTCACATATGGAAACACCTTCTTGACTAAACTAACGTGTTATATTTGGCTTAATTGCCCCTAGCCATGAAGATATACGTGATATCCTTCCCACGAATGAACAATAATATAATCAGAGGAAGGAATATCACCCGAGTTTTCTTCACTATTTTCGCAATCCAAAAGCTCTCTCCAACAATCCAAACAAAGCGAATCGAGACAAAAAGTCTCCATATAATCCAAATCTCTAATACAACGTCCACAATGGATACAACGCGCTATACAGAGTGTACAAGCTCTACACGATGGAGTAGCATTTGAGCAGCTCTGTGAGGTGCAATCGAATACTTGTCTATATCTTTCACAACCAGGGCATTTTTCGATATCAATAACACGATCATCTTCGCAAGATAGATACAATGGCCCATCACCAAAGAACCGTGGTTTGTGGGCACTTATGTGCCTATTATCTGCACCGAGTAAATACATAAGTTCTTTAAAAATTTCATCTGTTACGCCGTCGAGCCCACTCATTCTTAGTACTTGTACTCCGAATTTTCCTGTTGATCTCAATGCCTTTAAATTGGTTAAGATACCCTCAACACTGATCTGTAGACACCCTGGGACACTTAGCTGCATATCATAAAACAAAATTAGAAAGCATTAACATATCAAGGAAATTACTCTATTAACTATAATTAGAGAAACCAGTAAAGCAATCATAGCACGGATAATGCTAAGTACAGTCGACACGGTGACTTAGCTTAGTACTCTTCTTATTTGATGATTTTACTTACGGATTTTAAATAGAGCAATCTAAGAATAGATTTAGTGTAGAGTGTAGACGATACGGTTATGCTATTAGAAATGATCTGATTTAGCTTCCACGTCATAAAGAAAAAGTGGACCGAGGGCTTATTATATTACATTCCATTCAATTTGATCCCGAATCTCGCAACCTAAAAGGCTAAAAGGAAATTGCTAAATGATAGTTCATATGCTATGGAAGAAAGTACAAGTGTCCTACGGGAATACCGAAAAAAAGTGTCTTTAATAAAAAAATAACGCTCGGATAAAGAACATAATTTCTATATAAGTGCAACATTGAGAAACGTCATTACACGAGAAAATAATTTTACTTTCCCCCATAGCATGGTGAGAAATCATTGGCCAGTTACATTAAAGCTGTAACATACACATTAATATCAGAAACCAATGAGTCAATACAAATCTTTGATATATTAGGTAGGGTAGGGACAACGACAACGACATCTTTATGTCGATAAGTACAAAAAACCATCTTCATTAAGGCAATTAAAAAAGACGTTCTGTTTTAATTAACAATAATGATGATAGGTAACAAGAAAAACATATCTCTTACAAAAATAATCAGGACAATTGGCACATGCCTTGATACAGTAGATAAAGATTAACACAACAAAAGGAAACAAAGCAGCTACCTTTGTGATATGTGGATTCCTCTCAAGAACATGCCCTAATCCAATATCGGTGATCCTCAAACACTCCACTAGAATTAAGCATTGAAGAGTTCCCTGTGCTCTAACGGTCAACTTTAATAGAGAATCATTATCAATTCTTTGGCTCAACGGATAATTAACGCAAATGCTTCTCCATAATAAAGGGTCATAACGAACTGCATCTCTTAAAGACTTGCAAACCATCTCAACAGAAAGGAGATCTTCCAAACCAAGATAACCGAGAGCAAAAAACAACGCATCATGAGGGGGGCAGCCTTCTTCAATATCTTCACATGTATCTACATCGTTTCCAACTTCTCCATTTACCGAAGAATTTTCAAAAATTACCTCCTCCAAGGTACTACCTACGACAAGACCATCTTCACGTAATCCGGCCAAAAACTGATCACGGGACAAAAAATTCACCTCTGCTGAAAAATGATCCTCACCATTTGGATCCTCTGCTTGTTCACTAGAACTGAATGTTAGAGAGTTAAATTCTAATTCACTACTCATGCCCTCGAATAAACCGCTTAGAGTTGTTAATGTACTAGATAAACCCATACCAAATGGATCGCATGGCAATAGATCAACAGCTTTGTCTCTCACGCAATCACTAGAACTTTCCGAACGCCAATCTAGATTCGCATAATCGGCGAAATCGGAAGAATGCTTATCAAACTTAATGGCGGAATGAATATTCTCTTCCAACGGATTCATTGCCATTTTCTTTTTCTTTCCAAGTTTATAAAACCTGATCAGAAGAAATCGGAAAAGAAACCCTAATACCCAACAAGCGTATCACTAACCCGAAAACCCTAGACGCAAATATTATCACAAGGCTCAAAGATCAAACCTTTTTTTGCGAAACGAAACTAAGGTTCAGACCACAGAACAACCCAAACACGGATAACAGTAAATAAACTAACAACTCGGATTAAAACTCATCGGTATTTTTCGGATTGTATAATGCCAGAACTCATCCAATAACAAGGCATGTAGATTCAGGATTTATAATTGAAAAATCGGTCGAAACCCTAGACGCATATATAGCTACAAGGATCAAAGATTACACCTTTTTCTGAGAAAAAAAACAGATACTAGTAATTAACTAAATTACCAATCAATAATAGCTCCTAAAAATTCAATATTTTGGATATAATAAACCCATTAGGATATATTATTTATCTAGAGATAACAATGACAATGGCAATGGCAATGCATGTAGATTAAGATATAGATATAAAACTGAAATTGATATAAATAAAAAACCCTTTTTTTTTGGTTTTCTATAAATAAACTAAGATTAAGGATCGGATTAGAAACAAAGATGCAATTTGAGAATTGAATCTAATGATAAAAAAAATGACTTACTGCAAAGACACACACATTTTTAGGATTATTTTTTTGTACCTTAGATTATATTTATATATATATATATATATATATAACTATTATATATATATATATATAGAGAGAGAGAGAGAGAGATGTGAGTGTGTGGCGAGAGCTAACAAATCGGTTAATAACAACAAAAAAGTATGCAAAGTCAGTCAATTAGTGCAAAAACTAAGTTCAATGATGGTGATTTTTGTTATTATTACTACTTTTTTTATCTATTTTTTTTTTTAAAGTCAAGCTAAAACAAATACTTATAAAATAAATATAAAAAATAAGTTTACTATATCAAATTACGATACGTTAATAAAAATTGGTTTCAAACTATCATTATTAATAATTTAATTATTAAACTTTCTCATGTTTTCATAAATCGGATCTCGTCCAAATCGATGCCAAAATCGTGTCATGTACCATCATATGACCAAATTAAAGTTTTTTTTTTTACTTTTTCACCCTTATTTTTCGGTACAAAAACAGAAAATATAGAAGCATACATGATACAACTAAATTTTAACTCTTTAATTAGAAACTAAAAAATGAGGGCAAAACAGTAATATAACCTTTAACTTGGTCGTATGAATCATTTTCACAAATCATTTTCGTGAATATATATGCACACTTGTTGCCTTCATGATGTCCCCACCGGGTGATACACTTGTATTGACTATCTGTAAGACGATTAATTTCCGTGACCAGGTTATAATCAAGATGAATTAGTTGATTAATTGCTACAGTCTGAGCGATGCTGTAATTAAATGTATTCGAGATAAATCAGTTGATTAATTACTACGATCCTCGATTTTGTAAATGCAGTGGGAATTGGTTACATGTGTAATTACATCTGAAATCCAAATAAGGAAATTTACTTTAGAGCGGGATAGTTTTACTCCAAATTATACTAATATTTGGTCGATTATCAAAATATTTTTGTTTTGGCATATTTCATTAGTACCATTTATTATGTAGCAACCATCCGTCGTGGAACATGGTGGTAGTGGTCGATGTTGTGTCGTAGGCACAGACGGATTAAGCATTGGACATGGGGAACAAGCCCTTGGTGGATTTTAATCAAAAAATACGAAAATTCCCATGTTTCTAATTGGAATTACTAATGTGTCATAGGTGTATAAAGAAGAAGAAGAAGTGGCTAATTGGGAGCTTAATTAAAGAAATTAATGGACTTGAGTTTTGCAAAAGTAAAGAAATATATCATTTGTACAACATCACCCAAGAACTATGATGATATAAGCAGCTTCACATACATGTTTATTATTATTATTATTAATCTGTTTATCGAGTAACACTACCATACCCCCGGTGCATTATAATTTATTGTATATTATCAACTAAAAACTCAACACATATTAATAAATTTAAAAATAAAACAACAAAAAATCTATTGGTTGACACGTCCATAATTATAGTGTACCGATCATGATTTTACTATTATCAAATTACTGTTATCTCACATCCATGACTCTATAGTTTTCATCTTTTATACTATTACGAATTTACGATCATGTCCATATAAATATGTCCCATATATATATTGTTTTTGTATAACAAATTATTTACTCATACCACTTTGTCAAACCAGTTTCTTTTATAAATTATATACTTTTGTATGTAGGGCTGATTTCACATCCAATTTTTTGTTGTCTAGCTTCATATTTCATTTTTCATTTTTACTTGTGTCCGAAAATTATAGCTCATTCGTATTAAAATATTGAGACTCTATATATCTAAGTGTAAATTTGACCTATCTCGTCTTTAAATTGTCGAAATGTAAATTTTTAAAATTTGTTCATATAGTTTAACATTTGAACTATGTGATTAAATTTTGAAAAATTCTATTTTGACAACTTAGATACGAGTTATTTTTCGGTCAAAATTGCATGTAATGTCGTATATAGCCCAAACTGTAACGACCCGGCCCCACGGACCGAACCGCCACGCCCGTATCAACAATATTGTCCGCTTTGGCGCAACTTCTCAGGGGGGTCACCCATCCTGGTACTACTCCAAGCTAAACACGCTTAACTATGGAGTTTCGTCCTTGCTATTGTGCCGCACGGCTTTAAAAGACATTGTTAATAGGAAATGGATCTTTAAGCTCATATACGACACGAATACTTTCATATCTGGGCGATGTGGGACTGACGCACAATACGGCACTACAGAATTTCCTTCCTGAAAATCTGAGTCGTCACACAAACAATTTGAGACGGACGGAGTATACGCTTTTTATTATTACTATTCTCAGGCTGCAATAACTCGGCACATGACTTATCTCAAACCTTATGAAGATCTGTTTCCGAATTATGGATTCATATTCTATAACAATAATATGGTAACATATCGATCTCTACTTAATTCTGCATGATTTACCACTAGGTTGCTTCCTCTCATGACTACTTATTATTCACTAGTTGTAGGAGTAATATTTAGGAGCATGGCCGGTTATAGGGCTCGGCTTTGCTTATAAACGAGCCGAGTCTGAATGTAGCCTAGGATTTTGGGACTCGTTTGATAAACAAGCCGAGTAATTTGAACATTTTTGAGCTCGGCCCAACTCATTTACAACCCTAGTATGGTATTTGTTTTCTATAAGTCTTACGTCGTTTTTTTTATTGCCACTTCACCATCAAATTATCTTATGATGTGTTTCGAGCTGTAGAAATTTCAGTTTTATTCCCGACATATCAACATTGATGGGACTTCCACTTTTGCTGGATACGTGTTTAGTGAGCTGAAACAGTTTACAGACTTTCTGACTGCGGAAGGTAGAGGTAATCATTTAATTATCGTTCTCTCTTTTTCCTAAAAAACATTAGACAAATAACCTAGAATTGTCAATATCTTCACGGTATGTTCGGCGAATCATTTATCCTGGGAGACCGTTGAAAACAAGTTAAGAGTGTTTGGTGCCCTCTAGGATTTGAGTGATGTTATAGCAACTCACATAACTCATATGAGAAGTCTATCCGATGATATGAAACAATCTTAGTCACTTTTTTTGAACACATGTCAAAAAAATAATATACTACTAAGAAAAGAGAGTCATCTCATTCTCAACACTAATTACTATATTAATACTCTCTGTCTTTATAATCAACGCCCTAATTATCTGACCATTAAGGACTCCGATCATTACAAATCATTTTCTGTGAGAAAGTGACGTTGCCCGCACTACTCCCCCGGCTAAATTACATGCAATTCCTTGTTTTTCGCTAAGACATATCTATCGGCTGTTAAAGATTCATTAATAGCATGAGGTTTGATTTATAGACAGTACAACAAACTCTGCTAGACGATATAAAATAAAAGCAATCTATAGATAAAGAACTTCCATCAAAAAACATACTTTCCTCGGAAGGTTTGATTCGCTCAAAACTTGAAGCATTTTGTAGGACTGAGAACCAACAAAAAGAGTAATCAAACTTTAAGTTAACCAAACCAATGTGGTAAAGAAAAAAAGTGCTTCGAAGATGCAACTAAACAAGCAGTACATATAGTCCTAACTGCCTATCAGCAATCAAAATATTGCTAGAGGCAGCAAACTATTGAAACCAAACTAGAATTGCGTTTCCATCTCATCTCATGCAAACCGGTCGACATTAGGTGACGCGCATTTTACTGAAAATAACAGGAAGAGTGCCACAGAAATAAAAAGAAGAAAAAATGAGTAATTAGATTCAACTATTACTCAACTGCAAGGACTGCATTTATACCACTGCAGGCAATTTATGTTACACACCATATGGTCATAGCTTTTAAAGATTTTGGAAGACAAGTCTTAACAGGTTTTCATTAAACTAGGGGTTCAAATTCCCAGCGAAAACAAAGCTAATGTCAGATCAAATTTCCCCAAATTTACCGACTAAAATGTGAAAGATTGCATACAACAAAACTTTCCAACTCCCAAGTAAAAGTAACAACCAAGGCTTTTCACCACATCAGATGCTACATTATGTTTCCAAGTACTCGCCTTCTTTATCCTCTATGTTTTGCTAGCAAATTTACACTCGTCTTTTGTTTTATCAAAATGGTGTCATCGCTTAAGCCACTTCGGCTTAGAGAGTTTCTTGTCAACAGCTCTTATTTGTGGAACGCTAGGTGGTGAGGTGGCGGAGGATGGTGGTTCTTTGGTAGTCACAGCTGGCTCCTCTTCGGAGGTGAGTACGAGGCCTTTCAAAGACAATATTTCTTCTTCTAGAAATGGACCTTTAATTGCGGAGCTATCCTCTCCTGGGGTTTAAAAAAAATAGAGGCAAAATTAAGGTTCTATGTACTTGCCAAATGTAAGACAGCAAGCAAAACAGTTTTTGAAAGATAGATAGTACGCATGCAACCAGGAAGTGACTAAGTGAGGATAGAAGGGGTATTACTCCCACTTGACAAAAACTGGGAATTTTGAAAAGAAAAAAAAAACTAAACAAAATTTCTGACGAATTTCAGCCCATCTCTCAATCCAACACCAAAAATCCGGAGTCTATTAAAAGTTGTAACAAGAAAATAAAAAAATATGTTATATCTTCTGTGTGCTGATAGGTCTTCACAGCAGATATAACATTAGCACATGTGGCCCTAGAAATTGGGATACCCGTAAAGTTAAACCTTCCAGAAATTATGTACCAAGTTCTGAACCAAAATCACGTGGAAATAACAATTAAAGAATAACGAACGTTAAGTGGGTTCTTTTGTTTTAAAGGAACAAAGACTGAGCTCTGCCACATCATACTAAATGATTATTCATTAAGATTTTCGACTCACATAATTGATAAAGAGCAAGTGGTTCTAAGGGAAACGATAACAAGAACCCATACAGCAAAGTGACATAAAGATGCAAGTAAAGATGTATGTAGCTAATCTTTATCAACTATGTGAGTCAACATTCACAGAACCAAGACAGCAAAGTGACATAAAGATATAAGTAGCTAACCTTTAGGCACATCATAAGAGAAATGCACAATAGCACCAGGAATAAAGCCAGCAGAGTAGAAATCCTGGGACATGTCTTTTAAGTGCTTCTTTGGAGGAGTAGTGTCTGAAAAGAACAAACATACATTGACGTGACTAAAATAATAATAGTGAAATCATTAAGTACTTTTTTAGTAGTTTTTTGTAAGAAAATCTTACAAATGTAAAATGGACGTTCTGGTTCAGAAACCACTTGCTTCAAAAGATCAATTAAATTCTGGATAGTATCTGATGGATGAAATGTAGCCTCCAATGTGCAATTATCAGGGAACCGCACCTTTATAGTGGACTGCAACAAGGAAAACGAATAAACGAACCTTCCACTGATACTAAACTTTACATCTTGGTGTATCCCTATCTATTGATGATACAACTTTCAAGGGTTTTTACCTTTGTATTCTAACTTTTCACAAAATTTCTATTCTATACACCAAAGGTCCCACCTACCATTTTAACCTTTCGTACACTAACCTAACATACATAGATTGATAAAGGTATCCCCATCTATATTTATGCAAAATACATAGATTAATTTACCTTTAATACACTAACCTAACATACATAGATCATTTTAATAATCACTCGCCTACACTGATGTTTTGGCCGTAAGTATTTCTCCATATAAGCCTACTGGTCAATTATCAGTTTTGTACAAACCTATATGCTAAAATTGAGGAGAGTGGTCTAATTGAGCAATGAGTGTAGGTTAGTGTACTATTTACAAAACATTAAAGGTCGGTGTACAATATCGGAAAGTTCAATAAGTTGGGTTTATAAAAGAGTGCAACCCCGATCTTTTAATTTATATTTTTTTCCTGGTACGTTAACTTTTGCTCATCATTAGTAAGGGAATGTAAAAACTTTTAGAAAAAATAATAATGAAGTCTGAAAGAAGCTCCACAATGCAAGTGTTCTCACCTTGGTATACTTTGATCTGCGAGCAGCTTGTTCTGCTTCTCGAAGTTTACGAGTCTTTAAAGGCTTATCTGCCAATAGTACCAATCGAGATACATAACAAAGTATTCAGGTTAGGTACATATATAGCTGGCGGATTTGCTCCCGCTATTTCTTATTTTTAACCAAGGCAGGAAGATTCTTTCATTTTGTTTCCTTAATTATAATCAGTTGTAGTAAAAGGAAACAAAAACACATTTATCCTTTTGTATATTCCTGTCTTATTCTTTCTCTTTTCTTCCTGTTGTTTTGTATATAAGAACTCAACTGTGATTGCAAAAAGTTTCAGAGGCCAATCAGTCTTCTTAAATTACTGGACAATATCTGAGGTATAAACTCGAATCTATATGTATATATATGTGTGTGTGTGTGTGTGCATAGATATAGCCAGTGTGCTCTTCATACAGTAAGGCAACCGCATTTTACCTTCTTTTTTAGCAAGGACTCGATAATAGTCTTCCGGGGTGAATTCGTAGAATTCTTCTGGCTCGTCTGTCAAGAGTGAGTAAAGTACAAGTTAAAACTTGGCGCTACAAACATTTATCAAAATTAATTACTTGGATACTGATAAATTATGATAGGAGTAGAAAACTATAATGTCGGTACCAATACCATCTGCAACAATGGGTTTTGGGGAAGCAGCTGCTGTTTCGTAAACACGGATATCTCTCCCTAGTCTCTGTTTCGCAGCTAAAAGCTTTTCCTGTTACCGTTACAACAGACAATTGACAAGAAAAAGAATCAGCAGAGGACCCTTGTACCGTTCTAACTTTACAAGGAAAAAAAACAAATTGTCAATAATTAGCAAATCTTATACTATAACTTCGTAAACTTCTTTGTTTCTTGTACGATTCTACCAGATATCCAAACATGGCATCTTACAGAACTGCAGCGACCACTATTAACTTATCAAGAAAAAAAAATGTCAATAACTAGCAAATCTTATGTAATTTCGTAAACTTGTTTTCCTTGTACGATCTAACAGATATCCAAACAAGGCATCTTACAGAACTGCAGAATCCAAAGCTAATATTGGCCGCTATCAAGTTATAAAGAAATACATTCAAAGATAATCACCAAAAAGCCAAAGCTCAAAGTAACACAGACTATGCAAGAAATCTAAAAACAATGTAGCGTATCCATTTTCTTGAGCTACAGGAATTAGCATAAAACCAACAAAAACAATTCAGGAGCTTAATTAAGCACAAAAACAAGTCTACAACGAAACAGACCCAAATCAAATCCGTAATTTCTTGTCATGATATTCTAACAAATTTCCAAACATGAATTTTAACTAATACCGATCTCTGTTCACTTATAAAGAATCGATTTAAACATAATCACCAACTCAAAAGCAACACACACAATAAAAAAGTAGCATTTTATTATTATGTAAAAATAATACTAATAGCTTAATTGGCTTGTATCCATTTTTCTTGAGCTACAAGAAATATCATATTTCCAACAAAGAGCACCATTAATAACTCAGAGGCTTAACTAAGCACAACGAAACGGAAAATACTCGATAATGAGCAAATTCTTATATAATTTTTTGTCATAATATTTTAACAGATTGCCAAACATGGCATTTCAACTAGTATTGTTCTCTATCAACTTATAAAGAAATCTATTTAAACATCATCAAAGTAACACACACAATACATAAGTACTATTATTCTTATATAAAAATAAATGTAATTATCAATTGTATGTATTCATTTTCTTGAGCTACAAGAATTAGCATAAAACCAACGAAACGGACCCAAATCAATTAAAAACAAAGAGCAACTCAGAAGCTTAATTAATAAGAAAAACAAGTCTACAACGAAACCAATTTCTCGATAATCGTCAAATTCTTATATTAGTTTTGTCATACTGCTATTATATAAAAAATAATGCAGCTATAGATTCTTGAGCAAAAATCAATCAAGCTCGAAACAAATCAAATATATCAATAATTAGAAACATTAAATACCATAATATTCTAACAGATTGCCATAATATATTTTGTTGGCATTTTTCACCAATAAAGAAATACATTCCGTAATTTCTCGATAATCAGCTAATTCTTATACAATTTCGTAGTATTTATTTGTCAAAATAATCTGCAGAATCCAAAACTAATATTGTAACTTATAAAAGTAAACCTAATATATATATTTTTCGTATTAACTTATAAAAGAAATCCATTTAAACATAATCAAAGTAACACACGCAATTATTAATATTATTATTATTATTATTAGAAACAACAATGTAATAAATTAATTATTGAGCACAACACAATCTCACTCCTAATAAGCTCAATAAAGCTCGAAACAAATCAAATATATCAATAATTAGTAAAATTAAAGTAATTACTAATTAATGGGAAAAATAGAAATATATATATATATATACCTTCGGCGATGTTGAACCCATACTATCTCTCTTTCTCTCTCTATATCTATCTATTTTCTCTCTCTCTATATATATATATCTAGTAAACTATCTGCAATTGACCGGCAATCAAAATTGTATAATTTTTTTTTTTAAATATCTAATAAAATTTAACATTCAAAACAATAATATAAATTTTGAATTTTTTAATATAATTTTTATTCCGACAATTTTAATGTAATTTTTTGGCCGATAAAATGAACAATTAAATAGAAAGAGTATTTATTTGCAGTATATTTATGTAATTTAGGTAATTTGGAACCATATTTAACTAAGACCAAATGTTATTTTAAATTTATGCTGTTATGGTTTTTTGTATCAGAATGATTATATTTATTTTTTATATTTTAATTGCATTGCGTGTCGTGTGGGACACAATTAATAGTATATATATTATTTACTAAATTAATATCATTCTATTATAATAAGTCAAATGAGACTGCCCAATTTAGTCAATTTTTAAAAAAATACCACTACGCCTATATATTAATTACAATAATATCATACTCACATAGAAATATAAAAATTAAAAACTAATAAAACTATTTATCACTGTTTAACAACCAAACATTCTTTTAAATCTTAATTTTTTTTTTATATTATCCACATATTTATATCATAACTATGCCTATTTTCTATATTTTTTTATACATTCTTTTAAATCTTAAAATATGTTTTTTTTATATTATACACATATTTATATCATTAACTATACTTATTTTCTATATTTTTTATTACATCACGCGCCGTACACGCAACACGTGGGGCACGATCACTAGTAATAAACTATCACGGTTACATATTTTTGTGGTTGTAATATTGTTAAAATTATTAAATGATAATAAACAAATTAAAAATAAATAATGTATGATTATTATAAGTAAAGTAATAAAGAAGCTGGAATTTTGTCTAAATGTAAACGGTTTATTAAAATATATAAAATGTGTTTAAGTTTTCTAATGCGGTTGATATGACATTATTATCCTCTCTATCTCAGCCACACTACTATCATAAATGCCGCCACCCCGTCGCTGATCTTATTCTTTCTCCGATCTTCGATACACTATTTAATTTTTCGACCATTTTTCAGGAACGTATAACTTCTAAATAGCGTACAAACCACAAAGGAAAAATACATCAAAAAAAGAAAATCATCACGAAAAGTTAAAGAAATTTTTTACATATAAATAAACATCGTGACCAAAACATAATATAAGAGGCCACATACGATCACATGACAAAATTTACTTTAAAAGTACCGAGCGGATATCATGTAGGTTCGTTTGGACAACCAACACTAGGTCTATATTGACTGAATTGTATGTAAGAAAGATAGATTGATTTGTGTTATTTGTTAAATAAGTTGGTTAAACTGTATCTAATTGAAATTTCCCTAATACGTTAAAAACAACACTAATTTATTTAAATATTAGCGTTTCAACCCATCCGATTCCCGTTTAGACCACTTTGTTTATTTTCACTATTATCCTTATACAAACATAAACAAATAAAAATGGCAAAAACATATTTCATATACGACGTTTCTCCTTGGTGGAGTTTGGTATTGGAGAATTTAGAGCGGGTCACGCAGCTACTACTCTAGCGGCAGCGAAGGTAGAGAAGCATGATAATACATTCGGCACATGTCAATACAATCAGCACAGTTTCATACTTTTTGCATTGGATACATTTGAGTTTTTAGCTATTGAGTCTGCTGAGGTTATCAATAGAGACGAAAAGTGCATAATTTTATGAACATAAATGCGTTGATTGCAAATTCAGTTGAATATCATATTATTAATATAAGTCAATCCAAATATTTTGAAACTGCCCAATTTTGTCCAAATTTTCCAAAAATACCCTCACTCTAATATTGTAATTACTCTTAGATGCAATCACTCTATTCAAATACATAATTAACTTAAAAAATGTTATTTTCCATACATTTATATTTCAAACAAAATCGTTGTGTATTTTTTATAAGAGTAAAACATTATGTTACTCTTTATATACGATTGTTAATTAATTATATTTAATCATTCGATATTTAAAATTAAAAAAAAATATTAAGTTTATTTGTCGGGATCATATCTATGTCACTACGTATAGCACACGCAACGCGTGTGCAACGATTACTAGTGTCTTTACAAGGTTAGTACTAACGGCGTAATTTGTTGTTCCAACGCCAAAAACATATTTCATAAAAGCAAAGTACACCAAACAAAACACATAGAATAAATAAACACGATTTAGATCTGATTTTTCGATTAAAGTACCTATTATCCTTATAAAAACATAAACAAATAAAAATGGCAAAAACAGATTTCATATCCCGCGTTTCCCCTTGGTGGGTTTGGTATCGTAGAATTTATTGTGGGTCACGCAACTACTACTGCAGCGGCAACGAAGGCAGTTTCATACTTTTTGCCTTTGATACATTTGGGTTTTTAGGTACCGAGTCCGCTGAGCTTATCGGGTGAGTGCAGAAAGTTATGAACAAAAATGTCTTAATTAGAGGTTCGGCTGAATATGTTTTATAAGGTTAGTATTTGATATTCAAAGACTAGTAACGACGCAATTTATTATCCGTTTATCTCAAACTCATATGTAATAATTTTATTATACTCAGTTTTATTAATATAAAAAAGGAATAAAAATGGCAAAAACAGATTTCATATCCCGCGTTTCTCGTTGGTGGGGTTTGATATCGTAGAATTTACTGTGGGTCACGCAGCTACTACTGCAGCGGCAACGGATGCAGTTTCATACTTTTTGCCTTCGATACATTTGGATTTTTAGCTACTGAACTTATCAGGTGAGTGCAGAAAGTTATGAACATAAATGTCTTCATTGCAGGTTCGACTGAATATGTTTTATAAGGTCAGTATTTGATATTTAAAGACTACTAACGGCGTAATTTATTATCCGTTTATCTCAAACTCATATGTAATAATTTTATTATACTCAGTTTTATTAATATAAAAAGGGAATAAAAATAACAAAAACAGATTTCATAAAACCAAAGAACACCAACTAAACAAACACATATGAGAGAGAATAAATAAACATGAATTAGATTAGATTTGTTTTTATTTTATTTTTATAACTTTAAAAAAGGCTTTACAATTATTAAGTTTATTTAATGATCAAATATCATTGTCACTTTCTATATATCTATATATCACAGTTTTGGGGTCTTTTTCTAGATTTCGATCCTTTTTTTTCCCTTTTTCTTTTGTATCCTTTTTTCCCTATCTCTCTCACCTTTTTTAAAATTATTAATTATTATTAATGGGTATTTTCTATAATACTCAGATCTAACCAGCTTTTGATCTGTATGACTAGTTTTTGAAGATAATTAAAAAAAAGATCATTTTTTCTACATTTTCGGATACCCTTTTATGATATGATGTAAGTATTTTTTTAGTTTTTATTTTTTGTCTGGTTTTTGTTTTTATTTTTTTTAACCTGGTTAATTAGGATCATTATAATAAAGGGTGTAATAATATGCATTTTTAGGATACCCTTTTGCTGTGTGATAAAAAAAGTATTCTTTTTTATTTATTTATTTTTAATGAGGATTGTTATAATAGAGGGTGTATTGGGTCAAATATTATGCAATTTAGGCTACCCTTATATGGTGTGATTTAAGTATTCTTTTTTTTTTAACTTTTGTCTGTTTTATTTATTTATTTATTGTTTTCACCTGGTTAATTAGTATCATTGATTCATTATAATTGAAGGTGTATTGGGTCAATTTTTTTGCAATTTTAGGATACCCTTTTGCTGTGTGATGTGAGTGATTTTGATTTGGTTTTGTTTTTGATGGGTTTTTATTTTTCATTTTCATTATTTTGGATCATTTCTGTACAAGTATATTGACAGATAAAGTATGTATTGAGGTCAAAGATTCTGCATTTTCAGCTACCCTTTTAAAGTATGATGTTAGTTTATTTATTAAAAAAAAAAAAACTGGCTTTGTGTTTGTTGTTTTTTTTTTTTCCACCTGCTTAATTTGGATTATTATGTTATACATGGTGTTGAGGTGATAAAGGGTGTATTGTCAAATATTCTGCATTTTTGGTACCAATTTAGGGCATGATGCTAGTGTTTTTTAAAATTTGGCTTGGTATTTAATGCTTTTTTTTCTTTATCTGGTTGTTTTGGATCATTGTATTGCAAGTATTGTTAGAGATAAAGGGTGTATCTAGTCAAACATTCTGCATTTCCGGTTACCCTTTTACATTATGATGTACGTATTGTGTAATTTGGCTTGGTAACGTTTTTTTTTTCACTTGATTAATTTGGAACGTTAAATTATAAGTATATACGGTGTATTGATATTTTTGTCTTGTTATCGTGGTAGGGCTTTTGCTAATGTTAAGGATACAATTTTCAAGCAAAAAAGTTAGCTTATTTCAGGCCACAAAGAAATTTACTCTAGGCTTTTTATGACAGAAAATTTAAATGCGGCCGAGTTTTTAACATAAAGTTATAAGATGTGCTAAAAATCTGTATTAAACATACCCGGAGTTACTTATTAAAAAAAAAAAAACATGCCCAGAGTTAATTTCGCATAATGGAAGGGGAATGTCTTATACTCTTATATATTTCAGATGAAAAGGGTGTTCATTCATACATTGAAGAGCTAAACGGGTTGCTAAGACAGGATAATCTCGTTCAGTGTGTAGAGAATTTATAAGAATTAACATCAATTTATTCGGCCTCGGTTAAATTTTGGACATCATTAGTTATGCTTAAGCAGATTTTAAGTAGGCTTCCACGTAAGCCATCAAAGACAGCAGAGAATCGAGATGGAGGACCATCCACCACATCTTCGAGTGTTCCAGCTAGCTCACGTAGCGGTGATACAACAAATCATCGTAACAATAATCCTCATCCCACATCTGCTACACCTCATAATCCTACTTCAAATAGGGTTCCTCAAGATATAAACTCACGGTTGAATGGTAGCTTGACAATATCATCATCGTACGAGCCTTTACCTAGTTTTAACGATGTTCAAAATTCAGAAAAGCAAAACTTGTTCATCAAGAAGCTGAATATGTGCTGTGTCTTATTCGATTTCACCGACCCATCTAAGAATTTGAGAGAAAAAGACATAAAACGGCAAACTCTGGTAGAGCTTGTCGATTACGTCGCTTCTGTGAATGGAAAATTCCCAGAAAATTCTATGCAAGAGATGGTGAAAATGGTGTCCATTAATTTGTTTAGAACACTGATTGCTCAGCCTCGAGAAAATAGAACCTTGGCATCATTTGATTTAGAAGAGGAAGAACCTATGATGGATCCATCGTGGCCACATATACAAATCGTATACGAATTTCTATTAAGATTTGTAGCATCTCCTGAAATGGACGCAAAATTGGCTAAGCGATATATCGATCACTCTTTTGTTCTGAGATTATTAGATCTTTTCGATTCTGAGGATCCAAGAGAAAGAGAGTACCTAAAAACTGTATTACACCGCATTTATGGAAAGTTCATGGTTCATAGACCCTTTATTCGAAAAGCTATAAACAACATATTTTACCAGTTCATTTTCGAAACTGAGAAACACAACGGAATTGCTGAGCTTTTGGAAATATTGGGTAGTATTATCAATGGTTTTGCTTTGCCATTAAAAGAAGAGCATAAGCTTTTTCTTGTTAGGACTTTAATTCCTCTTCACAAGCCTAAGTGTATACCTATATATCATCAACAACTATCGTACTGTATCACTCAATTTGTGGAGAAAGATTGTAAACTTGCTGATACTGTGATTAGAGGGTTGTTAAGATATTGGCCAATAACGAACAGTTCGAAAGAAGGTATGTTTTTGGGTGAATTGGAAGAGGTTTTAGAGGCTACTCAGATCCCAGAGTTTCAAAGGTGTATGGTTCCTTTGTTTCGACAGATTGCTCGATGCTTAAGTAGTTCACACTTTCAGGTACTCTCTCTCTCTCTCCATATGTCTAATTGTATATCTACTCCCTTTTCCCAACACGACTGATGCTTTTCGTAAAACGTTTGAGATGCACCATAAATGTACCTTGAAGAGTGCCTACATCACCTGAAATTTTTTAATTAGCTTTTATAATAAGGTTATGTCACTATAATTGTGATGGAAACAGAACTGTCTTCTGTAAGAACTAATTTCGGAAAGTAATAACTTATTTGAAACATCCAAATGAGTATAATGATCCCCAATTTTGAGGTGGAGGAATTATATAATTGGTGGTGTGGGATGAATACTTCTACTTTTAATACTTGTTATCTAACAATGGAGTTTTAAGATAAATTTTAGGAATCCTCTGGTTGTAGCCTTTAAGCAAATAAGCTAATTATTTTGAGGTTGAGGAAAAAGCTTGGTTTATCCAGGTTAAAGCTTCTTGCTTTTCCAGGATAGAAAACTAGATAAGCTAAGCTGCTCGACTACATGCAGTTCAAATTTATGTCGTAGAGTAAAAAAAGAATGAAACGAGACTAAAAACTAAAAGCTGAAGAAAAAGGCCTTCGTTTAGAAATACTTACTCCAAATAACCTTTTCGGATTAAGGAGTTTAGGTACCTGCTTTATTTTTTTGTCATATCTTCTTCTTTTATTTTTTATTCGGGTCTCTTCTTGTATAGAAGTTGATCTGCTGGGAACAACCTTTTTGCTTAATATTTTGTCCTTCTGAATAATGCTCTATCTTAGAGTTGTTTCCTATTTTGATTAGTGATTATGAGGAAGTACCTTACAGCTCTCTCCGTTATGCAGTCGCTTATCTTTTGCTCGTTATAGACTTCATACTTCCAAACTGAAACGGATACAATTTTCTTAATGTCTATTCCAATACTTACTTAGACATTTATATTTCGTGATTTTAAGCCATTGGAAAAGCAAAAAAACGTTGCTCTTTTAGGAATAACTTCGTCCTTTCTAAGTTTACGAAGCGGACTAACAAAGCTATGTCTTTTGACATGTCCAAAAAAGTTGAGTATTATGCCTTCTAAATTGTTCGAAAAGTCAAGTTTTATTTAATTTACTTCGCATTGAGCTTTACGCAACAGCATTTCGCGGTTTTGTGGCTAGCAAAGAGGTGCTTTCTTATGCAACAACACACCGGGCTTAATTTCTTTACACCATATTTGAAAAATTTAGTAATTCAGTGTACTGAACTAAAATTTTCTGATGTTCTTTTTTAAGACGTTATAAACTA
Source organism: Primula vulgaris (assembly GCA_963920805.1). NCBI lineage: Eukaryota > Viridiplantae > Streptophyta > Magnoliopsida > Ericales > Primulaceae > Primula > Primula vulgaris. The sequence continues at coordinate 515,146 of OY987217.1, forward strand.
ACTTGTCAATTTTGTTATTATAGGTGGCAGAAAGGTCATTGTTCTTATGGAACAACGACCACATAGCAAACCTTATTAAACAAAACCAGAAAGTAATTTTGCCAATAATCTTTCCTTCATTGGAGAGAAACGCCAGAAAGCATTGGAACCAAGCAGTACAGAGCTTAACACTAAATGTGCGAAAAATATTGTCCGATACAGATCCAGAGCTTTTTGAAGAATGTTTGCTCAAATTCCAAGAAGATGAAGCTCGAGAAGAAGAGATCAAGCTCAAACGTGAAGCAATATGGAAACGCTTAGAAGATATCGCTGCTTTGAAAGAAACTGGAAACAATCCCAAGCCATCAGGCTAAAGAGAAAATTTGTTTCTGTAGAGTTATAGAGAGATGGCTTTAGCTGTACCAAAATGGTATGCAGTGATAGGAGAGATCCATTTATTAGAGTTGGTTTAGGTTTAATGCATTCCACTGCCAGTTAATTCCAGTTGTGTTCTTCAGGCTGTGAAGATTATGCTCTGAACAACAATATTTCGCAATTTAGTTCAATTTTGTGCCCCTAGTTTACATGGTCTTTCAACCCCGTACACTGAAGTGAGGAAGTGGTATCGATGTTATTTTGTTGGAAACTGGCGGTGAATCAGTGACAAAAATAAGAAACTTATGGAATTTGGGGTACAAAGTTGGCAGCAATGAGGCATCAGACTAAACTGGCAGAAACGTTTTCCAGTACACTAAAATCGAGATTTTCGTAGTCTGGTATGCAAAATTGGAATTTCATAATATTTGAGTGTACCAAAAGTTTATAAACTCGGTTTTTGCTATTTTTGGAGGTGCAGTGCGAAGATACCCTCACCAAGTATTTGACCTTGCTCAAGTTACCCCTAATCCCTTAGAGGTGACGTTTTTACATGTACAAGCCCATATTGATGACGTTTAGTGAGAGTACGGATGCATTTTATGATTATGCCATAAGGAGGTTGGATAGTGTGAACCATAATTGGAGAAAACAGGTGGAAGGGGTATTAATTTTAAAAGTTGGAAATCAAAGATACCGATGAGATGCATATGAACTTGTGCAACGAAAATGGCGTATTTGTAGGCTGCTATAGGATGAGATTATGCTTGGATTTTGAAGATAATTGAGTTTGTTGTCGATATGTATTTTGACAGTGGGTTTTTTATTGTATTTTTTTTGCCTTTTTAGTGTTTTTGAAGGAATGGTGAGATTGAATGAGCTACACTTTGGAGGCATCTGTTTATGTTGCCTTTTGGGATGTTGTTATAATGTTATTCTCTTAAATTTAAATACCTGCAGTTTCTCTTATCTTGGTCTTAGAATAGCGTATGAAATATTTCATACATTGGTTGCTTTCTTCGACGATTCGTTGGTGAGTGGGGTTGCTGAACTATGAGCTTTTTGACTCGGAGCTGTTTCATACAGATCCGATGGCTTAGATGAAGAAGCTTTCGAAGCTGAGATTGCCATTTGTTTGATTGGTCTTGAAAGCTTAACTTTTTTGCTTCTTAATAAAATTAATTGCGGTTGCATAATCAGCTAAGCTAAGCTTTCTGGTTTGGTAAAGAAATTTGTAACCAGTTAAAACCTTGATTTCATTTTGTTAAAAAAATATTAGTTTTTTCAGAAGCTATGGTTTTTATTCAGGATTTACCATTCATTACAAGTTCTTTTATGTGAATGGTTTGTCATCGTTGTGGGGAACAAATTAAACAATCATAAGAATAAAGGCAAAATCACAAATACAGAAAAAGATAAACAGAGTGTTAGTCTTGTTTACTATCATAAAGAAACAAAATTGTCTGTAGTAAAAATTATAACGGTAGGATACATTCGAAAATCCTATCTCAGGAGTAAAAACCACCAGAAAGGCGATTTCTCCCATGTTAGGCTATTTCTGTAGCAGCTTCTAAGCTGAATTTTATATCTTTGCTTATAAGTTGTTTGGCTGTGAGCTTAACATACAAGCTTTGACAATTCTGGTCCGAAAAACTAGTAGCGTTAGGCTTAATGAATCAAGACATCTCCAATCTGAAATGTGCCAGCTTATCAACTTAAAAGTTGTAGCCAAACAAGCCCCAAATTTCATCAGTGTAAAACAATACCATCTGTCAGAAAAATTACAACCACAACACCACAAACATTCGGTTTCCTATTGCAAGAGTAAAAATATGCAACAAAATGAGATCTCAATTATGTTCGTAGCTGAATAAGCCCCACGTTTCATTATTGAAACAATACCAGTCCGTCAAAAAAAAATAAAATACAACCAATCCTATTTCAAGAGTTAAAATGCAACAAATAAGATTTCATTTATGTTCTACAGCCGAGTATCCCTCACATTTCAAAATTTAAGCATAACAATCTATCCGGAAAATTGAAACCATAAAAATACACTCAAAACCAATCACAAGAGTGCAAACTACAAACACAACAAGGATATTTCTTCAGTGTTCATAACCAGATTTGCCCCAAGTTTAATCATTGGAACATTATCATATTTCAGAAAACTTACAACTATAAAAACGCATTTGAAATCCTATCCCATGAGTCAAATACTAAAAAGTACAAGAAAAACAACTTCCTGCCTACATTGGTCGGCTTCTAGTTTGGATATTAATGGCCCTCGAAGCTATAGCTCTCAAGTTTGCTCTAGCAGAGTTAAGCGAATTATTTCTTCTAGATTGCTGTTCACGTGGAGGCTCATTTTCTCCGGCCCTAAAAACCTCCATAAACTCCTCTCTTTGTAGTCTCAAAGCCAAAGCAGCATCTTCATCTTGACTAGCCACTGGTCTAACATTTGCTCTTCTAGAAATGCGCGGTACTCGTATTCCTCTATTATCATTTTCAGGACTGTTTAAGGCCTCAATTGTTCTATTTCTCGCGTTATAATAGCTTCTTCTTGCAGGGGTTTTATCCGCCATTTCTCGAGCATTTTTGGATTTAACTAATTCTTTCCGGGTTTCGACTTCCTGAGGAAAAAGAAGCTGTATAGTGTTCCAAAGGACTGTGTTTATGGTGCAAGATCTTCCATTGCTGCAAAGGCAAGTCCGAGCAAACAACTTTTAAGTCATCTGTGATAATTAAATTGCGAGTCTGGTTTCTTGCAGCAGAAAGGCCAATTAACTATTTTTTATCGGTTCTAGAGAAAAGATGGGTCGATCCAATTTTCAACTTATAGTTTTTTCAGGCCAGAGAACCAGAAAACCTCAGTTTCTGTGTTGATCAATCAGATCCAGTCTATGTTTTTTTCGTAAAAAAGAAATTGATCTTATTAAAAGCTGCAGACAAAGAAGTTCTACTATTTTGTTAATGAGAGATTGTTTTACCTTATTAAAAGCTGCAGACAAAGAAGTTCTACCATTTTGTTAATGAGAGATTGTTTTACCTGATTAACTGCCTGCATTTGGGACATTTCTTTCCACACTTGTCGGCAGCTGATCTCAGACACCTCTTACAAAAACTAAAAAGAAAAAAAGAGTTGTTAACGAGGTAAAAGGTTAGAAATCCCAGTTTATGACATCTACTCTTCAATTAATCTTTTGCTAGGCACGTAAGAAAGTTTGAAAATCAGCGCTCATAATGACTGTGATATCATGTAACTAAAGCATTATAATGTTTGTTGTTTTTCTTTTTTGCTTTTACGGACTAAGATTACCAACCTTGCCACAAGAAGGCCTATCTATACAAGTCATGAAATTTTATTTTATACTTCTTTCATCCAAGAATAATATATTGTACAAACTTTAATTACCTATGCCCACAAGGAGTGGTGCTGGGTTCGTAGCAAATCTCCAAACATATCTGAAAAATCAAACAAACCCAATCAAACTTTAAGGCCAGCAGCCACCATTATATTAGTTAGTATATTACGAATTTTGTCTAAATAGATTAGAAACTCCTCTTACCGCACAAGAAAGTTCTTCTCTAAGCCGATCAATACACGGAAGGCTCGAGCTTGAGCACAAACTGCTTGATCCTATCTCAGGTTTTATAATTTCTTGAACCTCATTGGCTTTCTTCTCTTCATTTATCTTCTGCTCATTCTCTAATATTTAAAAAGAATGATAAGATCATGGGAAAAAGAACCACGTCCAATAAAAAAATATTTTATTCAAAGATAATTTCAGAGACAGAATAGTTAGATTTTACCTTTTGGTAATGTTTGTGCTTCTTCATCAAAGTCAATTATGGGAATAGGTACTGAGGCTGGACTAATCTTCTGCTCATTCTCTGATTTTCAAAGAAAAAACTCAGAAAACTGACGAGTAAAGCACGCAAGTACATCAACAAAATAAATATATTTCCACGATGCATTCTAATCAAAATTTGACAGTTGAAACACTTTCGCCTCCCCATAACAGTAAAATACACAGTAAATGAATCTCAAGGCCTCCGAATGAATTCTGGTTCTCCGCGTACACCCCCAAACGAAAATACATTAGATGTTTCATTTCAAAGACAGAAACATTACATACCTTCTCGTAATTTTTGTTCTGCTTCATCAAGGTTAAGGACAGGAATGGCTATTGCAGCTGGGCTTTTTCTCTGCGACCTCCGTTTCCTAAATTAAAATGAGTATGGTAAATAAATATGCATATAGTCGATATATTAGCAAACTGAGGAAGATAGAGTACAAGATCTGTATATAATATTAAAATGAAGACTGAATACAGTACAAAATTTCTCCAATCAAATTGTGTTTTAAAAAAACACAATCAGGACCCAATAGCTTAGGTTCTAGAAGAAAAAAAAGAGAAATCAAATGTGCCTTTGCTGTTACATGGTGCTCATTTTCTCCTCAACATGGCGTGTATGAAAATTTTGATCCTAATTCCCGCAATGTAACTGTTAGTGCTATGAAGAGTCATGTCTTAATATAAAAAGGAAGCCAAGTATAATTAGTCAAGTAATTTTCATAACTGGACAAACTTCTTTACTAAACTCTATAAACATAAATCCTATTTTCTCCTCAATCAATGGTTAGAAAAGCTGAAACCTAAATACTGGTCTGTCTGATAGAAAGAGGGTTCATAACTGAAAAACATGCAGATCGATAACTAATCCCTCCACATAAATATATAAATCACTAAAAGTAAAACTTATTTCTCTCCTCAATAAAAGACCTAAGAAACAAAAGCTAAGGTTTCACAACGGAAAAGCACAAGAACTGAATCAGCTTATTTGATACTCATACAAACAAATCCTTATAAATATTTCTGTTATTAATTTAACCTTTTTCCGATCCGGTGCACTAGATAGCCAAAACATTTAGCGTTAGTGTAGTAATTGCAATATTATTGCAGTTTGATCGTGCAACATCGAAATGTCATGATACCAATACATGGTATAAATACTAAACCTTATCTTAGTTCCTTTCCGGAAATCACAAGGGCACAAACAAAATTTGCTAAATTATCTTCATAAGAAACAATCATTCAATAAAATGCTAAATAAAAAGGTAACTTCAACCTCAATCGATGAGCCCTACACAAAAAGAGACTATATTCTCAATTTCCAGGGGGGGTGGGGGGGTGGGGGGTTCGACTAGCAATAAGCTAGGGTTTGAAAAGGAAGGAATGACAATCCAAGAAAGGTAATTTAACCTTCATAAAGGGCCAATCATCCAATGAAAACGAAAGTAAGCTTACATTTCTTATTATTTTTCCAACCAATCAACATGTCTAGTGAATTAACTAGTCATACAAAGCCATTATGTCAATGTCCACAATTCCGGTTTCTCTGCTAAAATAGCGATGCAAATTAAAATGAAGAAACGGAAAGAAAAACAGACTGAGCTCGAATCAGCTTATTTACTGATTAGAAAATAACACAATCTTTGATTTGTTTCTCCAAGGAAAGGTAATTTCTCAAAATAGTAAAACTTATATTCAACAAAAAATCACAAATCATTATCAAATAACCAATCATTCCAAGAAACTGCAAAAAACCTTTCATTTTCTAGTTTCTAGCCCAATCATCATCATCATCGAACTAAAGATTTCATCCCCAAGCATTTGGTGGTCAAAGATCTTTCATTTTCTACCTCAACCAATGACCCAACAACAGAAATAAGCTTTTACAAATTTCTTTAATTTTTTTTTAAAATTAAATAAAGATACCTTCTTGAAGTGACGGGCGGGGTGTGGAACCGTTTGTTATTAATGCTTCGGTGTTTAGTGAGGTTACGATCGGGTGTGTCCTCAACGATAAGAGACGCGAGTAAAAGGGTTTCTTCGTCCCAACCCGCCATCGCCACCACCGATCTAAAACCCGGGCTTAACAGACTCTCTTTCTCTTCTTCATTCGACATTTTCTCACAATGGTTTGATCTCAATAATTGTTATTTTTAGTTAGAGAAAATTAAAATTTTAAGGGTAGGGTTTTGAATTTGCCCTTTTTTTTTATTTTTTTTTGGGTAAATGAGGATGAGAGAGATTATATAACGGCTATATTGCGTTTAGGGTTTTGAATCTTGTTTTAGAATCTATCTTTTTTTGAATATAAAATATATTACTCCACATACCATATATGTTGACTAATCATACATTGATTTATTTTTTCTAAAGTTTTCTTTTAATTATTTGGTGGTGACGCGAAACGAGACGAAAACGATCAATTTTGTTTTCATTTAGTTTAGTGTTGGAGTGTTTCGTTATCGTTTCATTTCGTTTAATAATGAACAAAAACGAACACGAAAATTTTGCGTCATTCACAACCCTATTAGGTTGAAAGCAACTTAGTAACTCTAAATTTAATTCGTGAGCTATTTACACCGCACCTTATATTATATTTTTATATAATGAGTTTTAAATTCATATTACTAATATTTTTTTACTATAGATTTATTGATACAAACACACACGCGTATATATTTATATATGTATAAATATTAGTACTAGAGAAGGTATAAACGAAACGAACACAAAAAATTTCACCAAATTTCCAATTCATTCACAAGCCTAGTGGTGAGCATAATTTACAGTGCGACAACCAATTTGATCAATCAGTTTGGTAATTTGGACTATGAATTTATAAATTTGAAAATTACTTACAAGGAAATAAATTTGAAATTTGATTTTAACTAAATATAACTAAGGGCTTTATTTGTTTAAGGTGGGATGACCCACGAGTACCATTTGTTTCCAATTGTGTGCATATTTGTTTTGTCCCTTGAAACTTTGGACCAAATCTGCAAAATTATCATACCGTTGGTGTGTATTAGTAATTTATCAAATATGTGAGATAGAGATAGATATAGATATATAGAGATATAGAGATATAGAGATAGATATATAGAGAGAGAAAGAGATGTATGTAATTGGAGGGAGAATACACAGAGCTTCTACAGAGTGTATTCCGCGTCTCACCAGATTTATTCTCCATCCTCCTTACTCTGTACCTTCTTCTTTTTCTTTTTTTTTTCCATTTTTTTACTATTTTTTTACTATTTTTATTTTCATTCTCTCTCTCTCTGTATTTTTTACTGTTTTTTTTGGGGAATTACTAGGGCTATATGACTGGTTCACAACCCGTTAGCATAAAAAAGTGTAAAATGCATAAAAATAAATAAATTTTGATTAATATTTAAGTTTAGGGTATGCCTCGCTCGGGTTCTATATTTTTATTTGGGTTTTCAGTGTGTTGTACAATTTGTTTTTAATTTATCAAATTCTAATTTGTTGAAAATAGAAAAAATAAATTAGTTATTGAAAAACGTTATCTAACCATCCATTTTTTAATTTAACGGTGGTTAAGGCACTTTTTTTTTTTGTAACTCAGGTCAATTTGTTCTTATACTAGTGGGTATTATTGGGTAGAGACATTTTATTTTAGTTCAACCGTATCAGAATCTTTAAACATTTCCTCAAACCTAACACATTTTATATATTTTAAGTAACTGTTTACGTTTACACAAAATTCCAGCTTTTCTATTAATTTTCTTATAATAACCTTACATTATTTATTTTTATTTGTTTATTATCATTTAATAATCGTAACAATATTACAACAACAAAAATATGGACCCCATGATAGTTTTTTACCATTATATATAAATCATACACATTCCTCCTTCGTGTATAAGGTGAATTTTGTGTTTCCTGAAATTTAGAGAATTTATAGGGTTACTGATGCATGCCACTTTTTATTCCATAATCCTGGAAAAGTTTGTTTTGAGGTAACAGATGCGGATGGTTATCAATATTTTATCAATATTTTTGCTTTGTATTTTCATTATAATTTATGCTACTACTTTTGTTGTCTATTTTGTTCCTTATTCTGAATTTTTGATCTCAGCCCAATCTTTTTCTTATACTAGTGGGTACTGGGTAGAGACATTTTATTTTAGTTCCTAAAAATCAATAATTTTTGCTTTGTGTAAGGTAAAAAATGGGATATTTAGATCAATTTAAATGAAAGTTAAGTATTTTCTCTATCTTTGGACCTTAGTTGAAGTATTTGTTGGGACCTTGGTTTGGAGAAAAAAAGGTGTATTATATATTTTGAAATGTTTTTTTTTGTTGTTGCAATTTTGTCTATCTTTAATTATTTTAATTTTTCCTTGTTTTTTTCTTTCTCTCTGTATTTTCATTTTCCTTATAATTTCGAGATACTACTTTTGTTGCCTGTTTTGTACCTTATTGTTAATTTCCAGTCTCAGGTTAATTTATCCGTATACTACCCAATGGGTAAATTTCTAGTTTTGCTAATTTTTGCTTTGTGCAAGGACAAAAATGGGATATCAACAGAAACTAGAATTTTAGCATTTTCTTTGTCTTTGGACCTTATGTATGGAGAAAAAGGGTGTATTATATATTTGAAATGTTTTTTTTTTTTTTGTTGTTGAAATTTTCTCTATCTTTGGACCAAAGTTGAAGTAGAAACTGGGGATCATTTTGTTGAGCTTTAATGCCAAAAGGGCTATTCCAGACTAAAAAATACTTGTTTTTTGGCACTGGGAAATATTATCCAGATTTATTCTACATCCTCATAACTCTGTATCTTTTTTTATTATTATTTTCATTTTTCCTTGTCTTTCTTCTCTTTCTCTCTGTATTTTCATTTTCCCGTTCTGCTACTACTTTTGTTGTCTGTTTTGTACCTTACTGTGAATTTCTGATCTAAGGTCAATCTTGTTCTCATACTAGTGCTTTCTGGGTAGAGACATTTTAATTCTCAAAATTAAATTTTTGCTAATTTTCCTTTGTGTAAGGTAAACAAATGGGATATTAAGATCAGTACAAATGAAACTTTAGAATTTTTTCTACATTTGGACCTTAGTTGAAGTATTAGTTGGGATTATGTATGGGGGAAAAGGGTGTATTCTATATTTAAATTGATTTATTTGTGTACCTTTGGACTAATGTTGAAGTAGAAAACTAAGGATCATTAATCATTTTGTTGACATATTCTTTGGTGATTATGTATTGAGAAAAAGGGTGTAGTATATATATTTAAGATGATTTTTTTTTTTTTGCAATTTTCTCTATCTTTGGACCAAAATTGAAGTATAAAATCCAAAAGGGATAGTATTTTCTCTATCTTTGGATGATTAATCATTTTGTTAGGATTTAATGCCAGAAGGGATAGCTTTTCCAGACTAAAAAAGCTAGCTTTTCAACACTGGAAAATACTATCCAAGTTAAGTTTAGGGTTCGAATTAAAAAATAAAGAGATTTTCTTTATAGTTAATAAGCCAAATGGATGTCAATCTCTAGGGGGGGATATGTTAGATATGTAGAGTATAAATTGTTGATGAAGATGTCTCGTGCTTTTGTCATAAGATTCTTGAGAAAAAAGAGAGCAAGTACATCCTTCGATATATTCAATGTTCGAATTGTTTTATTTCCTTAATGTATGTTTTCTCCTTTTACGTAGAATGAACTTACAGAATAACTATATAATAATGTGGTTGTTTATATCAGGTAGAGGTGGAGTTTGGTGATGGTAAAGTCTATAATTTATCTGCCGAGTTCTTAAGAGTGTATAGCCCAGCCGTCGACAGTAAAATTAGATCCATTGCTGGGGAAAAGGTTTATATACGCTTGTAGACAAATAGTCAAATGCTGTATTTTTTTTTAATTTCAGCACTTTAAAGATTAATCCAAATTCTGAACTTCCTTTCTTGCAAATTTAAACAATAGATCTACGAAGAAGAACAAATACATTAACCGGATCACTAGGAGCTTGTTTGGTTGTAGTTTATAATTTCAGCTTATCATTTTGGCTTATTGGCTGCCATGGGAGGAACTAAGTGGGGACACATGGAGTACTAACCCTCCTCCCGTTCCCTGTTTGTAGTTTTCTCCGTGTATTTTGATGAAGATTTTCCAATTATGGTAAAGTAACCCCCCATAATGAGAAAAAAAATCCATACATGCTTTCAACACCTCCCTAATCAAATCTGGTTCACCAACTTAAAGTTTAGGCTTTTCTGAGTTTTACAGACCTCAAAAGTGAGAAGTTTCACAAAGCATAAATATTTAAAAAAATTCCACCTCAAAAGACTTAACTTAATTGGTAACTGAAAACTAAAGGGCAATCCAATCCCTTGGCTCTGTAATGCTAATGAAGGAATTTATTGAAGAGTGTAGTAGCTGTTAACTTGTTTTACTTCACAATCAGCCAACAAGTGCAAGAATCGTCATTTTTTTACAATAAAAAGGTGTTTGTATGTTTGAGATTTTATCGTAATTCTGATTTTGTATGTAACAGGTGATTTCTGGGCGACGCCATGTGGGCATCATGTCAGCAGAACCCATAGGAAACTATGGGGTAAGGTAACAATCAAGTTTTGTTTGACTCTCACGGTGATTTCTATTGGCCATAACGCCATACAGAAAGTTGTTTGGTTCAAATATGCCTTACTGTGTGTGCGTGTGTGATGTTTAATCCAGGATTCTTTTCAACGATTTGCATAAGACGGGGATTTACACTTGGGATTACTGTTATCATCTCGGGAGCAATAAGTTTACCCTTATGAGAAATTACGTAACAACTTTGAAGAAGCACGGATTAACTCGGGATCCACCTCCCAGAAGAAAATGATGAACGGTTTACTCATATATTACTATCCTCTAGAACCGTGCTTTAAGTTATAGCAAGAGTTCTGAGCTGAAGTTGCTAGGATATGAGAGGAACTGTTTCTTTCGCATAAGTGACAGCAAATTGTGCGTATTAATTAACTAGCTTGCTAACATGTAGAGATATACTTTTTGGCTACGACGACCTGTAAAATATTCAGAAGTTTTTATTTTATTTTATCTGTTTTCATTCTCTTGCTAGTATTCAGTTATTATTTGAGCTGAATCAAGATTCCTGTATGAAATTTATCATATTTCTTTTTGGAAGATGATTTACCTATTACCATTAACGTGCTCTTATGATACTGTCTCTGTGATTTATCCTTTTTTAAAAGTTAAAAGTATCTTCAATAATATATTTTGTTTTGACATTTTGATCATTTATGTTCTTGTTTGATGGTCAAATTGGCATTGCACCATTTATGTTCTTGTTTGGCTAATTGAACTCTTTTTGTTTTCAAAGCTCGTAACAGAATCTTGCTTCTCTTTTACCAGTTAACAATTAACATGCAAATATTACCATATAAATCATATCACCAGTGCTCTTTTATATACTAACAAATTTACATGTATACACTTTTCAAATAAGTTCAATTTTTTTAAAGTTTTATTTGTGGTAAGCTAGCTTACTGTTTATCCATTTTCTTCATAAAATCCTATTCACGCCTGTTTTCAATTGCGTTGGAGTAGCGTCAGACCAATCCAGTGGAGGATACAGAATTTTGCTTCAATGAGCCGTTTGGTTGGCCGATCTTCGAGATTGAAGCCTATTAAACTCGTGTTTTCAGTACATATATTTGTCATCGTTGCTCAAACCTTGGGACGAGTCGATACAACCTACTACTGCTGTTGCATCTGACTCGAACATAATGTTATCTAAACCAAAAATATTACTATCAAGTAATATCAGGAATTATGTGATCCTTTACTAGGAGACGTCTCCATACATGCGAGCCATACACCGAATATTGTTTACTAGTTCCTTATTGTTTATTAGTTCTATTGGCGGGATTCAGTAATTGTGTAACTCACATGGATGTAAATGAGTTCTATAAAACGACTAAACAACGAGTACGGATCCTCTATCCTCTAAGCAAATGTGTAACTTCTCTAGTAGGATTAGCTTCGTGACAGACGAAGGGCTATGAGCTCTCCGGCCTATTTTCCCATCAAATACATTTTTAATCGGGGTTACCAAAAAACTCACTTGCTCAGTTCCTCTACAAATAATCACATTTCTCGTTTTACAATCCCATCCTCTATTATTTTACATGTAAGTCATTAATATTTTTCCGCGTCGCTTTCCACTTCCATTTTCTATATTTTCACTTACCTTATACAGTGCCGGCCCGGTATATCGGAATGCATAAGTCTCGATTTATTTTTTACTCGATAAATACAAATCAAAACAAAATTAAATTGTAACTTACAAGTTTCGAAGTCATTATCTCATATGTTGAATACCAAACCAATCTACCATTTGAGTTATTGTAACAAATTGTAAATCAATTGGTGTTTAATATTTTTATTTTAACTATCAAATATATTAAATATATAGTCGGGTGCTGCCCATAATTTTTTTTCCGTATCAATTGGCCAAAGATCAAGTCTTACTCGACTTGGGTCTGGGCCGAGCTGACCTTACACTATTCAAATGAATTGGTTTTGGGATAACCTTGTAGCCCCGACCATCTCCTATATCTAACATGGAAATCTTTAATCTTTCAAAAACCTCGTTCCGCTCTTCCCAATTCTCGTTTTCCGCTTCTCATTACTTGTTCCCCCACTGTTTTATGCGTCTTAGATTTTTCATATTTTCCGCATTTCACTTTCGCTTTAATGTTACAACTTTTGTTTTAACTACAACAACCAATGTTTTAAAAGTCGCAAGACGGTACTACCCGGAAATAAGTCGCCTAACGCCTAATACTTCTTAATCTCCGCCGGATCGTTCAATCCCACCTAATCCACTAGGCTGCCCATGCTCCGACTAATTTCTAACTAGACTCGCCTTTTACAACAATTACTATAACCATGGCCCCAACCAATGTTCTAAACGCGAGCTTAGGCTAAAATTAGGCCGAGGCCGAATGACTATTTGATTAGAAACGGATTAATCAGAATTAGACGGGATTAGACGGTAAACGAGTCGAGTCACCTCCTTCCCCAATCTATCTCTCTCTCTAAAAATGTCAGCTTCATCAAGAATCAAAGCCCTTAAAACCCTCCTAACAACAAAACCACTAAACCCGACTCGCCATCTTTCCTCCATCTCCTTACGCGAACCGACACCCGAACCCGAACCCGAAGAACAAGACCAGTCCACCTTCACCTTCTCCCAACCCATCCACCTCAAAAACCCGTCTAAACCATCGCCTTACGGAGGAGGAGAGGGAAGATCATCATCATCCGTGACGATGCCTACGTCGTTCATGACGGGTTCGATAGTGGGTAAGAGGTTTTATAAGGAGGCTAAGACCCGAGAGGCTGATGACGGAAACGGATGGACTGTGTTGTTGGATTATCGGACCTTGAAAACGCCTTCTAAGAAGCCTCTTAAGTGTCCGTCTTTGTCGTTGGCTATGGCTATTGCTGCAGAATGGGACTACCAGGTGTGTGTTTTGGTTATTTGTTGCTTTGTTATTGGAATTTATGTACGTTTTTATGTGAAAAATGAAGTTTACACAATTGAAGCGGCGTTACGCACATTTTTGTGGCATTTATATGATTTTGAAGCTTTTGTAAAGGGACGGACCCTTAGGAGCTCGTTTTCTATCTAGGCTCTCACTATTGCCATTGCTTCCGAATGGGACTCACTATTGTTATCTTATTGGAATTATTGTTTATATAAGTACGGACATCATGTTTATGCAATTTTATGTGGCGTTTATGCGATTTTGACACTTAGGCGAGAGCTCTTAAGTTTCCCTCAATCTCTCACTGCTACTGAGTAGGATTACCTGGTGTGTGTGTGTGCGCGCGGTTGAAAGTTTGTGTTTTTATCGTTATTTTATTGGAATTATTGTTTATGAAAGTGTGAACAACGTGTTTATGCAATTTTATGTAGCGTTATGCATTTTTTGACGCTTTAGGCGAGGGATCTCATTGCTACTGAGTGAAGAGTACCTGGTGTGTGTGTGTGTGTGTGTCCGTGTCTGTGTGTGTGTTGTTTGTTGTGTGTTTGTTTGTTTGGTTAGTTGAAAGATCGAGTCTTTTTGACAATTTAGTACTGATTTGTTGGTGTGTTTGATTAAGAGATTGAGTCTTTTTGAACAGTTCAGTACTGAATTGTTGTCTTGTTTTTAGAATTTATGTACTTTATGATGTGGAAAATGACGTTTACGCAAGTTTAAGTGCCATTTATATGATTTTGAAGGACCCTTAGGTGCTCTTTTTCTCTCTAGGCTCTCGCTATTGGCATTGATGCCTAATGGGAATACCAGGTGCGTGTGTGTTCGGTTGAAAGATTGCGTTTTTATTGTTATCTTATTGAAATTATTGTTTATAAATGTGTGGACGTAATGTTTATGCAAATTTATGTTGTGTTTATGCAATTTTGACGCTTTAGGAGAGGGCTTGTATTAAGTGCCACTCAATATCTCATTGCTACTGGGTGGGAGACTACCTGGTGTGTGTGTGTGCTGTGGCGGAGCTAGGCTAATTTTAAAAATAATAATATGGGGTGGCTAAGTCACTATTTTTACAAGTTTATATGTAAAGTATACACTAAGTGGTATCAGAATAAGGGGATGGCTGTAGCCACTGCCAGCTTTGTCCTAACTCCCCTGTATGTGTGTGCCTGTCTGTGTTGTGTTTTTCTTTTGTTTGTTTGGTTGAAAGATTGAATATTTCAACCAATTAGTACCGATTGTTGTTATTGTTATTGGGAGTTATGTACATTATTTTGTGGAAGATGACGTTTACGCAATCTTAAGTGGCGTTTACACAATATTTAGTGGCATTTATATAAATTTGATGCTTTTGAAGAGGGACTTTTAGGTTCTCTTTTTCTCTCTAGCTATGACCATTGCTGCTGGGTGGGACTATAAAGGTGTGTATTTGGTTGAAAGATCGAATCTATTTGAATATTTTAGTACTGGATTTGTGTGTTACTGGGATTTATGTACATTATCGTGTGGAAGATGGCATTTATACATTTTGATGTGGTGTTTACGCAATTTTGATATTAGAAAGAGGGCTATAACCCCTTGTTTGATTTTAAGTGGGGGTATCAGGTGTGTTTGGTTGAAGGATTAATGTACAATTTTTGTTGTTGCAATAGATGTACATAGTTATGTGGAAATGAAACTGCAAAATTAAGTGGGAGTATCAGGCGTTTTTTTGTTAAAAGATGAAATATTTTCAACAATTAACGACTGATATATCGCTGTGTTGTTGCAATTGATCGACGTAGTTATGTGAAAATGAAACTTGTGCAATTTTAAGTGGCGTTTATGAATTTTGACGCTTCAATGAAGACTCTTTAAATGCCAGTCTTTATCTATGCTATGGCTATTGCTGCCGTGGGACTACCAGTTGTGTGCTTGTGTCATTGTGTGTGTAGATTATGTTTTTATTGTTACTTCATTGGAATTAATGTACATATATGTAAATGAAACTTGTTCAATTTTAAGTGGCATTTATTTAGTTTTGGTCTTCGTGGGAGTATCAGGTAAATGTCGGATTTTTTCCCATCAATTAGTACTTAGTTGTTGTTGGTATAGTAATGATTTGTTGTTGGAAATATTGCTGGAAATGAATTGCCAACAGTCATTTTATAACATTATAATTGATCATGATGATGCTGGTGGTGGTGCTACAGTTTCAGTCATGTGGATGGGTTGGTTTCTTGCTTTTTCAGGCAGGTGCAATTCATTTGTGGGTTGGAGGTGGGGTTAGAGAGGGTGGAGAAGACAGCAGTGGGTCCAGACCACCGGGAAAGGGCCGCATAGGGCCAAAATTGGATTGAAGGGAGCTATTAGATGAAACTTCCCCGAGTTGCCCCTTTAACATAAGTAGGGGTATGTATTATGGATAGTTGTTAACTTGTTATGTACTTGTGCTGCTAAATCTGGTGTGATTTTGATTAATAAACTATTGTACTTATTGTTGCTATCGCTTCTCTTGCATAATATAATACTTATATCTATAAATGTAGATGTGTATGTTTTGTTTGTATGCACATAGAGCCATACCGTAGTTCAAGCCTGAGCGTTTGAGTTTTCCAACTTCAGTCTTCCAAGGATGTGCGTCTTGACCAGCGGAATCGTAAGTGTGCACCACCTACTATTTCAACTTTATAATGAAGTTTTCAATATGGACGGTTCTGTTTAATTTAAAGACGCGTAAGAGACTTTTTGTGAGATCATTTAAGTGCGTCACTCTCTCTCTCTTTCTATCTATGGCCATTTCTTCTGAGTGGAATATCAGGTGGTTTGTGTGTCATATGGATAGATTGCGGTTGTCGAACGCTGTCATACCAATTTGTTGTCACTGTTGCTGGAATTAATTTCAAAAAAATGAAGCATTTTGCAATAGGAAGGAGTATTAAGTAGTCACAATATTATGTATGATGTTTTTTGAAGAGTTTCCTCTGATGACAAGTCATATCAAGGGTTTGTTTGTCACCTAGTTAATACTTGTTATCATTGGTGAAATATTGGTTTTATTGGTTGCTTGTTGCTAAAGAAATTACGCATAGGAAAATGGTAGCCACTGACCATACAAAATTATATATGCACATAATGATGTGCTAAGAAAAACCTTTATATTTTTTGAGTGACAATGATGCACACTTGAGACATTTTATGTATGTGTTTGTTTGAAATAAGTTGCCATTGTTGCTAAACTATAATTTTCCAAATTGTGAAATGTATTGTTGTCACTAATGTTGAACTAGTGTGTAATTTTTTTGCTGGTTATGAAGCATTTTGCATTTGTTCTTTCAGTTTCACTGAGCTTAGTATCATTTTTTTTTGAATCGAGAAATTCCTGTATCACGATGGAATCTGACCTTTTATGGCGTATCTTTGTTTCTGCTCGTCTTTATGTAATCTTTGGCTTTTATCAACAATTTACTTTTGTCTTATTATCATTGACATGTGGTGTTATTTCCCTGCACATAAATCTTTTAGTTGATAAATAGAGAAAATTTTCTTCTGTGATACATCAGTGACAAATCCATGATTATAAGTACATATGGATTGTTTTCGTTTGGAGTTATAGATGCAAACTCCATTTCTCTAACTCTGTTTCTGTACTAGGTCAATGATTAAATCAATCAAATTCATATTGATGCGACCACTGTTTCGTAAATGATTTTTTTTTTTCTGATTTATTTTGGTATGTGTAATTGTAGTTAGATGATGGAATTCGACCCTTTACGATGCCTATAATGAAACTCGCGTGTACTGCATTAGAAAGAGTTCCGCTAACTCGGCCGAAGATAATCGAAAATCTAATGAAAAAGTTCCATCAAGATTTAGTCTTCTGTCGTTCTCCAGGGGATTGTGCCCTTACAGTTGACATTCGTGGTATGTTATATCCATTCTCATCTTATCTTCCTTAGCTCTTTGTTCCCGTAAAGTTCAGAGTTGAAATACAATTTTCTACACAACGTATCACCAGATTTTGATTTTGTACACCAATCTAAATTAGCAATTAGGACACTGACCTTGCATTTTCCGATGATTACCAGTAAAAAAAGATCATAGGTTGGGAATTAAATAGATTCAGAGCCGAGTTTCTATAGACGATACTGTGCTTTTTTGTTTCAAAAGTATACACCAATCTATACAGTGTAAATGTTTTTCGTAGGGATGTGTTAAAAAGCAATAAAATTGTCAGGGGTGCTAGTTTTAAAATGTGTTGGTTGCTGTATAATATCGAATCTGATGATATGGTAGTGTAGAGAATTGTACTTACCCCTGTATTTTATTACTTTGCTTTATTGGAATTCTTTTACGCCTTTCCAGAACATCAAGTGAAAAAGATCGATCCTTTACTTAGATGGGTGGAAAAAGAGTTTGGGTGTAAACCGGTGACATACTCGAGTTTCTTTGGTGGAAAACAAGATGATGATCTTGTAAATGCTGTACAAGACCTGCTTAAGAAAACCGACAACTGTGAATTGGCAGCTATTGATGCTATTGCTGCAGCTACACAGTCTTTAATTATAGGCATTGGTATATTTAAGGGGAAACTGCAGATTGAGGAGGCTGTCGAACTAACTAGATTAGAAGAAGATATGCAGGTATTTTTAGTACCTTTTGTTTTCACTATTACTTCTCTTGCTGCTTTTGTTATTGAAATTTTGAAAAACTGTGCTAGGTCACATTGTTTATAATCTAGCTTGCATTCCTGAATAATAAGGTGAATTTTGACAACAATGTTTCCGCAGTCAATTCATCTTACTGTCTTTATGAACGATATAAAATAAGTAATAAGTTAACAAAGTCTCATTTTCTAGACTTAATTAGCCAAACATGAAACTTCATTAAAAAGCTTAAATTCTAAGTAGTCTACTTATTTATGGTTTCGCTAAACAAGTCAAGAAAAAGGGACCCAGTTAAGTATACAGCCCTTATATATTGATCAAATTGAGGATAATGAACTTATTCACATTCTTTTCAAAAAAGAAGAACTTATTCACATCCTAGAAGGAGACTGTTCCACTGATAGTTCCCTCAAATTTGTTGTCTGGTTCAATTAATTAGATTCCCTCTGGCTGCTTTACTAGTTTAAAGTACCAGATATCTTGTATATAATTGTCAACTCATGTGGTCATTGTTTTCTTGATTTTATGATAGATTGACAAATGGGGACTAGTTGAAGGTGGTCATGATATCGACGTTGCCGATCTCCGGGTTCAAATTTCTTCTGCAGCAGTTTTCCTTGGTCTTTCAAGGAGATCTTAGCTCATAAAATATCTCCGCTTTTCTGATGGTTAGTTATCTGAGATATAGCTCCTTCTGTTGGCTTTAAACTAGCAATATATTTTTTCTTTGTAATAATATGTGGCGTTTGTGCGTGTCATTAACAATCTTCTAGTACTAAAAACTGTCTCAGATTATTTATAATGAATACAATTTACAATAGAGTCTCTTGATTTCAAACGTTAGCTTTTCATTGCATTGTCAAATATATGCTGGAGCTTTTGTTACAGCTTGTTGATGCTAGAAGCATTATCAATGCTTACCTGAGATGGATTTTTAGAGTTAAATACATGCCTGCCGAGATAGGATACATATAGTATATATATCACTCTTCGCAGCACTGAACACAAACCGGTGGCTGTCTCCTGATATCACAGTAACAACAAGCCATATCACAGTCACTGTTGCATCCTAGCACACGATATGTCAAATATATTGCACGTAAGTTGACTATATAACATATAAGTCAAACAAGAGAAGTAATAATTGAATTAAAAACAACGAAATTCATGCAGGACGCAGAATAGATTTTTGTTAAGTTTCTTTCAGTGTCATTTTTTTAGGGAAATTTTTAAGTTGACAGCTGAATTGAATTAGGATTTGTTTCTGTAACCTACGAGTCTATGACTATGCAGTGATATGATCTGGTGCATAATTTTGAGTGTCTAAGTAAGAAAGGTAGAATGTGCTCAAACAAAACCATACAATCAGTTTACCAGACAAGTAGCCATCAGCACCAACTTAATACTTATCCATAATTTATGATCCCCTGAAAATATGTTGCTGTTGGTTGTTAATTGCTATGCAAGTGATTTTCGCCTTGTTACTCTTGGTTTATATATTTATTTCGATAGTTTGCAAATTATAGAACATAGCCAATTTGTTGCGATCACAGAAAGTACAGTTATCGGGTGATCATCAAATGTTTATTTGAACGCCCGTGGGAGTTATATATCATGCTTCAAGTCTTATTTCGATTAAAGGGCTTATTTTAAATAGTTTGCCAGAATTAGATGACTGATTCATGGCCAAAGTAGCAACGCTTTCAAACTAGAAGATGGTGAAAATTAATACTAAAGGATTTTTTCTCTCTAGATTTCATGCACAGCTCGATAAGGATTGTTTGAAACTTGTGCGTAATGTCGTTTTTTCCTGGGATTTTTAAGATGCAAAGATTTTTTTTCTCTGCTTACCTATGACTGTGTAGTAGTGATCCGGTGCAAGAGTTTGAGGGTCTAGAATAAATGGAAGGCGAGTGTTTGCTTGAACAGACACCATGTAAACAAGACAAGTAGCTATGACCACCAACTTCTTCATAAGTTGATAGGATCTTGAAAATTTGCTGATGTTAGTTGCAATGCTGGTGATCTTTTTCTTGTTACTCCTGCTTAATATAGTTGTATTTGACATATTATAAAACATGTCCAGTTTGTTGTGACAACATTAACTATGATACATTGGTGATCATCGAAATCGTTGTGGAGTTTGTTTTTTTCTGTATATCAAATCCAATTACATCATTTAGGGGGTTGCTTTTTCAATAGCTCACAAGAACTTGATGAGTGGTTGAAGGCTCAATCTAGTAACAATTAGCAGACTTTTGATTGTAGGAAACTTATTTTTAAGCATAGTTTATGTTTTCTGCATGCTTCCGTACTATGAGACCTTACTGAGCTATTCGGGAACTTTTGAAGAAACAACTTAAAATTAATCTTTATCTCCCTCATATTCGAAGATTGCGATATTTTGTATTGAGAATTTAGCCAATGACAAGCCACAATCAAATAATTGAATCAAATCGTTGAAACCAAACAAAAAACAAATCCTGGTTACCATGCCAAACGTCTGCATAAAGAAAATTCTTGAAAACGCATTGAAAACACATCTAAAACTCGGAACTAAATTAGATGACCCATCTATCTACCCATCCCTGGATCTATCCAACTAAAACAAGAATGAAAAAGCAAACTGGGCAATAACAATCCCATAGGCAAAAACAGAAACGACACTGATCGAACCACCACCGTTGGATTTGGAATCTTCATCTGCTATAACTCTCACGATCATCTTCTGGCCCATATCACAATGCCCAGATGCTCCACTGATGAAATAGAAAGATCCCGAACGGTTCAGATTGAATACGGTGTTGCCATTGTTGGAGAAAAAATGTGGGCGTGTAGAGTTGCAATGTTTGTATCCTGTATCAATCACTTCCATCACAGAATCCTTTTTGTACCTAAAACCTGTATATATGTTTTCATGTATACATAATCAATTGACTTATGATGATAAAAACTATGGAAAGATCAACCTTAATACACTAAAACATGAACCATTTTCAATGTAGTTTACTCTGTAAAAACAAAATAACGTATGTACTCTAGTTAACTATTTACTAAACACCGAAAGATGATACTAGACGTACATACATGCGTACGACATACCCATACACATTACTTAAGTTTACCAACTTAATTATAATTGTTTGAGAACAATACAATAAGAATATAAAGTGCTTACGGAGTGTGTCGCCCTCGGTGAAACGGTTCTTAGAGGCCCAGTCGTTGTACATTCTCGTTTCGTTTTCAGGAGGAACTGTCCAACGGTTATTGCCACCAACTTGGTACTCGAACGAACTCACATACGTTGCTTCCAGGCAACCAAAAATAATGAAAACTAGAACTGCAAGTTGGTAAGTTGAAGAAGATTTATAAGTAGACATTGCTTGAGTTGCAATTAATTAAGAAGAGGCTAAGGTTGTGATTATAAGTGATGATAAGTGATTTTTGGGGTGCGAATTTGGTTTATAAAGAGATTAGTTTGGCGGTTAATTAAGGATGTGATGATCATGGACATAGTGGGGGTACTAATATATAAATGAGGTTTGATTTGTCCAGTTTGTCACGTTTGCACTTCTCACAGATCATGGGTAATATGGTGTTATGTAATTTATTTGTTAGTTCACTAAAACATTTAACATTTATTTATTTTGAGATTTTATAAAATTATTATTGATATACTATTTCAGCACATTAGCACAAGTTGGCATCGGGAAAAAAAATATTAGCTCGATTGGTTTTTGTTTTTGTTTTTGTTCTTCTACTATGTAGTTTTTGAGAAAAAAACGTAACAAATTCATGATATCTGAAGACAACCACTTTGTCAAGTTATTGAAAATGAAAAAAAAAAAGGTATACAATACAATGAAAGATTCTCACGCATTTATTTAAAGAATAACTCGTGTGAGTGTTATCACGATAATAAATTCATCATCTTATAAGATGAGACTCGAGTGTTATAAACTGGAAATTAAGTGAGGAACAAAATGAAAATTGATAACGAAGTTTGGCAGTGATAAAATACATTTTAAAAACAAATGACTTAAATCGACTCATATTGTTGTTGTTTTTTTTGCGTTTTTGGATTTTTTGGGATTTTTAAAATTTTATTCGTGTTTTTTCGGGGTTTTGCTTCTTTTAATTTTTTTTTGGAATTTTTCAGATTTTTTTTTATTTTTTCATTTTTCCATTTTTATTTTCTAGAATTTTTTCATTTTTTTAAATTATTTTTTACATTTTTATTGGTTAGTTAGGGGAAATAGATAAATACTTAATTAGTTTCGGTTTCATACCCTAATTCTTAATTAAGTTGTAGATAACGTATCAATCCAAAATTTACACTTTTTAATTTTTATATTAAAGAACTCTTTTCTTATCTTTTGTTTCTATTTTCTCGTATTATTTGTGAAAGTTAATTAGCGCGCATGCACTTTAAGTAATAAATATACATCCAGCACATTATTTATAAGAATTAATCAAGCAATTAATTTAGATGAAAACAACTAAAAACACAATTTAAAATTTAAATCAAACTACAAAACTCACACAGTCCTGAAACAATCTAGACTTTTATTCATCAAGCAAACATTGAGAAACTCTCTAATCAAACCTTCAAACATTTGGGTAAATTAATTAATAACGTTACGTACATGTTGCACACAACTTTTATTCTATGGATTGACACAACAAGATCCATTTATTCAACATGCATCATTACACAAAATAACATCAAAACAAACAATCCGATCGATCAAAAGAGAGTCGTGATCTCGTCATGGCAACAGAGGAAGGTGGTGTACTTGTCCATGTGGCGGAGACACTCGGGGCACTTCATGTAGTCCGGGATCCTCCCAGCAGCGCTTGGAAACTCAAACCGACAACATGGGTGAGAGCCATCATGAATCATGTCATGATGATCCTTCAACGACCCTTCAAACCCTTTCTCCGGAATGTGTTCCTCCCAAATTTTGTAGTCTGACATGGTCGGTAGTACTGTCGTGCCATGCCCGTTCACGAACACCTTGATAAGATCACAAAAATAAAAGTAAATATTTGTTGTTACATTTTGTATGTGCAAGGGAAGAATATGGCACATTAACCCGGAATAAATATTAATACAATGAAGCGGAATATTAGGAAATATCGACTTCACAATTTTTTGTTTTCTTATATACAAATTTGTTAGCGTTTGTCTCTGTTATGTAACTTAAATTCTAATATGTTTACTACTCAATATACTTGTACAATACCTGTTTTTCAATCTAGCTAGCTAGTACTCCTCTTATACTATTCCGAGCACTTGAATAAATAATTCGAAGAATATAATTCTCGACTTACCCCGTTGCCACGACTAAGCACGGCCCATTCACCATTCTTATCGTAACTCAACAACTTCTTGATCTCTTGCATCATAGGATCATGGTCATCGGCACGACCAAGTTGGATTTTGGAGAAGAGCATGCTCTCGAGCCTTGTCCAAAAGAACCATATCATCAGATCTTGCCACGTGTGGCTCAGCTTCTCGGCTATGATAGTAGCTATTACATTCCTCACTTGGTTTTTTTTTCCGGCGCTTTTTCCGACATAAACCATTTCTAGGGGGATGCGTGCCTCTAGCGCCATAGAGCGTGCAGCGCTGGTGAACTTTCTGATCCACTCTATGTCATCTCCTCCATACAAGAAAATGTACTTGCCTTCTTTTATCTAGCATATATTATCAAAATCCAAACTGTAAGGGAAAAAGTTATTTTACAATATGGATTAACAGGCAAAGCTAAGTTTCGAACTAGTCCACTTAAAAAGTTGCCTGGTAAGCGACCTTGACTATGGGCTTGTTTGGTCACAATTTTAGCAAATAAGCTAGGCTTTTCAGATGGACAGAAATTTGGGGGAACTATCCTAAAGCCTCAACATTTTGCGGTCATAAGTACCTATAAAAGCGAACTTCTAAGGTGATCAAATAATTGCAGTCCAGCTTAAAGTAAAAAACTAAAAAACTGAGCTTAAATTCTTCAATGCAACACACACATATGGAATTGTTCTTACCCAACCAAGTACCATGGGGTCAATGCCATTGACCAACAATTCAAGCCTCCAAGTTTCTTCTTTCCAAAGAGCTTCCTCTCGCAAGCTAGTGAAAGGAAAAGCATTGCTACCCCAAATCCACATCATATGTATCGCATTCGGGCTCACTACCTTCCCTTGTGGGTCTAACACGACCAATATAGGCTTGTTCCTAAAGTGCCATCTGTCCCTCACAAACCTTATCACCGCATGATCAATCATTGATGGGTGATGTACGGTATACCTGCATTTAAGTAAGAAACCAGGCAGTGACAAAGTGACAGTAGGAATGGGTGACATTTTTATTCAAGCAGACCTCCTATATTTGATATATAGTACAGTATAGTATATATATACCATGGCATTGTCGATTGTAAGATCTCAAATTGCCTTTGCATGGGGTCTGCCCACTGCATCGAGCGATCTACAATTGGTATCCAAACCACTTCGTAAAGTGAATCCAACCTAGTAGCATGTTGTCTTGACTCATTGTATATTTGCTCAAGAATCGATAGCTCGTCTTGGGAAATATCTAGGCCTGATATTAGGAGCAAGACGTTTTTCCTTCTCAATACATCTAGATTTACCTGTTTTATCAAAATGAGAATAAATAATATGCAATAATGTTAACAGATTTGTCATGACCATATTATAATGGTTGATGGCAAAAAAATGCTATTATGTGCTTATATAGGTAATTTACCCTTCTTTTAGTGGAACCATCATATAGAGGTTGCAAGTCCTCCTTGGAGTAAATCAGAGACCTTAGAACTTTCATGTTATCGATGTGGACTGTGTCGAAAATATGAACCAAGGATTCATAAGCTTCGATATTTCTCTTGTCATCTGAAAGAATCGCGGATGGATATTTTGTTAGGACTAAAATAAGCTATAGTTTCAGACAATTACAATATCAATGCTTGTATGTTTTAGGTACCTATGTAAAGGAAACAAGCTTCAAGTTGCTTCTTGAGATGGTCATGGATGTTGTTTATTTTGTGAGCCAACGTCGACAACTCCCATGCCTCCGAGGTAGATGATATGTATAACCTGAAATATGCATTTTTATTTAAACCAAAAAAATATGTGACTAAAGGGAAAATAATTTTTGGGCTTATATCGGTCTTCTTTGGTTGTAGTTCCCAAACTTCTAGGTTGTTTGAATTTTAATTATTGCTTATACAAAATGTACAACATTTAGTTGATCAATTTCAAGTTTATTTATTTTTTGGCTTGAAAAATGAGAAGATCTATGCTAAATGTACCCAGTAGTATTAGGATTAAAAAGGCGATTTTGTTTTTCTTAGAAGCTTCATCCAATCCAGTCCTGAAGATACATCTGATGTTGGTATATAAAAATTACTCGCCCTAATGCCTTGTTTGGTTGTAGTTACTAGTATCAAGTTTCTTGCTTATTAGTTGTACTTCACTTGGTTGACTAACTTAAATGGTGCGTCTTCTTTTTAGCTTGAAAAGCTAGAAGGTTGAAGACCGATGAACTCAGATGTTTTAAAATGACTTTAAAAAACGTATGAGAAGTGGAATGTATATACTCATGGCCCATGCTAGTGAGAGTAGTGATCTGAGTGGCACAAGCCACCACGCCCCTCACTGTCCAATACACAGCTGTCGGAACAGTTGACATTGCAGTCGACAAAGCCGGAACTTCATGGCTCATGTAAACAGAAGGAAGCTCTCTAAACGCCACAATACACCTGTTGAAAGTATAGATGGTTATCTTGATATTAAAAGTTCAAAACATGCCTATACCATAGGAGCTATTACAACTTACAAGTAAGTCTTGTTTGATTATGTCATTCTAACATTTAATTTAAGGTTTTGTTTTGTTGCTGTCGAATTTTTTTGTTTGTTGAAGCTTTTAAACAAAACTAGATCTTTTTACACAGGAAAAATGTTAAAACAGAAAAACTGATAAGCTGATTAGCCAAATCAAGACAAATAGCTACTTTAGCAATAAGTTTTAGTTGCATGCTAAAAAGTACATCATAAATACTGGGGCCTGTTTTAAAAAACCATAATCAAAAAAGTTATTTTGAATAACTCATTATTCATATGTAGCTATTTCATACGTCCTCTCATGTATTTTACCTTGCCAATTCCATCATGGCCTTGATGAGAGTGTTAAGTGCGTCGAACCGGGGTTTAAGTGGGCCTGAGTGCTCCATAATGACCGGTAACTGTTTAAGGATAGCCATTGATTTTGCGAGCGGATTGGATGAATAGATCTGAGCCAATAGCCAAAACTCCCCATAGTTGAGTGCAAAAGCTGCTAGTGTTAGTATCAACTTGGCGTCCCATGAATAGCTAGAGAGCATGCTGAAGAGAGAGACTGTGGTCTGGTGCCCGTCACCACCTCCCAAGCACTTATATGCTAACTGTAAAAATAGTGTGCAATGATCATGAGTTGCAATGTTTTCGGTTGCTCAGCTTAAAATTTGGATGTTTCTCGCTTTATGGCCTAAAAGTAGTGACATCTTATGCTGCATGAAATAAACTTTTTTATCGGCGTCTGTGGTTGCAGCTATAAGCATACAAGCGGGTTAGTATTGATGTTGAGAGACGTATGGATTGGTTTTATCCAACTTAAAGCTTCTATTTGTTTAGTACCAGAAAACCCCAAAACTATTGGCATTTAAGTTTATCAACCCAAATGCAGTTTGTCTTAAGGAAAAACTTGACTTTTAAAGCTGCAACCGAATCTGGATTTATTAACTACTTTGGGCTTGTTTCTCTACATTTTTCAAGCTCAGATTATATATTTTTTTCTTATAAGTTGCAGTATGGACCTACGGTTTTTGACTTTACAAAATTACAAGTTTTACATTGCAGCTAAACATGGACATGTATAGAATCGGAATGTAACTACAATTATGTTATATGAACTTATGAAGAATAATGTCAAAATAAAGAACCTTTCGTATTAGTTGTTAGCCATTTTATTTGAAGTTCCATAGTGTTAAACACAACACCAAATATATTAGAAGGTTAGATAGAAGTATATATGACCTCGCAAGATATACGATCAATTATATAAGAGAGAGCCTCGAGCATGCCAACTACACCGGCTTGGTAGGCTTTGTCATCCATCGTTTCGAGTGTATGCCCACCCACATCCTATAACAGTATCACAAAAAGAAATATTTGAATGATAAATATATGCAGGATTAACAATATACTGTAGTTCACTTACCTATCATGAATTTTCAATTATTTTCAAAATTTAGGATAAATATAATCCAAATTTGAACATTGAACACTGGTTTTCTGTTGATTTTGTACCCGTAACTTACATTCATATTCAATTTACAAATGATATAAATACCTTAGGACAGAAAAAATATGGAAGATGGAAAAAATCAACAAAGAGTTATATTCAGTACATTATAAACAACCTAAACGAAAGTCGGTTCATATGTTAGTGTGTAAGAGTTAATCTATATACTCATGTATGATATAAGTTTACCGGGACAATGGAGTTAACATGCAATGTGGCACGGGTCAGGATGTCCTCGACGATGTGAAGGATAGGCCTAACGTCGATCTCACGACCATCAGGGGAATGAGTGATCAGGATTTGTTTGAGCATGATGTTATCATCCGAGGCCATGAACATGCCCCTGTCACTCTTGATCAGTTGTTGCGTTGAGTGAGGGTTCATCGAGTGAGGCTTCATTGAGTTGGGGTTCATTGAGTGGGGGTTCACTAAGTTTGGGTTCATTGACTGAGGAGGGTTTATTGGTTGAGGGTTCAATAAGTTTGGGTTCATTGAGTGGGAGTTCACTGAGTTTGGGTTCATTGAGTGGGAGTTCATAGACTGAGGGTTTATTGGTTGAGGGTTCAATAAGTGAGGGTTAATCTTATTCAATGCCATATTTCTTAGCTAGAAACTCTATATATTTAGAGTGTGAAACTATATAGATAGAGAATTGGAAGGCTTGTGTTTTTCTTGGTAAACTTGCAAGCCTTATATAGGGAAAGGAAAAGGTAAATGCTACTCATTTGGAGTGATTTGGTTGAGAAAAACCCTATTAATTAAAGGGAGTAGTTTATGGTTAAAGAGTAATATATTTGTTTCTTTATAAATGAAATATGCATTGAAATGAGCCAACATGTTCTTCTGAGCTTATGATTAATTACAAGTACTTGTTTTTCTAGACTGCTTGTTTGTTTGCGCAGTTTAAGTTTTATTTATTTATTTATTGTTGTATGGTGATCAACTTAAAAATTGAGCTTTCATGTTTTGTGTTTTAGTCTGAATAAGTCAGAAGTTTTGAACACTGAATTTAACTTTTTACTCAATAACGATATGCTAACTACAATTATTTTAAAGAATACAGCAATTGAACAAGCCCTGATAAAAAGAAGAATATTGCTATAGCCACCTAAAAACCTTACCCAAAAACCTTACCCGCTGACGTGGCGGACAAGGTGGACCAATTATGCATTGAATGAAAATATGATTTCAATATCGAAACAAAAATGATTGGTACATTTAATCCGCCATATCAGCGGGTAAGGTTATTTAGATGGTTATATCATTTCTCTAGAAAGAAATGGTTTTAAACAAGATATGAGTGTCTACTAAATTTAGGCAAGAAAAGCAGAAAAAACCTGGCGCATACACTTAAGCAAGTCAGCCAAATACATATTAACTAAAAGTCTAATTACTAAACTCAAAGCTGAAACTGAACAACTCTTATATTAGAAATGATGCATAATTATCTCATGCAGTTATTGGTTATTGGATTGACAATTTACAAAGCCATCCTATAAGTTCCATTATCTTGTAATCAATTCATTTCAATTCAATCATCTCCTGTCAATAGTTACAAAACATATTTTCTGTAAAGAAGATTTGCTCAAAAGCTCTATACCTATTGAGGGTACAGCATCCAGAAATGAATCAACTTCCTTGCTTCATTTGAAATCAAATTCAAGAACTTTAAGTTAAAGCCTTCCTATACTTACGGTGCTTATTTCCGAAATATTCATTAGCATTGGTCCCATATTCTTTCTCTTTTCTACTTTGGGGGACAAGAATTTTGAACACCAAATACTAATCTAAATTATGTACATAAGTAAATCAATAATTGCTAGTCTAAGTTTTCTTTTCCGCAATGTAGGTATCAAAAATTTCAATTTACCTGGCGATCACATATAAGAGTTAACACTAGTCCATATTTTGTGTTGATAAATACAATTTAAACGAGTCTACGATTCCCCAGTCAACTTTCCATGCCAGGCGCGATGAAACTCGGGAAAAAAAATGCATGATCTAAAACATTTTGAATACTAAAAAGTTGGTTTACTGTGTTATAGATTACAGCCAAATCGAAACAATGCTTGGTTCATAAAAAAATTAGTTTTAAACATTAGGGTAAGGTCTATGAATGGAATTTAAACAAAAGGTTAGGGCAAACTACGTTGTAGTAATAGATAAGTTTGTCTTGAAATGATTGAGTGTCAAAAACAAAAGGTTAAAAAAGAGAAATAAAAGAGGAGAGGAAGGTATATATTAATTATAGTTCCTTGCTTTTGTTTATATGCTATGCAATATAGAGAAAGGTTATAAAGCACTGAAATAGTATATTTTTTTTAAAAGGGATCCTATTAATTCAATTTGTGTTGGTATGAGATAATATTTTAGGTAAAGACTAATTGAAATTTTACTATTTTAGTAGGGTATATGCTAAAATAGCTAAACTAATTGGTATTATAAAAATATGTTCAGAATTCACTTTTTTCTTTTTTCCTTGTAGGGCTAATTGAAACACTAGTACTGGTTGCGTATTTTCTTATTTCTATAAATTTTGCCTCAAATTAATAACTCTAAAATTCTCACAATGGAAGATCATACAAGCAAATATATATATATATATATATATATATATATATATATATATATATATATATATATATATATATATATATTATTAAATTTTATCTCACTCTTAAGAAAATTTTGGCTATACAAGAAAGCTCGTTCACGTCCGTTCCCATTTAATTGTACATTACAAAACTGCGTGTAATTTTTACCGGTCAAAAACTTGTATCAAAATTATCGGAATAAAATTTTTTAAAAGTTGATCATATATTTCAAATGTTAAATTTTATGATTAGATTTAAAAAAAATTCATTTCGATAATTTTGATACAAATTATAATCCGGTCAAAATTGAACGTATTTTCGTAATTTACAATTAAATGGAGACGGAGAGGGAGTATTGAAAGACTGTATTCTCAAGTACTGATGTGGAGAGAGATAAAGTTATGTGTAGTGAGGGATCGATTCTCGCACAAATTTAAGCAATAATATAAGTCTTTTATTCATCAAGTGCACATTGATACCAATTTGTTCAGATGAGTGTTAAAAAAAGTTGTTTTAGATCGTTTACGGGCATACTCGGACCAATTTGATCCGATCATGCTGAATTATAGAAAATAGCACTTTCGATCTCAAGCCATGTCCAAAATAAGTGAAATAACCACATATACCATCGTGTCTTCCCACTTGTGGCTCGGCTTCTCAGTAGTGCCCATCACATGCCGAACTCGTTTTTATTTATTTATTCACATTTTCAACATAAACCATCGATCTCGTGTGATACATGCAAGCCTGCATCTAGTACTGCCATAGAGCGTGCCGCACTAGTTAATTTTCTTATCCAAAGGTCCGTTCGGGCAGTTTGATTACACACTCCTTTCGACCGTATTGTTAGAACCGTTGTATCATGGTAGTACAACGCTCATAGATTTTCAGAGCGTATGAGGGACGAAACTGTTCTTAAGTACATATGGTGACACCATAGTCTCGGTTATATTTTAGGATTTTCAAGCCTCGTGACCAAAATATCACTACAAAATAATATTGATTTTGTGAGAGTCAAATAATGTCACAAAACTGTCACAAAATGAATTTATTGTCACAAATTCATTTTTTTGTCATAAATCTGTCATAAAACCCGTAACTAATATGCCCGTCACAAAAAAAAAAAACACCACAATTCCCGTAGCTATTTATACATTTTTTTTAGTGTATTTCGCCAATGAATTTGGCCATCATCGGTGTAGGGTGTACAACTATTTAATTACTTAAACGAAGTAATTGCATGTTAAACAGAGATAAGGACCGGAAATAATTATTTTACATCGGAATAAAACAGGCAACATGTATATCACTCTCCGGTGCCCTAAAATTCTGCACTGTTAAAATATATTAATAGAGTAAATAAATTACCAATTCTTGGCTTATTGTTGAGTAAGTATTTTCAAATTGTAAATGTTACTAATTTCTCATGACACACTATAAAAATAATAAGACAATAAATTAACAAAGTCAATTTGATTCTAATAATGCTTTCCATCCCAAATTAACAAGCCACACAACTTTTATTCTATCGGAACCTTAATTAAGAACCATTTATTGAACATGAAGCCTTACACAATAAATCCAAAACCAGATAATATTCGATCAAAAGAGTGTCTTCTAGTCGTGGCAGCACAGGAAGGTTCTGTACTTGTCCATATGATGGCGACACTCGGGGCACTTTATGTGGTCCAGGATCCTTCCATCAGTGTTTGGGAACTCGAACCGACGACATAGGTGAGAGTCAGTGCGAAGCTTGTCATGATGATCTTTAAACGACGTGTCAAACCCTTTAACTGCGATGCGTTCTTCCCAGATTTTGTAATCTGACATAGTTGACAATACTGTCGTGCCAAGTCCATTCACAAACACCTTATAACACAGTTAACAGAACACAAATATTATCTTTAATTACTAATTGAGTGAAATCGATAATAACAAAGAAGAATTTGAGACCAAATAAGCTGCAACTGAAACCATGAGGTCGATAAATTTTCAGTATCACCCTAAATTTTAGAAATATATATATCAGTTTTAGATTTGAAAATGTAATCTAGATTACTAATATTTTATCATATTTATGCATTTTTTTTACATAATCAAAAATCTATTTAGTAATTAAAAAAAGTTAACCACGACTGACCTCATTACCGTGACTAAGCATGGCCCACCCGCTATTCTTATCGTAACTCAACAACTTCATGATCTCTTTCGCTATCGGGTCATGATCATCAGTGACACCAAGTTGGATTTTAGAAAAGAGCATGCTCTCCAGCCGTATCCAAAAGTTACATATCATATCTTCGTCCCATGTGTCGCTCAGCTTATCTGCAGTGATAGCGGCCATTACACTCCGCATTTGCTCCTTTTTTCCTCCGCTTTGTCCAATGTAAACCATTTTTAAGGGGATTTGTGCCTCTAGAGCCATAGTGCGTGCCACACTGGTGAACTTTCTAATCCAATCAATGTCGTCACCCCCATACAGGAAAATATATTTGCCTTCTTTTATCTAGTATAAGAAAATCGAAAAAAGGATTGATAAACAAAGTTTTATTTCAATCAGATAATACTTTTTTTTTTCACTTTTCTTTAGTTTCATAGTATACTAGATGAGGTATTTGCATATTTTTTTTCCGTGTGTGTGCTTAAAAGCTGCAACAAGGCTTACAATTCTGGAAATGTTCTTACCCAACTAAGTACCATGGAGTCAATATTAATGACCAAAAAATCAAGCCTCCAAGTCTCTTCCTTCCAAAGATCTTCTTCTCTCGACCTAGTGAAAGGAAAGGCATTGCTATACCAAATCCACATCATATGTATCGCATTGGAACTCATTACCGTTCCTCGAGGGTCCAACATCACCATTATAGACTTATTCTTAAAACGCCACTTCTCCTTCACAAACCTTATCACTGCTTTATCGATAATATACACTGTGTACCTGCATTGCATTCAGGTGAGAAACTATGTTGTGACACACTGAAAACTGGGTACTCTAATTAAAGGCCTCATACCGTCTTATAAAGAGAATGTTTTCATATAAAAATAAAATAGCTGCGTCCCCAATAAATAAATAGTCTTCTATACCGTACCGGCTGGCCTTCTATATATATATATATTTTTTTTTCCGGGCCTTCTATATTTGATTTCTACAATATATAGTGTATTAGTATATATACCAACACATGCTCGACTGTAACTCTTCAAATTTCCTTTGCTGGTCTTCCCTCTGTGTCGAGGGGTCCACAATTGGCACCCAAACAACCTCGTAATGTGAGTCCAACCTAGTAGCAATATCACGTCGCGAGTCATCGTATGTTACTTTATACATTTTCAACTCCACTACGGAAATGTCTAGACCAGTTATAAGGAGCAATACGTTCTTCCCTTTCAACACATCTAGATTCACCTGCAAGTAGTATTTATTAAAATTAGCATCATGCTATGCAGTAATATTAACAAATTGTCATGATCATGTTGAATAAGTTCATAGCAAAAAAAGAATAATTCACCCTTGATTTAGAAGAACCATCATATAGAGGTTGCAAGTCATCCTTGGAGCAAATTAGAGGTCTGAGAACTTTCATGTTATCAGTTTGAGGCCTGTCGAAAATGTGCACCAATGACTCATAAGCTTCAATATCTCTCTTCTCATCTGAAAGATCGGAGATGACCTTTTCATTAGACTAAATTACAACATTAATATCTTTGAGGCAACCACAACATTACTCGATGCTTGTACTTAATTATACAGTTATAAGTACCTATGTATAGGGAACAAGTATCGAGTTGTTTCTTGAGATTGTCATGGATGTCATTTATTTTGTCACCCAGTTCCGACATCTCCTGTGCCTCCGACATAGATACTCCGTATGACCTGAAAATTGCATTTTTCTTTAAACAAAAAAAATATACGACTAAAAGGAGAACAAAATCACAAATTAAGGAATTTATACATGGCTTCTTTGGTTGTAATTCTTAAACTCTAGGTTGTTTAAATTTTGATTATTGCTTATATACAATGTACTACATTTAGCTGACTAGCTTTAATTTTATCTGAACATGTAAAGCCTCCGAGATAGGAACTTTGTATAACCTAAACATTATAAATGAATTTACCCTCCTTATACAATTTGAAAAACATATGCCGAAAGGGAGAATTAATTATTAGGTTTAATTAGGATTGTTTGGTTGTAATTTTTAAACTCTAGGTTTTCTGATTATTACTTATAAGTTGTGTTGCATTTTGCTCACCATCTTCAATTATACAGTAATATTTTATCTGGCTTGAAAAACTAAGGGGAAAAAGTATTCAGTTTCTTTAGATTAAAAAAAACTTAATTTATTTCTGCTTAAAAGCTGCAGCCAAACCAACTCTGAAAATACCTTTGATGTTAGTCTGCATATATTGACTGCATTACCGCTTGTTTGGTTGTAATTTGTAATTAAATCCTATTTATTGCTTTTATATATATTATATTGTACTCATTTGTTGACCAAATCAAATGCCGAGTTTCATATTCCCCCCTCCTCTGAAATAGGTTGAAGATTAGAAGGTAAATGAACTCAATTATTTTTCAATTCAATCAAGCTACTTGTTTTTGCTTAAAAGCTGCAGGCAAACAAGCCTAGATAATGAATCCAAAGTAGAGTCTATATATATATATATACTTATTTGTGATCTGAGTGGTGCAAATGACCACCCCCTTCACTGTCCAATAAACAGCTTCCGGAATAGCTTCCTTTGCAGCTGATAAAGCTCGAATTTCGTAGCTCGTATACATAGAAGGAAGCTTCTTAAACGTTGCAATGCACCTTCAGAAATTATAAAAAAAATATATTATCTTATTACCAAATTTCAAAAACATGACTAGATGTCTAATATATAGATTTAAGTTTCATTTGCTCATAAGGCAGTCTATATTGTAATCTTCACTTTGTAGTTGTTGAATAGAGAGTTTTTGTTTTAATCTTTTAACGACTTAATTTCTTAGTCAATTTAAACTTGGTTACCATTTTCAAGATAGCTATTTTGAGAGGTTTTTTTGTTTTTATTTTTATTTATTTCAGCTATTTCACATTTTCTCTCCTCTAATTTACCTAGCCAATTCCAACATGGCCTTGATGAGGGTGCTAAGAGAGTCAAACCGAGGCCTGAGTGTGTCAGAGTGCTCCATTATAACTGGTAACCGTTTAAGTATGGCCATCGATTTTGCTAGCGGATTGGACAAGTAGATCTGAGCCAGTAACCAAAACTCACCATAGTTGAGTGCAAAAGCTGCTAGTGTTAGTATCACCTTAGCCTCCCATGAATAGCTAGAGAGCATAGTAAAGAGAGATATTACTGTCTGGTTCTCGTCCCCACCTTCCACGCACTTGTATGCTAACTACAAAACCGTGTCAGTGTGTAATGATTACAAATTGCAAAGTATTTGGTTGTTCAGATTAAATGATGAATGTTTTTTGTTTTATGGTCTAATATTTGGGCAAAACTAGGATAAGCCTTAAAGGTGTGAAGTGTGGATGAATTGGATATTTTCCCCATATTATAGGAGGGCTAACATGCTGTAGTAGTGTAATTTGCATATTTTCATTGTAATATTAGATAATAAAAATCTAGCTTTTCTTAATATTTTGTGTTTTAGCTTACTATTAGTTTCTTAAGCATGAAATTTTAAGCTGTATGAGACTATCTTACTTCTCATTGCTTCTTTCGTTGCAGCTTTTAAGCACAGAAGCTAAATTTTCTTGATAATCAGAAAATTCTCGGTATATTATAAAAAGCTTTAAAGCATACCGAAGAAAGCGAAAGACACTAGCATTTGGACTAGCCAGCCCAAATGCAGTCCCCAATATAATCATTCATACTACTAGTTTTCATTCTTTCTTACTTAAAAGTTAAAACAATATTACACCATAGTGTTAAGGGTAATAATATATACACATAACGTACACATATAAATCATGTACATAAATTGCGTGCTATAATTATACTAGAAGGTTGGATAGAAATATGTATATGACCTCGCCAGATATGCGATCAATTATAGACGAGCTTTCTTTGGACATTTTAACTGTACTGGCTTCTGCTTTGTCGTCCTTTAATGTTTCAAGTTTACGCCCAGGCTGCAAACCCACATCCTATAATAATACCATGTACAATATGAATTGTTTGTACGATAAATGTCTGTATAAAGAGTATCAATGTATGTTTATTTCTACATCTATGGTATACTAATGTCTTATACACTTAGCTGTATGTACTTTCATTTTCTATAACTCTAGCTCTACTAGTATAACTTCAAGTTTGAAAATTGAACACGAGTTTTCTGTCAATTTTGTACTCCTAACTTACATAGATTTTCAATATTTTGTACTCAATTACTGCAAAAAATGATGTCAATAACCCCAGGAAGGAAATATTGTTGGAAAACATGTAAAAAAACATGGTTATTTCCGAATGGTCACAGGACCAACTTTGAGTCAAGATTCCATGCGTACAGTGTACGTTGGAAAAATCAACAAAAAGTTTTATTCTTGAGGATACTAAATAAACTTTAGCATGTGTACAAAAACAATACGAATCTTCAGTACCGGGACAGTTGTGTTAACGTGCAATGTGGCACGAGTAAGGATGTCATCGACGATGTGGAGGATTTGCTCAAGGTCGATCTGATGATCATGACTATTACGGGAATGTGTGTCCCGGATTTGTTTGAGGATATTGTTGTCATCTGAGGCCATCGATATTCTCCTATTACTCTTGATCAGTTGTTGTATGAGTTTTGAGGGTTAATCTTATTCAAGGCCTATTAGCTAGGTACACAATATTCTTTAAGGTGAGAGTGTAAGATTATAGAGAACTGGAAGGCTTGTGTTTTGTTTGCTAATCTTGCTAGCTTTTTATAGGGATAAGAAAAGAGAACCACTAGACTTAATTTTCTAAATTATGGCAAACTAAATCGTAAGTCATGTGGATTATATTGTTCTTGATCAGGGGCGAAGTCATGAACTATAATCAGGGGCGGACTCAAGGGGGGCTGGGGGTGGCCGTGACCGTCCCGGCGACGTTTTTTTTTTATACATGTAATTAAAAAAATTCTGAGATATATAGATTGATTGTCCCACCTACTTAAACAAAAGAGTTGCTGGTATAATGGTAAAATTGGACCATAAGTTAGTGAAAGGTTAGGAGTTTAAATCATGTTAGCTTCTTTTTTCTAAAATTTTCTATTTTTTACTTTGAAATTACCAAATTTTCTAAATAACCATTGTATTTTTCCAAACAAGATTACATAAAAAATTATTTTATTGTCCAATGTACTTTGTATTTACTTCATATTTATTTTATATTATGTTGAACATAGAAAAAATAATAATTTTGTATTAGACCCTATTTTTTTCTATTCGACATATTTTTTACACCACGCCCCCGAAGAAAAAACATCATGGTTCCACCCATGACCATAATTAAATGGAGGTGATTAATTTACATAAAAACTAAGTTTAAGAGAAAAATAAATAAATTACAGGCAGTGCCAAATTATAACTTTTAGTATTTTTTAGTAAAAATACGTATGATAAAAATCATGAACTACATGGGAGGTGTCGTGGCCCTCATTTGTCAGCACTTAGGTTTACCCCGCCCGGTTCATAACAAGAAACATTCCAAACGGAATGTTGTACAAAAATACACTATTGAGAAGGGAATAGATTGTAGAGATTTTTGTTGTTTTGATTACTGTAATGTTTTTTTAACTTAATTACAATTCCCAATTTATAAATATATATCTTCATTTTGGCCATCACGTCATCGCTAATCGAGCATCGATCAAAGTTGTTACAAACAAGATTAATGATTGACAAGGACATCCTATATATTCCTCTATATATAAGGGAACCTAAATATAGACCATCGGGGTCACGACACCAAACATAATTTCGATAATTGTGACTTTTTATTTTATTTTTTTACCATATATTTTCGTTAGAATATGTAAAAAATGATGTTTTGACACCTTTTTTTTTTCACTCAATATAATTGATTATATAAAATTCGGCACCCCCCACGAGCCATTCCTGACTTCGCACATGAAATTCGACACCCCGGCGAGCCATTCCTGGCTTCTCCCCTCACATACCATTTTCAGTTAGTTATATCTCATTTATTCTCAATTGATCATCTTTAATCATCAATTACAAATCAATAAAATTAGGAAACATATATTCTATAAGAAACGTTGCTGCTCAATCCTTTAAATTGCATGGGTAGCTTCAATTGAGATAAAGTTCATGCATGAACGTTAAAGTGAAGCTTAGCTAGCTACCTTTCTTCAGATATACAAAATAGCATTGGCCCCATTTTCTCTCTTTTCTCTGTGGAGGAATAGAATTCTGAGCAACCAATACAAGTCTAGAATATGTCTTTACTTTTCTGGAAACTATTTGTAACTATAATGATGAGTTCGTATAAATTCGTCTAAGCTACACACTTAATATTTGTAATTGTTAGTGTATTACGGGACCCGAAAATGATCAGTGGTGAACCCCATCTTCTTTCTCTTTTCTCTTCGGAGGAACGTAAAGTTACCAAGGGCCGGGGAGGGCGGGTCGGGGGTCACCACTAGGTCAATAGCCGACACCTTCAGAATTGAGATAATTATTCATTCAAAAGAAACTTGCAGAACAATTTAAACACTAGCAAAAAATTATCAAACTGTGAAAGACGTCTCGGTTACTAAATATACAGCGTTAGAATAGCAACAAATGATCAAGCTGTTGTTATCTCTGTTAACAAACTATGTATCTCTAATTCTAATCACATCATAATATAACATCTCTCTCTAATCTAACTGCAACGACCCGTAATTTTGTTACATAACAATACATATAAGTATATGTTTTATGGTAATATTATTAGTAGACGTATGCCTGGATGGTTTTTCTGAGAGTAATGAAACAATATGTTATCATTTCATTTGTCCATTGTTGTAGAGTAGGGGTGAGGAAGGAGTAAGCGGGATCTTATAAGCAAATCTAAATTAAGTTTCGAGGACGAAACTTATTTTTAGTGGTGAATAGTGTAAACACCCGTATTTTATTTATTTATTATCAATGCTTACAATTTTAGTAAAATATTGTTTACTAGTAGAAAGTTAATATGAGAAGTTATTATCAAAATAAAGATGTTCAATTAGCCATTAGTTACAAATAAAGGGTATTACTAAAATAAATTAAGATAATACTAATAGATATCCTCCAGTAACAAGTTGAAACTATATTCCTAAATTTATGCATGTATAATTGAGTTTCAAAACTCCAACTACTTATCCTTATAAACGTGTAAATAGATTTAGATATGGTTATAGTTGTACCCAAGTTTCTACCTATTTTTATACATAAGCTGGACATAACAAAAATATTGATCTATGTGATTATTTTAGAAGAAAAAGGGAGCCATACCAAACTGCACCCAGTGATATTACATTCGTTTAAATTTCTTCGTTAAATCAAGGTGATTGATTTTGTACCCTATGTATAATCAATTTATAACCCATGTTATTTGCGAAGTATAGTATGAAATAATATGTTTTAGGAACATATTTTGAAAACAGCTATTATTTTGCATAAATAAGTGATGCCAACTGATATTTTGATGTTGGAGTAATTTTGTAACTCATTTGTAATTGATTTATTATTTATATCATTTTTAAGCTATTTTATGGAATTACTGACTTTTATTATATGATCTGAGATGATTACATGAATGGCAAAAGGTTTTTGGACTGTTACCTTCGGGAAAGAAATTATAATAGTTTTTGCTAGTATTTGAAAAGTGATATTTATCTGGATATTTAATTTTTATTTAATGATTTGAGTATTTGATTTAAAGATTTGAATCGTTTGAATGATTATTGATTTTCGGGACCAGCAATGAACTTGAGGAACAGGCCTCTTAAGTGGGGTGACCTTACTTTATGACTTATAAATCCAAGGAACAGGCCTCTTAAGTGGGGTGACGTTGGTGGCTAGAGAATATGTTACTTAAATGAGTGACTCTAGTTTTCTCAACGGTTTTGGAACAGGCCTCTTAAGTGCGGTGACCTTAGCCGGATCGTTTTAAAGGATTTACAAGATTGCCAACCTAGTTGACTTTGAGTACGATAGTTGGATCCAACAAATAGAGAGAAAAGAATTAATGGCAATGAATTTTAAGT
This sequence comes from Primula vulgaris, assembly GCA_963920805.1. Lineage (NCBI taxonomy): Eukaryota > Viridiplantae > Streptophyta > Magnoliopsida > Ericales > Primulaceae > Primula > Primula vulgaris. The sequence goes on from OY987217.1 coordinate 555,684, forward strand.
CTGGTTCCAAGTTGATTTTAATACTATTTAATTTCGTCATGAAAAACCATTTTATTGGTTTATATTTCTTGATATGAGACTTCTGCGTTTTGTATTTATAATTTAAACTTATTTTCTTTTCTGTATGTAAACACACATGGGTTAATGCTGAAAAGATTCTAACTTACTTTTTCTATCATTAAAATTTATGTGTATGAGTATTATTTAATACAAAACTTTTCGTCAAAACTTTCCTCTCTCTTATAGGTACAATTTTCATTCGCTAAGCTCGTTTGGCTTATCCTCTCTTTTTAATCTTTTCAGGTATATAGATGAAGTTAGTTAGAGTTGGAGTCGAGTCGTTTGAGACCAATCATACCTCATAAGAGTTGTTTAAGTTCTTTTCCGCTGCCAAGTTATTACAGTTATACTTTGAGAATGTCTTACTTTTGAACAAGAATTTGTTTTGTTAAACTAATTCACGTTTAGTTTATAAATATTATTATTATTAAAAGAAAATGTATTGTTTTATTATTTGGAGATTTAGGCTTCGTGTAACATGTGTCAAAGGCGCGTGTTATTCGGCCATGTGACATCCATTTAGTTTGGGGTGTTACATTTATTGGTATCAGAGCTTACGGTTCTAGGCATATTTTCAAAAGGTTAGTTATTAGGTTGAGGTATGGTCCCAGGTATCATGAGTTCTCTAAGTTGTATGCTAACCAGTTCAGTTTTTTTTTTCCATATATGAGTATTCGTTACTATTTATAGGATATGTCGTCGTATAAAATAAATTCTTTCTTGGTAAAGTTTTTATCTATATATATATATTTTTTTTTTAATTATACTTTGATATTATTCCACGCTCTCCCCAAGTTTGGATTTTTGGTACCATTATATTTCATATTTCGTTAATAACTTTATTATGTTGGATGGACTTAAGTACATTTTTTTTTGGGTCAGTTGAGCATCAATTAAGATGTGTGTTATTGGAATGATCAATCTGAAAGTTAGTATTTTGTGATCTCAATTAAAATGCACTCTTATTGTTTGGATAGTACTTTATTAAGTGTTTGTTGCGATTTAGTGTTGTTGTATACTTTAGTAGCGATGAGTGTTGCTTGTAAATTTATTTATTTTATTTTTCTTCTCCTTCTGTGTAAGTATGAATGTAAATCAAGGATGTATATTCTATCTAGCAACCTAGTATAAGTTTTAGAGTTTAAAGTTTGTATGATCGATAGGTTTGTCAATACATTACTATAATAGTTATATTGATTAAATTATGGTTTTATTTGGGTATAAAAATCTTAGCGGAATAGGTTAAAAAAAAAAAAGAGCATAATATAAAGAGATTATTTAAGTTTTAGAGGTTTTGTTTTATTTTTGCAAAGCTTGATATAGATTTAGTTATTGTTTAGTGAAAACATGAAGGGGAGGTAAAAGAAAATAGAAGTAGTATCCAAATTTCCTCTGACTTGGAGGATAAGGTTAGCACATTAAATTTTCTTACAGTCAACTCTTGTAGAAATTTTGTAATGATATTGATTTTTAAGGTTTAGGAATCAAATGTGTGAACTAAATCATAAATAAATGGAGAGTTGATGAATTTTGTCATTAATTTGGTAAATTGAACTATCATTCTTCTGTAAATTGGGAATGACTGAACGCTTCCCTTCTATAAAACTTTCAAACGTGTAGTTCTTGTATATAGGTTTTGTCTGTTTGCAGCACCAATGGCTCATTTATTCAATATGATTGGTTGTGTTTTGAAGAGAGAGAGAATAGAGAAATAGATTGGGAGTATAAATGAGTTTAAATTAGAAATTATCACATTATAAGTGATTTGGGTTCTTGATTCTAGTTCAGGGTTGGGTTTTCTATTCGACATGTTGAGTTAGGTTGTATTGTCAATTCGTTTCGGTGATAAATATGATTATGTGTAAAGCGATGGTTGATGTAAAATAATGAAAAAGAGTAATATATATATATGTGTGTGTGTGTATAAGGGACGAAATTTTACTGGTATCTCAGTTAATAATTTTTAGGATAGTACCTCTAGCTAATGGAATTTCTGATTATATGGAAGTGAATGTTATCTTGATATAGTTAAATAAACTTATTGATTTCATGTTTGATTCTGAGTATAACAATAGTAAGGAGAGTCAATAGTTTTTTTTTTTAAATGATAAGAGTCAATAGGTTGATAATGAGAAACGAGCTTACGAGATTTGAACACTTGGTTTCATTAAGAAAATAGATTTTGTTTGCAACTAGAAAAAGCGTATCGTGTTATAAAGGTGCGCATGGATGTGTTTTTTTTTTAGGCAGATGATTAGACGGTATCAATAGTCGTAAGATAAAATTGTTTTCACCATCAAGCCCCAAAAATGAACACACACCTCCTGAACATCCACCAACAGTGAAGATAAGCACCAACCTAATGGGCATGCTCAACATCAAAACATTCCTTATATCAATCCCAGTCATATGGGGGCGGTGTGTGGCTGAGTAAACAAGGCACAAGCGAGTGTAAACAGTTCTACAACAGCGTGTCATAGCTTTAGGCGTGTTTTTAATGGTTGTCTCTGTCGCTGATAATCAGAGACTTTTATAGGGTGATGGGGATTTTCTGGGTCTAGCTAGTTGTCATGTTCTTGATTATTTGTGGTTTTTAGTTTTTTTTTTTTTTTTTGTTTCATCATCTACTCTATTGGTTGCTGTGCTTTTAGATACAACATGGCTGATAACTATAGGGCTAAGGCGTTACGGTGCTTAAACTCATATCGTTTCGTATCCTCGTGAGTAACATTCCATTCGTACTTACTCGTATTAGTTTGATACAGTACTATATTATATTTTACCAGCTTTTATGACCCGCGGTAGTTGCTTTATTCTTATCGCTATAGCATTTAGCTAGGTATATTTTACGTAGTTGGTACATATGAATTTACCCTTTGATCAATCGATGAGGTGTTGGTTTTAAAACAAAAACAAAAAAAAACAAAGAGGGGACATTTTATATATATATATATATATATATTTTTTTTTTTTATTTTTTTTTTTTTTTTTTTTTTAATTATTCTTCTTTTCTATATAGGAGAGAGTGTGACTGTGTGCATACTTGTTTGTTTGTTTAATTATTTTGTTGATCTTCAGACTTAGTATAAGGTTATTACTATATTGTTATCATTTATCGCAGTACATACCTTATGTGAATCCTTTCGGTCAAAGTAATTTGAAATTTCATAGGAACTTGTTGTTTAGCAAGTTGTGGCTCTGATTTATTACTAATATTGCATTCATCTATTTACATGTAATATTGCGTGCTATTAATACATTGTGATGCTTGAGTTATGATCAAGCAGATTCGTTTATCAAGAGTAAGGCGAGTTATCAGCTTGTTAAAGTATAGCATTGAAAGCATAGTTCCTATATATGTGTTGTGAGTGTTTATAAAGAAAAAAAAAAGGATTTAAACATTATTAAACCATTGACTTTAAATTAAGTTTCGAGGTCGAAACTTCTTCTAAACGGGGAAGAGTGCAACGACCCGTAATTTTGTTACATAACAATACATATAAGTATATGTTTTATGGTAATATTATTAGTAGACGTATGCCTGGATGGTTTTTCTGAGAGTAATGAAACAATATGTTATCATTTCATTTGTCCATTGTTGTAGAGTAGGGGTGAGGAAGGAGTAAGCGGGATCTTATAAGCAAATCTAAATTAAGTTTCGAGGACGAAACTTATTTTTAGTGGTGAAGAGTGTAAACACCCGTATTTTATTTATTTATTATCAATGCTTACAATTTTAGTAAAATATTGTTTACTAGTAGAAAGTTAATATGAGAAGTTATTATCAAAATAAAGATGTTCAATTAGCCATTAGTTACAAATAAAGGGTATTACTAAAATAAATTAAGATAATACTAATAGATATCCTCCAGTAACAAGTTGAAACTATATTCCTAAATTTATGCATGTATAATTGAGTTTCAAAACTCCAACTACTTATCCTTATAAACGTGTAAATAGATTTAGATATGGTTATAGTTGTACCCAAGTTTCTACCTATTTTTATACATAAGCTGGACATAACAAAAATATTGATCTATGTGATTATTTTAGAAGAAAAAGGGAGCCATACCAAACTGCACCCAGTGATATTACATTCGTTTAAATTTCTTCGTTAAATCAAGGTGATTGATTTTGTACCCTATGTATAATCAATTTATAACCCATGTTATTTGCGAAGTATAGTATGAAATAATATGTTTTAGGAACATATTTTGAAAACAGCTATTATTTTGCATAAATAAGTGATGCCAACTGATATTTTGATGTTGGAGTAATTTTGTAACTCATTTGTAATTGATTTATTATTTATATCATTTTTAAGCTATTTTATGGAATTACTGACTTTTATTATATGATCTGAGATGATTACATGAATGGCAAAAGATTTTTGGACTGTTACCTTCGGGAAAGAAATTATAATAGTTTTTGCTAGTATTTGAAAAGTGATATTTATCTGGATATTTAATTTTTATTTAATGATTTGAGTATTTGATTTAAAGATTTGAATCGTTTGAATGATTATTGATTTTCGGGACCAGCAATGAACTTGAGGAACAGGCCTCTTAAGTGGGGTGACCTTACTTTATGACTTATAAATCCAAGGAACAGGCCTCTTAAGTGGGGTGACGTTGGTGGCTAGAGAATATGTTACTTAAATGAGTGACTCTAGTTTTCTCAACGGTTTTGGAACAGGCCTCTTAAGTGCGGTGACCTTAGCCGGATCGTTTTAAAGGATTTACAAGATTGCCAACCTAGTTGACTTTGAGTACGATAGTTGGATCCAACAAATAGAGAGAAAAGAATTAATGGCAATGAATTTTAAGTCTGGTTCCAAGTTGATTTTAATACTATTTAATTTCGTCATGAAAAACCATTTTATTGGTTTATATTTCTTGATATGAGACTTCTGCGTTTTGTATTTATAATTTAAACTTATTTTCTTTTCTGTATGTAAACACACATGGGTTAATGCTGAAAAGATTCTAACTTACTTTTTCTATCATTAAAATTTATGTGTATGAGTATTATTTAATACAAAACTTTTCGTCAAAACTTTCCTCTCTCTTATAGGTACAATTTTCATTCGCTAAGCTCGTTTGGCTTATCCTCTCTTTTTAATCTTTTCAGGTATATAGATGAAGTTAGTTAGAGTTGGAGTCGAGTCGTTTGAGACCAATCATACCTCATAAGAGTTGTTTAAGTTCTTTTCCGCTGCCAAGTTATTACAGTTATACTTTGAGAATGTCTTACTTTTGAACAAGAATTTGTTTTGTTAAACTAATTCACGTTTAGTTTATAAATATTATTATTATTAAAAGAAAATGTATTGTTTTATTATTTGGAGATTTAGGCTTCGTGTAACATGTGTCAAAGGCGCGTGTTATTCGGCCATGTGACATCCATTTAGTTTGGGGTGTTACATTTATTGGTATCAGAGCTTACGGTTCTAGGCATATTTTCAAAAGGTTAGTTATTAGGTTGAGGTATGGTCCCAGGTATCATGAGTTCTCTAAGTTGTATGCTAACCAGTTCAGTTTTTTTTTTCCATATATGAGTATTCGTTACTATTTATAGGATATGTCGTCGTATAAAATAAATTCTTTCTTGGTAAAGTTTTTATCTATATATATATATTTTTTTTTTAATTATACTTTGATATTATTCCACGCTCTCCCCAAGTTTGGATTTTTGGTACCATTATATTTCATATTTCGTTAATAACTTTATTATGTTGGATGGACTTAAGTACATTTTTTTTTGGGTCAGTTGAGCATCAATTAAGATGTGTGTTATTGGAATGATCAATCTGAAAGTTAGTATTTTGTGATCTCAATTAAAATGCACTCTTATTGTTTGGATAGTACTTTATTAAGTGTTTGTTGCGATTTAGTGTTGTTGTATACTTTAGTAGCGATGAGTGTTGCTTGTAAATTTATTTATTTTATTTTTCTTCTCCTTCTGTGTAAGTATGAATGTAAATCAAGGATGTATATTCTATCTAGCAACCTAGTATAAGTTTTAGAGTTTAAAGTTTGTATGATCGATAGGTTTGTCAATACATTACTATAATAGTTATATTGATTAAATTATGGTTTTATTTGGGTATAAAAATCTTAGCGGAATAGGTTAAAAAAAAAAAAGAGCATAATATAAAGAGATTATTTAAGTTTTAGAGGTTTTGTTTTATTTTTGCAAAGCTTGATATAGATTTAGTTATTGTTTAGTGAAAACATGAAGGGGAGGTAAAAGAAAATAGAAGTAGTATCCAAATTTCCTCTGACTTGGAGGATAAGGTTAGCACATTAAATTTTCTTACAGTCAACTCTTGTAGAAATTTTGTAATGATATTGATTTTTAAGGTTTAGGAATCAAATGTGTGAACTAAATCATAAATAAATGGAGAGTTGATGAATTTTGTCATTAATTTGGTAAATTGAACTATCATTCTTCTGTAAATTGGGAATGACTGAACGCTTCCCTTCTATAAAACTTTCAAACGTGTAGTTCTTGTATATAGGTTTTGTCTGTTTGCAGCACCAATGGCTCATTTATTCAATATGATTGGTTGTGTTTTGAAGAGAGAGAGAATAGAGAAATAGATTGGGAGTATAAATGAGTTTAAATTAGAAATTATCACATTATAAGTGATTTGGGTTCTTGATTCTAGTTCAGGGTTGGGTTTTCTATTCGACATGTTGAGTTAGGTTGTATTGTCAATTCGTTTCGGTGATAAATATGATTATGTGTAAAGCGATGGTTGATGTAAAATAATGAAAAAGAGTAATATATATATATGTGTGTGTGTGTATAAGGGACGAAATTTTACTGGTATCTCAGTTAATAATTTTTAGGATAGTACCTCTAGCTAATGGAATTTCTGATTATATGGAAGTGAATGTTATCTTGATATAGTTAAATAAACTTATTGATTTCATGTTTGATTCTGAGTATAACAATAGTAAGGAGAGTCAATAGTTTTTTTTTTTAAATGATAAGAGTCAATAGGTTGATAATGAGAAACGAGCTTACGAGATTTGAACACTTGGTTTCATTAAGAAAATAGATTTTGTTTGCAACTAGAAAAAGCGTATCGTGTTATAAAGGTGCGCATGGATGTGTTTTTTTTTAGGCAGATGATTAGACGGTATCAATAGTCGTAAGATAAAATTGTTTTCACCATCAAGCCCCAAAAATGAACACACACCTCCTGAACATCCACCAACAGTGAAGATAAGCACCAACCTAATGGGCATGCTCAACATCAAAACATTCCTTATATCAATCCCAGTCATATGGGGGCGGTGTGTGGCTGAGTAAACAAGGCACAAGCGAGTGTAAACAGTTCTACAACAGCGTGTCATAGCTTTAGGCGTGTTTTTAATGGTTGTCTCTGTCGCTGATAATCAGAGACTTTTATAGGGTGATGGGGATTTTCTGGGTCTAGCTAGTTGTCATGTTCTTGATTATTTGTGGTTTTTAGTTTTTTTTTTTTTTTTTTTTTTGTTTCATCATCTACTCTATTGGTTGCTGTGCTTTTAGATACAACATGGCTGATAACTATAGGGCTAAGGCGTTACGGTGCTTAAACTCATATCGTTTCGTATCCTCGTGAGTAACATTCCATTCGTACTTACTCGTATTAGTTTGATACAGTACTATATTATATTTTACCAGCTTTTATGACCCGCGGTAGTTGCTTTATTCTTATCGCTATAGCATTTAGCTAGGTATATTTTACGTAGTTGGTACATATGAATTTACCCTTTGATCAATCGATGAGGTGTTGGTTTTAAAACAAAAACAAAAAAAAACAAAGAGGGGACATTTTATATATATATATATATATATATTTTTTTTTTTTTATTTTTTTTTTTTTTTTTTTTTAATTATTCTTCTTTTCTATATAGGAGAGAGTGTGACTGTGTGCATACTTGTTTGTTTGTTTAATTATTTTGTTGATCTTCAGACTTAGTATAAGGTTATTACTATATTGTTATCATTTATCGCAGTACATACCTTATGTGAATCCTTTCGGTCAAAGTAATTTGAAATTTCATAGGAACTTGTTGTTTAGCAAGTTGTGGCTCTGATTTATTACTAATATTGCATTCATCTATTTACATGTAATATTGCGTGCTATTAATACATTGTGATGCTTGAGTTATGATCAAGCAGATTCGTTTATCAAGAGTAAGGCGAGTTATCAGCTTGTTAAAGTATAGCATTGAAAGCATAGTTCCTATATATGTGTTGTGAGTGTTTATAAAGAAAAAAAAAAGGATTTAAACATTATTAAACCATTGACTTTAAATTAAGTTTCGAGGTCGAAACTTCTTCTAAACGGGGAAGAGTGCAACGACCCGTAATTTTGTTACATAACAATACATATAAGTATATGTTTTATGGTAATATTATTAGTAGACGTATGCCTGGATGGTTTTTCTGAGAGTAATGAAACAATATGTTATCATTTCATTTGTCCATTGTTGTAGAGTAGGGGTGAGGAAGGAGTAAGCGGGATCTTATAAGCAAATCTAAATTAAGTTTCGAGGACGAAACTTATTTTTAGTGGTGAAGAGTGTAAACACCCGTATTTTATTTATTTATTATCAATGCTTACAATTTTAGTAAAATATTGTTTACTAGTAGAAAGTTAATATGAGAAGTTATTATCAAAATAAAGATGTTCAATTAGCCATTAGTTACAAATAAAGGGTATTACTAAAATAAATTAAGATAATACTAATAGATATCCTCCAGTAACAAGTTGAAACTATATTCCTAAATTTATGCATGTATAATTGAGTTTCAAAACTCCAACTACTTATCCTTATAAACGTGTAAATAGATTTAGATATGGTTATAGTTGTACCCAAGTTTCTACCTATTTTTATACATAAGCTGGACATAACAAAAATATTGATCTATGTGATTATTTTAGAAGAAAAAGGGAGCCATACCAAACTGCACCCAGTGATATTACATTCGTTTAAATTTCTTCGTTAAATCAAGGTGATTGATTTTGTACCCTATGTATAATCAATTTATAACCCATGTTATTTGCGAAGTATAGTATGAAATAATATGTTTTAGGAACATATTTTGAAAACAGCTATTATTTTGCATAAATAAGTGATGCCAACTGATATTTTGATGTTGGAGTAATTTTGTAACTCATTTGTAATTGATTTATTATTTATATCATTTTTAAGCTATTTTATGGAATTACTGACTTTTATTATATGATCTGAGATGATTACATGAATGGCAAAAGGTTTTTGGACTGTTACCTTCGGGAAAGAAATTATAATAGTTTTTGCTAGTATTTGAAAAGTGATATTTATCTGGATATTTAATTTTTATTTAATGATTTGAGTATTTGATTTAAAGATTTGAATCGTTTGAATGATTATTGATTTTCGGGACCAGCAATGAACTTGAGGAACAGGCCTCTTAAGTGGGGTGACCTTACTTTATGACTTATAAATCCAAGGAACAGGCCTCTTAAGTGGGGTGACGTTGGTGGCTAGAGAATATGTTACTTAAATGAGTGACTCTAGTTTTCTCAACGGTTTTGGAACAGGCCTCTTAAGTGCGGTGACCTTAGCCGGATCGTTTTAAAGGATTTACAAGATTGCCAACCTAGTTGACTTTGAGTACGATAGTTGGATCCAACAAATAGAGAGAAAAGAATTAATGGCAATGAATTTTAAGTCTGGTTCCAAGTTGATTTTAATACTATTTAATTTCGTCATGAAAAACCATTTTATTGGTTTATATTTCTTGATATGAGACTTCTGCGTTTTGTATTTATAATTTAAACTTATTTTCTTTTCTGTATGTAAACACACATGGGTTAATGCTGAAAAGATTTTAACTTACTTTTTCTATCATTAAAATTTATGTGTATGAGTATTATTTAATACAAAACTTTTCGACAAAACTTTCCTCTCTCTTATAGGTACAATTTTCATTCGCTAAGCTCGTTTGGCTTATCCTCTCTTTTTAATCTTTTCAGGTATATAGATGAAGTTAGTTAGAGTTGGAGTCGAGTCGTTTGAGACCAATCATACCTCATAAGAGTTGTTTAAGTTCTTTTCCGCTGCCAAGTTATTACAGTTATACTTTGAGAATGTCTTACTTTTGAACAAGAATTTGTTTTGTTAAACTAATTCACGTTTAGTTTATAAATATTATTATTATTAAAAGAAAATGTATTGTTTTATTATTTGGAGATTTAGGCTTCGTGTAACATGTGTCAAAGGCGCGTGTTATTCGGCCATGTGACATCCATTTAGTTTGGGGTGTTACACTAACCTCTCTCTCTAACCGCAACTCTCTCTCTCTAATCGCACCCCACTCTCTCTAAGACACGATAATCGCAGCTCTTTCTAACACGTACTAATCACTCATCTCTCTCTCTAAAAATGACTAAAAACTCACAAAATATTTATATTTTAATTATAAAACGTCATACCCTAATTTTAAAATTTCATACCCTAAATGTTATGAATCACAATCAAATATCTAAAAAAGAGTTCATACCCTAATTTTAAAACTTTATACCCTAATTTCAAAATTTCATACCCTAATTTCAAAACTTCATACCCTAATTTTAAAACATACCCCTATTATTCAAAGCGTTTGTCAAGTTTCAAGACATTTTCTTCTTCTTATTATTATTAAAAAAAAAAACTCATTATTATTGCAAATAACGGGTCAGAATAAAGAGTTCATGTGCTAGTAAAAAATACATAATACAAAATGATTCAGAGCGTCCGAAATCCTTCTACTCATGTATTACTGCCAAACATCATGTATAAAACAAAATACACCAAAAGAGAGAAACATACACACTTAAATCATCTCAACTATGAAACTAAAAAGCTCAGTCAAGTGCGTCTGTCGAATCAGATGATGATTAAATGAATTAAGCATAACATGCAAATCATAATGGGTATAGAACGACCAATCGACAGCTAACCCAATACTCATCATTTTCTTATAATAATAATACAACTTATAACTTTAAGTTTTTTATTTATTTATTAATGTATAACTTTTAGTTAACAATTAACTTACAGTTGAAGATATATAACGTAAATTTTTTATTAACATATCTTTCATCCATCGTAATTTAAAGAAATCTGTATCTTCCACATCGATAACATGTCGTTGCTTTCCGTGTCGCTGTTTTGTTTTGCGTTCTGGGTCGTTGCTCCCGTAGCTATCACGCAAATGGTTTCAGTTTGAGTAAAACGGACTGTTCAACATGATCAATAGTATATTATCAATAATTTTAGATTAAAATCTAGATACATATACACCACTACATTTTTTTTTTATTTACCATCAGTTTGTTTTTTGAAAACTGTTGGTAAATAAACTTTTTCGGATAGCTTGCATATGTGGAAATGATCTACACCACATATTGAAATATATTTATGGATCACCTTTAGAATATATACGGATGATACTTGCCTTCACTCGTCTTCAACCCGGATGGGAGACTCCGCTCATTCCATTTCACTTGAGCCAATTATGGTTTGACACATATGAAAGATATTAAATTAAAAATTGTCATTCTTGCTATATTTTATTATCATAACATTTTGATACTTTTACAAAATCGAATATTTTTATTTTATTATGCTTTTTGCTTTATATATGCTAAAATGATATTGATTATAGCATATTTATTTAGCTTTTACTAATAAGTTTAAATCATGGCATTGAAGGTATTATTGCTATTCACATCCTTAATTAATATCAAAAAAAGTTTTAATCTTAATACTCATGACAAAATTATATTATATTTGAATCTATAACTCAAAGATAGAGCATATCATATTTTTTTATTACGTATTTATAATTGAACAAATCATTTCAAACATCTAATATATTTTTTAGGAGAATTTAGCAATAAGAAAAAAATTAAAAGTTGTTGAATAACTGTTGATTTAAATTTTATGCACCTTCTTGGTGTACTCATCAATTAAATATAAACTCAATTAGTTTGCAATATATTTTTTTTTATTTTCAATTTATATATATATATATATATATATATATATATATATGGCCTCGAAGGAATTTTAAAGATGTTTAGAAAATATATATAAACTTATTATTTTTACATTATTAGTAAAAGCTAAATAAATATGTTATACTCAATATTATTTTAACATATAAAAACAATAAACATAATAATATAAAAATATAAAAATATTCGATTTTATAAAAGTATAAAAATGTTATGATATTAAAATATACAAACAATTTGTCAAGCCATTATTGATTCAATTGTTGATGTACGTACATATCAATCACTATAGTATTAATTTGATCATTGATGTTTTAGAATTGAGAGGATCTGTATAAAAAAATTGATTCAATATTATTATTATGAAATGATTCATTGACCCTTTTCCTCAAATTAGTCTGACTCCATTACTATAATCACAACATTTTCGTCAACAAAATTCTCACTCAAAGAGACAAATGAAACATTAGTTTTCCATAGAAACTCTGGTTTTCAAATGGAAGTTTTAACACTTTGCACTCAGGTTTTATTAAATACACACCACAACTTACATTTAGTTATCAATACGTATTGTTTTTCCAAATAATAAAAAAATAAAAATAAAACATATCAAAGCAATACATTCAGTCAGCAAGCCTGTCGATTACAATATGAATAAATCGAAAGAGTGTGATGATTTCGTCAAGGGTGGTCATGGCAGCAAAGGAAGGTGGTGTAGCTGTAGATCTTGCGGTAGCACTGAGGGCAAGATATGTTGTCCGGGACCCTCCCATCAGAACTTAGAAACTCAAACCGACAACATGGAGGAGAGTCTTTGTGAAGCTTGTCATGATGATCCTTGAGCGATCTTTCAAATCCTTTTTCCGGAATGTGTTCCTTCCACGTATCGTACTGTGACAGGGTTGGCAACACCGTTGAGCCATGACCGTTTACAAACACCTTTATATGAAAAAAGTAAAATAAAAATACCGATCAATTCATAAAAAGACGAAGGTATGAATATATTTGATCTTGGGTTTAATTGTAGTTTAAAATATTATTTCAGGTTTTAATTTTATTTTTTTAGTATGGGGACCTCAAACTGAGTAAGTCAGAAAACCCTTCAACTACATATAATGAGACCATTTATGTAGTTCACATAAACTCCATGCAAAAATATATATCGGTATTAATTGCATACTGACACTATAAGAAAAAGTTGGTTTATCGATAATTTATTTTTGAAAACTGTTGGTACAAGTGAGTGTCGTTAAATTTTAACAATAATTTAACAACATAATCAGTTGTTATTCTGTTGCTAAAATTCAAAAAGTAAACTGATGGTAAATAAACTATTTATTGTAGTGTGAAAATGTGACTCATAGTATATATTATGTGCTAATATCACTTTAGTGTCCCGAGTTTTGTCTCATACTTAGGGTAGTGCCCTCAGTTTCAAAAATGTTGATTTAATATCATGATTACATTGATTTTTGGTGTACCGAGTAGCTATTATCACTTACTCTGCCACATTTTAGTGGCGTACTAAGGAGAGTAACAAATATTAATTTAATATCATGATTACATTACTTTTTGTTTTAAATTGACTTATTTGCCCTTATTTATTGTTTTATTCTTTTTATTTTATTTTTGCAAAATGTGGAAAGTAAAAAAAAGTTAGTTTTTATTTGGGTTTTATAGGTTTAGTACACCAAACTATCTGTTTTTAATGATTTGGGTACTCAGCTTTCAAATTTTCCAATTTGTTACCATTTAGGTACCACCGTTTAAATAAATTACGGAATTATATCACGTGACATTTGACAAACGTTAATTTGATAGGGTAATTTGACAATTTTGCACAAAAATATGTCATTCTAGAAAAACGTTTCACCAAATTTCACACGTAACAAAATTTTTGATTATGCTAATTTTTGTTATGTGTGAAATTGGGGAAATTTTTTTTCTACCATGACATATTTTTATGCAAAATTGTCAAATTACCCACTCAAATTAACGTTTGTCAAATGTCACGTGAAATGATTATGTGATTTATTTAGACGGTGGTATCTAAATTGTAAAGTTATTATATTGTGGTATCCAAATTGGAAAATTTGAAAGATGAGTACCCAAATCGTTAACAATACTATAGTTTGGTGTATTAAATGTATTTTTTTTCTTTTTTATTTTGATAAGTGTCTCAATAAATTATGACAGCCAAAAAAGAAATATTGTTTCAATAAATCGTGACTTAGTTTATTTTAGAAAATCAATAATAAATAAAAATGTGGGTTTTTCCCCCACAATTAATTAAAAAAAAAAACTTACTTGGTTACCATGGCTAAGTACGGCCCACCCTCCATTCTTATCGTAACTAAACAACTTCTCAATCTCTTGGGTCATTTTGCTGATCTGATCTAGTTGGATCTTCGAAAAGAGCATACTCTCAAGCCGTGCCCAAAAAAAAGAAATTGTTGAATCTTTCCACGTGTGGCTCAAGTTCTCCGAAGCTAAAGTTTCCATCACCCGTTCCACTTGTCGGCTTTGTCCAGCGCATTTTTCGACGTAAATCATTTCTAGTGGGATACATGCAGCTAGTGCCATAGAGCGTGCCGCACTGGTAAACTTTCTGATCCACTCGATATCGGTGCCTCCATATAAGAAAATGTACTTTCCTTCTCTTATCTAGTAAGCAAGGAAATTCGAGTGTTCATTAGATTAATTTAATTAGTTGTTGTGGGACGAACGGAGTTTGTATCAGAAAGTATTCTTACCCAACCAAAAACCACAGGGTCAATGCCATCGACCAACAACTCAAGCCTCCAAGTCTCTTTCTTCCAAAGATCTTCTTCTCTCGACCTAGTGAAAGGAAAGGCATTGCTACCCCAAATCCACATCATATGTATCGCGTTTTGATTCACTACCCTTCCCTTCCGATCCAACACCACTAATATAGGCGTGTTCCTAAAGTTCCATTTCTCCTTTACGAGCTTTATCACCGCATGATCAACCATTTTCAGATCATGTGGTGTATACCTGCATTCAAGTGTGAAACAAAATAGAAACAGACTGCTAGTAATAGATGAGGAGATGAAATAATAAAGGATAAAAGAGGCTACCCCTTTCCATAATACCAAACATTATTTTTGGATATGATGTTTCTTGGCCGAACTACACGTAAATATGTAGTTCGTATAGTTTGTGTGTAATGTGTGTATATATACCACGGCATTGTTGCACGCAAGGTCTCAAAATCCTTTTGCAACATTGGGTCCTCCATCCGATCAACAATTGGGACCCAAACCACCTTGAATGTCGAGTCTTGACAGGATTGGTTGTACAAGATCTTAAGAATATCGTCTTGGTAATTATCTAGGCTTGATATTAAGAGCAACACAATTTCACTTCTCAATACATCTACATGCACCTGCGTTTCAACAATTGAATAATAATCATATCATGCAATGATATCATGCGAGCAAGTTGTGAGCTACTTAATTATCATAATTTTGAGACACTGATCGTATATGTTCATATATACAGGTCATTTACCCTTTTTTTAGAGGAACCATCATATATAGGTAGCGTGTCATCCTTCGAACAAATGAGAGCTTTGAGAACTTTTATGTTATCGGTTTGGACCTCATTGATGATACGAACCAATGACTCGTAAGATTCAATCTTTCTTTTCTCGTCTGGATCAATCAAAGATTAATTATTTCATTAGACTAGTAAACTGTACAATGTCGGCTCAAATTAAGTAATTAAGCGTGATTTTGAATTGATTATTTCTCTAATATTATCATCTTAATTGGCATTATGGATAGTAAAATAAATTGAATTAAAATCAACTCAACTCAAATGTATTGGACGACTCTGCACATATATGAATGTTTGAAGTACCAATATTTAGGCGACAAATGTTGAGTTGTTTCTGAAGTTGTTGACGGATTTCCTGTATCCAGTAAACCAGCCACTTGATTCCGTAATGTGGCAGTGCTGAAGCCGGCATGTCTAACCTGAAATAAATATAATGTGAAGCGTATAATTTTGCCCTTCATAAACTTACAATCATACCAGAAATGATTAAATGTGCTATGTTCGGTTGATCACTTTGGCTTGAAAAGATGAAAATATAAGCTCAATGAATTCTTTATATAGGTACATACACATACGGAAAATCTACATGCATATGCTCATACATATATGTTATATTTTGGAATTAAAATAAAAACCCGTGTAAATTAATTATAAATTTCAAAAAATATAATGTAAATCAACAAGATTTCCAAATATTATACAATATGTATAGAATATATTGTAACGCTTTATAAACATACAAAAAATGTTATAAAAATTTAAAATTTGAAGAAAAATGACTTATAAGGTACGGAATAGGGTAGAGACAAGGAGGATAGAAGATTTTAACTCTTTTAGCATAACAGGTATTTTTAGCAAGATATAAGAGATTGATGTTTTCTATCTTATCTTAAATTTCCCAATTAAGCTAACATCAAGATACTACAAATCTACCAAATATGTAGATGAACGTAGAATAGATTTTTCCAATTACAGTAAAACGAATACTGTTGAGTTGTGGAGCCAAATATGTTTTGGTCATATTCACTAATTATCTCACATCATTAAAAATTGTAATAAGAGCTACTATGGGTTCTATATAATGTTCCACATATCTTGTATTTTAATTATCACATATTCAACAGAAAATATTGTAAAGAGAGAGTTTTATTTGTGAGAGAACCATAGTTTTGTAATCAATCTAGATTACGTTTGTAATCATCGTTATAATATATATAAGTGTCACGTGTAGCGGTCCGGAGACGTAGCCATCGTTGGATGAACTCCGTTAACAAATTGTGTGTGCGGTTTGTATTTCTGTCTTTCTTAAGCTCGACTGATTTCCTAACAAATACTTCATATAGGAATAACCTCCATATAATAATAAAAAATCCTGATCCCAACTTGAACCAGTTCAAAATAATAATAAACTCTCTATTGTGATATTCCGTAGTTTTTTATGATCCCGTTAGTTATAAATCCACCTCCTTATAGAAATAAAATACATTTCATTACAAAAATATATATATCTAGTTACAATAAATTTACGATGATGTAAAATACTTATGTAAATTTGTTTGCGATGATGACTTAATTTTTTGGTTCTTTTCTCAACCTTTGATACCATTGTTGCTAAAAATTAGAAGAAGTATAACTCAAAGTGATTGATATGTTTATTTTAATATAACTACTATTTATACATGTAAAGAAGTTATATGAAAGATTGTATTTGACTTTATAAATTTCAAAATACATGTATTTGTTTTCTACGTATATGTATTTGTTTTCTACGTATATGTATTTGTTTAACTAAACTTTTGATAGATTCATTTGTTTGTTTTCATTGATGAACGAATAAAGTTATTACCCCAAGAGTATTAAATTGAAATAAGCGAAAATATATAAATAGTCAAACAATTAGCACTTGAAAATAACGGCGTAAATACTCATGGCTCGTACGGGCTAATGATATTATTGATATAACTCGTCCAAAACACCACGCAATTCACTGCAAAGTACACCCCTATCGGAATTATTTCCCTTGCATTCGACAAAGCCATGCGTTCAAGGTCAAGACGCGTGACATTCGGAAGCCCCTTAAACGCCACAATGCACCTGTTTTGTTTTGTTTTTTCCAAAAAAAAAATGAACTGAATTATCTTCTGGTTAGAAATCCATGATTGGCACCATATATGTTACGGTAATTATCTTAAAGTTCATTTTGTTGTTGTTGTTGGATGAGTGTTCGCCTTTGTACTACTTTTAAAAAAAAACCAAAAATTATTTCAGACAATGAGAATAAAAGAAAACCTTAGCTTCACTAATTAATAGCTAGAGCCAAATGCAAAAAAAGCTCAAAAGGGAACTAATTGTTTCATTTCAAATATCAAAACAAATAAAACTATTAATTTTTCTTAAGCCCCAGAGAAAAGCCTGGTAAAACCAGTCAATAAAAGCCAGAAAATAACTGTCTATTCCCATTATAATATAACTCACAACGGAAGTATGAATTTGAGTATCTTGAAACATTCGACACAGTCAAAAAGCGAACAAGAACAAACCATAATCTAATAAATTTACCTTGCCAATTTCAGGATAGCCTTGATGAGTATCCCAGATTCGCCATACAAGTCCAGCTCTATAAACATGGGTAATTGCTTAAGGATAAACTCGCCGTAATTCAGTGCAAAAGCTGCTAATATCAGGATCAGCTTAGCCTCCCATGAGTAGCTAGAGAGCATGGTCAAGAGAGACATTGTGGGTTGGTGCACGCCCTCGGTTGTCAAGCGATTTTTTCCCAACTGCATATGTTTTTTTTTGAAACATTTTGGGTCAAACTCATTAATCACAAAAGTAATTAGGGGACTCAATGTAATCCATTTATAATTGAATGAACTGCCCAATTGTAAATAACCTCGCAAGAGATGGCATCAATTTTATGAAAGATTGCCTCAACTTGTCTCTTGCGAGCTTCGTTGTCAATTGTTTCCGATATAGGGATAGGATGATGATATTGCACGTCCACATCCCCGTCAACATCCACATCATCCTCATCCTCATCCTACAACATTATAATTAAAAAAAATGGTATTCATACAAATATACAATAATATTATACTATTTCACATGTGTCTACACAAATTGGTTAATTAAGTTTTTGCGCACTTACTAATTGTGTACTTTATGTTGATATATGATGAAAAATCTTATTTTCTGTATTGAACAATGGTTGATTATATCATTATATGTTGAATTTGTATTTTCTTCCATTAACTATATGTAGCTTTAACTATATATTAGTTGAAGATAAAGAACCATCTATGCGGTGGGGATTTATGCCACACAATAAATCGTGCGGAAACGTGAGACATCGGAAATCAAACACATAGAAGAGCAATTGCACATTAAATTTTTTAACTAAAAGTATGTCAAAAACTGTCTCAATACTCTTTATCTTTAGAGGCCAGGATAGATTTGATTTCATAACTTAACTACTATTTATCTTTAGATTAGCCAGAAATGAAATCTTAAATACATTTATAGATACTAAATGTTTTACGAAGAAATTCCAATAAAGTGGACGAGTTCTGAGGGGGGAGGGGGAAGGGGGAACGTAGGGGGGAGGGGGAACGTAGCATTTTTTTTGAAAAAAACGTTAAAAGCGCAAATAGCGTTGCTACATACCGCTTTGCGTTGTAATTTTTTTGCCTAAATATATATAAATATAGCACTAAATTCAGACAATCTAATAAAAATTAACTAAATATATATAAAAATTTGTAACTGATAAAAATTGAGATGGTAGAGCAATTACTTTTTTTTGCAAGAGTTTTGAGGTTCGATTCTGTTTAGCCTATAATAATTTCATTAAAATTTTGACTGCAAAATAAAAATAAAAATTGGACTGCACCTGCTATTTACGCTACACAGTTCACATATTTATATTAAAAGAATACCCATCAACACATATTTAATTTACATATAAATTTTTAAAATTAGTGAACAAACACCTCTATATATTTTAGGAATATTTACTTTATTATTTTATTTCATAATTTTTTTAAATCACGTTATAGAAAACACATGTGGTGCTAATGAAATTCAATATAAGTTTCGTCTTATTCTAAATAGTTTTGTGATAATTGCGAGCTTGTTGTTGCTATTGTTGTAATATATATACGGCAAAAACAAAACAAAACAAAAAATGTGCGATTGAAGTCATTTTTTTTGGGTTGGAATGTTAAATCCCGGCTCCGCTGCTCCGGCATCGCTCAATTTTTTGTCATATAAAATAGAAATTATTGCTTAAGAGTATATGCAGTTTAAATTGATTTCAAAGTGGTATAGTCATTTTGCTATAAGGTTCGTAATTAGTTGAAAATTAGTTTCACAAAGCTTCGGATATAGTTTTTGAGAAACGAATATTTTGGTAAAAACTTTACAGAATAATAATTCCCTTATATATATATATATACTACTACTATGTAAGTGTACCGCGTTATCAGTAATGACCGTGTTCAGTGGGGCTCGTATAAAGATTTTTTCGACAATGTGAAGGATATTGGGCAAAACGATCTTATAGTCATCGAGGTCATCGCGGGAGTTAGATCGGGTGTCAAGGATTTGTTGCTCTATATCTTGTGGTGCATTGAAAATATATCTGGCAATAAATAGCATATATTCCACGAGCCAACGGGTTTCTTCGTCCATACTGACTAAGGCCGTACTAAATCCCTAAATTTGAAGTGACTTATTATATAGAGAAAGAAATGGAACCTTATACTTTGCTTCGCAATCAGGCTAACTATCTAACATTATTATATAAGGAAAGGTTTAACTCAATCTTATTCTCTTCGTTTCCATTTAATTATCTATTACGAAACTACGTGCAATTTTAATCGGGTTATGAATTGTATCAAATTTGACGAAATTATTTTTTTTTAAATCTAATCATAAAATTTAACATTTGAACTATATGATCAACTTTTGAAAAAACTTATTCCGACAATTTTGATACAAGTTCTTGGCCGGTCAAAATTGTATTTAGTTTTGTAGTGGACAATTAAATGAGAACGGATGGTGTACTAATTTGGAGTGAGATTTTAGAGAAAATGTGTATTACTTATGGTAGGTAATAATATTCAATGTTTTAAATAGGGTTATCGCTAGGGTAGCATTTTTTCGAAAGAAACACTAAAAGCGCAAATGGCGTTGCTACATACCGCTTTGGGTTGTATTTTTTTTTGCCTAAATATTTATAAATATAGCACTAAATTCAGACGATCTAATAAAAATTAACTAAATATATATAAAAATTTGTAACTAATAAAAATTGAGATGGTAGAGCACTTACTTTTTTTTGCAAGTGCTTTGAGATTCGATTCTCTTTAGGCTCTGATAATTTCATTAAAATTTTGACTGCAAAAAAAATAAAAATTGGATGGCACCCGCTATTTACGCTACACAGTCCACTATTTCGCGCTATTAGTCCCTATAGCGCGAATTTAGCACTTTTTCATCCAAATAGCGGTTTATCATAGCGTTTTTCTTCTGAAAAACACTATTTCGCGAACTATAGCGCAACATAACGCACTTTTTAAAACAATGATAATAATAGTCAGGGAAAAGCTAAGCGCAGGCCATCGGACCATGACACCCCCCTAACTTCAAATTTATTAATTTTTTCTATTTTTACTATGTGTTTTTACAATGTATTTTTACTAAGGCATCTAACTCATTTTAAATACTAGTAAAAAGTTTATGTATTGTGTTGTAGAGATTAGAGTTGAATCAAAGCAATATTTCATCTGTTTGAATATAGTTAGTTGCAAACTTGCAATTATGAATTTGGTTTGTTATGAATTGTCTTTTAAACATGAGTAATTAAGGAATCTTATAATTGAGTATACAACACAAAAGGTTAAGAAGAGAAACAAAAGAGAGGAAGGTATATAATACTAGTTCCTTGCTTTTATTCATGTGCTGTGAATAAATAAAAAGTTAAAAGCACTGAAATAGAAAAAAACTTACCAGATCTCAATTTGTATTGTCATGTTTTAGGATTCAGTTGCAAGTTAAAGCACAATATTTCAATTTGAAACAATTGAGATTTTGACTGTAGTTCAGTGTCTAAATATTGTGAATATGTGGTAGCTTTGTAAATTAGTATATCACATCTTGTAACATGATTTCGGATTGTGCAGAAATGACTAAAGTCCATTTTTAGGATTTAAATTTGAGAAATAACAACAAACGTGATGGTTAAGCCAAACCCCCCTCCACTATGGACTTTTTTGGATTAAGCAAAAAAACAAACAAATGTGATGGTTAAACGATACTTAAGTGTTGAAGGCCGGATATGTTTAGTTTTATTGACGGGTCGCGGTCTCACGGGTCATCTGGGCGACTTACCCGCAGGTGATGTGTGTGTGTGCAGTGTTGGAATGTATTACAATGGTTTCTTTAGCTCAAAACGTGTTTAAAGAGTGTTAACGTTGGAGTCAAAACGGTTTCAGATGAAAACTGCAGCACACCAAAACAATAAACGATGTCCCACGGCTTAATAACACGAGACATTTGAGTCTTTGACATCAATCATCATGTATTGGTTTCGGATATTACAAAAACAACTACTAAAAACACGATTATCGACCAAATATTATATATGGTTACTCAAGTTAGTAACCAGGGGGAGCAACTAGGTAGTAATGTGGCCCTAATTTCGTTATATTGAAAAGTTTTAACTTATAACCTTTACCATATACTTTAGTTATTTTTTCTTTTATATATGTTCTGTCATTGTTCATAACTTTTATGTTAGCAATGACAAAGGAAAACAAAGAAACTGTGGGTAATGTGAATGTTTTGCATCAACTTTTTTGTTAGTTTTTTTAGTTTTTTGATTTTAAAAGGCTACATGCGTTTGTTATCACTGTTTCTTTTATCTTTTAAAAATCTAGATTGTGAAGGAATATAAATAGAAAAATTAAAAGCAAAAAAATCCACATATTTTGTAGATTTTGTTAGCTTTCTCGCCAGTATTTTAAAATTTTAAATGAATATTGATTTTATCTCAACTAAAATTTTATTCGTATAATTGATGTGTTACTTGCTCATTTAAATATGATATTTTGAAAATTTATCAAAAAAATATCTTATAAAGTTATTTTTATTGAAAAAGCAAAAGGTTATTAGCTAATGCCAAAAATAAATATGTTGAAAGCTAATTTTTTTATGTTTTTGCCAAATACTCATGTATATTTTGGAAAATAAGTTTTTTTCTACTGTTTTATGAAAACAGTTTTTTGACTGAAATAACCGATAATAAAGGGACCAGTATCACACAGACAATTTAAGGCAATATTAGTTTTTACCACTTTTCCATAAAAAAAATTAACATCGCTTCATCAGACTACTTAGATCAGTAATGTTTTCAAATGAAATTGTAACACGATGCACAAAACTTTTATTAGATGCATGAAACCACGATATTCATTTATTCAACAAAGGGCCATTAAACAAAAAACAAAAAATATTGGAACAACACAATGAAGTAAAAGATTGTCGATCGATTATAAAAAGAATAAATTAAAAAGACTGTCGTGGTCTCGTCATGTGTCACGACAGCATAAAAAGATTGTGTGCTTGTCCATCTTGCGGCCACACTCAGGGCAAGTTATGTAGTCTTCGGGGATTTTCCCAACAGTGCTTGAGAACTCAAACTGGGAACAATGAGGGGAGACACTATGAAGCTTGTCATGATGATTCTTAAACGATATGTCAAATCCATTCACCGGAATTTGTTCCTTCCAAGCGTTATACTGTGACAGGGTTGACAACACTGTCGCGCCATGTCCGTTTACCAACACCTTGATATGAAATAATTTCAAACAAAAAAAGTTAACACTCCAGTAAAATACTGGAAGACATAATAAGCGCAGACTTTGGTGGTATACTGCAATACTTAAATAATTTAGTACTAGTGAGCACAAAATGAACTTTAAGGTTAGCTTAATGCATAAACTTCAATTAATCTCAAGATAAACTATGAGGACTAAATTGAAAAAAAAAAACATTTGTAAAACAATTTAACTTTTTAATATAAGTATATATTTTTTATTTTAATAGTCTAATATATTCAAAATTACAATTTTATATTATATTTATCTAAATATAATTAATATATGAAACAAAAATGGTTGTAGCACATATGACAGGATGGTTACATTATATGTTAAATCTACAAGATTCAATTCTTATCACAAACATTTGATATAAATTCATTTACAAGTGTTAAAATAAAATAAAAACATTTTGATATAGATTAATTTACCAGTATTAAAATAAAAAAAGATCATATTATATAAAATAAAATAAATTAATTAAAAAGTCGGTTCGGAACACCCGGCGAAATCAAAATTGCCACCCGATCCCGAAGTTTGTCGAGTCGGATCAAAACCCAGAGTTTTCGGGTCGGGACACGGGATTTTTCCCCAACCCTACGGGTCTTTGTCAAATTAGTACCAATTATATTAAGCGCTAAATAAATAAAAGATAATACTATAATGCAACAAAAATGATCTCATAACATTTGAATTACTATATCATTAATTTTTAAGAAATTTCATTTTCTTTGGATTAATAGAAGTTATATCTTATCCACCGATTAAAACTGCATATATATTCGTATAGCAGAGTTAAACTAGGATATAAAATAGTAAAACATTTTGTTGTTTCGATTGAAAAGTGAAAACCATAAAAGTAATATCTCGATTTCTAATTAATTTGTCAATTACGAAATTACGTACAAATTTTACCAGCTAATAATTTGTATCAAATTTGTTCTAAATAAAATTTTAAAAATTTAATAATTGTTGTGTGGCATATTAGGTCGTTATAGATATATATAGAGATATGTATAGATATACAGAGAGCTATGAGAGACAACAATAAAAAGATGATTTATTAATATGAATGTTTATAGAGTTATACATACATGAGACCCTCTAACCCTCTTTATATAGTAGAGAGTAGGGTTACAACGCCTAAGAAGCCCAACTTAGACATAAGTAAAGCACATGGATTAAGGCTCAAGATGACCAATAATATCGTACAACACTCTCCCTTTGGGCATCTTGATTTCTTCGTTTTCATACAGTCGGTCTGAGTAGAGTTTATTCACAATGTTAAACATATAAAAACCTTAGGGCCGGAAAACCCAGTGTGGGACAAAACCGGTACCTAGGAGAAACTGTGTAACCGAATGATATAGGCCGAAATTCCATGTAATTAACTAACCACAAAACAGTGTGGCTTATCAAAACCTTGCCAGAGCAAACCCAATAGGAAATTATATGTTACTCATGGTGTAAATGTAATTGAGGAAGGATGAAGTGATGTCCACACATAAGTTAATAGGTCGGAGTATCAAAAAAATTCAACTAACTTATCGGAAAAGATGATGCATCTTACCGTAACAATATAAGTACAATATAGTATGCTAACATTATTATTATTATTATAATCATAAAGGGACAACCCCCATATATTTCCAAAATTGGGCCTAACCTAACTTTACAAACTTCCTTACATGCTAACCTTATTATAAATACATTATTTAAGTACATTATAGTTTCTCGAGTCTACATAAGCATATACAAAATTAAGAGATTTTTTTTTACCACAGCCTCAAGACTGTGTTGCTCAAGTATTTGACAGAAGACTAAAATTAGGATGCCATTTGGAATCTCGAAATCTGTCATACATATAATTTCATTTACCTAATAATTCATTGTTTGATTAGCATTTAAAAAAGTTCTTCAAAAAAGAAGCGATATTATAAAATTTTATTAAATTAGTGTATCAGAGTACGTAGAACCAAAAAAATTGAAATCATCATTTCATCAAGCACCTTGTGAGCATGGATTAATCCCACTTAATTCCAAAACTGTAATAATGCAACTTATAATAAACACAAAAATATTGAAGATATAAACCCTAATTAACTCAAACTTACCGAGACAAAACAGAGATGAAACCTTAGTTTAAGTCAATTTTACCGAAATCAGATATATAAGCATTAACTAACTAACTTTAACAAAATATAAGCACTAATTAACTTGATATTCTTTTAACGAAATCAAAGATAAAAACCCCAATTAACATGATGCTGAAGAATCAGGGATGTAAAGCCCTAAATCACTCGATTTCACCCGAAAAATCCAAAAATCCAAAGATAAAAGCACTGATTGACTCGATTATAATGAAATTACAAATATATGCCGTAGTTAACCCAATATTCGATCAAAATCTAAGATATAACAATAATTTACTAATAACGAGATATGAAGTTATAGAGCAAGTGAGAGGATTTTACCAAACTATATATATTATTTTGCACGGTCACTCGTTTTCACGCGTGTTTTTTTTTTACCGGATGTATCAATTGTGAAAAACTATATAATTTAATCTTATTTAAATTAGTTCGATTATTTTCCGTTAAGTTTGTCCAATGTTTTCTGTTTGTACACCGATTGTGACAAAAAATATTGGAAAATCGATGTTTAGCGACCTCGGCACCTTTTCGTCACTAAAAATACATGATATTAGCGACCACGTATATGGCAAGTTTATATTGGCAATGTTTGAGAAATGAAAATAAAAGTACTTTATGCATGTAGTAAAGGGAATTTAGACGGGGTTTTTATAGGTCTATTACACCAAACTATCTGTTTTTAACGATTTGGGTACCCACCTTTTAAAATTTTCAATTTAGGTACCACACTACGATAACTTTCCAATTTAGGTACCACCGTCTAAATAAATCACGGAATCATGTCACGTGACATTTAACAAATATTAATTTGATAGGCTAATTTGACAATTTTGCATAAAAATATGTCAATCTTATTAAATTCATAGTTTTTTCCTCATTACTATAATCACAACATTTTCGTCAACAAAATTCTCACTCAAAGAGACAAATGCAACATTAGTTTTCCATATAAACTCTGGTTTTCAAATGGAAGTTTTAACACTTTGCACTCAGGTTTTATTAAATACACACCACAACTTAATTACATTTAGTTATCAATACGTATTGTTTTTCCAAAAATAAAAAAATAAAAAAACATATCAAAGCAATACATTCAGTCAGCAAGCCTGTCGATTACAATATGAATAAATCGAAAGAGTGTGATGATTTCGTCAAGGGTGGTCATGGCAGCAAAGGAAGGTGGTGTAGTCGTAGATCTTGCGATGGCACTGAGGGCAAGATATGTTGTCCGGGACCCTCCCATCAGAACTTAGAAACTCAAACCGACAACATGGAGGAGAGTCTTTGTGAAGCTTGTCATGATGATCCTTGAGCGATCTTTCAAATCCTTTTTCCGGAATGTGTTCCTTCCAGGTATCGTACTGTGACAGGGTTGGCAACACTGTCGAGCCATGCCCGTTTACAAACACCTTTATATGAAAAAAGTAAAATAAAAATAACGATCAATTCATAAAAAGACGAAGGTATGAAAATATTTGATCTTGGGTTTAATTGTAGTTTAAAATGTTATTTCTGGTTTTAATTTTCTTTTTAATTAGTATGGGGACCTTATTGTAATCTACTCAAACTGAGTAAGTCAGAAAACCCTTCAACTACATATAATATATATCGGTATTAATTGCATATGACACTATAAGAAAAAGTTGGTTTACCGACAATTTGTTATATGTGAAATTGGGGGGAAATTGTCAAATTACCCTCTCAAATTAACGTTTGTTAAATATCACGTGACATGATTCCGTTATTTATTTAGACGGTGTTACCTAAATTGTAAAGTTATTATAGTGTGGTATCTAAATTGGAAAATTTGAAATGTGAATACCCAAATCGTTAACAGTACTATAGTTTGGTTTATTAAATGTATTTTTTTTCCGTTTTTATTTTGATAAGTCTTCCAATAAATTATGACAGCCAAAAAAGAAATACTGTTCCAATAAATCGTGACTTAGTTTATTTTAGAAAATCAATAATAAATAAAATGTGGGTTTTTCCCCACAATTAATTAAAAAAAAAAAAAACTTACTTGGTTACCATGGCTAAGTACGGCCCACCCTCCATTCTTATCGTAACTAAACAACTTCTCAATCTCTTGGGTCATGTTGCTGATCTGATCTAGTTGGATCTTCGAAAAGAGCATACTCTCAAGCCGTGCCCAAAAAAAAGAAATTGTTGGATCTTTCCACGTGTGGCTCAAGTTCTCCGAAGCTAAAGTTTCCATCACCCGTTCCACTTGTCGGCTTTGTCCAGCGCATTTTTCGACGTAAATCATTTCTAGTGGGATACATGCAGCTAGTGCCATAGAGCGTGCCGCACTGGTAAACTTTCTGATCCACTCGATATCGGTGCCTCCATATAAGAAAATGTACTTTCCTTCTCTTATCTAGTAAGCAAGGAAATTCGAGTGTTCATTAGATTAATTTAATTAGTTGTTGTGGGACGAACGGAGTTTGTATCAGAAAGTATTCTTACCCAACCTAAAACCATAGGGTCAATATTGCCATCGACCAACAACTCAAGCCTCCAAGTCTCTTTCTTCCAAAGATCTTCTTCTCTCGACTTAGTGAAAGGAAAGGCATTGCTACCCCAAATCCGCATCATATGTATCGCGTTTTGATTCACTACCCTTCCCTCCGGATCCAACACCACTAATATAGGTGTGTTCCTAAAGTTCCATCTCTCCTTTACGAGCCTTATCACCGCATGATCAACCATTTTCAGATCATCTGGTGTATACCTGCATTCAAGTGTGAAACAAAGTGGAAACAGACTGCTAGTAATAGATGAGGAGATGAAATAATAAGGGATAAAAGAGGCTATCCCTTTCCATAATACCAAACATTATTTTTGGATATGATGTTTCTTGGCCGAAATACACGTAAATATGTAGTTCGTATAGTTTGTGTGTGTAATGTGTGTATATATACCACGGCATGGTTGCACGCAAGGTCTCAAAATCCTTTTGCAACATTGAGTCCTCCATCCGATCAACAATTGGGACCCAAACCACCTTGAATGTCGAGTCTTGGCAGGATTGGTTGTACAAGATCTTAAGAATATCGTCTTGGTAATTATCTAGGCTTGATATTAAGAGCAACACAATTTTACTTCTCAATACATCTACATGCACCTGCATTTCAACAATTGAATAATAATCATATCATGCGAGCAAGTTGTGAGCTACTTAATTATCATAATTTTGAGACACTGATAGTATATGTTCATATATACAGGTCATTTACCTTTTTTTTAGAGGAACCATCATATATAGGTAGCGCGTCATCCTTCGAACAAATGAGAGCTTTGAGAACTTTTATGTTATCGGTTTGGACCTCATTGATGATACGAACCAATGACTCGTAAGATTCAATCTTTCTTTTCTCGCCTGGATCAATCAAAGATTAATTATTTCATTAGACTAGTAAACTGTACAATGTCGGCTCAAATTAAGTAATTAAGCGTGATTTTGAATTGATTATTTCTCTAATATTATCATCTTAATTGGCATTATGGATAGTAAAATAAATTGAATTAAAATCAACTCAACTCAAATGTATTGGACGACTCTGCACATATATGAATGTTTAAGTACCAATATTTAGGCGACAAATGTTGAGTTGTTTCTGAAGATGTTGACGGATTTCCTGTATCCAGTCAGCCAGCCACATCATTCGGTAACCTGACTGTGCCCAAGCCGGCATGTCTAACCTGAAATAAATATAATGTGAAGCGTATAATTTTGCCCTTCATAAACTTACAATCATACCAGAAATGATTAAATAGTCTCACACATTTTGCTTATAAATTAAATATGCTATGTTCGGTTGATCACTTTGGCTTGAAAAGATGAAAATATAAGCTCAATGAATTCTTTATATAGGTACATACACATATGGAAAATCTACATGCATATGTATAGAATATGTTGTAACGCTTTATAAACATACAAAAAATATTATAAAAATTTAAAATTTGAAGAAAAATGACTAACAAGGTACGGAATGGAGTAGAGATAAAGTAGGATAGAAGATTTTAACTCTTAACATAACATGTATTTTTAGCAAGATATAAGAGATTGATATTTTCTATCTTATATAAGGAATACATATTGTGATGTGCAGGTAAATTAAATTTCCCAATTAAGCTAACATCAAGATACTACAAATCTACGAAATACGTAGATGAACGTAGAATAGATTTTTCCAAGTAAAACCTCTCTATAAGAATACTCAATATAGGAATAACCTCCCTATAGTAATAAAAAATCTCAATCTCAACTTGTACCAATTTAAAATAAGAATAAACTCTATATTGTTATATTCCGTAGTTTTTTATGATCCTGTTGGTTATAAATCCAGCTCCTATAGGAATAAAATACATTTCATTACAATATATATGTATATATATATATATATATATATATCTAGTTACAATAAATTTACGATGATGTAAAATACTTATGTAAAGTTGTTTGCGATGATGACTTAATTTTTTGGGTTTTTTTCTCAACCTTTGATGCCATTGTTTCTAAAAATTAGAAGAAGTATAACTCAAAGTGATTGATTTGTTTACTTTAATATAACTAGTATTTATACATGTAAATAAATTATATGAAAGATTGTATTTGACTTTATAAATTTCAAAATACATGTATTTGTTTTCTACATACATGTATTTGTTTAACTAACCTTTTGATAGATTCATTTGTTTGTTTTAACGTATAATGAATCATGTATATGTATCTAATATTATGTAAATAAATATATTTTTTATTTTTTTAATATGTAAACTCTATATAGGAATAAACTTGCTATAATAATATTTTTTCGTGGTCCGCACAATATGACTGTACAGAGGTTTTACTGTATAAATAATCGTAAAAACCAATGAAGTAGAAGTAAACAAAAAATGTTTGTAGCATCACGGTTTTGGTTATAGTTTTCTTTTAGTTTTTTTTTTTATTTTCAACTATAAATTATAGTGGTCGACCAATTTAATGACGTCTCTTTTTTCATTGGTGAATGAATAAAGTTATTACCCCAAGAGTATTAAATTGAAATAAGCGAAAATATATAAATAGTCAAAGAATTAGCACTTGAAAATAACGACGTAAATACTCATGGCTCGTACGTGGTAATGATATTATTGATATAACTCGTCCAAAACACCACGCAGTTCACTGCAAAGTACACCCCTATCGTAATTATTTCCCTTGCATTCGACAAAGCCATGCGTTCAAAGTCAAGACGCGTGACATTCGGAAGCCCCTTAAACGCCACAATGCACCTGTTTTGTTTTGTTTTTTTCCAAAAAAAAATGAACTGAATTATCTTCTGGTTAGAAATCCATGATTGGCACCATATATGTTACGGTAATTATCTTAAAGTTCATTTTGTTGTTGTTGTTGGATGAGTGTTCGCCTTTGTACTACTTTTAAAAAAAAACCAAAAATTATTTCAGACAATGAGAATAAAAGAAAACCTTAGCTTCACTAATTAATAATTAGAGCCAAATGCAAAAAAAGCTCAAAAGGGAACTAATTGTTTCATTTCAAATATCAAAACAAATAAAACTATTAATTTTTCTTAAACCCCAGAGAAAAACCTGGTAAAACCAGTCAATAAAAGCCCCCAAATAACTGTCTATTCCCATTATAATATAACTCACAACGGAAGTATGAATTTGAGTATCTTGAAACATTCGACACAGTCAAAAAACGAACAAGAACAAACCATAATCTAATAAATTTACCTTGCCAATTTCAGGATAGCCTTGATTTGTATCCCAAATATGCCATACAAGCGCTCCTCCATTAACATGGGTAATTGCTTAAGGATAAACTCACCGTAATTCAGTGCAAAAGCTGCTAATATCAGGATCAGCTTAGCCTCCCATGAGTAGCTAGAGAGCATGGTCAAGAGAGACATTGTGGGTTGGTGCACGTCCTCGATTGTCAAGCGATTTTTTCCCAACTGCATATGTTTTTTTTTTGAAACATTTTGGGTCAAACTCATTAATCACAAAAGTAATTAGGGGGCTCAATGTAATCCATTTATAATTGAATGAACTGCCCAATTGTAAATAACCTCGCAAGAGATGGCATCAATTTTATGAAAGATTGCCTCAACTTGTCTCTTGCGAGCTTCGTTGTCAATTGTTTCCGATATAGGGATACGATGATGATATTGCACGTCCACATCCCCGTCATCATCCTCATCCTCATCCTACAACAATATAATTAAAAAAAATGGTATTCATACAAATATACAATAATATTATACTATTTCACATGTGTCTACACAATTGGTTAATTAAGTTTTTGCGCACTTACTAATTGTGTACTTTATGTTGATATATGATGAAAAATCTTATTTTCTGTATTGAACAATGGTTGATTATATCATTATATGTTGAATTTGTATTTTCTTCCATTAACTATATGTAGCTTTAACTATATATTAGTTGAAGATAAAGAACCATCTATGCGGTGGGGATTTACGCCCCACAATAAATCGTGCGGAAACGTGAGACATCGGAAATCAAACACATAGAAGAGCAATCGCACATTAAATTTTTAACTAAAAGTATGTCAAAAACTGTCTCAATACTCTTTATCTTTAGAGGCCACGATAGATTTGATTTCATAACTTAACTACTATTTATCTTTAGATTAGCCAGAAATGAAATCTTAAATACATTTATAGATACTAAATGTTTTACGAAGAAATTCCAATAAAGTGGACGAGTTCTGAGGAGGGGGGAACGTAGCATTTTTTCGAAAGAAACGCTAAAAGTGCAAATAGCGTTGCTACATACCGCTTTGCGTTGTACTTTTTTTTGCTTAAATATATATAAATATAGCACTAAATTCAGACAATCTAATAAAAATTAACTAAATATATATAAAAATTTGTAACTGATAAAAATTGAGATGGTTGAGCAATTACTTTTTTTTGCAAGAGTTTTGAGGTTCGATTCTCTTTAGCCTCTAATAATTTCATTAAAATTTTGACTGCAAAAAAAAATAAAAATTGGATTGCACCTGCTATTTACGCTACACAGTTCACATGTTTATATTAAAAGACCCCCCATCAATACATATTTAATTTACATATAAATTTTTAAAATTAGTGAACAAACACCTCTATATATTTTAGGAGTATTTACTTTATTATTTTATTTCATAATTTTTTTAAATCACCTTATAGAAAACACATGTGGTGCCAATGAAATTCAAGATAAGTTTCATCTTATTCTAAATAGTTTTGTGATAATTGCGAGCTTGTTGTTGCTAAAACAAAACAAAAAATGTGCTATTGAAGTCATTTTTTTGGGGGGTGGAATGTTGAATCCTGTCTCCGCTTCTCCGGCATCGCTCAATTTTGTCATATAAAATAGAAATTATTGCTTAAGAGTATATGCAGTTTAAATTGATTTCAAAGTGGTAGAGTCATTTTGCTATAAGGTTCGTAATTAGTTGAAAATTAGTTTCACAAAGCTTCGGAGATAGTTTTTGAGAAACGAATATTTTGGTAAAAACTTTACAGAACAATAATTCCCTTATATATATACTACTATGTAAGTGTACCGCATTATCAGTAATGACCGTGTTCAGTGGGGCTCGTATAAAGATTTTTTCGACAATGTGAAGGATATTGGGCAAAACGATGTTATGGTCATCGAGGTCATCGCGGGAAGATCCGATGTCAAGGATTTGTTGTTCTATATCTTGTGGTGCATTGAAAATATATCTGGCATATAATCGCATATCTTCCAAGAACCAACGGGTTTCTTGGTCCATACTAACTAAGGCCGTACTAAATCCCTAAATTTGAAGTGACTTATTATTATAGAGAAAGAAATGGAACCTTGTACTTTGCTTCGCAATCAGGCTAACTATCTAACGTTATTATATAAGAGCATCTATAATAGTGTTGTTATCTCTATTGTTAACTAAAATAGTTAGCTAAAAATACAATTTTTTGTCTTAATTAGTTATGTTAAATCATGTGTTATCTTTATAAATGTTAAAAAAGTTGTTAAAGATAACAATGTTTTTAATGTTGTTAATTGATGATGTGACAAAATATCATTAATTTGAACGTGAACTCTATTTCAACTATTACTATTTTAGTTCCTATTTTAGTGAGATTTACAAAATGACTAATTAATGAGATTTCAATTAATAATTAATTTTAATTAAAATTAGATAACTTTGTTAAGTTAATACACTAATGTGAAGGTTAAATTTAAGTTACACATGTGTCATTTAACATGCAATTAAATGATGATGTGTCAAAGTTAATATTGTTAAAATTAACACAACTATTGTGGATGCTCTAAGGAAAGGTTTAAGTGAATCTTAGTTACTCCGTTCCCATTTTAATTGTTCATTACGAAACTACGTACAATTTTGATCGGCTTATAACTTGTATCATATTTGTCGAAATGATTTTTTTTTAAATCTAATCATAAAATTTAACATTTGAATTATATGATCAACTTTTGAAAAAAAATATTCCGACAATTTTGATACAAGTTCTTGGCCGGTCAAAATTGCACGTAGTTTCGTAATGGACAATTAAATGGGAACGGATGGTGTACTAATTTGGAGTGAAATTTTAGAGAAAATGTGTATTACTTAGGGTAGCTAATAATAATCAATGTTTTAAATAGCGTTATCGCTAGCGTAGTATTTTTTCGAAAGAAACACTAAAAGCGTAAATGGCGTTGCTACATACCGTTTTGCGTTGTACTTTTTTTGCCTAAATATATATAAATATAGCACTAAATTCAGACGATCTAATAAAAATTAACTAAATATATATAAAAATTTGTAACTAATAAAAATTGAGATGGTAGAGCACTTACTTTTTTTTGCAAGTGCTTTGAGATTCGATTCTCTTTAGGCTCTGATAATTTCATTAAAATTTTGACTGCAAAAAAATTAAAAATTGGATGGCACCCGCTATTTATGCTACACAGTCCACTATTTCGCGCTATTAGTCCCTATAGCACGAATTTAGCACTTTTCCATCCAAATAGCGGTTTATCATAGCGTTTTTCTTCTGAAAAACACTATTTCGCGAACTGTAGCGCAACATAACGCACTTTTTAAAACAATGATAATAATAGTCATGGAAAAGCTAAGTGCAGGCCATCGGACCATGACACCCCCCTAACTCCAAAGTTATTAATTTTTCTATTTTTAGGATGTGTTTTTACAATGTATTTTTACTAAGGCATCTAACTCATTTTAAATACTAGTAAAAAGTTTATGTATTGTGTTGTAGAGATTAGAGTTGAATCAAAACAATATTTCATCTCTTTGAATATAGTTAGTTGCAAACTTGCAATTATGAATTTGGTTTGTTATGAATTGTCTTTTAAGCATGAGTAATTAAGGAATAGTATCGTGACTAAACAAGGGCTTCTCATAATTGAGTATACAACACAAAAGGTTAAAGAACAGAAACAAAAGAGAGGAAGGTATATAATACTAGTTCCTTGCTTTTATTCATGTGCTGTGAATAAATAAAAAGTTAAAAGCACTTAAATAGAAAAAAAACCACAATGCAGGATAATTAATCTAACACTCCCCCTCGCTCGTGGCCCGACATTTCAAGGGTCCTACGAGCGGGCATATTAAATGGGTGGAGATGAGCCCAACATCGCTAGGCCCGCTCTGATACCATATTAGAATCCATATTGTTTTACCATTAAAAGGTCTCGTAATGGTAAGGATGGATATCTCTTTATAAACCACAGACCCGATTATTATCTAGAGAATGTGGGATAATTACTCTAACAGTCATGTTTTAGAATTCAGTTGCAAATTAAAGCACAATATTTCAATTAGAAACAATTGAGATTTTGACTGTAGTTCAGTGTCTAAATATTGTGAATATGTGATAGCTTTGTAAAGTATATCACATCTTGTAACATGATTTCGGATTGTGCAGAAATGACTAAAGTCCATTTTTAGGATTTAAATTTGAGAAATAATAACAAACGTGATGGTTAAGTCAAACCCCCCCTCCACTATGGACTTTTTTGGATTAAGCAAAAAAACAAACAAATGTGATGGTTAAACGATACTTTTTTTATATATATAATTAAGAGGTAATTCCCTATAAGTAGATCATAGCAAATTATATTCCTCCTAGATACCTTGATAATTTCACATTCCTCATAGGTACCACTTTTTAATTATTTAGTTTATTTACTAAATTATCATACAAACCAAAATATAATACAGTATACATATTTTATCTTTCTACGAACCCAAAAAAATAGTTTTAAATTACAACAAAATAAAAAAAAACACAAAAAAATTATAAAAATGAAAAAAATCACAAAAAATATAAAAAAACAAAAAAAAAAAAAATTATAAAAAAAATGAAAAAAATCATAAAAAATCATAAAAAATTATAAAAATCACAAAAAATCAGAAAAAATTATAAAAAATTACAAAAAAATGAAAAAAAATGAAAAAAATCACAAACTTTTAAAAAATTTACAAAAAAAATATGTAATTTTTTTTGTCAATATAACACTTTTTTTACCGAAAAATCAAAAAAAAAAATATAAAAAATCACAAAAAAAAAAATTACAAAAAAAAAAAAATTTAAAATTTAAAATCAAAAAAATCAAAAAAACGAAAAAATTATATAAAAAATCAAAAAAAATTTAAAAAAATCACAAAATTCACAAAAAATTACAAAAAATTATAAAAAAATAACAAAAATCACAAAAAAATTACAAAAATTATAAAAAAATCACAAAAATCACAAAAAAAAAAAGAATTAAAAAAAAAATTAAAAAATCATAAACTTTTTAAAAAATTACAAAAAATATATAATTTTTTTTTGTCAATATAACACTTTTTATACCGAAAAGTGATTTTTTTTTATACAAAAAAATGGTTTTTCCATGATAAATGTGCCTTTTTTTAATCTAAATGAGCTGAAAGTGCATCTAGTTCAGTCAAAAATACATATAATTCAGTTAAAAGCATATATAGTTCAATAAAAGTGCATATAGTTCAGTCGAAAGTGTATATAGTTAGTCAAAAATGCATAAATTTGAGTCAAAATTGCATTCAATTCAGCTGAAAGTACATCTAGTTCCGTTGAAAGTGCATACAATTCAGTCGAAAGTAAATATAGTTCAATAAAAGTGAATATGCATATAATTCACCTAAAAGTGCATCTGGTTCAGCTGAAAGTACATCTGGTTCAGCTTAAAGTGCATCTAATTTAGTGAAAAATACATATAGTTAAGTCAAAAGTGCATATAGTGTAGTCCAAAATGAATATAGTACAATCGAAAGTGCATATAATTCTGTTAAAAATGCATCTGATTCAACTGAAAGTGCATATGGTTCAGCTGAAAGTGCATCTGGTTCAGCTAAAAGTGCATATGGTTCAGACAAAAGTGCATCTAGTTCAATAAAAGTGCATATCGTTCTGTAAAACCTGCATCTGGTTCAACTAAAAGTGCATATGGTTCAGCTCAAAGTGCATATAGTTCAGCTAAAAGTGCATCTGGTTCAGTCGAAAGTGCATCTGGTTCAGTCGAAAGTGCATAAAGTTCAATAAAAGTGATTTTTTTATGATTTTTTTCATCTTTAATAATTTTTTGTGTAATTTTTTTAAAATTTTGTGATTTTGTGATTTTTTTTTATTTTTTTAATATTTTGTGATTTTTGTGATTTTTTTTGTGATTTTTTTTCATTTATTTTCATTTATTTTGAGATTTTTTGCATTTTATATAAGTTTATGTGTTTTTTTTCCATTTTTTATGAAATATGTGTATGGCGTTTTGGTAAATAAACTAAATAATTAAAAAGTTGTACCTATAAGGAATGTGAAATTATGAAGGTATCTAGGAGGAATATAATTTCAAAACTGATACCTATTGGACATTATTTGTATAATTAATTACATATTTGTACATGATAAGTTGCAATTTGTAATTAATTACTTAAGTGTTGAAGGCCAGATATGTTTAGTTTTATTGACGGGTCGCGGTCTCACGGGTCATCTGGGCGACTTACCCGCAGGTGATGTGTGTGTGTGCAGTGTTGGAATGTATTACAGTGGTTTCTTTAGCTCAAAACGTGTTTAAAGAGTGTTAACGTTGGAGTCAAAACGGTTTCAGATGAAAACTGCAGCATCCCAAAACAATAAACAATGTCACACGGCTTAATAACACGAGACATTTGAGTCTTTGACATCGATCATCATGTATTGGTTTCGGATATTACAAAAACAACTACTAAAAACACGATTACCGACTAAATATTATATATGGTTCCTCAAGTTGTACCTCTGTACTAACTCATCAACCTTAGTAACCTGGGGGAGCAACTAGATAGTAATGTGGCCCTAATTTCGTTATATTGAAAAGTTTAACTTATAACCTTTTTACCATATACTTTAGTTATTTTTTCTTTTATATATGTTCTGTCATTGTTCATAACTTTTCTGTTAGCAATGACAAAGGAAAACAAAGAAATTGCGGGCAATGCGAATGTTTTGGATTAACTTTTTTGTTAGTTTTTTTAGTTTTTTGATTTTAAAACGCTACATGCGTTTGTTATCACTGTTTCTTTTATCTTTTAAAAATCTAGATTTTGGAGGAATATAAATAGAAAAATTAAAAACAAAAAATCCACATATTTTTTAGATTTTGGTAGCTTTATCGCCAGCATTTTAAAATTTTAAATGAGTATTGATTTTATCTCAACTAAAATTTTATTCGTATAATTGATGTGTTACTTGCTCGTTTAAATATGATATTTTAAAAATTTATCAAAAAAATATCTTATAAAGCTATTTTTATTGAAAAAGCAAAAGGTTATTATCTAATGCCAAAAATAAATATGTTGAAAGCTAATTTTTTTATGTTTTTGCCAAATACTCATGTATATTTTGGAAAATAAGTTTTTTTCTACTGTTTTATGAAAACAGTTTTTTGACTGAAAAAACCGATAATAAAAGGACCAGTATCACACAGACAATTTAAGGCAATATTAGTTTTTACCACTTTTCCATAAAAAAATTAACATCGCTTCATCAGAGTACTTAGATCAGTAATATTTTCAAATGAAATTGTAACACGATGCACAAAACTTTTATTAGATGCATGAAACCACGATATTCATTTATTCAACAAGAGCCATTAAACAAAAAACAAAAAATATTGGAACAACACAATGAAGTAAAAGATTGTCGATCGTTTATAAAAAGAATAAATTAAAAAGACTGTCGTGGTCTCGTCATGCGTCACGACAGCATAGAAAGATTGTGTGCTTGTCCATCTTGCGGCCACACTCAGGGCAAGTTATGTAGTCTTCGGGGATTTTCCCAACAGTGCTTGAGAACTCAAACTGGGAACAATGAGGGGAGACACTATGAAGCTTGTCATAATGATTCTTAAACGATATGTCAAATCCATTCACCGGAATTTGTTCCTTCCAAGCGTTATACTGTGACAGGGTTGACAACATTGTCGCGCCATGTCCGTTTACCAACACCTTGATATGAAATAATTTCAAACAAAAAAAGTTAACACTCCAGTAAAATACTTAAATTGGTTATACACTGCAATACTTAAATAATTTAGTACTAGTGAGCACAAAACGAACTTTAAGGTTAGCTTAATGCATAAACTTCAATTAATCCCAAGATAAACTATGAGAACTAAATTGGAAAAAAAAACATTTGTAATGAGACCATTTCTGTATTTTAACAGATAACTGCAAAAATATTAGTATTCCATATGAAAATGTAACTCACAGAATTATATTTGGAAAGACTAGAGAGGGAGCATAATTTAATACTCTTGTTCTTTCTTTTCTAGGGTAAAAAATATATAAATAAAAAAATCATCTTTTTCTTATGTTTGTAAAGTTTGATATATTATGCTGGCCAACTTTTGTTTTCTTATGTGTTTAAGTAAGGTGGCGATGAGTAAAAATATTTTTAAGAAAAGGAAATGGTTAATAAACAAAACCAGTATATATATAGTTTTCTTGAATCAAAATTGACAAGATTTAGTGGTGAAAAACCTGGAGTGTTTATAATTAACATCTCGAAAAGGCAGAGCTAGATCCCTCTCTTAATTACATTCTCCGTTGCAAACCCAATGTTTATGTTTTATTTTTTATATAATCGTTATCAAAATAAATGCAAAAATTCTTAATCCCGACTCACCTCGTTACCATGACTAAGCATGGCCCACCCACCATCCTTATCGCAACTCAGCAACTTCTTGATGTCTTGGGTCATCGAGTCATGTTCATCCATGGGACCAAGTTGGATCTTGGAAAAGAGCATACTCTCAACCCGAGTCCAAAAGAACCTTATCGTCGCATCTTGCCATGTGTGACTCAAGTTCTCGGTAGTGATAGTTGCCATCACACGCTGCACTTTTTCCTTTTTTCCAGCGCAATTTTCGACATAAACCATTTCTAGCGTGATACATGCAGCCAAGGCCATAGAGCGTGCCTCACTGGTAAACTTTCTGATCCATTCGATATTGCTGCCTCCATATAGGAAAATATACTTTCCTTCTTTTATCTAGTAGTAAGGAAAAGAAAATCGTATATTGGAAACATTAAGCAATGAAACTTGACAGGAATTTCCAGACGAAATTACGTGATGGAGTCTTGGAGATAATACATCTGTGACGGGTGGGTTATAGTATTCGTCTACACTGGTATATTATTTATGATTAGAAAAGAAAGATCACTTGTGTTGAGTTGTGGAGCCAAATGAAGTTTGGTCATATTTTATAATTATCACATATCGTTTGGAATTGTAATATGATCCACTAAGGGTTCTATTTATATGTCCCAATATCTTGTATTTTGAATTACACATTTACACATCACTGTGAGAATATTGTCAAGAGAGAGTTTTATTTACGAGAGAACCATAGCTTGTAACTAGGCTAGATTACGATTGTAATCTTCTTAATAATATTAAGTGACACGTGTAGCGGCCCGGAGACGTAGCCAATTTTAGTGAACTCCGTTATCAAAGCGTGTGTGCTCAGTTTAGCTTTCTGTCTTTATTTGTGCTCGACTGATCGACCCTAACAACTTTTTGGTTATTTTTAACGGTTTGGCTAACGAAGAGCATCGTTTAGGCATTAAATACATTTCCAAACTCAAGCTGCATTTAGTATTAATATTTTCACATTTATATCCTAACATTTTGGGTTTACCAAATATAAGTCTTTCATGAATTATAAAAAGATTATTAATAAGTTACTGCAAATATCATTCATGCTTAACCAATGCTGCTTAGGTCTTTCCTATTTTTAAATAACTAAATAAGTTTCAATTGACAACTAATTTCTCATGATGCAGTGTAAACATGGCAAAAAGACCGTAGATATTGGATTCCAATAACGTACGATTCTTGTTATTATTTTCCCTCCAATGTACAACACTGTATAGTATAAAGTTATTAATTAAGTTGGAGTACACTTAGCTAAAGGTTTGAAATAAAATGGTTAGTTTTATCAATCTTGATACAGTTTTTCCGGCCATGTAAAATTTGAAATATCAACAAAGAAAAGACAAATAGAATTGTGTTTAAAAAATGCAAAAGACCTATATATATATATATTCGAAATTGCTCTTACCCAATCAAGTACCATGGGATCAATGCCATTAACCAACAACTCAAGTCTCCAAGTTTCTTTTTCCCAAAGAATTTCCTCTTTAAAGCTAGAAAAAGGGTAAGCATTGCTACCCCAAATCCACATCATATGCATGGCATTCGGGTTTACTACCTTCCCGATTGGGTCCAACACCACCAATATAGGCTTGTTCTTAAAGTTCCACCGTTCCTTCACGAGCCTTTTCACCGCCTCATCGATCACTTCCGGATGGCACGATGTATACCTACATTCAAGTGTGAAACTGAAAACATACCGCTGGAGGGTGGAAAATGCGACATGACCTTGGTACGAGGCGGGTAGTCAACTTTTGGATAAAGTCGGAAATCCCTGTTACGATTTGTAACTGAGATTTCAAACTAATTTGCACTGAATTCAAATTTTCTGGACTAAAAAAAGACGCACCCATGTACATATGTATATGAATATTTGTTTATATTTATGTATGTATACCATGGCATTGTTAAACGCAAGGCCTCGAATTGATTTTGCATTGGGTCTTCCGTCCAACCATCTACAATTGGGACCCAGACCACCTCGTACGTCGAATCCGTGCTTGTAAAATGTC
The DNA here is from genome assembly GCA_963920805.1 of Primula vulgaris. NCBI lineage: Eukaryota > Viridiplantae > Streptophyta > Magnoliopsida > Ericales > Primulaceae > Primula > Primula vulgaris. Next base: position 597,660 of record OY987217.1, read on the forward strand.
GACGGGACTCTTCGTACACATTTTTGAGAATCAACAACTCTTCTTGGTAGTTGTCTAGACTTGATATTAGGAGCAACACATATTTGCCTTTCAAAACATCTACATTCACCTGCATATATATACATATATACAATAAAATGATAATCGTTTGATACAATGATATCTTATGATGATTATGACACATTGCTCTTATAGGTTCATAACTTCATATACAGGTTGTTTACCTTTTTTTTCGATGAACCATCAAATATCGGTTGCATGCCATCCTTCGAACAAATAAGAGCTTTGAGAACTTTCATGTTATCCGAGTAGATCACATCCATATAACGAATCAATGACTCATATGCTGCAACCTTTTTTTTCTCGTCTGAATCAATCAAATATTATTTCTTTAGAGTAAAATGTAATCTATGGGAATAATCACGAAACTAATCACTTTATATACCATATAGATATTGAGAATGGTGCATATGTTTTTCCTTTTTCCTTTTAACAATATGCATGAGGTATAGCAAATGAATTCAATTAAATCAACTCAGATGAATTGGACATAATTAAGTTGCTGCTTTTGCTTATTTCTGTAAAACTGGGTTAGGCCCCAATTTGTGGAATAAAATGTGAGGGTTCCGTCCTTTTTAATAATAAAAAATAAAAATAAAAACTCAAATGAATTGGACGGCCTTGCAATTTACGTTTATGTACCAATATCTAGAGAACAAATGTCAAGCTGTTTCTGGAGATGTTTAAGGATGCTAGTGTTCATGAAGTTATCCAAGGACCAAATCGCGAAATATCCCCCGAGCGAAGTCGACGCTGTCTCTGACCTGAAATAATATAGTGTGAATCGTATAATTTCGCCCTTCATATATAAAAGTAATGATGAAATAGTTTCTTTTGTGTCTGCATATTTGCCTTGTTCTTAATCTTACAAACTTTGCTTATAAACTGTTCTACATTCGGCTGACCACTTTGCTTATAAACATATACGTGTATGGAAATTTCATGCATGGTACATACACATTTTGTTGAAAACCAATTGTATTTTAGAATAACATGCATTTTTAACAAAAATGGATGTTTTGTATCCTGCCTTCATAAGAGAAAAGGCATGCAACGTTAAGCTAATTAATTTTATTTTTTTTGCTTTTCATTAATAAATTAGACTTCTTAGATTTGGTTGACCAACGTTTATTGATGAGTGTTTAGTTAGTTGGTGATTGGCTTGTAAACTAGGAGAGGAAGGTGAATGAATAAAGTTGTTTTTAGATTGAGATAAGCTAGATTAGGCAAACAAGCCCTTGAAATAGCAACGGAGGAATGGCATGCATATATATACTCATGGCCCGGGCTAGTCGCGTAGGTATTGATGGTTTTAGCGCAGATGACCACGCTAATCAGTGTATAGTACACTGATACTGGAATTACTTCATTTGCTTTTGACCAAGCCATGCGTTCAAGACTGGTCATATCATGAACATCCGTTGAATTCGTGTAACTATTTCTTGAGGTGATCCAGATGCTCATCATGTCCATGGAATTAGGAAGCCTCTTAAACGCCACAATGCACCTGTAATATTTATTTCCCCGGGAACAAAATTAGACAGAAAATTAGTTGGAATAGCAAGACATGATTGAACTATACAGAAAGTTATATTTAAGTTCATTTTTTGTCGTTGATAAGGGAATTCCTGAATTGTACATTAATTCTCATTCTGTTTTGTTGTTGAATAAGAAACGGCCTTTTTGATCCAACAAATAAAAAGATGTTTTCGATCAGGAGAACAAAAAGAAAACCCCAGCTAGTCAGCTTCCGTAGTAATTAAGAGCCAAACAAACAAGACTCTAATAACTTACCTTGCCAATTTGAGCAAAGTCTTGATGATTCCTCTAAGCCCGTCAAAGACGTAAAAGACGTCATCCTTTAAGACAGGTAATTGCTTAAGGATAAACTCGCCGTAATTGAGTGCAAAAGCTGCTAATGTTAGGATCAGCTTAGCGTCCCACGAGTAGCCAGAGAGCATAATCAAGAGAGACATTGTGGTCTCGTGCTCATCCGGACTTTTCACGGTCTTGCCTACCAACTACAATATTTTGAAATGTTTTGGGTTAAACTCTTTAACTTACAAAAGTTAAGGGCTCAATTGTAATTCATTCATCAGTAAGGAACTGCCCAATTGTAATTCAGTTTTTTAAAAGGCGAAATTTTAGCTAAAGCGCTTTTGCAAGACCTGCACTAAAAGCGTAAAAAGCTTATGCTTTTAGCAGCCTAAAAAGCATGTTTTTAAGCTTTGAATCGAGTTTTTCAACTACGAAAAACACTTTGTAAAACAGCGTTGTTAATGACCTCGGAAGAGATTAGGTCAATTATATTATAGATTGCCACGGCTTCGAGCTTGCGAGCTTGATAAGCTTCGTCATCCATTGTTTCCTCTATTGGCACTCGATGATGCATCTCCACCTCCACCTCCACATCCATATCCTACAACAATATTGTAAAATGAAGCAGTGGCACATAACAAATGACTTCAAGAGCACATAATAAACGGGGAGTTAATGTAATTTATTTAAAATTTGTAGTGAATTTGGCAGAAACTTAATTAGTTTACACAATATAACTATACCAGGATACCAGTAATGACGACGTTCAATGGGGCACGGGTAAAGATTTTTTCGACAATGTGAAGGATAGGCCAAACGTCCATCTTGCTGCCACAGTGGGACCCAGTTTCCAGGATTTTTTGCTCGGTATCTTGTGGTGCGTTGAATACCAAGCGGGCAACCTCGAGCAGTTTTTCCACTTTGCGACGTTTAATTTTTGGGTCCATACTAGGTAAGGTAGTACTAGATCCCTAAATATGGAGCGACTTTTAATAGAGAGATAATTGGAAGGCTTGTACTTTGCTTTGCAATCAGGCTAAAGTGTCTAGCATTATATAAGGAAAGAGTTAAGTGAATGTTACTAATTTGACATAATTAAATTTTAGATAAAATGCGTATTACTAATAGTAGCTAATGATTGTATATATATATAATCCGAGCAAAGGAAAAATCTGGTGCACGAAGCAGTGACTATGCTCGGGGACCGGAAGAGTCAGGCCACGTTATGTCTACCGAAGAAAGTCTTCCGGTGCAACTTATTGCAGGACGCTACTTTTACTATCCGGACCCATGACTGTAGGATGTTATTTTAAGATTACAAAGAATGCTAATCTAATTTTCTTTTGATGTTCATCTAAATTCTAAAATTCATCTTCCACAAAAAGGTCTTGACTTGTTATATGTTTTTTTCATTCCATCGAAAATCGATTTTACGGTATAGACGATTATGACCTCCCTCTCTCTATGACCTGCGGTAATGATTCCTGAGGGAGTATGTAATATGTATCTTTGCTTCAATTTGGTATCAAAATCATGAACGTTAAATTCAAGCTTTAATTTTAATTTATTCACAAATTCAACTAATTTATTTTAAATTGTCGTAAAAGCAAGCCTTATATATATCCTTCATGTATATGCTTTTTCGTTTTGCTGCGAATATGAATTTGATTTGTGTTGAATTGTATTCTCAATTGAGTGTATTGAACAAAAGTTTGAAATGAAAAATTTAGGAAAGGAAGGTATAATACCTTGCTTTTGGTTGTGACATGAATAGAATATTATAAAAGTAAAAAAGACAAAGGAAATGCAAAATAAGTGCTACTTTTCTAACTACAATTCTAAAATGATCACAAACATTTTCTCAATCAATAAAATGTGGCTGTTATATGGTTTATATATTAATATTGCATCAAGACCACAATATCATAATCTATTTTTTAATTGAGAAAAAAGAAAGATGTAAAACAGATAAATACTATAAAATGAGGCTCAATAATAAGTAAGGGAGATATAATTTGGTTATAAATTATTTGCGGGGAAGGGTGCAAGTTAAATTTTTGCATTAACTTAGGGCTAAAACGTAAGAATTTCGTAGCTTGGGGGGTAAATATAGCCCTCTTTAGAACTTTCGGATCGCATACAGAATATGACTCATAGACGGGCGTAGGGATGCGTTAGGGTCGAGACCCGAGCTGTAGGCACTAAACTCATATCCCGATCCGATTATTTTTTAAAATAATAAAAAAATCACAACCTAACTTTTTCGGGACACGAATTTTCGGAAGCTCGTATGGTCGGGATAGTTTTATCTCGAATGTACCGACATATCTTTTTTATTTTGTCACAAGGTCATCTTATACGGAGGATTAGGACTGGGCAAAAAAACCAAAAAAAACGAACCGAAAAAACCCGAAAAAGACCGAAACCGAAAAACCGAAAAAATTTCAGGTCGGTTTCGGTTTTCAGTAAAACCGAACCGAAAAAGACCGAAAAAAACCGAAAAATACAAAATAAAACCGAAAAATAACAGAAAAAAAAAACGAAATTGGACCGAAAAAACCGGTCTGGTTCGGTTCAAAAAATAAAAAGACCGAAATCGAAAAAAGCGAGCCGAAAAATATGCTCGGTTTCGGTTTCCGTTTTGCCAAAAACCGAAACGGACCTAAGTGAACCCAATCAAATAGTAAAACATTTTGTTGTTTCTATTGAAAACTGAAAACCATAAAAATAATGTCGATTTCTAATTAATTTATTAATTAGTAAATTAGGTATAAATTTTATCGGTTAACAATTTGTATCAAATTTGTTGTAAACCAAAATTTTAAAAATTTAATAATAAAATTTTAGTTTGATTGAGACAATTTTGTAAACAGTGTCTTCTCTCTCTCTCATCACACCTAATATTTTAATCGTTATTCTCAAATTTTATCAAATTTGTAAAAAAATGTCGTATGATTATCTCTTCAAGTACATAATAATTGGGGACACAGGTACTATTTCTTTAAACCCTTTTAATATTTCTGTCATTTAAACCCTTTATTTAGTTTTATTCTCTTAAACCTTTTTTTTTATTTTTTTATTTTTTTATTTAGAGATGTGATACACGTGCTTTGATGTTATATGTTTGATTGTTAATTTAGAGGTTTGAGTGAGATGGGTTTGATTAATAACATGATTTTATCATATTAGATTGATTTTTTTATTTTTTTATTTTATTTTTTGTTTGTGGGTATTCACTTGTTGGGGGAAAGGTTAGTTTTTTTTTATATAAATTACTTATTAAAAGAGTTTCCTGAACTAATCCAACGAATGGCTAAATTGCGTTTTAGAAGAATCGTGCCTTTTTTTTTTAAAGTGAATCGGGTAGTTACGATTCATCCGGTAATGAGATTATTCGATGAATTGTGAATTTGTGATTACAATTGTATAGAAAAACTCAACCGTAACTATAATTGAGATAATTGAAAAGGAAAAACGCAACCATATGACAAGTGTGGGATCAGTCAGAAAGACGGTAGTCGCTACTGGATGATGAAATGGATTTTAGTTTTAAAAAAGCTTCTTTTTTAAAAAAAATTGTTAAAATGTTCAGAAACTTAGATGTTTTTTGAAAAAGAAAAAAAAAACGAAACTACGAATAACTCACAAGTTGGAGTGTTGAGTATTTCAATTTTCCTATCTGATGTGATTGTTGATTGATTTAAACTTCTAACCAATGATTTAATCTATCGATCCTTCCTTTCCTTAGGCTTTCTAGTTGGATTTTTAACACTAAATAAGGATTTGGTGTGTATAGGTGTAGGAAAATCATGTTTGCTGCTGCAATTTACGGACAAGAGGTTCCAGCCTGTGCACGATCTCACTATTGGAGTTGAGTTTGGGGCGAGAATGGTCACTATCGATGGAAGCCCCATCAAGCTCCAGATTTGGGACACTGTAAATACACACATACTCATTTATATATATTAATGTTTATTTCTTATTGCCTTAATATTATTTCAGTATTTGATTAGATTTCGTTAAGTTTGGTTCTTGTTTATTAAAATATTTTATTGGGCCGGGATGAAACATAGTTGCACAAACAGGGATTGTTAAGGTATTCAGTTGGAAAGCTAGAAATAAGTGTAAATATGTTACTCTAGTGCCAAACTTGTATGTGGTGTGGGAGTTTTGGAAGCGAATGTTTTCTGTATATCGAATACAGTTTTGAGGGCCGTGGTCCTGTTAGATATAGTTTCATAGTAAATATGGATTATGGAATGGAATAATATTGTTTTCTGCTTCATTGGTAATGTTTTATAAAATCATCATCTTTAATTCATGAGTGACGTAAATGTTTTTCTTTTACTTCTCTGTTATTCCTAAATAGTTAAAACTGATACTCAATACTTTACTCCAAGGTAGTCTTTCCAGAAGAAGTAAAACTAAGAGCACAGAAGTTGCATAGGTATCGTATTGGTACTTTAGGTTTGTAGTTACTAGATACTTCTACTTTATTTACTCAGTAATGCTACTTCTGTGTTCAGAATATGCTCTGGAGTAAATAAGATAGGAATATGTTGGCCTTTTGTTTGAGGACTAGATGTGATTGACATAGATAGAGGTGAATAATCGTATTTCATTATGATCAAGCAGTTAAGGATTAATATTATAAAGGGTTACTATTTTATACTATAATTACATCTTCAAAGCTATAAAGTCGACGGATAAGAACTTTACATGAACAATTATTATCCTTTTACTTTTTCTATGAGCTTGTGGAGGGGGTGTGATCATATTATCGGGTTTTTTCTTTATAAGAAGTCATAACCTTGATTCTCCCCTCCTTTGTGCACGGCATCCATTGTACTCGAAAAGGAAAAAATATATATCAATATATTATGAACATGTCTTTTCAGCTTCAAACTTTGCGACAAGTGTTCTGTTCGTTCTTATTAAATAACAATATCTTTTAGCTTTTTGCCTATTACTATTTAAAATTGATATTGTTTTCAGGCTGGGCAAGAGTCTTTCAGATCCATCACCAGATCGTACTACAGAGGAGCAGCTGGGGCCCTCCTGGTGTATGACATTACTAGGTATGTACTCTGTTATATAAAAATCTGCTATGTTTATGCGTTGTTGCTTAGTGGGTAGTTGTTAATGAGGTATTTCTATGTGATTGAAAAAAGATGCTACAGGATGTTGGTAACATTGTTGCTGTTTTTGGTTCAGAATCTCCTCATTTGTGACCAAAAGTTTAGTTACGATCATTTGCATATATGAACAAGTTTCATATAAGCGAGAAGCGTTGTATAAAAAAATTCTGTTCGTGCTTCAGAGTATTTGAGACAGTTTAATTTGGTAGAAACCATGTTGTCTGCACAGTTCCATACACAGATTTTTGAAGTGGCAGAGGGTCCCACACAGATTTGTACATGTTGATTGGTTACTATCGGATTGATCCCTTTGCCAATTCTCAACAGCTTTGCTGTTTTTTGTTATATTTTCCTTACAATCATTTTAGTTGTGTCAACACTTCTTGTTTAAAAAAAAAAATTAACTTACAAGAACATTATTACTGATTCAGCTGTTTTCTTTTATGTGACTCCTTGACATTAAATTAGTAGCATCTAGCCAAAAACAGATAAGTGGCATAACGCTCATGGTTGTCTACATTAGATGCATTATTTTACTCTAGTCTTGAATATGTATGTATCATCTTTTAGCTTTCATGTTTTTTTTCCCTATTTACCTAGGAGGGAGACTTTTAATCATCTCGCCAGCTGGCTTGAAGATGCACGTCAGCACGCAAACCCCAACATGACTATAATGCTTGTCGGTAACAAAAGTGATTTGGCACACAGAAGGGCTGTTAGTAAGGAGGATGGGGAACAATTTGCCAAAGAAAATGGGCTTTTATTCATGGAAGCATCTGCAAGGACAGGCCAAAATGTTGAGGAGGTATTTTAATTTTAAATATTTCCTTCTTTGGTTGCAGCTTAAAACCATTCTTATTTTCTGGCATAAAAGTTTATCTGTAAATGGTTGACGTTTGACGGGCTTAAAACTGGCTTATTTAATTGAGAGGGTTGTATAGCCATTGTTGGTCGCAGCTTTTAAGCTTTCAAGTTTTCTCGTATTTGCTTTATCGTTTAAAAGCCGGAATGCATTTGGTTGATCAGATTAAGAGCTAGAATTTTATGGGTTTTTTCCCCGAGAAATCTAGAAGCTTTTAGTTGTATGGACCCCTGAATTTCTATTAAGAGCCAGCATGGGGGATTTGTCCCATGGTAAATGACATTTTCACTTCAACAATAATAATAGAGGGAGCTTGTTATTAAATAATAAATAGTTGTATGGACTCGGCTTGTTTGTGAAACTCAAGTTTTATTTTCTTTTGTGCTTAAAAATCCATTGATTTCTGAATTTAGTATGTTAGTCTTTTCTGAGTTGGTTTAGGAGCTTCTCTAATTGCTACATATCTTACAGACTTTTATAAATACTGCTGCAAAGATTCTTCAGAAGATCCAAGAGGGTGTGTTTGATGTTTCTAACGAGGTAAATTAACACTTTCTTATGTTGTCTTTTAATTGCTGTTAGAGACAAGGGTGGTAACACTGCTTGTCTAAGAGAACGGTAAATTTATCAATAGGTCCGCACTCCACATTGTTTTGGGCTGTGATTGAAAATGCATCTATTACTTGCCTAACAGTTCTCAGAATCTTTGAAGATGCATCTTTCCTTTAAATGTGTTGCTGTGATAGCCCATATGATTAAGAAATGTTATCTCGGATCTGTTTGGTTGTAGCTGTTAAGCAAACAAGAAAATAGCTAGGTTCATTCAGCTTAAACCCCTAGCTTTTTTAAGCCAGAAAACCAGAAGAAGCAGAGCTTTTAAACTGATCAATCAAACTCAGTATAACTTTCAAAATATCAACCAAAGAAGGCCCATATTGCAATACAAAATATACTCTTTAAGGCCCTGTGGATTGGTTCCTCCTAAAAGTAGCATTCCCATCATAAGAAAAGGAGAAAAAGAAGATCATAGACATCGGTCTTAATCTCATTGAGTCATGGAAATTGCTTGAGAAGAAAGAAACTATGTAAAACCTATGAGATTGTTCTGTATCAACTTGGATGTTGATTTGAATTATTGAGAAATGAACAATGTTCAAATTTAATTCAGATATTGCTTATACTATCAAAGAGGGTTTTATGTATTTTTTTTCTTTTCTTATATAAGGTTTGTGTTTGAGTTTGCTTATTGTTAACCTATTTGTTGCAGTCGTCCGGAATCAAAGTTGGGTATGGTCGCCCTCAAGGTCAGGCAGGGGCAAGAGATGGAGCTGTTGTCCAAGGAGGTGGATGTTGCGGCTAATTTGATTTTTATAAAATATTACATGTCGGTAACCTGATCTTATGTTTTTATATATATATATATATTTGCATAGCTAAGTGAACTCGACTGTCTTCTGGAAATACGATGAATATGGAAATGCACAAGTGCGGGTCCTTGAACATGTATAATCATTTAGTTCTATAATTGTAGGGACTTGACTGTCTTCTGTGATATATATGTTTCAATTGTGATGTTTCTTTAGTGGATTAGTCCGAATATTATGATGTTAATGTGTTGATATATCTGTTTATCTACCTTCCATCCTACTATAAAGAGACTCTTTAGCGTTACTCAATTTTAAATAGTTGAAAGTGACTATCAAAATGACAAAACCATAAAGCATTTTGAAACTTATTGAAGTCCCAAAATTATGCACAGTTGGTTGCAAGTTACAACTTTCCCTTCTACAGACACAGCAGACTTATGTAACCCTTTCATATTAATTATTAAGTAATTGCATCAGTTAATTACTGTGCAAGAAACAACACTAACCAGTTCGATAACGAGATCGAAATCTTATGGCTGATAAAGATGGAGATCGACCCAAGGTAAACCATGTGCTTCACTACTTTCATTTTTCACAATCAACTGAAATCAAAAGTTTTAAGATGATGTGTTAGACTGAATTCTTCTGTGTCTTTAAAAAGCTCACTTCAAAGCTCGAAAAGCTCGTTTGAATGAAAAGCTCAAGAGCACTTTGCGGAAAAGATTGAAAAAGCTTGAGCATTTTTTTAAAGCGTATTACAGTACAAGCTTAAGCCTCTTCTAAAAACGCTTTTACGATGCTTCCATGTTTTCAAGCACTGATTTTATCCACAAATGTTTTTTTTTTGTTTCACACGGATTAAGATAAGTTAATTGGAGCAATAAATGTATTAGCCTTGTAGTTATAGTTACCAATGGAACTGAATAAATGTTGCCATATAAATAAATGGAATTAAAGTTGCCTAATGGGGCATACAATTTGGTAGGAAGAAACAGTAAAGCAAGCTTATAATCGTTAGAGAGTCAGAGACGGAAGTATTTCGATACTAAACAGAACTTAACTAAGTTACATACTTTATATTTTCTTATGTTTCGATGGCAGGTCTTCGAGCAGTAAAACAAGTCTGATGGTCCTGCACCAGTAAACGATGACAAGGGGATCGGTGTTGATCATACAAAAGTGAAAACTTATCTGTCACTTGAGCAGGAATGAGGATTGCTAAATGGAAAAATCATGTATCAGCAACAAGCGATCATACAAGAAGAAAAAAGTAGCCGACAATGAGCAGTGAACGGAGAGCAAGGGATAAGCATCTCGACCATTTCGATGCCCCAACTGATTACAAAGTCACATTTTCAGGCTCGGCTATTATTTTTACTCCATTTCCATCTTCTTTATTGTCATTAAATATAAATATGATTATATTTTGATTTTGGATTTTATGCAGTTAACTATACTGAAAATTACTTTTGACCTTTATATATGCAAGTGAACGTCCCGCAAGGATAATAAAATAACCGTCAAGAATATCGATCGCTTCCCCAACATAAAAACAAAAACAAACGACGATTACGATAATAATTACAAACTGATCAGAAACTATAACCAAACAGTGGTATGCATAGAAAATTATAGAATGATAGAACACAATGACCAATAATACACATTGGATAAAATAATAAATTTAAAAATCAAAGTTAATTTTATTAATAAATCTAAGGAACTGAACACCTATATGAAACACCACTAAGATCATGACCTTTCAAGTTTTTTTCCCCATATTTATATGGTGTTGGTATAACCTGCAAAAACAAATAATTCCCAGCAAAAAGATCCCCAAAATGAACTTGACTTTCTTTAAATCTCTTCACAACTTTAGTCCATGAAGCCACAATTACCTTACTTTTTCTTCTTAAAAACCTTTTCAAACTTGGGATTTTAACCCTTGTAAGCCTTCTTTTTATATGTATTTTTCTTAATTTAGGCCAGCTTTTCACCCTCCCAATCACCCTTTCGCGTAGTCGAAAATCGTCTTCTTCGTCTTCGAGCCATGGTTTGTTTGTTAGCTTGTGGTATGAGAGGTTTGTGTTCAAGGCCATACTTTGGAATGTGAATATTGTGGCTTCTGAAAAGATAAAAAAAAGAGAGGAATTATATGTGTATGGTGATCAATCATGAAGATGGATAATAAATAATTAAGAGAGCTTGTATTGATGGTTGTTGAAATAATTTGTTGATGGAATTCAATGCTCAAGAAGATAGCTGGTTACTGTTGGACTTGCCTTTTTCTCCTTTTCTTATTATATTTTAATTAGTAAAATGATTTGTTAACACATTTTTATTATCCAAAAAATCAACATACATTACATCGCATATCTACATCATCAAACGTTTATAAATACAACTTACGTTTTGTGATAAAACATGTTGCATTTTCAATTGATTTAAATAATTGAATGGGCTTCATGAAAAGTTTATAAATACAACTTACGTTTGCGATAAAACATGTTGCATTTTCAATCGATTTAAATAATTGAACGGGCGTGGTCGTTAATCAAACCGAATTTTTATTTTGTCAAACTTATTTCATATATAATATAAATAGAATTAATTTGAACTCTTTGTGACATTTTAATGGAAATGGATGGTATATCAATCGACTATAGACAATGAAGTACAAGCTTTCACATGGTATGAAATCGACATAAAAAGAAAGTATCCTTTTTATAGATTATTTAACACATTGAGAATTTTAGATGAATTTATGTAATTAAATTGCATGAAACTGAGCCTTAATTCCTTCACCTACTCTTACTACAACCACACGTATTTATATTTTCGATTTTTGGTTAGTTCAGAGCTATTAAATCCCTACCACATTTTTCAATGTTAGCACTATTATATGGTAGGAATTAAATAAAATTTTCAATAACACTTGAATATATATAAGTTTGTTATAGTAAAATATTTCCAACCTTGCAATATGGTCTAAAGCCCTAAAGTAAAAGGAGTGTGAATATATTTCGTTTAAATAGTTTTAAATGGAAGATATTGTGAAATGAACTTATTTACAGTAAATTTTAATCAAATTCAACCCCCCTAATAAGAATGGGGGTGATATACGATTACTTTCTTGTATATCCAATTTCAATTGTCCATTTCCAATAATCATCAAAAATCAAATATGTATTTAATTATTTAACATTCTCCCAAATGAATATGTGAATCAAAGTATCAAAAAAAAATAGTATTTGAAATAATATTTTAAAAAAAAAAAAAAAGAGAATGATGCCTGCCTGATATAGGTAGATATTCTGGACAAAACAAATTATTTTTGGTGTTTACATTTAAATTTTGAGGGAGTCGGCGATGTATTGATGCTATTATTTTTATTTTATTTTTATAGGGCTATTAATATAATAGAACAAAAAAATGACAAACCGATAGGCTATATATAGTCTATGATGATCAATGAACGGCAACTAATTAATAAACGGTTGATGCTATCCACGAAACACGTAATAAATATTACTATAACAACAATAAATATTACTATAACAATAATAAATATGATATGAATAAAATAAAAGACAATAAATTATTGTTGCACTAAAATCATTAAAATGCTTACACATGGAAAATCGTCAGACCCAAGTGCAGTAAGACTTGGACATTGGGCAATTGGTTCGTGACAAAATTTATGAGCAACACCCGATTATATTTTTAATATAATTGATAATTAAAATAAAAATATTAAATATTAAATTGTTTACAATGTGTTTGCAATAACTCAAATGGTAGAGTAGTTTGATATTTTAGATAGAAGATAATGAGTTCGAAACTCTTTAGTTACAATTTAATTTTGTATTTATCGAGAAACAAATAAAATTCGAGTTTTAGGCATTTCGTGATACCTGACCGTCACTGTGGGTGGCATGTTTGCAAAATATAACTTATATTGTCATATTGTTAGAGTTATATTGTCTCGTATCGATGATAAAATGTAGTTCATACGTGAGTCCTCTCCATTCTCATTCTTGAAAACTTTTGATGTAATTGGATTGAGTTTTTCACATCTAGTTCGAGTTTACTGCATATACAACGTCGTCCTCTGGCACGAACTTATGCCGAGTCAAAAAATCGATTTCAAAATAACTTTGTTAGGCAGAAACAATTATTAATATTGAAAACTGCATATAATAAAGTTCAATGTCAATTAATGATAAAACAAACCCAATTCTTGAAACATAATATTAACAAGAGTCAAAACAAATTAAAAATGTCTTACATAATTGACTACATGGAATGAACTAGCCGAGACACAAACGAGGGTTGCATTTCGTAGTTTTTTGATATAAAAGTCATATTTTTAATGTATTTTGATTAAAACCTTCTAACATTAGCGTTTTAGCTCCTCACATGTTATGTAAAAAAAAAACATGATAGAATATCTATCCCTCTGGTGCGAGATTCAAAATTCCATCTCTGCTTTGATGTCTTAGCTGAAAGCAAGACGAGGCTTGGTAATTTACCAAAACATTACGGACAACAACGGAACCGGAGATTGGAAATAGGAGGGGCCAATAGGGGAGGGGACGAACGTCGATTTTTATCAACCGGCTCCACCTAGTTACTTTCCTGATTACATAACCAAAGGGTTAAAAGTGTGATATTTCATAAACATAAGACCCATAAGTAAATAAAAAAAGAATTAGATTCTAAAGCAAGGTATAATAGCCGGCGAAAACCTGAAAAAATCGAACCGAAAACGATCGAAATCGAAAAACCGAAACTTTTTTGGATCGGTTTCGGTTTAAAAAAAAACCGAAAAAACGAAATAAAACCGAAAAATAATCGAAAAGACAGAAAAACCCTGAAGAAAAACCGAAAGACCGAAACCGGACTGAAATAAACCGGTTCGGTTAGGTCCAAAAAATAAAAAGAGAGAAAACCGAAAAAAATCGAACCGAAAAATCTGTTCGGTTTGCCAAAAACCAAAACGAACCGGACCCACGCCTAATAATAGCCACTGGTGCGTCAGCTGTTCGAATCAGAAGGCTCCACGTGTCTTTTTAGCCCTACATAAGCCTTCGTTCCCGCTCATTTCTCTCTCTCTCTCTCTCTCTCTCTCTATATATATATATAAATAATAACTGAATCCGCAATTAACAATTTTCAGGTAAATTTCCTAAAAAAAACGTTCCAAATTTTCGATTGTTTATGTATGTATGATGAATTGATGATCATGCCTTATGGAAAAACAGCTTTGAAATTAAAATATTTGTGACACATTAGAATATAATGTAGGTACGAATATGTATATATATATGTATGTTATATTGTGTATAGGTAAATATTCTAAGCTGAAACTAGAATTAGTTGTTGATGATTTTCCGTTATTAGGTACTTTTGCGGAATTATATTCTTGAATTTTATCGTATATGTGTGCTGATAATGATGAGTTTGGAATTTTATCGTAATTTTGTTATGTGTACTGATAATGTTATTGTAATGGGGCAAAAAAAACTAATTGAGAATTTTTAACTAGTAGAAAATTTATTGTGAAAATTTTGGATTTGTCGATTATGAGGAGGTTTTGACTCACTTGTCTGACCACCTTGTAGGTTAGTCGCTTGTCGGTGAAATTAGGAATCGTATTCCCTATTTACTTGGATAATTATTCCAACTTTGGTTCGGAGCGAAGCATTTTATTGCGAAAATTTATTGTGAAATTTTATTTTATGCTATGTTGAACATAGAAAAAAAAATTGTATTAAACCCTATTTTTTTCTATTCGACGTATTTTTTTACACCACGGCCCACCGAAGAAAATCATCCTGGTTCCGCCCCTGCTTATTTGGCTAGTAGTGAGACTTGAACCCAATATATTTGTCGTCATTGTTATGATGTTAAGTGAATCAGTGATACGCTACTATCTCACGTAAATAATTAAGCGAGTGAAAAGCATGTTATATCGTTTATGAGTTATGACCTTCACCACTTTTACGTGCTTGTTTTCTGAACATTCGTAGTCATAGACGATGAATCATGAGACGCCAGCTGCTTTATGTAATGGCACCGAAGATTCTTCATCAGTTGGTTCCGTAAATTGTTCGGATCAGACCCCACATAACCAACCATTTATAATTGGTACGGTCTACATTTACCTACATAATTACTTGCTTGTTGCTGTTGTATATATGATTCTTCTGTTCGTTGTCTCAGTGTGCTACGTAAGACTCTATAAGATTAGTACGGAATAAAATGCAAAAAAATTGACGCAGGCGAAACAAACTATTTCTATTAGTGCCAGATATTTAGCTTACAAATTAGTGATAAACTATGCTTTTCGAGGCTTGTTTGGCTGCAATTTAGGTAGCTTATATGAGACTGAACTCTGGTACGATTGCATTATTTTTGCAAAGCTGTCTTGTTTTGTTTTGTTTTTGCTTTAAAATTGAACGAACTATCAATAATCATCGGCTTGCAAGCTGAGTTTTCTTGATTCTGGGCCAGAAAAGCAAAAAACACTCAGCTTTGAAGCAAAACAAACCTAAATGTTGAACTTGATGCACTTAACAAAATCCGTTTTAGGTTCCTTTTCGTAATTAGACATATTATTTTGTATTTAGGTGTGGCTGGAGGAACCGCATCTGGAAAAACAACTGTTTGTAATATGATTATTACGCAACTCCGCGATCATCGTGTCATTCTCATCAGTCAAGTAGTTTCTCCATCTGTTCTTCGTTTGATTCCTATTAAAAGTGCTGTTTTCTTCTTATTCGTTTTGATTTAGTAACAACTTTGTTACACTAAAGACTAGAAATCTTGGATATCTTCACATGATAGTTTTTTTATTAACATCAGTATCATTGTCACTCTCGCATGTTCTTCAAATACGTTTACGCCGTTTTAAATTGTTGTAGTGCGTTATAGGCAGGGCAAGGCCCCACCTATTGGGGTTCCCCATTAGCTGATTTCAGTAGTTAAAAAAAACGTACCCAAGAAAAACTGGGATGGCGTAGAAATGCTTTGTTTGCCTATGTGTAGGGCCGGCCATGGCCTTAGGGGTATCCTTTACTGATTCGGCTGCTCTTATTTGCTTATTGTTGAGTTTCATTGAACCATAAATGTTCATGATTTATTGCATGATCTTGACAGGACTCCTTTTATCGTTCTCTCACCGATGAACAATTAGAGAAAGTGCACGAACACAATTTTGACCATCCAGGTAATGAATGTTCAGAGAGGCTTAGTTAAATGGCTATGGCTCTAATCCACCGAATGAAAAACTATCATATAATAAACTGCTAGTAATATTTCTAATGGCTCCTCTTTGCATTATGGGTGTTTTGTGTAGATGCTTTTGATACAGAACTTCTACTACTATCCATTGAAAAATTACAATGTGGACAGGCGGTTACCATCCATAATTATGATTTCAAAAGCCATACATATGTTGAACCAGCACGCAAGGTATTGTTGACTCTTTAGTTCCAGTAAAAGATTATTCCTGCGAAAGATTTACAGTCAGTGATAAACTTTGAAATTACTTATGCGATTTAATTTGTGAATGATTTCATCGAATATGCAAATCAACCCGACTAATAAACTCCATATATAATCGTTTATAGGTTAACCCTTCAGATGTAATTATTTTGGAAGGGATCCTACTTCTTCATGATCCCCGTGTCCGCGAATTCATGAACATGAAGATCTTTGTTGACACAGGTTGCTTCATATGACTTTTATGCTTAAAAGTTAATATTTGTTTTCTCTACCACACTGTTAATTGAATCTTTACTACTCCTGAATGAGAGTTTACTAGATTTCTGGTTTAATTGCAAGTTGCAACTCTTTCATGTTCTTTCATAGTGCTATAGCTCACCATGATATGGTTTTGTCTTTCAAATGTATCTGTAATAATTTTTAAACTGCTGAATAACCTTCATTATACTTTCATCAGTGCAGATTCTGATGTCCGGCTGGCGAGGAGAATACAACGTGATACGGTCAAAAGGGCAAGGAACATTGAGAACGTTCTTGACCAAGTCAGTAAAATCTTCCAATTTCATGATAATCATATCAGAATATTTAATAAGAGTCAATAAATATAAACATTAAGCATATGGTCAAATGTGCCAATTCTTCGGATGCAGGTTAGAAACTGATTTGAAGGCTGCTCTGCACCAGTTATCCTGAAGTACAATAATTTATAAATAACTAATCTGATTTTGCTTTGTTGCATACCATAATACCGTTTACTACCTTCTAAATTTTAGAATCTAAAGCATGACAGTATGACACTGATAATCATGTTAACGTTGAATTTAATAGCACTGTAGTTTTTTGACACGGAGATTTATTTGCAGTACACAAAGTTTGTGAAACCTAGTTTCGACGAGTTTATACTCCCATCAAAGAAGTATGCTGATGTCATAATTCCTCGAGGAGCAGAAAATGAAGTAGCAATTGACTTAATAGTTCAGCATATACGCACAAAGCTTGGTCAACATGATCTTTGCAAAATATACCCAAATGTTTATGTGACAAACTCTACATTTCAGGTAAGATAATGACTTCAACTTCTTGTTTAATCAGAAGCAGAAGTTATCAATTCGACGTATTTTACTAATTTTCTGTTTTAAAATTTTGGCTCAGATTCGTGGGATGCACACACTTGTACGCGACGTCAGAACAACAAAGCACGACTTTGTGTTCTATGCAGACAGACTAATCCGCTTGGTACCACAGATTCAGTAAAAGCCTTGTTTGGTTGCAGCTTTCAAGCTTTTGTTGCTTAAAGTTTGGAATAAAATTCGGTTGACCAGCTAAAAAAGATTAGTTTCATACTATTATTTTGGCCTGAAACAGATAGAAGCTTAAAGCTGGATAAATCCATCTTCTTTTTCTCGACCAAATATATTTAGCTTAAAAGCTGAAACCAAACAAACACTAAACGTTCCCTTTATTAGTTTCAATTCATCTCTGTAATGTAAATCAAGGTGGATTGAATTTGTGCTTCTTCAGGTTGTTGAAAATGGTTTAGGGCACCTTCCTTTTACAGAGAAACAAGTCACTACGCCAACAGGTAACTATCCGCAGCTTAACTTTTCCTTTACATAAAGCGACAATTGTGATTATTTTTTGATGTAAAACACAAGTCCCAATCCTTCATATAATTTATAGGATCTATATATGCTGGAGTGGTTTTCTGCAAGAGGTTATGTGGCGTCTCTATTATTCGAAGGTAAGATTTGGTAATAGTAATTAAAAAGGTGAAAAAGTACAGAACTCGTTTAGTGGTTTCTAGATTACAAGTGTATGTTCCAGTATTCACTATGAGCTTCTCAGCTTTGCTTCTTGTTTTTTGCAATGAAAAGGCCGCAAAACCAATGTTGTCATGGAAAAGTCATTTTTTTACAGCAGTCTTGTTTGAATCAGAATCAGCATTAGTTCACACACAAAAAGGAGTAGTAGTTAAAACGGGTCTCTTCCAAGTTTCACTTTTTTTATAAAAAAAAAAATCACATGAATGGTTTTGATATGATATTTTGAATTGTCATATGAACATTTCTTCTAAAACATGTCAGTTTGTTTAGATAAGAAAAACACCAACTTAATTAATTACTTTCAGATCTCTGTCGTGGTGAATTCACATGTTTAATTACTTTTGAGAATATTGAAGTTAAGTTTTGATTTTGTTGCACTAGTGGGGAGAGCATGGAGAATGCACTACGAGCCTGCTGTAAAGGAATCAAAATCGGTAAAATCCTCATCCATGGAGACGGTAACAATGGCAGACAGGTTCGTGGATAATTTAGATGTAATATGCAAATAAATCTTGGTACTAAGGCTTACTTTGTTGTTTTTTGTTGCAAACAAACTCCTTTGTTATCGAGTAATACGTGTCTTTAGAAGAGAGTTGAAACCTGATGCGTCTTTCTTTTTAAGCCTTTAATCGGTGTATTAGATTTGGAAAAAGTCCATACTGACCCCTCTTAGTTTGTTTAGGAAAATGTTTTAATGGCCTAATATTCTCTTTCGCTTCTACAAAATTTCTGCAGTTAATTTACAAGAAGCTACCAGCTGACATTTCAAGTCGCCAAGTTTTACTGCTTGACCCTGTCCTGGCTTCAGGTAAAACAATTAAAACAAGCTAATTATCTTCGAAAAAGTAGCTTAATAATGCAAGTTTAGTCCAACAATGAATATGTGCTTGAGTACATAATACATATACCGTGTAATGAAATGTATAATGTTTCGAGATGCTCTTTATTATCAGGGAACTCTGCAATCAAAGCCATTTCCGTGCTGCTAAGTAAAGGTGTATCAGAATGTAACATCATCTTCCTCAACCTTATAGCTGTAAGTTTATTTTACTCTACGTTTTCTCTTGAAAAACAACAAATGAAACCCAAAATACGTTTTCATCGACTTATACATTTAATTACATTTGTTTATGCATTTTTAACAAATGATTTTGGAACAGGCACCAGAAGGGTTAAATGCAGTTTGCAAGAAATTTCCTAAGCTAAAGATTGTGACATCAGAAATCGACAATTCACTTAATCAAGATTTACATGTTATTCCGGGAATGGGAGAATTTGCCGATCGATACTTTGGCACAAATTGATAACGTAACACTCAACGCATGCTCAAAATTTTAAGGGAAAGTAAATGAAAACGGAAAAAGACGCTTGTTACAACTCTTGTCATTTTTTTTTTTTTACTTTTATACAAACTATAAAGTGTAACTTGATAATCCTATACGAGTTTTTCAAAAATAGAGGAAAAAGTAAAAACATGATCTTGTTACATGTATAAATAGTAATATATTCTTTATGCCTAGAAGGCTATAGTTGACTAAGAAACAAATGAGATGTCCAATAATTGCCTATTTATGAATGAAAGTGACCAATGAGCCCATTAGTTATAAGAAAAAGACAGTGTACATGTGCAAAAAATTTCTAGACTTTTAATTTATACGACTGATACACGTTTGGTGATAGTATAATAATATCTTTGGCAATATCAATACTTATTTGACCGGTGATGAGTTCACTATTTGCAGACAACCTGCTACTAATATTTTAATTTCGACTAATTGCGACTAATTGCAGAAAATGAAATAGTGAAAGTTGTCGGCACCTCAAGAAATGCTTTAATTGTGACTAATAGGTCTGGCTTCGGTTCGGTTTTTGGCAAACCGAGCATATTTTTCGATTCGGTTTTCTTCGGTTTCGGTCTTTTTATTTTTTGGACCGAACCGGACCGGTTTTTTCGGTCCAGTTTCGGTTATTTTTCGGTTTTATTTTTTATTTTTCGGTTTTTTTCGATTTTTTTCGCTTTCGGTCTTTTTCGGTTCGGTTTTACTGAAAACCGAAACGACCCGAAAATTTTTCGGTTTCGGTTTTTTTCGATTAGGTTTTTCCGGTTTTTTGCATGATTTTTCTGGAACATGTCATTACTACGGTATGTATGTCGGACGGATGTGTCTGTAGTTTTATCTTATTACGACTTATTACTAGTTGTAGTGTTTAGTTAATCGGAGAGTAGTTAGTTTGGTTTTTCTTGATTTGCTTTGGCTCTGGGTAGTGGGGTGTAGTATCCGAGTATTGATTTGTATCACTTTTACGATGATATAATACGATATACGCTTTAACTTTAAAAAAAAAAAATAGTGTTGGAGTACCACCTTTTTAACAATTTAGGTATCCATCTATAAATTTTACCATAATTGAGGACTTAACGTCAAACAAAACGACAGAATTGGGCTCACTTTGTCTCAGCTATCACACAGTGAGTGTAATTATATCAACGTACGTTAAAAATAAACACTGAAATATGGGATATAATGACCGCAATTTCATCGATTTATATTGTTAGATCCTTAATTGAACGAAAATTGATAGATTGATACATAAATTGTCAAAATTAGTACGGTAGTACATACGTTGTTAATAATTGGTAATATTATACACTAATAGTATTTTTTTCCGATAAATAATGGGTAATTAAGTATGAACATATCGTCTATAATGTTCAATAACTTAAATTTTATAGTAGCTTTAATTTTTAAACAAAGTTATTTACGTCAGGTTGTTAGGTTCAGTGGGCTTTAACCCTTTAGTCATATTGCATAAAAGTAACATTTCTATATATGATATACAAAATAAAATAAACAGATATTATAATCTTTAATCTCGTTACAAATTTCATAAGTTCATTTGGTGTCAACTTAAAGAAAGAACATACAATAATCTCATTTCCTTAACTCTTAACATAATTTTAGAAATTACAACACAATTCTCATTTATCACTTATCATAAAACTAAAAATTGAATAATTCTCCAAAATCTCAAAGTACCCCAATATTACAGTTAAAAATTGTACCATGTCAATAAAAAAATATTAAACAAACCAGAACAAATAACATCAATAGTCAACGCGTCTATAATTTCTATATCTATCTAATCTAAGCTTAGTCCAATCTTACATACAGTACTTTATACTGTACTACTGATATATATATTATTATGGAAAAACATCTATCTATACACATAAATAAAAAAAAAAAAAAAAAAAACACATTATATTTAAACATGTGGATAGTAAAAAAAAATATATAGTTTAAAATTTAATAAAATGTTTGGGTGTTAAAAGAAGATAAATAGTTTTATTGTGCCTAATGGTTTGACTTATTATATTATAATAGAATGAAATATAATATATATTAATGTATAACATAAAATAATATAGCTTTAGTTCAATGATTATGAAGAAAATAAAAAGAGACGGTGAAAAGAAGACTAAATTACACTCCACCCACCCACTACAAATCTCAACTCTTTTCTCCCCAAATTTCAATCTTTATTTTAACCCATTTTTATAAAAAATTCATCTGTTGTTAGCTATTTTACTAAACTCTTTTTTTTTTTTTTGTATCTTTTATCTTTTAATAAAGTTTCAATCTTTATTTCAAAGCAGTGAAAATTTCATCTGTGTTTAGCTAATTTATTAAGCTCTTTTTTTAAAATAAAAATAACATAAAAAATTTGTCAATCTTTTTAAAAAGCTTCAATCTTTATTTGAACCCACTGGAAAATTTTCACCAGGGGTTTGATTAAATTTTTAAGCTTTTAAAAAAAAAAAAAAAAAAAATTGTTATGAATTTTGTGTTTTCTTAAATTGGTTCAGAAAATCTTAAGTCTCTTTAATCTTTATTTGACTTTGTTCATTGGTTTTGGTTGTTATTAAGCTTTGTTTTCAAAAACTCATTTTTTTTAAAAAAATTGTTTCAAAAAAAAAAGTGTGTTAGTTTTGTGTGTGTGTGTGTGTGTTTGGTTGAGAGAATGGGATCTGGAGGTAAAGGAGTATATAGTGTTAGTGAATTTGATTTAGATGCAAAATGGTTAATTGATCCCAAACTTTTATTTGTTGGACCAAAAATTGGTGAAGGTGCTCATGCTAAAGTCTATGAAGGAAAGTAAGTTTTTTTTCTTTTTTTTTTTCTTACTTCTTTCAATGATCCTTTTTAGTTTATTTAATACTTTTGTACTTCTAGTGTTTTAACCCTGAAAATAGACAATTTATCTTATATTAGAAACTTGTTAAAAAACTTGACCAAAGTTAGAAGCTTTTTTTAGCTCTTATTGAACTTGACATGGTTGTTCTACCTGCCAATTTGTAGGAATAGTAAATATCTGTTATTTGCTTGCTTGCTTATAGATGTTAAGCAAATAAGTTGACTCAATTGAGACTAATAAAACAGTTAGTTCACCAGGTTTGGAATTGTAGTTCTTTTTAGGCCAGAAGCAGTGGCGGAACTATAACTGTTTTTCCGTAATTATGGGGGTGCTGAAAGTTTACATCGATAAAGAAAAAATTAAGATACATGGTAAAAGATCGCTTTTTTCTCAATATGGGGGGGGTGGGGTGGGGTGTGCTGGAGTTCCTTTTAACCTATTACTAGCTTCTCCCATGCCAGAATGTAAATAACTTTCTTAGTTTTTAGCTTGTAACTTGGAAGCCAAATAAACTGAAGCCTATAAGCGAAAAAGAAAATGGCTTAAGCTTTAAAGTTGCAGCCAAACAAGACACATACGATCTCTGTTTGTAATTGGTCAGACTAGGATATTAAGAATCTGTGTTTGGTACATAGTTACCGAGACATTTTTTATGGTACGTATGTAGAAAAAATATGTTACATTGTACCTTGGCAAACAATCTATTTATGAATGGATAATTTGGGAAATTTAGTTAAGACGGTTTTTACTAATTTCATCTTCTTCTAATTCGTGAATTGGTGCCTTCAGGTATAAAAACCAGAATGTCGCAATCAAAATGGTTCATAGAGGGGATTCCCCTGAAGAGATTACTAAGAGAGAAGGTCGGTTTGCTAGAGAGGTGGAAATGCTATCTCGTGTTCAGCACAAAAACCTAGTCAAGGTATTAACGAAACAATGCATTATCTTCAAATAAGATTCAATATTGTATTTCGGTCTTTCATATGGATTAAGATGATGATGGAACTTTGCTCCTTAGCTATTTTATTAGTTTTGAATAAAAATTTGATGTTTCTTAGGTTTTAGTTATGGCTCTTGTGCTATAGCCTACAAGCTTTTTGTTTAGTTTATGCTTTGGCTTTTCTCCTTGTATTTCATTGAAAGCACCTCTTATATCTTTCTATTTCTGGGGTTTTATATATTTTTCGTACCCAAAAGAACAAAGAGAAAAGATGCAAAATAATCAAAAGATGTTGAATATGGTTCAAGGATAAATGAATAAGACTTGCTAAAAAAATGATGCATCCGAGGTTGTCAAATTCTATCTCGTAGTTAGAATTGGTAGAAGCTTTTGAAGCTGAAAAGACAAACAGATACTTGTAAGTTGTAACTGCATTTGGAATGCACAAGCATTTTAACTTAAATTTAAAAGAGATATGCTACAACATTTCATTTGGAAATCCAAATAATCTTAAGGTTAAATCTGTAATTTAAGTTGTCGATTTCATCCTGTCATGTTAGGCATAAAATCCTCTTAAATTAGCATTGGCGGGATTTAATTATTTTCTCCACTCTGAAGTACATCATTTTATTCACAAACACGGTATCAAAAGACTCGGCTTTCTTTTTTGCAGTTCATTGGGGCTTGCAGAGAACCCGCGATGGTTATAGTAACGGAGCTTTTACTGGGTGGGACACTGAGAAAGTATCTAGTGAATATGCGGCCAAGGTGTTTGGATATTCGTATTGCTATAGGTTTTGCTCTTGATATCGCTCGTGCTATGGAATGCTTACACTCTCATGGGATTATACACCGGGACTTGAAGCCTGGTACCTTTTTGATAAATTAATTTCTCAATATAATTTTAGTTTATCGCTTAGCTTATGCCGTTTCGAGTCATACACTGATAAATTAATCTATTTTCTAAATGACAATAATTTACATACGAGTTACATATGAGTGCCATGTTACGGAAAATATGATATTGGATGTAACTGATAACCTGTTCTAGCTAGGGACTTGTCGGTTGCAGCTTTTAGTATCTTTTTTCCCCTGGCTAGAAAGCTGAATTGCAATTGGTTAATCGGCTTATAATATGACGTGTTCTGATATTTTGGCCTTCAAGGGCTCCTTAAACTAGTGGTAATGAACCCAGTTTTTTTTTTCACTTAAAAATATCCAGTCTTTTGTTTAAAAGCTGTTAGCAAACCAGCCCAAAGGTCTTGTTTGGTTGCAGTTTTTTAGCCCTTCTTTTGCTGAATAGCTGGACTGCATTCAGTGTGGACGAGCTCAGAATGCAAGTGTTTCTGGGTTTTTGCCCTTAAAAAGCTAGAATCTTGAGGATTGATGAACACAATTTTTTTTCTCCACCCTGTAAATCCAGCTTGCTTGCTTAAAAGCTGCAACCAAACCAGGCCTTCATCATTTGTTGTGCTCGCCGTTTTGTTACTTGCATCATTAATAATCTAATTCGTCATGCAATCATTAGCTTTATATCTATTACCAAGACTTGGATACATCATATGCAAGTGTCACGTTAATGGGTGATCAGGCCAATTCTTGCACTCACCTAGTTACTTTTAGGGAATGACATTTGGGCTGTGTCAAATCTCATAAATCACCCAATATTTAACCTTATATACCGGCAAAAAAGATGTCATGTTTGATGATTTGATGAAGCTTGTTACGATTAGCTATACCTTGTTTTGGACACGTTTACGTAGAATTTGCGTAGTATGTCAATGAATAGTTCTCGTTAATTGAAAAACGAATTATAATTTCACTGCATTTTTTTGTGCAGAAAACTTGTTATTGACAGCAGATCACAAGACCATAAAACTTGCTGATTTCGGATTGGCACGAGAAGAGTCTCTTACAGAAATGATGACTGCTGAGACCGGAACATATCGGTGGATGGCCCCCGAGGTAACATTTGATTTCTTTCCTCGTCTTCGTTTTTTTTGGATGGAATGCATTGTTTGGACTTGTTCTGGTTGTGTCTCTAAGCAAATAAGCTGAAAATTTTGAGTCATAGAAAGAATATGGGTTGATCCAGCTTAAAGCTAATAGCTTTTTCAATCCAAAGTACGAAAAAAGCTCAAGTTTTGAGCTGGTCAACCAAATGCAGTCCAGCTTTGAAGTAAAAAAATTAAAATTGAAAAGCTGCAACCAGCTCAGAGACTGGAGCTTCGATTAGTTTTTGGTATTTGATATCTACATAGGATAGGATGAGTTTTGATAATTCTTTCTGTCTTTGTTTTTGGGTGGAATCCATTATCTAGTATTGGGGTTTGTTTGGTTGCACCTTTTAAGCAATAAACTTGATTTGCTAAGCTGTTTAACAAAAAGATGGGTTCATCTAAGGCTACTCCATGAACAGAAACCATGAACCTCATGTTTAAAGCTCATCAGCCAAATGCAGGCTGATTTTTGAACGAAAAATAATGAGCAGATGAACTCAGATGAAAGAATGCCTACGAGATTGGTGCTTTAATTAATATTTGGAAATTTCGCCATTGTTATTGCAGTTATACAGCACTGTCACATTGAAACAAGGCGAGAAGAAGCATTACAACAATAAAGTGGATGCATATAGCTTTGCAATTGTATTATGGGAGCTTATACATAACAAGTTACCATTTGAAGGCATGTCCAATCTACAAGCCGCTTATGCGGCTGCTTTTCGAGTAAGCACTTTCATCACGTCTCCTTTTTTCCTTCTTTCCTGTGTGTGTTTGCTGTAACTTTTAGCGAAATGATACCGTAATATAACTGATTTTTTCAAAGCACAACAAAAATTTAATTGAATGAAACTTGCAGCTTCTTGCTTTTTAGGCCAGAAGGAACAAGAATTAGCACCAACTGTTATCCAACTTAAAATTTGAAAAAAGGAATAAGGTGAACTTGTAAGCTGTCTTAATAGACCTACCATCATCGTTCTTTTCTCGTGATTTTGCTAATGAAATGGGACAAATTAAGATCTATACTAGTTTCTAGATTACTTATGTGTTCGCTTCGTTGCGGCTCTTAATAAGCAAATAAATTTATATTATTTTACTTAAGGAAAAATGCGAGTTCATTATTTAAGCAAAATAATTTTAGGTTAAAGCTTCAAGCTTTTTCAAGCCAAAAGATTTGAAAATAATATTTTAATCTGGTTAAACAAAGGCAGTCCAACATTTAAGCAAGAGATTAGAAAAAGGTTGGGCTTAAATACTGCAACCAAAGAGGGTCTATGTTATTAACTGTTTGTTTTTTCTTCCTAATTTTAGAACACAAGGCCTAGTGCCGAAGACCTGCCAGAAGATTTAGCGCTGATCGTGACATCTTGTTGGCAAGAAGACCCACATGCTCGACCCAACTTTACCGAAATAATAAAAATGCTTTTAAATTATTTATATATAATGTCGCCACCGGAATCAGCTATCCCACCCCACGTATTCACTTCCCGCAACGTTGTTTTGTCACCAGAATCTCCTGGCACGAGAACTCTCATGAATGGCAGAGACGAGTCTATAGATACACCTAAAACCGCAATGGAGAATGAACCGGCAGGCTTATTTTCTTGTTTTTATAAGTGTTTTTAAATTACGGATAGAGGGTCAAAGTCTGTTGTGATGCTTTTTTGTTATTAAATAATGTACCATCCAAAGGCCTTGGCTCCCAAATTAACAGTGTAAAAGCAACACTTTTTGTATTAATGATGTATTTAAATTCTAATTTCCAGTTTGTGAGAGTGTACAAAAAATTCTTTAGGTTAACATATTTAATGTGATTTATGATAGTTTTTGGCCTTAATCGCAACTTCTCCAAAACAGTTTGTAAGTTTTGAGGTTCCGAGACTGCTTTTGAAATTTCATTTTCTACATGTATACATGTCGAGTACAGTATTTATTTTTTCCAGAATTCTACTAACTCGTTATTTTTGTCACCATGCTGAATTTCTTTATTTTTATGTTATATAATCCACACCTTTGCTCGACAAAGTAAGCCAAGCGAATGCTATACGTTCCCATTTAATTGTTCATTACGAAACTACGTGCAATTTTGATCCGCTTATAACTTGTATTAAAATTATTGAAATAGACTTTTTTTTAAATCTAATCATAAAATTTAATATTTGAACTATATGATCAACTTTTGAAAATTTTCATTCCGACAATTTTGATACAAGTTCTTGGCCGGTCAAAATTACCCGTAGTTTCGTAGTGGACAATTAAATGAGAACGTATAGCATCCGCTTGGCTTACTTTGTCGAGCAAAGGTGTGGATTATATAACATAAAAATAAAGAAACTCAGCATGGTGACAAAAATAACGAGTTAGTAGAATTCTGGAAAAAATAAATACTGTACTCGACATGTATGCATGTAGAAAATGAAATTAACTTGTACGTAGTTTCGTAGTGAACAATTAAATTGATGTTAACTTGGTCTTAATAGAAAGGTAAAAAGGAAAATAAGAAACAATGCAATGTTGATTTTTTCAATTTTTATGTTTCCAACTACTACCGTTACTTTTCACCATCAATTTTGAAAACTCGACCTCATCTTAAAAATCGCGTTTTCCGTTTCATGTTGTTTGACGCTTTCTATTACTCCATTCGTACCTAAACAGATGTCTCATACGAAAATACATGTAACTTTGATCGATAATTTTTTCATATCTAGATTGTAGAAAAAAATATTTTCAAAAGTTAATCACGTAGCTCATGCTTAAAACTATACGATGGAATTTTTAATTTTTTCGTTTCGGAAATTTTGATATGAAAATTTTAATTGTCAAAGTTGCACATATTTTCGTATTAAACATTTGTTGTCAGACGGAAGTATTACTTGACTTGTAAATTTGTAATGTTTATTTTTTTTTTCATTGACGTTTTTGTTTTCCGTTGGGGTTTCCGGAGGTTACCTCCCCTTTGGAAATACTCTTTTATTCATATTTATATTTATTTACATACAGTCAACTTGCATACTGGGAATTAATATGATATACTATAATGCAATATAATATTATATTTATCTCGTGCGAAATTGAATAAAACGCTACCCTAAGTAATGTAATTAAAAAAAATACTACTATTACTATTAATAAGAGAAAGAAACATTTCATTCTCAACATTAATTAATATATTAATACTTCTAGTTATTCATTTATATAAATCGTTTATTTGTATTTCTATTTAAAAACTTGTGGTTAAATTTTGACATTAACGTTTGAATAAAAAAAATTAGAAGATAGCAGTACAAGTCACGTCACGTAATAAAAAACCAACATAATAAAAACTCAAATAAAAATATACTAGAACAGCCTACCCTAAATTTAAATATTAATTAAAAATAAGAAAAATGCTAAATTTAAAAATACAACCCACTAAAAACTCAAATAAAAATATAATAAAACCCTATTAACTATCCTAAATTTAAATATTAATTAAAAATAAAAAAATTTATTAAATTTAGTATTACTGACCATCAAAACTGTTGATGAGGTAGATATATATTATGTAACATATGTTAATTTTTTAAATAATATAAATGTGTGAGGATAAGTATTTTTCTTATTTTTTTAGAGATATATAAGTGATGTTTATGAAATTGTTGAGTATAGATGAAGCTATTAAAGTAGGTACTATAATACTTCCTGCCTTACCATTAAATTATACACTACGATATTACGTGCAATTTTGATCGACTTATAACTTTTATCAAAATTGTCGAAATGGATTTTTTTTAAATCTAATCATAAAATTTAACATTTGAACTATATGATCAACTTTTTAAAACTTTCATTCCGACAATTTTGATACAAGATCTTAACCGGTCAAAATTACACGTAGTTTTCATAATGGACAATTTTGATACAATTTATTGACCGATCAAAATTACACGTATTTTCATGATAGACAGTCAAATAGTAACGGAAATAGTATAGTAGTAAAAGATAAAATCGAAAAATAAAATGTAAAATATTTTTTACAAGAAAAGGCAACGGTCGTGTTGTATTTAATTTCACAAATCCCAAGTGGTAAAAGTCAATTTTACTGTTTTACTCCATTTATTATTAATGATTTGCCACGTCATATCAAAACCTAAGGCTTGGAAAAGACTAAGCCTACGTGTCCATAAATTTTCCCGCTCTTTGTCTCCCACTTTAAGACTCAAACTACACTACTAATCCTTATATTTTACAACATAATCTTATTTGGGTTTATGTGTTTTTTTTTATAGTTTTCTTTTTCAAATTAACCTTGTATCCACTGTGTCCTGATTACATCTCGACTCTAGTTGAGTAGGACGTGAGTATCCGTATCTGGTTTCTCAAAACATATTTTTTTACTAAAATTTGATGATTATGATATAAAAAGTGACATGTATCAGGAACCCTATAAATTCCCTAAATTTAACAAAACACCTAAATTTAACAAAACACAAAATTCACCTCATATATGAAGAATGCATATGATTTCCTAGATTAATACTATATCTGTCCCTAAACAAATGTACCCTACAAAAATACGTACAATTTTGACAGATAATTTTTTCATATTTAGATTGCCGGAAAAAATTATTTCAAAAGTTAATCACGTAATTTATGGTTAGAACTATATGATGAAATTTTCAATTTTTTCATTTCGGTAATTTTGATATGAAAATCTTGATGGTAAAAGTTGCATGTATTTTCGTAAGTGGTATTTGTTTAGGGACGGAGGGAGTATAATAGTAATAAACTATCATGTGGTCCATATTTTTATGGTTATAATATTGTTATGATTATTAAAATATAATAAACAAATGTGGACAAAGATAATGTAAACGGTTTCTTAAAAGGTATAAAATGTGTTAGGTTTGAGAAAATGATTGAGATAGCGGGTGCGGATGGGAAAAAAAATTTCACCCTAACTAGATATTCTTTATAAAAAAAATCACCCTAACTAGATATTCTTTATAAAAAAATAAAGGTATTATAAGTTTATAATCGTTCCTTACATTAGGAGTGAACATACAAGAGGAAGTTAATTTATAAATTAAAACAAGTATTTTTCTTTTTCAATAATACTTTTGATACCTTTCATCTTTAAAGCTTGTTTTTCAGTAATACTTTTGAATAAAGTTCCCCCTTTTTCAAATTCCATTATTTCATGTTTAGTCAGTATAAAGATAAATAAACCCATAACCATAGTTAACAGAAACTTTATTCACTTTTTAAACCTTATTTCTCGTTTTCCGCTTCATATGTTTTCTATTATTTTACGTATAAAATTTATTATATTTTTTTTTCCATTTTTGTCACGTATCATGTTTTCATTTCCCGTTTCGTTCCCTTTTTGGTAACTATGCCCTCAACTATAAAC
Organism: Primula vulgaris; assembly: GCA_963920805.1. NCBI lineage: Eukaryota > Viridiplantae > Streptophyta > Magnoliopsida > Ericales > Primulaceae > Primula > Primula vulgaris. The sequence goes on from OY987217.1 coordinate 628,766, forward strand.
TATGTAAATTGGACAAAATACGAAGATTCTTTAAATTCAAAATTACAAAGATAAAAGAACTGCATTTTTTCCAACTAAAAGTCATAACCATTGACCCAGAAAAAAATACCACTACCCTTAACACGTTTAATTTGATTTTACCGTCAAGAATGACAAATATTCTGTAGTAAAAAAAAAAAAAACTCGGTCAGGTCATATGAACATCCGCATCTGTTAGTTCAAAACATATATTTTTTTTAAATTTGAGGATTATAGTATAAAAAATGGTATGTATCAGGAACCGTATAAATTCCTTAAACTTCATGTAACACAAATAAGATGAATATATATGATTTTCTAGATAAATATAATACTGCCTTCGTTCCTTTTTAAGTGTCCCCATTGAAAATTGGGACTTTTTAAGAGTTAAAAAATTGATATATAAAATACATATATTGCCCTTATTAAAATCGTACTTAAATTCATTTATGGTGATGTAATATCTGGTAAGTCTGTCACATTATTATATATGTTTATTTCCTTTTATGTTCTCTTTTTTTATTTTAATATTATTTAAATTGTAAAATAGTAAGTTTGTTACTTTTTAATTATCAAATTGAGAAAATTGACACTTATTTTGGGACAGCCCAATAAGGAATAGTTGACAATTAAAAAGGGACGGAGGGAGTAGTAATAAACTATCATTAGATCTATATTTTTGTGTTTGTAATATTGTTATGATTATTAAACGATAATAAACAAATAAAAAACAATAATTTAGGGTTATTATAAGTAAATTAATAGGAAAGATGGAATTTTATGTAAATGTAAACGGTTATTTAAAAGATATAAAATGTATTAAATTTAAGAAATTTTACTCTAACAACACTTATACACACGTGTTAACAACTTAGGAACTATTATTGTTGTAGTAAAAAATAGAAGAACTAAAAAGTATGTATTATTAAACTACAGGTACCATTTATGTACTTAAATCTCACTAAACTTTTTGAACACACAAAGTAGACAAAAGCTTATATATATAATATATAATATAATATATAATATATATCTATATATATATATTATGTTTATTAGTTATTGTTTAATCAAGGTTGAGTTGATGCACTGAGATATGGAAAGGTAAATAACACAACACAAAAATGGGTTCTTTTTTTTTTATTTATTTATATTATTTATTGAGTATGTTTTTCTGCATTGTTTTTTTGTTATCCCCAAATTCTTAATTGAACTTTTAATCATTTTAATTAATTAATAACCATTTGGATTAAGTTATCTTTTTCTAAGTGTTTTGTAAAAAAAAAAAAGGCTAATTTTTTATTTATTTTGTTGTACAATAACCTTTTTGCCCCCTTTTATGTTATTTTCAAATTAATTTATTGAACTTTTGATCTTTTGAGTTAATACCCATTTTGATTAAGTTATTTCATCTTTTTGTTAGTGTTTTGTAAAAAAAAAAAAGGCTCATTTTTTATTTATTTATGTATTAATTATGCTTTCTACAGTAACTTTGTCCCCCTTAGATGGTAACTTTAAAACCCTAAATTGAACTTTTGATCATTGTAATTAATACCCATATTGATTAAGTTATTTCCTCATTTTTACCAGTGTTATGTAAGAAAAAAAGGTTATTATTTTATATTTATTGGTTTTGTTTTATACAGTAATTTTGTGGCCTCTTGAATGGTATTTTTAAAACCTTAAAAGTGAACCTTTGATCATTTTAATCAATGCCCATATGAATTAAGTTATTTCCTCTTTTTAATAAGTGTTTTGTAAAAAAAAAGGGAATTTTCTAATTTTTTTTATTGGTTATGTTTTCTCCAGTAGGTTTTCCCCCCTTAAATGGTATTTTCAAAACCCTAAATTGAACTTTGGATCATAATAATTCATACCCAAATAAATTAGTCCATTTACTTTTATTATATATGCTCTGTTAGATACTATCTTTTATGACCTTTGTTATTAGGGCTTGTTTGGTAGTAGCTTTTAAGCCAAGCTGCAGTATAGGAGTAGTATTTGGTTTCCAAGTTAAGAAACTTATTTTTTCAATTTATATCCAAATGGATTAGTAGATGATAAATTCTATTTTGTGCGTGCTTTGTTTAAAAAAAAAGTGATCTTTTGATGGCCTTCGTCATTAGGGCTTGTTTTGGTAATAGCTTAAGATCAGGTGTCTTTTCTCTTATAAGCTGCAGCATGTGTGGTTACCAAGCTTTAAACTCTTTTTATCTAAAAGAGTTAAGTTGTAATCAAGCAACCTGCTTCATTCCTAAACTTATGTTCCGAATTATCTGCTTAAGCTGCAGTCAAACTAGCTTATTTTGGTACTCTTTGTTTTTGCAATTTAGTGTTGTTTTTGTATCTGCATTTAGTTGTCATTGAGTATAAATTTGGTAATTTCTGCTTTTCTTTCTAATTTAAAGAGGTAGAAGTGGAGGAAAAAAGGCTAATGCGGGAGGGAAGTTTTGAAAAATATTGGGGTGGCTTACTATTTTTGGCACTTCAAAATTGTGAGGGACCACATTTCGCAGTTTATACAAAGATACAATCATAATTAAGATCAGTGTTTTAAATAGCGTTATCGCTATCGTAGCGTTTTTTCGAGAGAAACGCTAAAAGCGCTAATAGCGTTGCTATATAGCGCTTTGCGGTGTATTTTTTTTTGCCTAAATATGCACTAAACTTTAGAATATATAACAAAAAAATATTAGATAGTAATAAAAAAAAATCAAAAAAAAAAATTGTTGTTGGTGAGTTTCGAACCTGGGTCTGCTGGAAATCACAGCACTGTCTTAACTATCTGGACTACAGACACTTTTATGAAAATTACACAATATATATTTATTATTTAGATCCGCTGTTTTTTTTTAACTCGCTATTTACGCTTTTGGTCCAGAATTTCGCGCTTTTTGCGCTTTTGGTCCCCTATAGCGCGATTTTAGCGCAATTCCACCCAAAATCGTGATTTTTCGTTGCGTTTTTTTACCAAAAAAGCGCTATTTCGCGCTACGTAGCGCGAATTTTAAAACAGAGATTAAGATGTATTTGATGTTTTATCCCATTAAGCTAGTCTAATGGGATATATGATCTCGTTATTCCTTTTAGACTTTAAGTAAACTTCATTAGACATTGTTTGGTTGTAGTAAGCAAGAAGGCTAGCTTTTCCGGACTGATAGGAATCCAGAAAACTTAAAGCTAAAAGCTAGGTGGTCAAATTCGTAACAAATTGCAAATTGTTTTATTGAAACAAGCTCAAGAGCCGCTGACAAACAAGCCCCTAGAAATAAATGAAGCTACATTAAAAACTGTACATTTTGAGATTGGAAAAGTGAGGTATTGTTAACGTAATGTCTTGAATTTTTAAGTTTACAATAAGGAATTGGAAAAGTGAGGTATATAGATATTCATCAGTGCTAATCGCGTGAAAGTGTGTCAACCTTGATATGAGTTCAAGCTCAGTCTTCTAGCTGTTAGAATCGTTTTTGATAAGTTGGAGTAGGACAATAATATTATAACAACTTAGCTTAAATCTGGGTTTAGCTTCCTTTGTTTTGTCCAGAACGCCAAAGCTTAGATTAGCAAGAAAAACGGTATGAGCGACCATACCATTATTTTTTTATATATACTTTGTAAAGAGGTTCATTGTGTTTTTTTGTTAGGAAATTTCACCTATCCAGTCTTTTGTACCACTTCATATGTTTAAATCCTATCTCAGTTTGGAAATAGGTGATATGTACTTATACCCTCTTTCTTGTCAAATAAATCTGATACTCTTAAGCTCTACTTTTTATGTGTCTCCTTGGGTGTTTTTGATTGTATTCCATCTCATTGTAGCAAACTAGGCGTTTGATGGCCTGATTTTGTACATGTGCATATGTATGCATTATACTGATTCACAATCCAATGTGGGCCTCTACATCATCTTTTTGTGTTTAATAGTCAATAGCTTTCCATCGGTGTTGCTATTACCAAATATCTACAATGTCAATGAATTTCACAAAAAAGTAGATGTACTAAAGGGTGTTCGAGAAAATTGATTGATGCCTAACATTTTGATCATATAACCCTCCATTTTTGTCTAATGTTGTTCTAGTTTGAACAGCGTTTTTTTCCCCAGATGACTTAATGTGAAAATTTTGTTTCATTGATGTTACATTGTTTTCTTTGTTGGAACAGAAGTTGGATTATTGACTGTAAAGGAATTGCGAGCAAAGTGAAATCCGCTAGTCTATCCCCAGCTTATCAACTGAAAGACTCTGGAGCTTATCGCAAATGTTCAAAATGCCATTACACCGTCGACAATAGTGATGTAAGCATGAATCTTTTCTCTAAGATAAAAATATTATTGGTTTTCCTTATTCCATTTGTGATTTGACATGAACTTTTTTGTACTGAAAAGGTGTCCCAAGAATGGCCTGGATTACCTGCTGGTGTAAAGTTTGATCCGTCTGATGTAGAGCTCTTAATACATTTAGCTGGAAAATGTGGTGTGGAAAATTCTGATCCGCATATGTATATTGACGAATTTATACCAACCGTTGACAAAGAAGGGGGGATATGCTATGCTCACCCAGAAGATCTTCCTGGTAACTAGCTCCCATGTAATTTTTTGGATCATAGTATCCACATAGCTTCTATATGTCTCCATAAACTTAGGACAAAGTCAGTTGATTTTACATATGAATTTAATTTACAATTTTTCAGCATCTCTATCCTCATAGTTTATTATGTTAGCCTAAGGTGTATTGTGATTGTCTCACCAATCCCCTGTTTTTGGAGAACTCTTATGTAGTAGAGTACTAGCAAGTATTTACCCAAAAAACGCAGCATTATTCCGGGCCTATTATTCAGCTCAAAGGGTTTGTTAGCATCTCTATCATCCTCGTCAATTCCCATGTTTTTAGAGAACTCGTATGTAGTAGCATTATTAGTTTGTACTTACTAAAAAAACAGCATTATTTTGGGGCCTAATTTCAGCTCAACTTTTAAGATTCTCAGCTAACTTTTAAGCTTATCAAAAAATAAACATTAACTTAAAGTGGTATTTTGTTTACTCCTATGTATGAATTTGGTTTAAATTGCCATGGGACAGTGTCACGGGGACTGTTAGAAAGTGAAATCCTGTATAACTTGCGCTAAAGAGAGTTTTTAGTTTTTTGCTAATTTACCCTAATTCATAAGTCAACTTAATGTGATTAAAAAAAAAAGTCAGCTTAATGCTAATAACCAGGTCCGTTTACCCTCCAAAAATAATAATAAAAAATGCTAATAAGCTATCTCTTCCAATAGTGATAAACATCTTAACTGTGCCGGGCCTGCAGGCTGACAACCAAACTATCAACAAAAAAATATGACAACAATAAACCATAATGCCACAGAAATACGCGGTTATCGAATCCTTTAAACTTGTAAAGCATATGTTATTTACACTATTATTGTTTGCCTTCTTTAGTAACCAATGATTCTTTTTTCTTTAGTCATCAAGATTGAGCTATAAGTAACTCAGTACCCTTTTTCTTCAGGTGTTAGAAACAATGGAAGTAGTGCACACTTTTTTCACAGAACCATGAATGCATACGCATCTGGTCAACGAAAACGTCGCAAAATTCAGAAAAATCAAAATAACTCGACAAATGAAGATGTTCGTTGGCACAAAACAGGGAAAACCAAATCCATAATGGAAAATGCAATTCACTTGGGTTTTAAAAAGATCATGGTTCTATACCAAGCTGCAAAAAAAGGTGCTAAAACAAACTGGGTAATGCATCAATACCATTTAGGGAACGACGAGGATGAACCTGAAGGCCAATTTGTAGTTTCGAAGATCTTTTATCAACAGCAAAGAGCAAGTGAGAATAATGGAAAAACTGAAATTTTGCTTGGTTCTGATTTGAATGCTATTCAAACTAGTCCTCATACTCCGAAAACAGTAATTCCTAATCCTCCTAGGCCAGGAGTAGTTACTCCAAAGGATGATATTGCGGATATTTGTATACCTGAATCACCAGCAGAGATTGGAATGGTATTTTCTTTATTTGCTATTAGACTTGATTGATTGCAAGCTTTTAACCTCACTTTTTTGTTTTACCTGTATGCTTCAAACGGGGTGCATTTGGTTGATCAATTAAAGTTGAGTTTTTTTGGCTGCTTGGCCTGACAAGCTAAAAATCTTTAAGCTTGATGAACGGATGGACCCAATTTTTTTCTCAAATTGAAAATTATGATTATTTGCTTAAAAGCTGCAATCCAAAAAGTCCTTATTTGTTGAACACTCTTTAACTCTTTCTAAGTATAATTCCAAAAATCCTAGGGGCACCCATCAACTATGAACTGTCAGAAAAGGGCTGGGTTAGTTAATACTGCAAGAATTAAATCCTGTACATGAACTGCATCCTTGAACTCAAACTTTTGTTAAAAAAATTGAGCTTATAAGATTTTAAGTAAAGGTGGTATGTTGCCTCTTCCCAAGGTAATGGTGTTAGTGTAATAATTTTTGTTGGTAGCTACATCCTTTTCTTAAACATGAGGGGGAAATTGTTAAACATTTTGAATTAAGGAGGGCCTAATGACTTGTGGCAATGGTTGAAGCAGGATCGAAGTTGAGATTGTCAAAAGAAAATACTTTTCCATAATATTAATTATATTTTAATGCTTTCATTATTTTCTTACTACTGCCTGCTTTAATCATCAGCAGATAAAGCCTAAATATTTTTCTCTATTTATGTAGCCTACTATGATGCAGGAAACTGAGGTTCTGAAAGAGGCACCTCATTCTTCTTGTGTTCCCGAGTTTAATGATGATGTTGAGACTCAAGTGTGCTTAGCAGGGGAATCACAAGCTGGTTTTGATGACTCGTTATTGTGCGATGAGAATTTCTATTCTCATCTTGGTCTTGATGATTGTGGATTAAATTATGGCGCTTTTAATAGCTTTGGTTGCTTGACAAACGAAAATTCTTTCCCAAGTAGAAGTGCAAACTCTGGAGTTCCTGAGCTTGAAAATCTTGATTTTGATACCCCTCCGGATTTTCAACTTACAGTAAGCTTCTCTTTTTACCTCTTCCATCACTTTATTTCCCTTTCTGTTTTCTTTTTTAATTAAGGAAATTGAGACGAGCTATGGAGGAATTTCAGATGATCAAGTATGTGAGTACTTGTGTTTTTTTGCTAGACATTTTGCGCCCCACAGATTACTTTATATAATAACCTGACTGATATGAAGTATACTATGAACAAATGCTTGGTTACTAAATAAACACAAACAAGTATATTTTGTTATTTTTTTATTTGTGTACGGTTGGTTGTTCAGACTCTCTGAAAAAGTTTACTAACTTTTGAGCTATCGATGTTCTTTGGTCCTTGAATAACTTTAGCTTGTTGATTAAAAAAGCTTTATGTTAACGTTTAAAGTATATACATGGGATGAGTATCCGAATTTATGGTTTATATGCCTATTATAATGATATGAATTTTTCGAAGGCTACTAACCCACTATGAGGACTTATCTGTTTTGTTTTCATGAAAATGTACATGTTTAAATAAACAAACTACTTTATATAGAAGCTAAAAGTTTGTCATCTTTGATTGTAGGATCTAACATTTGGCTCCCAAGAAACTATGTTCAGCTGGTTGGATCGTTTGTGAGCAAATGAGTAACCAATGGAAAATTTCAAAATAACTGGAGTAAAATCAGAATCATCACACTATGTCCACGGGATATAAAAGTATTTAATTTTCCCAAATTTTGACAAGGACGTTTAGAGTTCGTCCCAATTTTTTGGAAGCCAGATGGATTGTTTGACGACATCGCTAATTACTGTCCAAGGTGTACTAAAGAAAACTCAGGAAGGGGGACAGATTTTGAATGCATCTTGTGACTTGCTTGCCAATATTCAGTATTTTGTTTGGTTTTGATGGGGGTAGTATAGGAGGCTCAAATCCTTAGACCGATGGGTAATTAAGAAGAAAAAAGAATTCAAATATAGCTTTGTTTTTGGCGTGTTAAATCCATGGATTGTTAAGTACTGACCGAGTATCGGCTTGTCATCGCTTCCTTGCGTATATCTTGTTAATGAATTTTGGTATGTTTGCATGGATGGAATTGTTTATTTATTTCTTTTTCCGTCGTCATGGTTTATCCTTGGTTCATGATAATACTGTTGTTGCCTTCCTGGAACCCATGATAAATGTGGTTCTTCCGGTTTCATTTAATGAAATCACCGTGTGAGTTTAGATGATTACTTATAACGAGTTGGTTTTATACTTTTATGTGAGTTTGGGTGATTTGATTAGAATAAAAGCAAATGATTATTAGCTTATTGACTCTTCGCCAATTACACTTGTAGAGGCTAAAGCCCCATCGTCGTCATTCATCGCCTTATCGGAGAGCACTTGTTCCAACTTCCCAATATAAATTCTCTAATAAAAAATTTCTAACAAAATGTGTTTGTATGCTAATAACTCACAGAATGACTTATCAATAAAAATAAGTTACAAATCAATTATAAATAAAAAAATATACAATGGACTCATAGGTAAAAAAAAAAAACAGTGGTGTCAAACACTACAAATTCTTATCTTTCTACTTTTAAAAAAAACATTATTTCTTTTTTTAAAGTCCTAAGCCACCATTATTAATTAGAGAAAAATTGCTATATTGATACCTAATCTATTAGATTTTTACAATTTAGTATCTGTAACTTTGCGCTTAACTATCTGGTTTTCTAAATTAGTACCTAAAGTTTGTGGTTAACATCCAATCAATACACTCATGACCAATTAAACATTATAGATTGATACAAAATTGGTAAAAGTTGGTATAAAATCAGTAAAATATAAGTTGAGTATAAAATCAGTAAAATATCATAGAATATGGTATTACTAGTGTTTTTTCAATTAGAAAATAGAGCGCTAACAAGCAATGCCACAAGATAAACTATCACTACAAAATAATGTTTGATTTAATGAGAGTCAAAAACTGTCACTAATGTAAAAAGTTGTCACAATTCTGTCATAAATTGACTAAACAGTCACAAAACCGTCGTTAATAAATTCGTAACAAACAATACCGTTACTAATCCCGTCGCTTTAAAAAACTACACTGCTTGAGTGCTAAATTACTAAAAAAACTGATAGTTTGGTTATCAATTTAAGCATTTTAATTTTATTAATTACACCCTCCGTCCCAAAATAAGTGTTCGAAAACCGTTATTTAAGAATTTGAAACAATTTCGGTAAAAACTCAACAACAAAAATTAAAAAAATTAAAATTTTCAAATAAAAACTATTTTTTAATTAAAATGTGAGGTTTTGATTACAATTTTGTTATGTCTAAACTAACAAAAAATTATTTTTTAAAAAAGAAAAAAAAAAGAAAATTTACTAAAAAAGAAAAACGAACACTTATTTTGAAACGTCTTAAAAAATATATAAAAAAGATACATGACATTTATTTCGGTACGGATAGAGTATATAAATAAATTAATAAATAAAAGGTGAAATAGTAATCTGAATATTTACCAACCCCAACAAAATAAAAATAAATAAAAAATGAATGATTTAAAACATTTAGAGAGAGAGAGAGAGTGATACATAAAAAATAAAAATGGTGAAGAAATTGTTTTTAATGTTATCAAAGCCTTTCATGAAAACTCTTTCTCTCTCCCTCTCTAAAACTTCATGTTAGTAATAAGCTTTCCCCAACACACCCTCTGTAATTTTGGGTTTTTTAATTTTTTTATTTTTTTAATACACTCAAGGTGTGTTTGGAATCAGCTTTTTTTAGTCAAAAAACTGCTTAAAACTATGCAATAGGAAAAATACTATAAAGTGAATTCTAACCTTTTTTTTTTATTGATAAGTCAATTATACTTATTTTATGTACAAACACGTTTTATTTGAAAACTTATAATTTTGATCATTTTATTGTGAAAAAGATTAAATGAGATCCTCAATTTCCTAGATTTTTAAAGCTTTTTTTACCTAAGAGCTGCCATTTTTTAAAAGTTAACAAACCAAACATTCTTAGCTTTTTTAAAGCAAAAAAAAACTAAAAAGGATGAAAAAAAAGTTGTTGCCAAACAGTCGCTCATTGCATTATATTGGACTTTTTTTTCTTCTGATTTTGATGACTATTCATTTGTAGTTTTAAAAACTAATTTGTTTGTTAAAAAAATCACAGCCAAACACATCCTATTATTTTGGTTTTTTGATTTTGATTTTAAAAAAGTTATGGGTTTTGGGCCTTTTGGCAACCTGTTTTTTTCCTGATAAAAAACAAAAGCTTAATAGTAGTTTGAAAAGTAATAACTAAAATTGTAATAAATAGGTTTCTTTGCAACATGGTTTGTTTTCCCTCATTTTAATGACACTTTTATTCATGTGTAGTTAATTTTGACAATTTTGTGTATTACTAGTTTATGATAAAGTTGGACCTCTAAAGGATTTGATGAAGCAAAAACAATCTTTGCGGGGTTCGATTCGGAACTTTTATGCGCCGAAATGTTACACAAACTGTAAGTCTATTTGATAGTGTTAATTGAATAGATTTTGGTGCTCACTTCTAATACTAGTCTTTAAAGGGTATTTAGGGAACAGGGACCTTTTGAGAGAACAAAAAGCGTAAACACGTTTAGATTAGTGCTAACTCACCTGCCTAGCTCGTTTCCTTTCTCTTTAGAGCAGTCTTTTGCTAAAAGAGTTGGTGCGAAACGGTTCCATAATGAATTGTAGATGAGATTCGCTATTATCAAAACAAGCTTAAGCTTGTGTCGTGAGTTGTCATAAAATGCAGTCAATACTGTAGTCTTTAGTTAGATATTAATATTAATTATCTAGTAAAAGATTTTCATTGTCTTCCTTTTAGAGTTCACCACAGAGACGATATCATAGTATTTGTTAGAATAGCCGATCCTTATGTTTTCAACTGTGCGTTTAGACCTTTAACAGATACCTTGTTTTGTAACAAAAAGATTGTCTTTTATGATTCCTGCATACCTTATATTGGCCGTCTTGCAAAATTAAAATAATTATACTGTAATCTCACTCCATTAGTATTTCTTCGTGTGCATTTAGGTTGATTTTGGCCGACTGTTATTACTTAACAGTATTAATTTTGTTCTTGAGGGTAGAATTTCATGGGTAGACGAGTAGGGCATACTGAATATCGGGTAGTATTGGCTTTATAGGTGATCTGCATGGCCTTGTCCTTAACTTTTCTTAGACTGCTTTTTTGTTGCTTATTTTTATAATTTTTTTTAAAATTGCAGACTTTACAGCAAGGAGCAAGTTTGCTTGGGGAAACGTGCTTGGCGCGTCCGTCATAATTGGATTTGTCTGTCACAAGCCACGTATTTCTTATGCATTGAATGGTATGCACAACAGTATTTAGTTTTTACATGTGCTAACACTCATTTTTATATCTAAGGGTGTGTTTGGTTGATTTTGATTCTTGACTTTTTTTCCCATTTCTAAGTTCGTGAATGATATTAGGTAAACATATATTTTTTGCTCAACTTGTAGGCTTGGTGTTCTATGTATTAAACTATCAAAAGAAGCTTATGCCAAACACCTTTTTTTTGTGAGTTTGGATTGCAACTTTCTTACTCAGCTAGATGGATCTACAATCCGATAATTGATGAAAAATCATTTGAAATATTGGAGGATTTGATTGACTGGCTAGTTTTTTTTTTGTTGGAAATCCAAGGGCGTGCTTTTGTTGATCTTGATTCTTGTTTTTGTTCTCGTTTTTAATATCCTGAATATCATTACAGAAATCTGTATATTTAGAAAAAAGCCTTTTACTCAGCTTGTAGACCTTTTTGGAATCATGTTTTAAACTATCAAAAACCTTGTACCAAACACACTTTCTGCAAAATTTTGTGAGTTTGGATTCTGAAATCGGTATTTATTACATCAAGACCTTAAATCAGATCATTAATGTTGTAGGACTTGATATTTTGGAGGATGATCGCCATTTAAGCCCTTCAAATGCTTCAAGTGTTGATGAGGACCGAAGAAGTTTGTTGGCAGTAATAAGAAAAATAATGCCACCTCTTCTTCTTTTCATAACCATATTGATGAATTTGGATCATCCAGCCATCCTTGCTGTAAAAGTGTTTTTCATTCTTCTTGGGACGAAGCCAAGCCCCTTATCTATCTACATTTCCATTGAACAGGTACGGTTAAATTTGTTTACTGTTTAAAAACCAATATAACCACGTATTTTTGTTGTATACCATCCTACCAAATCTTTTCTACGCTTCCGTCAATTATAGAGGAAAAAAGTGGCGCCACCTACAGATTAATGATTACAGTACTTCTTTAAACTAGCATAACAGTCTATTAACATTTGGGTAAACTGACCTGTAATTTTAGTGTCACTTTCTTCCTTAAATTCATTGTACTCGTATGTTAAGTGTACAAAATCGGAAAACATGAATAGGTTAGTATGTGTAACAGTAGAAAGCCTGTCAGTATCTTGTAGAATGTAACTGTCACTCACTTCTATTTGACACTTCCAAGATTGGTAGATCAGAATTGTTGTGAGACACAGCGGCAAATTATTCAAAGTTCAAAAAATTAGCTCAAGGGGGGCGACTTACCAAGCTCAATAAGATGTAGGAATTGGTCAATATTACTTCTTTCTATAACTCAGAGGCCAATTTTGGTCTTAATTAAACTATTTCAATGAGAGATTATTGTCCTCCAAGAGGTCATCCTCTAACACCCGTTCTACCACACATTTTCCAGGTCTCGCCGGGACATAGGATAAAATAGAATACATGTGTGGTGTGTAGTGTGTTGGAGGAGTCCGTCCTCTTGGACAACGCAATATTTTCTCTATTTCGACACTTGCTTACTCACATTTAATGTGTCAGTCTATATTCGAAACGCTTCCTACTCAATGCTACAACTACAAAGACATTCTAATTTTTTCCTCTTTTCTGTAAATGGTTGGTTATATACAGATACAAAAATACAGAATTAAGCACATCTTCTATCCTATGTACTGACAATGTACGAGCACATGGGATAAAATATTATACTAAACACATTTTGAGCTTGAGATATACCTTAATAGTTTGTGACCGTCGGTCGTGACATTTTACAAAGTTTAACATAGTTTATGGTCAATGCAGTTGCGGCGTCGATACATGAAGGAACAACCTATTTTGTTCATGTATAAGGTAAACCATCGTTGTCGTAATCTAAGTATGAATACGCAGTTAAATTGCTTTAGATATGAAATTGGCTTATTAACACGTTTTTGTTGTTGTTGCAGTCATTGTATGCTAATAAAGTTGAAGTGGATGATTACATATTCATGTGCTTGGGACGAGTTGAACTAAACGACCAAAAGTTCACTTTAGTTGGAATTTTGGATAATTGGTGGCTTTTCCCTGCGATACCTCCTGAGCGATCGCTTGCTGTATTTAAGGCTTTCATGTTTTGTATTATATACGGGTTTACCACTATGATTTAATACCATTAACTATAATGTGTTTTTAGTTTTGTATCAATATCGCACGTTTCTTTTTGGTTTAGTACCAACAAGTGACACGTTTGAATTTAGTACATTTTCGTTACTTGAAGTTATCTTTCCGACGGAAATCTTTAAGTTCATGGGTATTTCAGTTTTTTAAATACAATTGTTAATTTAATATTTTGATTCATTAATCTAAGCCATGGGATTCTACTAAAATAATCCAATTGCCTTCTAAGTAAACACGTTGGGATCCAAATTTACAATAAATTTACTGTTATTTACCATTTTCAATTTTTTTTTTGTCATTTGAAATTGGCCGTACCCAACTTTTCGATTCATTTTTTTTTTTTGCCATTATTTTTTCCGGATAGTCAAACTTTAGCAAATTTAATAGTAACTAATATAAGAGCATTTATAGACGCATTTCATTTATACTTGATACTAAGATAGACCTTTTAAAAAGGTCGAGCACTTAATTTGTAATGAAAATATTTTATAGGACTATATATTTGAATGTTTATTTTTCTAATCACGTCATGTTTAAACAGTGGCTTGGCTTCCACGTCAAACGTGTCCTGCATGCACACACTGACAGTTTTATTAAGAAAGTAAAAATAATATGAAATGTCAAATAATTACGGAGTATTTTTAACATAACTAAAATTTAAAATGGTCAAAAATTCAATAAATCACGATTATATACTCATTAACGGTCAATATCAGGCTTACACACTTTTGTGGTAAACCAATGTCACACTTGAATATAAGACCGTATTTAGTCACGTCATATATTCAACAGTAACACTACCGTATAGCCGGTGAACTATAATTTATTCCGTGTCATCTATTAAAAACGAAATAAATATTAATGAACCAACAAATAACTAGTTTAAAATTAATTCAAAATTAAAATTAAAATATTATATTGGTTGAGACAACCTTAACTATATAGTGCACCAGTTTCATATTTGCGTTTCTCTATATTCACCGTCTAATTTCGACATTTCACAAACTTTCTAATTATCTGACCTCTTCTGGTTATTTGGTTTTATCATTTCTGCGTTACCAGGTTATTTTCTGGTCTTTAATTTATTGTTTTTCACTTCTTTGTTAGTTTAATGGGATTTTGGCATGCTTCATATTGCAATATAATTATAAAAATATTGACTGTATGTGAACAAGCTTGCTGACTTGCTATAAACCTATATATACTTGTGCTTCAGCTTTGTTTGCCATAAATTTTTGGATAAAAGTATATGAAATTCCTATCCGCTGTTCTAGATGCAGTTTTGCATTAAGGTTCCAAGTGAGGTTGGAACTGCAGTTAGAACCAAGTGTATAGGGTTCCAAGTGAGGTTGGAACTGCAGTTGGAACCAGGTGTATTAATGGACAGAACTGTTTTAAAATTAAATGTACTTGAAAATAATTCACACGCACATTTAACAACGGAGTTCACCTAACTAGGCTACGTCTCCGGGGCACTTACCCAGATTATGATATTATAAAAAGCTTACAATATATGACTCAAGTCTTAATGAAAAACTTAGACTCCCTCTAGGTTTTTCTGCCTATCACTATATTGCTCCTACTCTATAACTATCACTTATAAATCAATGGCATCCCACCATTGTTTTCTTTTTAAAGCTCACGTGTATTCTCTCTAGAAAATAAGTTCTTTATAATTTAGAACACACACTTTTTACAAGCTAGGTTATCAACTATTTATACAAGTAAAATAATCTTCTTTCTTTAGGATCTTGAAGATTGCTTTTGACTTGTTTTGATTGGCTTCAATCTCTCCATATTGCACGTCTGCCTTTTGTAGGATTGACATCAATCTTCATAAGTTAATACCTGTTAAAATAACTAGCTTGGAAATAGGAGTTAGTCTTTTCCTATAACTAGGAAACATATAAAGATAATATCTTTTAGAGATAATATCTTTCCATATATATATGAAACACCTAACTCCATATTACATTCAATCTTTAAACGAATTATACTGAATATAGATAAGGAACAAAAGATTGAAACAAGTGATAAAGATTTGCATAAGAATAGAGATATAGATTTAAAAGGAAACATATCTTTATAAACTAATCTCCTTATATCTTTTAGGAAACATCTTTCCTTACCACTTTGATATTCTCAATTTACGCATATTAAACCTTTAAGATCATATGAGAATATATCCTGCATACTGTAGAACAAATAATAATCAATAAAGAACAGTTATGCAGATTTACAGAACAAGACAGAATTCTGCAGAACAGCAGGTTGGAACTGTGGTTGCAACTGAGGTTGCAACTGGTACTTGAAACCACCAACGCTGTCTCAGCAGGTTGTAGAAACCTATCAACAAGGTTGTAACTGAGGTTGTAACATTGCTTGTAACCTAACAACAGTTGTCTCAGTAGGTTGTAACTGAGGTTGCAACATTGCTTGAAACCTAACAACTCTGTCTTAGTTCTTAATAACAGTTAGGATTTATCTAGTAAAAACCAATAGACAATAAACAATATTTAGACCAGAAATCTGGTCCTAACAGTATATCATTATACATGATTCATGACAAGTAGCTGAAATATGGATCTGGTGCTGGTATGATTGTTAAAAAAATAGGCATTCAAATCTATACGTTTTAAAAAAGGTAGTCTTTTTTTTTTTTAAATTAAAAAAGGTAGTCTTTTTACTAGTTTGAAGGAGTATTTCTTGATATTATACCATACAAGTTTTGGCCCTTTTGGGAGAATAGCATACTTGGATATGATATTCCGGTCTTAACTGTTATAATGATCAAAAGACTATCGAAACTCATATAGTCATATGCTTACTCACTAAAATGCATCATAGCAAGTAAGGTGAGCAACGCATTTTAAACACATGTCACGATCTATCAACAAGTAACGTAGGATAATAACACTCGACAATATCGTGTTACGATCAATTAATTCCAATTCCACTGGATCAAATTCATGCACTCTACTCTAAAGTTGATCTTTATCGCATGAAATGTTTGATTAACCTTGTTATATGTGCCTTGTTTGTTGAAACTTTTTATAGTATATGTTTATCTAGATGCAAAGTGTTTGGTTGTCTGGTTACAAAACCTAAAGCCTCTTTGTTTCTTTATCAGGAAGAAACTAGAATTTCAAAGCCATAAAATCAGCTTGTTTGCTTTAAAGATACATCCAAACGACTCCCGTATTGTTTTCTGCTGTTTCCTCTTCCGCCTTGCAAACCAAAGGAATGCATTTGTTACTTAATGACATCTTAAGGTTAGCTTTGGAAAACGAGCAAAAATTCTCGAACCAAACGCATTATCCATGTTTGTATATTTGACAAAGTTTGCGAACAACTTTTGAGCCAAAACAACACTCTGTATACAAGCTGGCTTGTATGACTTTTAACCTAAACGTTGTATTTTGTTTGTTTACCTAAACCTTGCACGATGCATTTTCTGAGCAGCTTTTAAGCTGATCGTTTGTCGTAGCCTTTGGTCTGGAAAAGTAGATTGTAATAAGTAATGACCAGATGAATTAAAATGTTAAGTTGTGGATTGAAAAGCGATTTGATCAAATAACGAAAATGAAAAGGTTACAGGAACAAAATGGTGGGTTCTTCTAAGATCGGGCATGTTGTGTATCGTGGTCCGAGCATTATAAAGGAGATAATTTACGGGATAACTCTTGGGGTTGTAGCTGGTGGGCTCTGGAAAATGCATCATTGGAGCAATCAAAAAAGGACTAGAGAGTTTTATGATTTGCTCGAGAAAGGCGAAATTAGCACTATTGTTGAAGATGAGTAGAGATATGTAAAATAGTTATCTAAGGGATAGTTTGCGAGGGAACTACTTTGTGACTTGAGCTTATTTGTTGGATTTCTATCTTGATCATAACCAAGCGATGTTTTTTGCTTTTTAGAGAATTTTAGTGTATAGTTTGTAAACTTGGTGGGTGTAAAATGAATAGTTGGATGGGTATTGAATATGTTACCCAAAGTTCCAAACCATACCCAATCCTGGTTGGTTTTATTCGATTTCGGATCAGTTTCAAGTCACCGTTAACTTTTTCCGTTCAAAATTCGAAGGTGTTAAATTGTTAAGCTTAATGTATGAAAGTTTGATTTAATTATGGAGTAAGCTTATAGTTTTTAGTATAAACTGTAACTCGGGGTAGTTATCGAAGGTCATTTTAGATTAAGCTTGGTTTTCGGAAAGAAATCACAGTTATGATATTTAAAATTAAACCGTTCCGGTGAGTCGGTGACTTTCAGTACATAATAAGATATGTTCGAGATTAAGTTTGTAAAATCAGGTTTGAATCGGACTTTTGGTGGCAGATTCAATTCGAGTGTCATCTAACTTTTACCATCCCCATACATATTCCACGACAAGGATAGGTTTCGTCGGTCGAGTATGGGGAGAAGAGATAATGGCAAAGGCATATTAAACCCACTACATACATTCCGTACTAATGGGCGACTATGCTAAATGCCGATCGAGTCTTTCTAACACAAAGAAACGTGCATCGAAAAGGCATTGGTTTTCTTTTATATGAACATCACAACTATGAGGACTGTGATGACAATCGATTAGTTACATTGGCAAATCAATTCGATTGCAAATGTTTATTGGATGCATGTCACATTAACAAAAGGTGACGATTTTGCTCGTTAATAGTGGGTTTTTCCCGGTATCGAATTAGAAGAGTTTGAGAAAAATATTAATGAATTACAAAGAAATTGATATTTCAAATATGTATTACAATCTCTAATTAACACATACTGATTATATATTATTTCCATTGGAAAAGTGTGTACGTAACTCGTAAATTATAGTAAAACATTTTGTGTTTTTCTAGAATTAATGCTTCGTTATCTTGGTCATGTCCGTTGTCTCGATTGAGATGGTGCATATCTCGCGGACTAATACTTTGCTGTTTTTCTGGTCGGATTTGGGGAACTCGTCGGACTTGTATGCATAATCTGTGATCCAAACAGAACACCAGCAAATTTCAGAGATCTGGGTCAGAACTTGGATATAATATTATCTTCTTTCTTTAGATAGAGAACCATAATCACAAATCCTAGAGGCATATCATCTAGTTTAATTTATGAAACAAAAAGGAACGAATTTTGAAAACGTAATATAGTTTCAAAAATTCCGTTCATCTACATTGGTAAACTGATAAAACCTGAGAAGCACTTTATGTTTTATTCGTACCGATCTCTTTTCTTTTCGAATCTAAAATTGAGTAATAAATACCAAAACTAAGAGAACTAAATCGGCAAGGTTCTTTATGTGCGATCAAACCTAGAACAACCAAACGATGATCAGTTTTCCCAATAACTTGAAATACGATAGGATTATTAAAATAATCTGTATACCTTGTGACAGGAATCGCACTTGAATGGCGAGAAATCAACTTTACGATTGTAATGTAATTCGTTCTATTGACAAGCCTTCACTTTCTATTTTTCCAGTCGAATATGTTGCATCACCATCACTTTTATTTCTTTTGAGATGAATAACTTATGATAGTTGAAAAATATAAAAAGATATTTCTATCGACAATAACAAAAATAAAATAACAGTATCCAGAAAAAGATTTATAAAGTAAGCTGAGACAAAATATTTTGGTCAAAGAACAAAATATTTATCAAAATATTTTTCTTTTTGCAACACCGGACAATGACACCGAGATCTTGTTTCGACAGAAGACTCGTAAGACGATAGTTAACTGTCTTTCCTACATAAAGAAAGACCGGAAGCTGTGTTTTGCTCATCAAGAATGAAATTATCTAGTCACATGTACATTGATCCGCAGATCGAATCTAAATATGTAAAAAAAAAACGATATGTACGAGTCGGTTAATTCATTTTTGAAACCGAAAGACTCGATGCATCAGTCATATATAACTAGACAAGTGCTTTTTTTTTCACGATATTCATATTCCTCTTAATAACGAAAAACTCATGATAGGGTTAATTTTCTAATTTTCTGTTTTGGTCTGCATGCACATCTCTAATGCATGCATAACAATATGTCAATAACAATGTTGACTTGATAAGTTTGATTATTTGTTAAATGATAATATTTGTACATGGGTGACATAATTATGACATAGTTCGATAATAAAAACTAATAAAAATTGCAAAAAAACCTTTTATAAAGTACGATAAGCAACCACACCAATACCCTCATAATTCCTCTCTATTTTAGTATGAAATGCTTTTTTTTTTTAATGTTTATAGAGACATTTTCATGCATCAATCTTCTCATCTTCCTCCTCAAAATAATAAAATAGATTTTCATTCACTTATAAAAAGTACTATATATGTATATATTTTATTAATATAATGATGAGGTGGATAAATGTGAAAATATGAGAGAGAAAATAATATTTGATTTTTTGAGTATAAGAAAATTAATGTGAGAATATTTCTGTTAACATTCATAATTAACTTAGCAAAATATTTATTATAATCAATTAACTTAATATATATCTACAACAGAGTTGAAAATATTGATCAATTAAGTATCTTCAAAACATAAAACGATGCATGCACATATTACACAAACTAATAAAGCTAGACAGGTACGGTACTGTTCTAATAATTTTATTTTTGTATGTTAATTGCATGTTAACCTAGCTACCACCCGTAGAAAGAAATGTTCTGATTCGTACTACAAAATAATGTTGATTTTGTAAAATTCAAATCATATCATAAAACTGTCACAAAATGACTTTCCTGTTACAAACCTGTCACAAATTCACTTTTTTATCACAAACCTGTCACAAAACTCGTAGCTAATAGACTCGTCATAAAAAAAACCGTCACAATTTCCGTAGATATTTATACATTTTTTGTATGTACTTATTGATAAGTAATTTGCAGAATATTGATATACAGATAATAGCTACTAGTGGTATACAAAAGTAAATTGAAATTAACCGATAGGTAAAAGTACTAAATTAAAATAATATTGATTTTGTGATAATTAAATTCTGTTATAAAACTGTCATAAATTCACAAATCATGTCACAAATCATGTTATAAATTGACTGTTTTATTATTAAATCCGTCACAAAAACCGTAGTTAATAACATCGTAACAAACAAATCGGTATCTTTGGACATATATTTTTTTGTAATGTATTGAGAATAAGAGTAAGATGAGTATTGACTATTGAGTACATGCAATATGGTTCTCGTGTCGGATTTTATATCGTAAAATGCAAATAAATAATTATTTCACGTGTCATCATGCATGTGTTTGACTTTGTAACGTGGCACATAACATTTCTTCAAATGAAACACGTGTAATTTTTGAAATTTTTTTTTTTTTTTTTGAAATAAATTGAAACACGTCTATTATGAGATACTAGACATCGTCTTCATGATTCATAAATTAATTAATCAAAAAATGGTCAAAGGAATATGGTGCACCAACTAGTTGGGTTAAATAAAATTTAGTTAAAAATTAATCAAAAAGTTAAGTAAAACACGGTGACTACATAAAATGGAGACCCTTCCGATGGGTTTTCTTTTGTGCCGTTCAACAGTGAACGGTATATTTTACCGTTGAATCATTTAGTTTATATTTAGATCGTTAGATTTCAGTGTAGAATAATAATTTAACGTTTTCTTTTTTAATTTTCCGATTATTTCAATAGCATAATAGAAGGCTCATAATAAGTTCATGACAAATAAATACACATCACTACAGTAACATTAACCACCAAATTAAATACAAACTTAGCTTTAAACCATTTGATAGCGAACACAAATAACTTCATTATGATCTGAATTTGATACTAATCCATGTAAATTGCCTAATTTATAACCTTCATGAAGAACTAAACTAACAATTTAAATGATTGAGCTGCTTCCAAGCTCAAACGAGAACCATTGATCACTAACAGGCGAGAAGTCGACCAATCCGATCTCCATTGCGTAGCCAAAAATCAGAAATTTAAGTTCACGTATTAAAGAAAAGCCTTCAGCCATCCGAGTATTAGGTACTTCTTCAGCTACGGGACAATATGGAACCCATGAACCAGGCCAATATTCTTTATCGACTTCGATCCCCTCATTCTCCAATGCATCATAAATATTTGAATGAAAATGAAGAAGACTCAGAGATGGAGTTGGAGCAAAAAAGAATGAATTTTGATCATTTGCGAGTGTTCCGATTGAGGATAAAGACATGGGTATTGGATCTTGTTTAGAGGCCAAGTCTTTTAATATATTTTCGATCTTCATCGGGTCGATAAAAGGGGTGGAAAAGAGGGTAATGTGAGGCCTTGATTCGATTTCGATTAGCTTAGTGCTGATCTGGCGACGAGCGAGTATGTTCCATGCTTTAAGGACCTGGTTTTCTAGAGCTGTATCAAAATATAGCTCAATTGCATAGCCTTCAGACATTATGGTTTATAAGATCAAATTTATAACTAAAGACAATTCTTTTTTTTATGAAACTAATCCCTTATGAAAGAGAATCGAGGTTAAGTACATAAAAAGAACTTTGCTACTCAAAAAGGATAATAGAAGCCATTAGAAAGTAGCAAATGGCTTTATATATAAACACAATATTTAGAAGCTAGTTTATTATACGAGCAACCTATATAAAATATAGAATAGCAAATGGTAATAGTACCAAGAAACTAGCAAATTAATAGGTAATTAGATAACAACTACTACAAAAGTTTATAGAATAAAGTAAACAAGCCAAATGGAATGAGGATGAAAGAAAATGAGCATACCCTTAGGATATAAGAGCATGTGACATATAGTATTAGAATTTGGAAATATGAAAATAAAATAAAATAAAATATTGGAATATGACAATTGTTAGGTGCAATAAGAGACTTGAGTAGTACATGTTTCTTCATATGATGGAAAAGGTAGCTTTGTTTGGAAAGACAACAAACAATTTTTCTTTTAGTAGAGTTTGTTTTGTTTGGTTAGATTATTTGTCTATATAATGTAGTGATTTTGGTGACACCTTGAAAAACTAAATTATATACATGTTGAGATTTTTCCCCATCAACAATTTATTTGTTAAAAAAACAAATCGTAAAAGAAAACTTGAGTTTGTATAAAATTTTAGATGGAAAATTACTTTTTATACACCAATTGATTGTAAATGAAAGTCGAACAAAAGTTTTCGGTGTAAAATTTTCCGGCAAAAATATTTTAGCCATCTTAAACTTTTAGTGTAAAACAAACGGAGCTCAAATGAGATATTATGACTAGACTGGAAATTCTGAATCGAATGATATTCACATTTAAATTAATTAAGACTCGTACAAAAATATTTTAGCCGTCTAAAACTTTTAGTATACAAAACTCCTGAGAGTAGGAGCAGCTATGTCGACGACAAGTGCCATGTTATCGTTACGATGAAAATAAATGCGTAAACTATAAACTCTAAGTCATCGTTTGGTGGCAAGATTATTTATACCGAAACTAGCAATCCGGTATAATAATAACTACGGAACTGGACTATTTTCAATAAAGCGGGTTCAATTACATTATTACATCATAATCATAGTCCTGACTTACCAAACATTTTATGTTGAGATAACGTCAAACTTTTCGAAGCCTACGACTAACAAACAGTACTTTCAAAATTAAATAAAAGAAGAGTAACAAACATATGATAGTAGTACAAGTACAACTATAGAGTAGTGTAGTAGTAAATTAGATCAGATCGAATCGAATCGAATCGAATCGAATCATAACTTCCTCACTGAAACCGACACTACGCATTTCACATTTTTTAACATAATGTTTGATCGGTTACAATGAAAATACAAGTGTAGACGGAATAAGTATTTGCACACATCTATTATAGTCATAATAAATACAGTTTTATACCGTAGCGTTTTTGCTCTTATTGAACTCGCAATAAATAAATAGTGTTTGGAGCATTGTATTTATCTTGTGATTCTGTAAATTGTAAGGTATAAAACATTTTGATTTACTAAATATTTTCAGCTAACATCAAACTTTCAAAACAAACATCATAGCATGTACTATAGAATAGAAAATTACAAAAAATAAAATAAAAAAACACGTATATAATAGACCCGATCAAACATATGGTGTATTGTTAGATTAGTACAAAGTGGAAAACATTTGTACAATTATAAAGTAGTGTGTATTAAATTAGGAAGAAAATATACCCTTTTAGTATACTGTACTATCGATGGTTAATGATTTATGTATTGAAATACCAATTTTAACAATTGATTTATCGAACTATAAAATTTCGTTCAATTAAGAGACCAAGAATATAAATCGACGAGATTGTACTCATTATATTCCACATTTAAATTTGGGATTTATTTTTGACGTTTTTTTATAGAATTGCACTCATCATGTGGTAAGCAAAAGAATATGAGTGCAATTTCATTATTTTGTATAACGGTATGTCATCAGTTGTGACAAATTTCATATTTTGATACCTCAATTGTTAAAATTGATACTTCAACACCTAAATCGTTAAACAATGGTAATACGGTACATGAAACGTATTTGATTGAAAAATATGAATGAAATAAATAAAATATGACGTTACACACAAATTGCACACAACTCATACACTGGTGGACTTTTTGTACCGATTTGTATCAATCGATCGTTTTTTGAACCGAATCAATCAAGTCGGTACCAAAAGTTTGGTATACCAACATTACGGTACGGTACAACCGAACCGATGTTTGAAAGTCGGTTCGGTTTCGGTATTCGTTTAGCGAGTTCGGTATGATACCGATTTAAACCGAAATATTAAAATATACTATATAGACTAATAAACTAAAAGACATATATACACTTAATTATTAATATTGTTATAATATAATTATATTATATTATTTTTTCTATTTTTCTAGTGAATACTTGTAACATTTTCTTTTATTTATAACATTTACTAGAAATGTCTAGTATTATTTACTCTTTTATGCAAATAAACAATAAATGTAACAATAATATAAATAAATATATATTTCTAATCTACTACTTTTAAAACTTTATACTATGTTTTTTTTTCCAATTCGCACCATTTTTCTATCACCACTTGTAAATTATAAAGTTTGATATAAAAACGAAATCGAACCGAACCAACCGAATAGTTTGGTATACCGAATTTTTTGGTTCGATAATGGTATAAAAATTATCAAAGCAAACTAGTTTGGTACGGTATCGATATATAGTCAAAAAGTTCGGTATTGAACCGATGCCACCCCTACACTCTATAGTTAATGAAATACATATTTATACCTACAAAATATAATGATTTGGGGGTATATTTATACCTCCAAATATAAAACATCCAACGTAATAAAAATTCAAGCTAATAAAAAACCAAATAAAAATATAGTAAAACTGTAGTTGAGCATACCCTAAATTGAAATATTAATTAAAAATAATAAAAAATAAAAAATATAGTATTACTAATATATATATATATATACACAATATATATATATAACTCACACACCCATACATGTATATTTAGAAATATAAAAATATATTTTTTAATAAAAATATATAATTATACTTATACATATAATAAAATATGCAATATATGTAAGTAAGTGTGAAAGTTGATGACCACATTTAAATTTAAATAAAAAGTATTGATATAGCCACCCGAAAATATTATCTAAAAGTATTACCCGTTGATATGACAGATTATATGGATCAATTGTAATTTAAATAAAAATATATTTTCAATACGAAAACAAAACTAATTGGTACAAATAAGATGGTAATATAATATTTATGGTTAGTGATATGATTTAGGTTAAATAAAACCAAATATAGTAAGTAAGTATTTATTTGTGTGATTTAAATGAAATAAAACTCAAATAATAAAATAAAAGAAGGAAAAAGAATGTTAAAAAGTGGTAGTTTGAGAGCTATGTCGACGACAAGTGCCACGTCATCTCATCTTCAACAATTATTATTCATAAACCCTAACCCTAAAACCCCCATACAAATTGTATCAATAAACCCATTTAATAATAATAATAATAGATTATTTCATACTAATACTAATACTAATTATAATGGAAGATTATTTAATAAAGGTGCTATCAGCTGCTTTTCTTCATCTTCTGGTGTTTTTGTTGTTGATAAAGTTCCAGTTTTAAATCCCATCGTTGAAATGGATGGTATTTTATTCTTCTTTTTCTTTTTCTTTTTATTTTAATTTATTTATTTATACATAAGTGTTTGTGTGTGTGTGTGTGTGTGTTTTAGTATGTGGGTAAATTTGCTATTTATATGTGTGTGTGTAGAGGTGTTTCACGGTCCCCGGACATGTTGAAACGGGATAGGAAAATATAACACGGTCCGGTTCGGTTTCGGATTGAGTTTCGGGATCAACAGTCCTGTTTAGTTTCAAATTGGATTTCGGGCTGTCGCGGTATCACAGTAAAGATAACATGATAAATTATATCCGGAAACGAAAGAGTCAATACAATGGTTGCTATTAAAAAAACAAAAACAAATGGATGAGATAAATCTATTATTACTAGTACCTAATATATTATATACTTAGTTATTTAATATTTATACTTAAGTGGTTTTAGTGGGCTTAACGGTTTTCGCGGTTCGGTCTGGATTTTGATTAGTTCACCCTAGCTCAGACCATTAAGAACGGTTTTGAATTTTCCTAAACCAAGACCAGACCATATAGGTTGAAAACCCGAATCAGACCAGACCAAACCAACGGGTCGGTCCAGGTTCACTGGTTCATGGTTTTTTTGAACACCCCTATGTGTGTATGTGTGTTTTAGTATATGGGTAAATTTGCTATATCTGTGTGTGTGTGTGTGTTTTAGTATATAGGTAAATTTGCTATATATGTGTGTGTGTTTGTCGAGATGCTTTTAAAAAGCAATGAGAAAAAAGCTTGCTTATTAAAAGAAGCTGCAACTTGGCACTACCTTAGCTTTTTTACTTATAAGTGATTTTTAACTTTTTTTTGTTGATAAATCATTTTTACTTATTTTAACTTGTAAGTGGCTTGTAAATAGACATAATGATTTGATTGGAAAATTCCTACTTTTCATAGTTTTTATGTGAAAAGGCAAAAAAGCTGAACTAAACTCCTAGTTTCTCTGCTTTTGAGCTTTTTTAGCTTTTTTGACCAAAAGGCTAACGTGCCAAACACTCAATAATCTTTTTAATAAAAAAAGCTGAGGCAAAAAGCTGTTGCCAAACAGGCACATATGCATATATGTATGTATATGTGTCATGTGAGTGTGTGTGTGCATACTGTATATGAGAAAATTAGCAATAACCAACTTTTGTTTGACTAGTACAAGTTTTTGTTCCTACTGTATTTTTGCATATTACCCCCATTTACTATTTACTATTTATGATATTATTTATCTAGGCAATAAAGGTTCAATTTTTATTCCTTACATATATTTACATACATATTTGTGTGTATCTGTGTTTACAGTATATGGGTAAATTATCAATTTGTGTGTGTGTTTTTATAGTATATGAGTGAATTAGGCTATTAGCAATAACCCACTTCTTCCCAACTTATTTATGTTTTTTTCCTACTTTATATCAGATGTACCTATATATGTGTGTGTATCAGGGGAGTGACTAGTATATCTAGAAAAAAACTGATCTTTTACCATGTATATCTACAATTTTTATCTATCAATTTTAGCATTTCACCACACCATAATTACGAGAAGAAAAAGTTCTAGCTCCGCTACTGGTGTGTATAATATATGGGTAAATAAGCAATAACCCACTTTTTCCCAACTTATCTATGTTTTGCTCCTTCTGTATTTTTGTTTTCTACCCAGTGTTTCAGAAAGGCGAAATCTTAGCTAAAGCGTTTCTGCAAGAGTTGCGCTAAAAGCGTAAGCTTTTACGCTTTTAGCGCCCTTAAAAGCGGAAAAAGCAAGCTTTTTAAGTGATTGTATCTTGTAATTACGATATAGAGAGTCATGGGAGGCTGCAACTCAAACTGTTGTTTGTAATTTACACACACTCCTTACCTTTGAAGCTTGTACTGAGAAGACATTTTTGATAAGTCTTTTTGTTAATAGATTTTTGCAAGAATAAGAAACATATCATGACACTCTTTTCATAGTACGACTACTATTTATAATATTATCAAAAGTGTTTTTAGTATCAAATTTTGAATTATATGACCATCTTCATACACATACTATCACCAAAGCTCCCTTATTTACAAGTTGATCCGTTATTCAATATCCCAGCCTTATCATTTCTCCCAAATTTTGAGCCTTGTCTGAAATCTCCCATTTTTCGCATTGCTCTCATCTTGTTTAATAGCCTCATATACAATTTTCCCTATGTTTGTTGATTGCAGGAGATGAAATGACAAGGGTTATATGGACTATGATCAAAGACAAGGTATAAAGGCAACTTTTTGCTGGTATTCTGAAATAAGGCAAATTTCCGATGATTTCTTATTATAACTTTGGAGACTGTGTGTGATTGCAGCTTGTCTTTCCATATTTGGATTTGGATATAAAGTATTTCGATTTGGGCATATTAAATCGCGACAAGACCGATGATAAAGTCACTGTGGAGAGTGCTGAAGCTACTTTAGAGTAAGCCCCCCTCTTAACTTAAAGCAATTATATTCTACAAACACACACATATACGAATGGAAGAAGGAATATATATTATATACACATGTCATAAAAAAAAGAGGAGTAATTATCACATTGAATATGAGATTTCTTGTAGTTTAGGGTACTCTTGATTTTTTTTCAAGGTTCGGCAGCGTAACAAGCTTATAGTTTTGTGTATGCTCGAGATAGTACTCTGCTAAACACGCCTTAGTGTACATTTATTGCTTTTTAATGTAGTTCGTGAAAGTAATAAGCTTCCCCTACCGATTGACATATAATAAAAGGACATTACTCATGCACTCCTTATTAGAACATGTTTTTAGGTTGTTTTAAGACAAGTATTTGAGATTTCAGGTGACCTGTCCATGTATTTACTTGGTCTAAGTTAGTTACCTCTTCTCCGATGTGAGGGTTGAGTTTTAGTTTTAGTTAAGAAATTCCTATGGGGTTATCGTATGTTTTTAAAAACCCGTGTACAGTGAGCATTATATTATCTGTGCTCAACCGAACTCTATTCATGCTAATAAGGCAACACCCTCTAATCATAAAGTTCTGCAGGTACAATGTTGCTGTAAAATGTGCTACAATAACTCCAGGTTAGTTTTTTTTCCCCACCTCTTTTCCCTTTTACATTTTCTTTTCTTATAGTGATTTACAATCTTCTAGTTAATCTCTACTGTTTCAT
This sequence comes from Primula vulgaris, assembly GCA_963920805.1. Taxonomy (NCBI): domain Eukaryota; kingdom Viridiplantae; phylum Streptophyta; class Magnoliopsida; order Ericales; family Primulaceae; genus Primula; species Primula vulgaris. The sequence goes on from OY987217.1 coordinate 657,586, forward strand.
GCTCCTTTCGTGATAGTTTTCATCGTCTAATTCAAAGGAAAAATATTGTTTGAATCTGGAGAAGCCATGTTGTTTAATTTTTAAATTTCTTGCCAGCTTGTTTAAGGGCAAAGAGTAATTTAATATGTAGAAAACTAGTACTTTATAGTTTGCTTTTAGCTGCGTCTTCTGACCAAGGTAAACTGAACTGAGGTTTTTTGATACAGACCCGGTTAAGTATAGTAAATTAACTTTTACTTTTTTGTATTTCCCGTTCTTTGCAGATTATAAATAAGGGTTGTGAGATAGCAGTACCTTTAAACTTTTTGATGATTACAGTTAAGGTTTTGATGATTAAATCAACTCATGTGCTGTGTTTTTCTCTAAGTTATATATTGTTGAGAAACTTGATTTGCCTAAACCTCATACGTCATGTCTGTCTGGGTACATCTGGATTAAGCTGTATTTGATGGATCGGATCTGAAAGGTTGATATTTCAATAAGTGAACTAAATAAACATTGCATTCAGCATTATCATCATAGTTAATGGAAACCTGGTGAGATTCATTATTTGGTATATATAATGTATATATACTAATATCTTTTTGAATATGTGCCTTGCGCTGCAGATGAGGACAGAGTTAAAGAATTTGGACTGAAATCTATGTGGAGGAGTCCCAATGGCACAATAAGAAATATCTTAAATGGTACGTGTTTTATTTATTTGTTCACTTATATGCTACTTTTTTACCCAAAACTGCAACTCAGATATTACGCTCCTGCGACATTCTAATTCTTTATAGTACAACTACTGATAAATAGCTCTTATTCCAATTTGGTGTAGTATTCTGAAGAGATATTCAAAGTGTACAAATGTTATATATTTCTTGTCTAGTCAATGTAGTTTTCATAGTTCAATAATTTCTTGACCAATTCTTCTCTATATTTTTTTTGTTATGCAGGTACTGTGTTTCGTGAACCGATCTTATGTCGAAATATCCCCAGAATAGTTCCCGGTAATATTTGTTCCCACCATGGTCTTAATTAAGCTAATGTGTATCTCAGTGCTATCAGAACTAACTTTTTAAGTTACAGGTTGGAAAAAACCGATATGTATTGGCAGGCACGCGTTTGGAGATCAATATCGCTCAACTGATGCAGTCATTGATAGGCCAGGAAAGCTCAAAATGGTTTTCGGTGAGCTAATTTGTCTTTATTTCAGTAATTTTAAAACCTTCTAATACAGAGTTGTAGGGTAGTTTCTTACACTAACCTATCACCAGTGTTTGGATTTTGTACACTAACCAGCGTTACATTTCTTGGCGATTCAGTGCATTACATAGAAAAACAACCATCGTTTGAGGGATAAAATGGAAGGGGGGTAACATAGGTTTAGACGAAAAATGCAAAATTATATGGAATATCGTATAAAATTTAACAAAAGTTATTGAACAACATACAAACCCCTTATGTTTGTGTTACAATTTAGTACCCAATTAATGACTCTTTTTTTACGATTTGGAACTTAATATACAAAGTCATCGAGAGATCTAATATTGGTTTATTGAATCTGATGGTACTTTAGACTACAAAAGTGTGATTATCCTAGAAGTTGGATGTTATTAAGTTCATTGATTTTTTATTTCTAAAATCCAGTCCCAGAAGATGGTGGCTCTCCAATGGAACTCGATGTTTATGATTTTAAAGGACCTGGTATTGCACTTGCTATGTATAACGTCGACGAGGTTAGTTTGATGTTTCATTTTTGCTTTCCAACCAGCTTTTTGATACAAGTATTGAAAAACTCGTTCATCTTCTAACCAGCTTTTTGATACAAGTATTGACAAACTCGTTCATCTTGCTAGTCTATTAGAGCTTTTGCTGAATCCTCAATGTCGATGGCTTTAACAAAGAAATGGCCTCTTTACTTGAGCACGAAAAATACAATTCTTAAAATATACGATGGCAGGTAGATTCCACTTTCTCCTCATAAGTTGAGTTTTTGTAATATTTTTCGAAAATATCAGAAAAATTAACTCAGACCTTGCAATATGTTGTACCTTACAGGTTTAAGGATATATTTCAAGAGGTATATGAGAAGAACTGGAAAGAGAAGTTTGAGGAAAACTCCATATGGTTAGCTCAATTCTTAATACATAATATCTGCTTGAATTCCTTTTCGAAGTTAGTTTTAAATTTTAATTAGCTATGGTGATTCTGACATTATCCTCTAGGTATGAGCATCGTTTAATAGATGATATGGTGGCCTATGCACTGAAAAGTGACGGTGGATATGTTTGGGCATGCAAAAACTATGATGGAGATGTACAGAGTGATTTACTAGCTCAAGGTATAGTTTATATATAATTGAAGCATAATCTATATGAGATTACATGGTTAAATCAAACGTATCATCAAATTCGATTATCTACAGCAAACCTACAAAAATTGGCACTTACTACACTAGAGTTGTACTTCTTGGCAATTTAATCATAGATCGGGAAATCATGTTTTTGTATATCAACCTGATTAGTATATCGCGGAATGACATGATTAGCATATCGAGCTTTCTGCTTTTCAAAAAGGGCATACCTACTGACCATGATTCAAAGTTTAAATACAAATCCTCTTTAAATCAACCTAATTGCACTGCACGTTAATGGCAGAAATAGGATCGGAACCGTTAGTGACCAAAATACCACCAATGTTTTTGGTCACGTTATCCCTCCCCTTTTACTGCTAGTTAATTACAAGATTGATCCTCATGAAATAAATATATTTCAGCCACTAAATTTTTAATGGGATCTGCTACAGTATTCCCCTAGGTACATGTTAAGGTACAATTTGTGACAAGGATATTAATCGAAGTGTGATGTTAAAACATATGATAAGTAAATGGGGCTCAAACATATTAGAGCATTTATCACTTACTAGTATGTTTTAACATCATAAATGTTCTTATCACATTAAGTTAGGGAATTACCTGTACCTTAACATGTGCCCCATGGACACATGTTAGCCGAATCCAATTTATTTAATGATATACTTTAAGGTCCTGCTAACATCTGCCTTTAGGCACTTGTTAAGATGCAGCATATTTCGTGGTGATAATTTCGTGGTAACCAAAAGTGTTCTTGCAACATCTAACGATAGTATAAGAAAGGGGAGATAATGATATGTTTGTATCGATAAACACATTAATATCATTAGACACATTATATATCTCAGTGTATGTTAATAGTTTTATGTATTTAATGCATGTTATAAGTATTATGCTATTATTGTGTTTATGGATGGTAATCAATACCCTCCATTTTCTATACCATCCTTAATTGTTGTAAGATTTACTTTGGTTATCTTGAAATTTGTTGCATCTTAACATGTGTACTCGGAGCACGTGTTTGCAAAATCACCACTCTCAGCCCCCCCCAACCCACAAACATCCACCTTCAGTTTATGTGTATAACTGTATATATGTATGCATGCATGTTTTAGTGTTCCAAACATGAATTATATCTGAACTTTTTGGTTGGTTAAGACACAAATCCAAAAGGCATTCTAGGTTGGCTTAAAGAAATGTAATTAACCTGTAATTACATTCTATGTTGAGACACGTTACTTTTCGAGTTTCTGGTGTTTTGTTTCTGCAGAGTTGGTTATATGCTATTTTTAAAAAAAACTCAACTTTTCGAGCTTCTTGTGTTTTGGTTGCGTAGCGTTGGTTCAGTAGTTTTTTTTATAAGTTTCTTCATTCTTGCAGGATTTGGCTCATTGGGGTTGATGAGTTCTATTCTGGTTAGTAGCTCAGTCTTACTTATTCATTGTATACATTATTTTGTTGGCAAGTTCATATCCGAATATTCTAAAATAAATACTCATAAAACATCTGACAATTACAAACTTTCGGTGAATAAGTACTAAATTGTAATTGATACCTCATCATGTATACATGAATGCAGTTATCTTCCGATGGGAAGACATTAGAAGCCGAGGCAGCTCATGGAACTGTGACACGCCATTATAGGCAGCATCAAAAGGGACTTGAAACCAGTACAAACAGTATTGCTTCTATATTTGCATGGACCCGAGGATTAGCACACAGGTAATAAGTGGTTAATTTTCTCCAAATAAAGTTTCTTTGTATGTGTTGTTAAGTAAGATTTAGATCTTAAAAATTCTTTGTTTGGAATTTACCATACTGCTGTTTGTTACTGTTGGGACAATTTCATTTAGTAGTTTCTGGTGAAGTACAGCTGTAATACCCATACCCTGGATCATATTTTTATTTCACTGGCTTGGTTTCAAATGCAACACTAATGCTCATCAAACTTTAGGTACTTCTATTTGGTCCAGTTTGTCCTATAGTTTCAATACATTAGTACACCAAACTTTAGCTACCACTGGTGTAGCGTACTGAAACAGTGAGGACAAAATACTGTTGTAAGTGAAACTATGGGATGACCGGTGCAACTATATGGTGATGCAACTGAAACAATGGGGACCAAAAACCTTACAACTCAAAACTACGGGAACCACTGCTGTAACTCATCCCTACCATGACCAATAGTGTTGCAATTTGCAACTGAAACTGTGTGGATAATATCAAAATTAATTTCAAGTACGGGGACCATTTATGTATTCACCAAGTAATTTATAATTTTTGTAGTGCCCATAAATTGTTTACTCAATTAGCAGTTAGATTTATTTTTTTTGAGTTCTGCGTTCTCTTTGTTCACCTTTTTATAGGGCCAAGCTCGACGAGAACAACAGACTGTCGGATTTTGTTCAAAAGTTAGAGACTGCGTGTATTGAGACAGTGGAATCAGGAAAAATGACAAAGGATCTTGCTATTTTAGTCCATGGTCCCAAGTAAGTGATTCTTCTTCTTTTTGGCTTTGTTTTCTTCTTTTTTGATGTACTTGTTTATTTGCTTCTTGTCATTCTGTGAATTCATACATGGCCCCTTTTTTGTAGCACTTGGGCCTTGCTTAGTTGCAGTTTTTAAGCTTTTTATTTTGTGTTAGTATGCAAAAGCCTGTCTATAATTTGTTTACCAGCTCAAAAGCCTGGAATCTCTAGTTCTTTAGGCCTGTAAAAACGAGAAGCTTTAAGCTTAGATGAAAGTAGTTTTTGTTTTAACATAAAAAACCAGCTTTGTTCCTAGTTTGCACATTCGATTGGATCAACTCCCCCAAACTGGAATTGGACATTGTGTTGAATCCCTTCATATATGAGTCTTTTTTTTCTCTTCCATTTTGTTGTTTTTCGGTAAGGCATTGTAATTTCGGTTGTGTTTTGTGCAGGGTATCAAGGGAACACTACCTTAACACAGAAGAGTTTATTGATGCTGTCGCAAATAATCTTAGTGCCAGGCTTCAAACACCAATAGCGAAAACACCTGTAGCTGTTTGAGTTGATATGCAGTTCTTGGCTTTTTGTAGAACTTGAGGAAAGGGGGGTATATCTTGAACACATTTCTTGAAATAAATAGCAGCCTAAAGAAACTTCTACTTGTTTTGTGGTTATATTTATATTAGAAAAGAGCTGGTATATGCTTTTGAAAGCTTATCATTTGATTTTCTGTTGGTTCTTTGGCTAAATTGTGACAGATTCCGAGTTTGGATTAAGTGATCATATCACATTTGTGGAATTATACAGTTTTGTTGATCTTGTGCTATTTTCACTTGTGTTTCATAACGTTTTGTTAAATTTGGATATCGAAAAATCAAAGAAGGATGTTTCAACAATTGCAGCACCTGCAAAAATTAATCTTGGTCATATACTTCCAATCAAACAGTTGAGATGGAGTGAGATTGTTAAGAAAAAGGTTTTCTAAAGCTTGGCCGGATTGAAAATGAATGGCCTTGATTAACAGTAAGAAGGGTGGTTATATGAACATAATTCACTCAAGAACCAGCTGATCAGTGTATGAAAAGGTGAAAGTGTCACCGATGATTTTTGCAATAATTTCACCGTTTGATGTGAGAATTCTGTTCCATAAAGTAAAAATGCTACCATAAAAACAAAAAGACAGAACATATAAGAACCCAGTTAAGATAGTAACAAGTAATGAAGTACGGACATCTTTCATTAAAAAAAATGCATTTTTACGAAAATACTCCTCAGCAAGTAGGAAAAGAAAAGAAAATTATATAGGAGAACTATCTTGCTTTTTGGGAAGGTCTCTTCAATTTGCACGTACCTCGTGCGTTAAATTGAAGCTCTACATATTTTTTCTTCGCTATTACAAGTAAACGCTCAGTAAAAAAGCAATCCAACTTGTTTCTTAAATTTTATTGTATTGTTATAATAGCGATCATCAAATTATGCAGTACACCATCAAGAAGGAAATGAACAGACAGAAGCTTTTTCTATTCTTCGGCAAAACTTTCATTTATGTTGAGATATATCACAGTTACAATTCTTAGGCAATTCTTATGAAGATACATATTATAGGAAAACAAAAAGCAGATCGGAAGGTTATCTTAATCCCTGGTATGAGAGAGTAAACCATCTGGAGAGAATATAGTGTTTCAAATTTATAATCAATTTGTAGATACCGTAACAAGGAAAATGCAACAACGCCACCAATAAGTACCTGCAATTGAACCAATGCAGTTAACAAACAGAGTTCAACAAGACTGATAAAAAAATTCACTGTGGGGAGTTTGATTCTTGACATGCGTGAAAAATCAAAGAGAACGCTAGATACCACATTCTTTCAATTTTATAACAAGTTATTTAAATTGAGTAGATAGCTTACCAAACTGTTGCATTTTCTGCCGATAAATCTAGAAACGGATAAGGCCAACTGCATCGAACATAAAGCAACAAAAATGCAAAATTAGCATCAAACCAAGGTTTCATAAATTGCAAGGCATCTTCTGCTGTTGAATTTATTATTTACTTACGGGAGAAGAATACAGGCGTGTACGATCCATTGGACGAATACGTATATACCAGTCCACAGAAGAAAGTAAGAAATCCGAAACCACGGAAATGGCTGTTAGAAAAAGGCATATCCTATTTTAGTCAAAATAAATGCTTTTGCACCAAACCAAAGATATTAACGAAAGTCGAAAGGTAAAAAAATCGATACAGAAAAATATCGAAGGTAAAATTGTTACCAAGCTATTCAACATTGTATCTCCAAGGAGTGCCACTGCGTTGATTGTATGCGTAAGAACTGTAAGCTGATACCCAATGAAAAAAAAGAATTATCAATAGCGAGATTCAGTTACCTACAAGCCCTAGATAACTCAACTTCTTTAATTTTACCAAATTTACATTTGTAATCTCAACTACAGTCTATTATATGTAATTTCATAGAATCGCGGTTATCAGAGACTACTAGAAGGCAAAGAATAAAGGAAGGTACAACTTACACAATTCATTTCGTAACTTGCAACAGTTAGAAAAGGATAAATCACGAGCCAATATACAGAATCGGTCAGCATCACTGCCCCAGCGGTCATCTGTTAAGAATATAGATTGTATAGTTAAACAAGAGCAGCTTGTGAGAATTGAAATATCAATTGGTAAGAGGATACCTGAAAAACAACTTGAAACACGTGTCGCAGATTGTCCATAGAAAAGAAATGACCATTTTTATCATGGTGAATCAAATTCTTATCGAATATGACTTTAGATGCACTTTCGTTATATACAAGGGGCACATTCAATCCTTGCTCCTTATCTAGACCCCCATCTTTAATATTTGTTTGAGAATGATTTCTGTAATACTGGCGAAGACCATATATGGAGAGCATTGATCCCAACTGCAAAAGAGAGAGACAATCCTTGTTAATTATGTGTATATATGGGCACTGGTATCTAAAAGAGCAAATAGATTACAAATGATGAGAGATACTGAAGCTTACCTCAAAATAGACGGTAACTAGAACGAAGGTCCACCTGTTCGAAAAGTGAACATCAAGATAAAATTAATGCTCATGCCTTCAAAAGAGGGGAAAACAGAAGGAAAAGGAGTACAAAAAAAGCATGCGACTGAATTTTGAGATTTCAAAAAATGTTGGTACTAAGTGTCTATAAAAGCAGAAGTCGAAACATAACACAGCAGAGAAGCGGCATATTCATGTACCAATTAAGCCAGTACATCAGTGAATATAATTTTTTGGAGATAAATGACTATAACTAATGATAAAGAAAAATAGAGATATCACCTATCTGCCCTTTGTACTGGCATATATAAACTTAATCAGAAAAATAAAAGGTTCAAAATTCAAAAAGAGGGTAGAAAAATCATTGGGTGCCATATATTGGAGTCAATTCCCATTTAGTCACAAGAAAAGAACTTGTTTTCTATTTTAAAATACTTTTGATGGGCATACACTCCAATGAACTGATTTTAGATGGACATAGTGTTCAATAAGCTGATTTCACTTACATAAGCTAATTTTTGTGTGAATTGAATAAATCACTCGGTGGTTATTGCAACAACGGAATACTTACTGAGTGTAATAGTTTAATATCCCCCATCCATGAATAGCAATATCCGCAACGAGTGTCACTAAAAGAACAAGAAAACAAAAGGCCCTAAAAGACAAAAGCCACAACGGGTGAATTTCTCTCAGGCATGGCCTCCATGCATCTTCCTCGTACAAAACTTCTAATTTATCATGATGTCTTCTCTTTTCGGACTCTAAGTGGGATGATCGCTCGTATTTCCATATCATCAAAATTGCTATAATCATTGGGATTAACACCCATATTGCACAAATCAAGACATCCCATTTAAGCCAATAACCTAAAGAAGTTGTATCACTATATATCATCATCTCAATCCTGCCAGGAAAAGAAAGAAGTAACTAATTTAGTGTTGTAAGGGCTGATTACAGCCTTGTACAATGATCTACAATCAGATTTCAAGTTTGCATGCCAACATACAAAATTTAGCAATGAGTATACTAGCGTTCCATTTTCCGGTAATCTTTCTAGTATCTCTATCATCCAAATTGCTACAACCATCGAGTTCCATTTTACACAATATAAGACATCCCTCTTTAAAAAAAAATTAGCTTATGTACAAGGAAACTTATAAATAGAATTATCTTAAGAGGTTTTGTCTTTTCAGCAAACTAAAATGATAGCGTATAAGGTAAAATGATGCAAACTTGTAACTCAATGTAATGCCTATGAGCAATCAAGGTTTAGGTACCGATTTTGAAACCAAGCATATGATACCCTTAGAACATTTTTTTATGAAACAATAATGGTTCGCATGATGTGGAATTAATTTGATAGTCAACAAAGTCCACAAAGATAACAAATCGGTAGTTCACGGTCTTAACTAGGTTCTGGTGTCCTAGCATGTGAAAATATACTTAGCAGACACACATACTTATCACCCAAAACTAAACACCTAAAATCATAAAATTTGGTGAACCGGAGTTTTAGATAATTCTCAGTGTGATCTTTAGAAAGTAAACAGATCCCATTATAGAATTTTTATGTATTGTTCTTTCCAAAGAGTTTGTTATCTATGAAGGCAGAGAACAACTTGCGAAACTCATTTAAATTCCTACAACTGGCTAGACAAAAATCCAGTCATATAGTCAAAGTGTTTGTTTGATTGCAGATTTTAAAGCTCAAGTGTTCGCTGATAAGTTATAATGCTACATCTAGCTAGCCATCTAACGGCTGTGCTTTTAAGCTCAAACTTTTGGTTACAACTTGCACTACATTTTGCCAACCATCTCAAAAGGCGCTTTTTTTTTAATACGACTGAGCTATTAACTTATCTTTTCCATCAGCCTTGGCAGCTTTTTGCATAAAAGCCACCGCCAACCAAGCACATAATACATAAATCAGAATAATGATCTCAACCCATCAACGATGCACACATATCGCATTGCCATAGCAATAACACATAATCATATCGATTCGATAATGACAACAACTCCCGTTATTAAACCATATTTTAACAACTGGTTCATATAAAAAAACATGGAAGTAGCATCAATAATGTCTCTATTCCATGACTAGTACTCTTTATCGTAACAACCATTTTAACAGGTTATAATAGTAGTAGAACAAAGGAGTCAAAATAAGTGTACCACATTAAAGACTTGTTTGGCTGCAACTTTTAGCTCATTTCCTAACTCAAAGACTAAGTTTTTAGAACCAAAAAAGTTATAACTTCTAAGTTTGATTAAACAAGTTTTTTTTAAAGGCCAGCTTCTTAGCTTAAAAAATGCAACCAAACAAGCCCCAAGCCTAATCACTATCTCATTAAACACATTAAAAAAAAACTACATTTTAATTGCACATAACATGCCATATAGGAAGTAAATTAACTAAACACTTCATACAAATTCAAACAATAAAATAAAAAATACCAACAAAAAAAACAAGAAAATAAAATAATGAGTGCAGAATGAAAAACTTACAGTAATCTGAACCAGTCAAGAAATGCTCAATATGTATGTATATTTTGTTTATATAATAGTATATAAATATATGTGTAATTGATGTTAAATGAGAAAAAACAAAAAAAAAAACAAAAAAAGACAAAATGAAGAATCCAGTGAGAACAAGAAAAGGTGAGAAGACACTTAATATTAATATATATATATATATATATATATATTAATGTTGCTTGCGACGCGTAACGCAATAAAAATATATAAAATATATATATTTATAATATAAATACGTGTATAATAAAAAAAAAACATAAGATTTAAAAGAATGTTTGGTTGTTAAAGAACGATAAATAGTTTTATTATATTTTTACGTGAGCATGATATTATTGTAATTAATATAAATGCGTGGAGTATTTTTGAAAAAAAATGACTAAATTGGACAGACATTTGACTTATGTTGACTTATTATAATACTAGTAACGTACCCCACGCGTTGCGTGTGTGACACATAATTGCATAAATATGATCTGACATAAATAAATTTAACATTTTTAATCACAGATAAATTTAACATTTTTAAAAGTTTGCAAAAATAATTGAACGAATATCGTAAAAATATAATGTATAGTAATATAAAAAATACATATATGATGATTTTGTTTAGAAGATGATTTGATGTGTGTGGAAATTTTTATTTATTTAAATTGCATTAAATTATTTGAGTAATTAGTAAATTAGAATTTTACCAATTTTTTTTAAAAAAATGAGTAAAATTGGACAGACTCAAGTTTTATTGAGTTTTGTTATATTAATAATAAGATAACGATAATAATGATAATTAATAATAATATTCAGTGTGAAGATTCATTTTGGTCCCCTCCCTATGGGCTATATATAACCATACACGTGGGACAATATGTAATATGAATATAAATGAATATGAAGTGGTTTTAGCTACGTGTGTTTAATTTTGTTTTGATGATTGGATTTAGATTATTAGTCATCCAAACACGCTTGTCACGTTATTTCATATCACCCACTATTCCTATTTAATACTATTTTCATTGCATTAATTGAACATTCAAAAATATCCAAATTATTAAATTAAACTAATGGCCCATTTAATTCCAAATAATTTTCGGGCCTTAGTTTTTTACTTACAACACTATAGTCCTCAAAAGTTTCAAACACTACACTGTTAATAAAACTGAATAGAATAAAATTACTACCATATAATTGAGATAATTCGAAATTGGAAATCTTTTCGCCAAATAATTTTCGGGCCTTAGTTTTTTACTTACAACAGTATAGTCCTCAAAAGTTTCAAACACTACACTGTTAATAAAACTGAATAGAATAAAATTACTACCATATAATTGAGATAATTCGAAATTGGAAATCTTTTCGCCTCATGATTAATTGTCTCAAAATTATAATATTATATAATATTCATACAAAACAAATAAATAAATAAGTCTTACCTTGTAAAATATAAGAAAGTCTTACTTTGTAAAATAGCTAAATTATAATATAAACAATCTTTTTGCTTTTGTATTTGTTCAAACACTTGTAAAATATAAACCTTACCTTCAAACTTTTTATTTTAACTATATAACGTATTTAATAAGTCTTGAAAATTAAAACTACTCATAACTTTTTACAGGAAAATTACACATAACATTTTTGGAGTTGGCGAGTTTGCAGGTCGAAGAAATCTCTAAAAATATATGTATATTTTTTGAATACATATACAACATTATAATAATTAAAAACAAAAAAGTATAATTTTATTTCAAGAAAATTAAGATTAACCATAAAAAAAACAAACTTTTATCTTTTTATTTTGGCTTTTGTCTTTTCTTTAAACACTTTGTAAGTAAACTAAAAAGCCTTGTCTTCAAACTTTATATTTTAATATATTAATATAATACTTTATAAACTAAATAAATATAAATTTCTCTCTCTCTTTCTCTCTCTACATTATTTTCTCCAAAACCCTAATCAGAGGTTCGTTACTCTTTTTAGTTCTTTATTTAATGTTTTTTTATATTACATATCAATTAAGGTTTAATTTCTACATTATTAATCCCCATTTAGTGAAAAATTAGCCTGGTAATTTAATTTTTTTGAAGGTTAATTTTTTTTCCCAAGTTAGATGATTGGTATGGTGTCTATTGTTCCAAACTGGGTTTTGTTTTTGAAATAAAAGAAAATATTTTTAAAGTATATTTTCATGTTTTTATGAAATTTGGCAATGTTGTAGTTGTACCTTAAGTTAGGTTTTTTTATTTTCATTAATGTAATGATTAAATACTAATTAAAATTTTAACTTAAAGTTTTTTGAAGCTGAATTTCTATTATTATTCCCAATTGGGTTTGTTGCTTGGGTTTTTATTTTTCATTATTTTTGATATAAAATACTTTATTAAAGTATAAATCATAATTTTACATGTTTTTTGGAAATTGTCAATATTTGTACTTGAAATTCGATAAGCACAGTTATGGTACATGATTCGACGAATTGAAGTTGAATATTTTTCTTCTTTATTTTAGTAATATAGAGCTTGTGTGGGCATTAGTTTAGAGAAAAGATGGGTTCTTTTACCTTAAAGATTATATATTTTCAGCTCAATTTATAAAAAAACTCAGTTGTTTGACTGGTCGGTATAGATAATAATAACTTATAAGCAAGAAATAAGAAGAAAATAAAGAGCTTAAGGGATGACCAAATATGTACAAGTATAAAAATCGTAGAAATTTCATTACAAGACGCTAGTGATTGCATATACACGACGTCTGTCTACTTATCTTTCTGATAGTAAAGGTCGTTAGTGTTAGTTTGTATTGGAAAAGCTAAATAAATTAAGCTAATGTCGATCTCCCATTCTTCAAGAAACTACCTTTTAAAGCTGTTTTCAAACACTCGTGACTCCGATACAACCTTTTTTAGTTTCTTTGTCACTATTGTTATTAAATCATATAAGTTACTTTTAAAAAATATGTAACGAAACGGGTCGATACAGTATTTAATGGGAAACAACAGGAAGAGGAAACCAAGCTCTGGGAAACCCAGTAATAACTCCTCCAACAACAACTCTACTAATCTTCTCTCCCCTCCTCCCCCTGTTTGCTATGAAGGCGAAGAGCTTGCTCGTATTTTAAGTTCCATCGAGAGGGGACTAGAATCAGCAAGGCTGGCTGATCCAGACTTACCTTACAAAATCTGGCTCAAACAACGATTTTGTGTTGGGGTAAATGATGTTACTCGTGTACTTGAACGTATGTCACCATTATCCACCGGCAATAGCCCTCTTTCTGCTAATGAACAAACACAGCGGCGCGAAGCTCCTCCAGTTTAGCTTCAGGCGATTCTAGTAGCATCGGATTGTATTCCCCAATGGTTGACGAGGCATTTGCCGAGCTTGGCATGTAGCAAGAGGGTGCCCCTAATTCATGTGAAGGATAAGAAAGGGGGTTCTTTGAGATTAGGCGAAGTAGTCAAGCTAAAAACAGCAATTGCAGTTGGAGTTAAGGTTAGAGGAAGTGAGGTCAATAAAATTATTGAGGAGATTCTCTAGAATGAGGAATGGAGGAGATAAAACTAGAAGAGTTGTCATAGAAGTGACATAAAAAATGTATGTTGCCATCTCTTGAATAGGATTGTAGTATATTGTGCCTGAGAGGACGTATGATCTGTGGCTCTGTTTCGATGGCTTAGGCACACTCGTTCAAACCAAACAAATGTAACAGCTACCTATGCAATTTTGTTCCTTTAATAAGAGAGAGAGAGAGAGTTGCTTTTACAAGCCTTTTCAACTATTTGCTCGATCATGGTTTATTATGGCATGTCAATTCAACTGTGTTGTTTACGTGTGGAGAAAACACAAAAATCAGTTCAGTATTAAAATTTTAATTTCTGTTCTTTTTTGTATTTGGTTGATGTCTGTGTATAACTTATTATCTTGAAGCATGTGTTGACTCTGGCCTTTGTATGTATTCTTGGTTTATTTAATAGTCACCTCTGTTCTTGTTTATATACGCTAAATCATTGTCTCAGTCGAGTTAAATTTGTATATGCGTATAGAAATATTATCTTGTTCAATATTTTCCTTAAAAGTTTTCAACAAGTACAATGAAAATCTTTCAAACAGCTTTATGATCACAGGTAGCTATTTATTCGATAAATTTCTACTGTGTAGAAGATTTCAACAATGCTGCTGGTTGATCCTTCAGATAAACTCTCTTTTAAACGCTTTATTAGAGATGGAGATTTAGTAATTGTCTACGAAAGACATGACAGCATGAAAGCTGTTAAAGTAAGCGAGGGAACAACACTTCAGAACAGGTTTGGTGTTTTCCGACATTCCGATTGGATCGGCAAGCCCTTTGGTACGAAAGTGTTTAACAACAAGGGTGGTTTCGTCTATTTACTTGCACCAACTCCTGAGCTATGGACCCTCGTGTTGAGCCACAGGACTCAGATACTGTATATTGCGGATATAAGTCTCGTAATTACTTTTTTGGAAATAGTTCCTGGTTGTTTGGTGCTTGAATCTGGGACTGGGTGTGGATCTTTGACAACTTCTCTTGCTAGGGCTGTGGGGCCCACAGGGCACGTGTACACGTTTGATTTCCATGAACCAAGGGCTGTTACAGCTAGGTGAGAGAATTAATATTTGTGGGTTACATTTTGTCTTCAAATGTTTTTTTAAAATGTATCTTGTTCTATTGATATCTGAGGTATCAATTCCATATTTCAGTGTTGTGCTCAATGGCAAAGGTAGCACATGTTAGGATATACTCTCATTGAAAATTCTGAATATATTGTCCTGGTATTAGATTAAAAAGGCTTATTTTCTTACTGTGTCATTTTTCAATTGTTTTTCCAGTATTTGCTAAAAGCGAAAAATAGATAAACACCAGCTTGTTCAGTTTTTGTTAGAAGTTGCTAGGGCATATTTTCTAACAGCCTGTCTCCCAACTGAGTTAAGGCCAAGCAAAATCCGACATCAGCCAGGAAACCTCTTTCTAGTTAATAGTCTTTCTAATAAGGGATTTTTTTTTTATATCTTAAAACTGCACTAGCAATTGATGCAGGATGGTTTTTAAAGGAATGATTAGGTGTCTTAGTCACGGTGGGCGTGGGGAATATTATGTCTCCTGTGTCTTCTCTAGTATTGCTATAGAGTATAAAAGCGTGGCTTCAGCTTATTTAGTTTTTGTTAAAAGTTGCCAGGGACTTCGTATATAAAGCATGTGTACAAACCAAGATAAGACCAACATCCTTAACTTAGCTCGACTAAATACACACGTTCTTTAGTTAGTAAGAGGAATGATTGGCACATACATAGATTTGTATATACATAATATGATTTTGGGTGGAAATTTTATAACTGTGAGGCGCTTTCATCGGTACTTTTTGAATGAGTGGGTGAGAAGCTGTCATCAGAAGTCCAAAATTATGTACTCCCTCCGTTCCCATTTAATTGTCCACTACGAAACTACGTGCAATTTTGACCGGTCAAGAACCTGTATCAAAATTGTCGGAATGAAAAATTTCAAAATTTGATTATATAGTTCAAATGTTAAATTTTATGATTAGATTTTAAAAAAATTCATTTCGACAATTTTGATACAAGTTATAAGCCGATCAAAATTGCACGTAGTTTCGTAGTGGACAACTAAATGGGAACGGAGGGAGTACATGCATTATTATGTTTGACTACCGTCACTTGGTAATTATTATGATAAAGCACCTCCTTTTTTTGTATTTTGATGTTATCATGTGATACAGGGAAGAGTTTGAGAAAAATGGATTAAGTAAAGTAGTCACAGTGGGAGTAAGAGATATTCAAGGGGAGGGTTTTCCTGAAGAATTTCATGGCAAGGCAGATTCGGCATTTTTGGATTTACCACAACCTTGGGTGGCGATTCCTTCTGTTGCAAAGATGTTAAAAGAAGACGGGGTCATGTGTTCTTTTTCGCCTTGTATTGAACAAGTTGAACGATCCTGTGAAACTCTAAGAACTTGTTTTACTGGTAAGCGGCCTCTCATAGACCTCATTTACATATATTTATGAACAAATAGCACCACCTAAACCTTGCAGTACAAGTGTACAACTCTTTTGACCACTTCTTACTTTCGTTGTTTCGTCTTCTTTTGTTATGTTTAACCAGTTAAATCTTGTGCTAGCATGTGAGTTAGAAAAATGGACAATGACGGATTTCGCACAGCTCAGTTTTTTCCTTAACTCCATTTGGCAGTCCAGCTTTAAAGCTGAGGTCTCTTCTGTGTGTTTGCTCTAAAGAAGCTAAAAAAAATTAGATGGGATAGGACATGTTTTTTTCTCAACCTAAAAGACCCAATTTATTTGGAACAAACAAGCACGAATCTCAAAGGTTGTTTCTATACATTGCAGAAAATCTATGCTGGGTAATTGCATTATCATATTCGATTCCCAAAGTTTAAATTTAATAATATTGGATAATATTTTATAGTTGGGGCAAGTTATAAGATCTGAACCCTCTTATCAGGAGAGAGAAGCAGAACCACATCTCACTTCATATTACTCTCTTTCCTAATAGAGGGTTCAGATCATTCAATATTGCAGAAACTCTCTTTTCTTTTCTTAATTAATACTCCTCGCTTTGGTTTCCTCATGTATATTGATTACTCCCTCTATGAAAATATTATATATGATGTATATTTTTATGAAAGTGGAGTATTCAATAACCCTCATTTTGGAGGTAACTTATTTTGTGGCCGTCGAGATTCAAATCTTGGAAGTGAGCGTGGTATACTGTGTGGTATCCACGACTTTGGCCAACTCACTTGCTCATAATGCAGTATGTTTAATGACTGAAAATGACTGTAAACTTGGCGGTTCCGACTGTAATGGAAGATTTTTAAGTAATTCTTGTGCTTTTTCTTAGATATAAGAACGTTTGAGATACTTCTCCGCTCGTATGATATTAAAGAAGTGAAAATGGGAAGCCTTGAACCTGATGAAAATGGTCTTGTTGGGTCATTTCCTAGCAAAAGAAAGAAATGCTCAAATGGAGGTAACAATGGGAGAGAGATTTCAAGTTCTTCATCGGTTATGGTTAGACCCTCACCCGAGGCTAAAGGTCACACCGGTTATCTCACCTTTGCAAGACTTCAATGCCTTTCCTGAAGTTAATTTTGTTCTCTTTTAAATTTGTATTTTCCCAATTTCTAATTTGGAGAAGAAAGGTATTTGGCCTACGAATTTCTGTTGTAGTCTAAGTTATTAATCTTCAATGATCTGGATTTTATGGAAATGATTTCTAAGGTCTTATGAAATTCGTTTACCCTATTCTTCCTTTTTACTACTGCTGCTACTTTTATCTATTTTTCCGAATTACTTGTGAAATCCAGATTTTTTGTGTGTTTTTACTATTTAGCTTGTCTGCTTGAAGTTTTAAAATGCACTGTATATTGGAATTTTTGCATGCTAGCTTTGGTTTATTTGGTTTGTCGACTTAAATATACGGTCCCTTCTAGCCTGCAAAAGGTAGAAGGTATAATAAATTAACTATGCATTTCGTTAATCGGCATATAAATATTGCTCTCTTTTTATGGCTTGAGAAACGCTGTAAGTATTAATTTGGATGAAGAGCCCAGTTTAGTTTTTTTTGCGCTTTTATGTTGCAGCCAATCAAGCCCGTAATTGTCCTGCCGTCGAATCTTAAGCTATTTATTTTTTACTTAGGAGTTGCTTTTATTTTTTATGTTTAACATTGAAAATGGATGATATCATGACAATTGAAGCTTTGGTATCCATATATTACCCACATAACATATACACCACTCAAACATTGCAGGTCTGGGACCTGTGTATGTGATATTTTATGACTACTTCCCAAAAAAACCATATACACCACTCAGCTGTCAGCACTTGCATACAATTAATACTTGCAATTCCAAAAAAACAGAAAGTTCTGAAATTTTACCGAAACGTCAAAAAAATTGAATCGGGACGGAAAGTTAGGTTCATAATTTGAATATCCGTGATTCGATTAGTTAAGAACAGACCCAGTGTTCTTTTTTTAGTTTATTGAGACCTTCTAGCTTTTAGTCAAAACTTAATCAAACTGTCTCTCTTTGTTTATGGTCTCATTTCTCATGGTTCTCCATTTTCAGGATGTCTTTATCAAAATAAATGACTAAATACAGTAAATAAATAAATGAAGCCACAAGGCATGCAACTGTAAAGAATTACTACTAGAATATTTAGTCCTTTTCAACTGCTTATTTCCTACTTAATAGTATTGGTTTATTACCTTCTCTTCTTCTATTCTCTTCTCTGTGGACGAAAAATGGAGAGCTATACATTGGCTTCGTCTCCATTTAGTCCCTTTTCCAACTCACCAAAACTGCTCACTCAAAATCACAAACTAATAAAAGCAACTCATTTTCCACGTTTTTATACGTTGTCACGACAAATTCCTACTAATGTTAGTAAAACATTTCATATTTCACTTTCTGTGTCGAACGGAAGATCAAATAGTTTGATAGTCAGAGCTGCCTCGATACCAGAAAACGAGGGCGAGACTGTAAAATCAAATGATTCAGTTACAACACTGCAGCTTGGTTCGATGTTTGGATTATGGTACTTGTTGAACATCTGCTTCAACATCTACAATAAACAGGTCCCATTTTCTTTTATTTCCCTACAATATGTTTTCTAGCTATCTTATCTTTAACACTCTACCATATAATGCTACTCGATCTGATTAGTATGGTGTTTTTGCTCTAAACCTGTATCGCTATGCGTAACAAGGCTATACAATAGCCGAGAGTAGTTCTGTATACTATCGTGGTGATTATTGCTAGAAAATGTCTTTAACTCAGACATCTTGATATCGCTGAAGATGTACTTGCTATGGCCTTCATTTGGTTAATCAACTTAAAAATTGAGTTTTTCTAGTTTTCCTGGAAAACCCAAGGCTTTGAGCCCCAACCTCAAAAAGGCATACCATGTTTGCTTAAATTCAGTAATCAAGCCTTATACGCATTTGAATCTTGTTAGGAGGATCGTAGATGGTTGCCATGTCAGAATACATATAAATATGTATGAGCCAAATAAATATGGATACATATAAGAAATGATACAAACCGCAGGTTCTGAAGGTATATCCATTCCCAGCAACTGTGACAGCTTTTCAGTTTGGCTGTGGTACAGTATTAATACTTTCGATGTGGGCTCTAAATTTGCACCCAAAACCGAAGACTACTAAATCACAGGTACAATGTTTATTATCGCCGAGCTTTTAGTTCCTAATATTTTCCATTTATGTCAACGCTAATGGTTAATGTTTGCGGTTATACATGCATTTATATTCAAGTCTCCAAATAAAACTAAGGCCTAGATTAGTTCTTCACTTTTTTCTTTACTCTTATGTTATAATGCTGGATTTGTAATTGGTTGACCAGCTTAAAACTGAGCTTTTAGTCCTTTTATTTTAAGCCTCGGAATAAAACTAAATAGCCTTGTATTTTCAGGCCTCGAAATAGAACATAAGGCCTGTTTGATTCCAGCTTTTAGTCTCGGATTTCTCTTTTTTTGCCTTACAGCTAATCTTAATTTGATTTGCTTAAAATTTAATTATTTTTCCTTAACTGTATCGAGTGTTTTTTTTCCAGTTTAAATCGATCCTAATGCTAGCGATTATACACACATTGGGCAATATTTTGACAAACATAAGTCTTGGGAAAGTAGCGGTTTCGTTTACTCACACTATCAAAGCTATGGAGCCTTTCTTCACAGTCGTACTCGCTGCTCTATTTCTTGGTGAGGTAAGGCCTTCCCCATTTTATAATCTTAAGTAAATAATCTAGTTTTTTCAAGCCTAGGAATGAAACTTCATCCTCGTTTGGATTAAGCCCAGTGCTCTTTTATTTTGCTTAAAATTTGTCTTTTGGATGATTAACCTTCAGATTTGAGCTCTAATATTCAACTTTAAATTCAACTTTTTTGCTTAAATGATGCAATAAAACAACTTTAAACATTTCAATTCTGAGGTCATAGACCTCACAAAAAACTAAGAATTTAGGTTAATTAATCAATTACAGTATAACTTATTAACGGGAAAAGAAAACTGGGCTTAATTTTCTATCCGAAGAAGCCCTTTATATGTACTTGCATGTAACATGACATTGTGTATTACAAGTGCTTATAAAAATCACTAAAATCAAGAGATATTAAGGTAATCAAGCTGCAATTAGATATTTGTCAAGTTTTGCTAATAAAGTAACTCTTTCCATGGTATGGTCACATAGAGCCCCAATCTATGGGTAGTTTTGTCACTTCTACCGATTGTAGGAGGAGTAGCACTAGCATCTTTCACCGAGGCTTCTTTTAATTGGTAAGAGATTGAGCTACACATTCTCATGATTATTTAGTTAAAGTAAAGACGTAAGATTCTAAATGCGTATGCATAATATATGGACAGGATAGGTTTTAGCAGTGCAATGACCTCCAACTTGACCAACCAATCCCGCAACGTACTAAGCAAAAAGTTTATGGTGAATAAAGAGGCAAGGAATTACTTTCTAATTTTTTGATCGTCTTTTTGATGTTAAGTTGTCACGGTAATGTGTTTTTCAGTCAATGTTCAAGGAGTAAAAGTGTGATATTAAAATATGAACAGGAAGCTCTTGACAACATCAACCTCTTCTCGGTATTGACAATAATGTCCTTCGTTATGTTAGCTCCCATTGCTCTTCTCGTGGATGGGGTGAAATTTAGTCCTTCGTACTTGCAGCAAATGGTAAGCAATACGAGACTTGTTTGGCTGCAGCTTCTTAAGCAAATAAGCTGCTCGAGTCAATCCAGCTAAAAATCTTACTGCTGGTGTGAATAAAAAAACTTGGTGTTTAAGATGCCCAACCAAGTACATCGCATCTTAAAAACTAAAAAGCAATAAGTTGAGCTTCTGAACTGTAAACAAACAATTGACAGCAGCTTCTATTCAATAAGCTGCTTTATTTGAGGCTTGGGTAAAGTTGAGTTCACGCAGCTCAAAGCTTCTAACTTCTCATGAACATAACACAGTATTTGAAATGACCAATATAAAGCAGTGGAAACATACCCAAGTTTGAGACTATATTACTGTAATTGCAGTATTGTAATATGTATCATGGATTTATATTCAGGCAAACCAGGGGTTGAATGTGAGAGAGCTATGTGTGAGATCTCTACTTGCTGGTTTCTGCTTCCATTCTTATCAACAGGTGATTAATCTATTCTTTTTATTTCGTAGCAACACAGGAAAAACCGCAAGATATATACTAAACTCTTAATAATCATGAATTATTGATGGCAGGTTTCATATATGATTCTACAAATGGTATCACCGGTGACACATTCGGTCGGTAACTGTGTGAAAAGAGTAGTTGTGATTGTTTCCTCGATTATTTTCTTCCAAACACCGGTCTCGCCTATTAACTCTCTTGGTAAATCTCTTATAATGCACGTTAAAGATTGCCTATACTTAGCTTGTTTGGTTGCAGACAATTAAGTAGAAGCTGGATTTTTTTAGGTTGAACTTGATTTATCTCGCATAAAGCTTCTTCTTTTACTAAATCAAAATCCAAAGAAGCTCTGCAGTCTGCAGTTTAAGGCGACCGGCCAACTGCAATGTATTTAAGCTAAAAGAAACTTTAAAACTGAGCTTAAAAGCTGGAACCAAATCATTGCTTATTTAAAATACAGATTTTAACTATAACCGTGCCTGGGATTAATTTCAGGTACTGCTCTGGCGCTTGCTGGCGTTTTCTTATATTCAAGAGCAAAGCGTATAAAGATGAAAGCTGCTTAACTTGCAATTGTAAAGCTAAAGTCCTAAATTCAGATTTTGACTCTCAGTAAATGAATACAGCGCTCCTATGTTAGCCTATTTTCTTGTGAATAATGCACAATTTTTGTTCAAAATATTTCATCATTGAGGATATAAAATATTGTGAACGAAAGAAAATATTGGATCTTGTGAAGACCCATGCCGGTATAGGATGAAACTTGAATTATGTTTACAATGAAAGTATGAAAACATCAGTTCGAAAACCACTAAAAACCATCTTTTAGTTCTTTCAATGCTACAACTTAACCAGAAGGAAATGCAAAGAAAAAAAAGAAAGAGAAAATATAGGCTCTAAATCCAACAAAAATGAGAGAATATAGGCTCTAAATCCAACAAAAATGAGAGAACAAGTTAAAACATAGAAAGCATCAAAGCAAGACTAATATTATATATTTTCTGTAACTGCATACTGCTCCATTGTGGTTAACTTCACTCAAATGGCATAGAAGTGAGCTATATGAATATTGTACTAATAGGATTATAATGTGCTGAATTTTTGCCAGGGCTGATAGTTGACAGTAATAATTGAAAAAAAAGACAATTAACACAGAGATAATGGAAAACTTGAACACATTTCATTAAACAAATCTTCAGTTATTACTGTCAATAACAAAAATCAAAGAAAATGTAACACGCTCACAATTAAAATTCAACTGCCACAATAAAATTCCCAAAAAAGAAAATTGGAGACTGAACAAATGATTTACTTCCAACCAGTAGATGCTTCCAAAAACGAGTCATCATCTTCCACATTGAACCCTACATCCATTCCAAAATATGGCAGACTGTTGTGATCCTTGATGGAAAAGTATTCATCGACATAATTTCCAGAAACGACTGCTTTGACAGGAACATAAGGCGACACCATGTCAGCATTATCGGTTGGAAGCATCGACACCATGTCAGCATCATCGGTTGGAAGCATTTGATCACTATGCTCCGGACCATATCTTGCATCAACCATTTGAATGAAAGCACTAATTAAGCTCACATCAGCACCATCATCTGGAGTCACCTGTACAAGTAAATGTGCCTAATTAAGAGCTTTAAGTGGAATTTCGTAAAAGGTCTCTTAGAAGAAAAGAATTTCATATATTAAACTTAAAAGGCATTCAGGTCTCTTGTTTGGTAAAACCTTGTATACAAATATGTATACAGTTTACTATTAGTAAAATATACTCGTTCATAGTTTCATACTACTAGAAAAAGAAGTAAACTTTTTTAAGGTATCTTGATACACAAATTTTCCATTAAAATATTACTACTTTTTACCTAATTTACAAAAAAAAAGGTGTATACTTTTTTACTTTTCATCAAGCACATTTGTAAAAGAGTACAAGTTATTTTGTAAGATAGAACCAATGAAGCCTATTTATTCAACTTGGACCCTACTTCATCAAACTTTGGAATGGTGTTATTTAGTCTAACTGGTTTTAATTATTTAATTAATTTCTAAAACTAACATAATTGCTTAGTGGTTTCACCTTACCTGTTCTTTATCCTCCAAGCTAGAACTTGCCGGAACAACATCAGGAGACTCGGATAAATAGTTGTTGGAAGACTCCGAAGAAATACTTGATATATACTTCTCTAAGTATGTTTTAGGAGCTTCTCTATTTTCCACCCTTCGTTTCGATGCA
Organism: Primula vulgaris; assembly: GCA_963920805.1. Classification (NCBI taxonomy): domain Eukaryota; kingdom Viridiplantae; phylum Streptophyta; class Magnoliopsida; order Ericales; family Primulaceae; genus Primula; species Primula vulgaris. The sequence continues at coordinate 681,473 of OY987217.1, forward strand.
TAAAAGTGGTTCTTAACAGCATTCTCGCCCCTACCTGGCAGTTGCTTGGCAATAATCGCCCATTTCCTGCCAAGTTGTTGGTGCCCAGCAACAATTACCAACTCTTCCTCTTCTGTTATCTTTTCTTTCTACAGAACAAAAAAAAGCTTCTTATCATATGGTTTTGCATGAGACCAGTTCTTCTCGCATAAAGTTAAATTGGCTAAATGTTTTAAAATAAGTTAATTACAGACTTAACAGTATTTGCACTAAAATATTATCATATTCAATTTGTACACCATTACGCCAACCTACATATTTACCCTTCGTACGCTACATAGAAAAAAACACAGAACAAACTAGCACCCATTCTTGTTTTTATTTAATTTTCTCTATATTAAAATGAATGTACAAACCCGCCGAGAAAGGTAATGTTAGTTAGGGGTGGAATCGGGACGGGGCCCGACCCGAAAAAGGTCCCGATAATTCGGGATCCCGAAAGGTCGGGACGGAATTTCCCGATACTTCATACTCCTAAAAAAATTTGTTAAAAAGTTACAACATAACTAGCAATTTTGTTAAAAAGTTCGTTATAATTAAATAAAATCAAAAGGTGGAACAATACTATGTTGATATTGTATTCGTTTATAAGATTGATTATCAAACAAGACAACTAATTATAATTATTTTTAAGAAAAAATAAACAATAACATAATTTAAACTAAAAGAAGGAACCAAATATTATAATTTTAGTTATTCAAGATTAAGAAGAATAAACAACATATGCAACAAGAAACTCATATGGAAATAAAAGTGTGTTATTTAGTAAATAGAGTAGATGTGAGAGTAATTTCATTTTTTTTAATAAATATAAACTGATACTATTCATAATAAGTTTTTTTTTTTAAATATATATTTTTTAATGTATATTAATTCTATCGGGTCGGGAAATCCATCGGGATTGGAAATAAAAATCCGATCCCGAACCAAATTACTTCGGGACGGGACAAAAATCCGATCTTTCGGATCGGGACAACATCGGGTCGGGAAAAAACCGGATCGGATGTCGGATCGGGTCGGGATTTCGGGATAACCAGAACAGTTCAATTTTTATCTCTTGACAGCTTAAACAGTCAGTAAACTAACATGTGTACTGAGCTTAAGTTTAAATGTAAGCCACTAAAATTATCCGAACTCATAACTTACACGATGGAAAAGAGACATGGATATCAATAGTCCATGTGCCAATTGGGCAAAAAATGTATAGCAAAAAAAAAAATATAGAAAAACTATTTGATCAAAAAGGTATTATTATCAGCCAAACAGGTTCTCACTCTCCAAAACAAAAATAAAACAAAAGAACACGAAAAATAGCCATTCAAACAAGACTAACAAATGTGTGCCAACATAAGGGGGGGAAAAGGAGTAATTAGGAACAGAAATTAAAAGGTTACCTTGATCCCAGGCTTTAGATGGTTTAGCCATCTCTCCCTGCACTGTTTACCCACCCTGCCTTTAAGCCTATGAGAAACTTCTGCCCAGCTTTTTTCTCCCAACTCATCTACCAGCTTAATCAATCGACTGAAAATGGAAATAAAAGAGAAAAAATTAGTCTAAGACTGCACACTGTTCAAAACATCTACCCCCACTCGTTTCGCTTACTTCTTAATTATGTACATAAACCAAGCAAGGAACTGAGAAATTAATGAAATCTAATACGAATGTCACAGAAAACAATCGATAAACTAACCTGTCCTCCTCAGGAGTCCAGAGCCCTTTTGAAGTGGAATTACCACTTTCATTCCCCTTTGATGTTCTGCATGGGTTTTCTTCAGAAAAGCTTGAACGGGAAGCTAGTCTTTTCTTGAAGTTTGCATTGAACTCCATTGCAACAAGACGAGAGATGAGAGGGAAACAAAAGCGCTGTTGGCAAAGGGTTTTTGATAGTGGACTCTCGAGCGTCAATTACTATATAGGAGAAGGAGAGGGATTACAACCGTTGATTAGAAATTATAATCAATGGCTAAACATACTAGTCGAGATACGCTTTTATTAATATAGTCAAAAAAGAAGGAAAGACCCGTTGGTTATATGAATCTTTGTTTAAAAGCATTCAATAAATTTTCAAAGAATAAAACAAAGTATATGAATGGCTGTCACTTTTGGTCCGTATCTACGACCACATTAAAGTTTGAAATTAATTTGGCAAGCAAAATTTCAATAAGGTTCATGTAAGATTTTAAGAATCCTGTGAAAAAAGTAATACATACTTTTAATGATACAATACGCGTGGAACCTTAATCATTCGGCGTGTGGAACAACCATAAGTGCGGTAGAAAGATGCGATTTAGAAAGTATTGATTGCAATAAGTTTTCATTTAGTAATGTATATAGAAATTTTGATAATTTCCCTCAAAAGTATCTTATCGTAAGCAAAGTGAGGAGTGAAGCAGTGTACATAAGAACTTGCAAGGCAAGAGCTTGTGGACATAAATATTCGATAAACTGCTCTTTAGTAAATAGCATACCTAATATGCATGTATGACTATAACACAAGGAATTACTGTATGCTATCCTGTCACGGAGACTTCCTATCTAAAGTATTCGATGAATGAATCTCAAATCTCAATGATGTTCCACAGCTTACGAATTGAGAACAAAATTCAGTTTCTACTGACATTTACAATTTGGCAAATTGCGAAATTATTCTAGGGATAAAGTTTCGCTCAAGATCTTTACTTTTTACTTGTTTCTTAAGCTCACTAGTTATGACGGAACAAATACCATAATAACTATTTCACACTAAAGTATAAACCTCAAAAGCTCTGCAGGGTGATAAGTTCATGTCAATAAGTCATTCTAAGCCATTAGCATAATTTTGTATAAGCAACTAGGGGCAGAGGGAAAATAAGCAATGTCAACTGCAAAAGTATATTTCTCATCAAAAACACCAAATAAGATGAGTTTCCTAGTGTCTTGTTGTACACAATTAATATATATATATATATAGTCATCGAAACAAAGTAAGATCATAGAAAAATGATTATTATGTGGAAAAATATGAACTTACAGTAGTTCCTATGCATTAATATCATCATCTTATAGGGCTTCAAATTCATAACAAATTTCGATCCCATCATCTTCATCAGCAAAGAGAACTGTCACATAAAAAACACAATCAGGTGAACGCAACTCTGTCAATTTGATAATTTGCTATAATAACTTTATTGTTGGGCATTATTTCAAACGCAATCAGGCTAGAGGAGAAAACCGAGTAATGTTATTCCCATGGTTCTTAACAACCTGTACAATAACCTCGTTTATAAACGTCGAAAACTATCCCCAGTTTAGGAGTAGTGTATTTAGACAAATTGCGCTTCGGTTTCAACTTTGTGACTAAAAATCTTCCCACTTTAAGTTTACTTAACATCAATGTTCAATCATTGTTAGTCTATTACTACTAGCCATTATATCTTAAACATAAACTAATGATCAAATAGGGTACACAATTATATATTGGAAAGTAAAGTGTACAATAATATTGGTGTATAAGCAATCAATATTTAGTTACTCCTATTAGTTATCTACTTTCTCCCCGCTGAGCATATAACATACAGGGCTTGTTTGGTTACGGCTTATAGCAAAATGAGCTGATTTTTAGCATTATAATTTATTTTTATTTTAAAATGGTTTAACCCTCAATTCAAGGTTCTAGCTTTTTCAAGCCGAAGTAAAAGCTTAAATTTTAAGTAGTAAAAATCAGAGCTTCAAAGTTGGCTTTTCAAATCTGATAATCACAAAATAAGAGAGTATTATAAGGTGAATATGGCTTTATTTTAATTACCTTTTTTTTTTTGAGTTTCACCCACTTTAAAGATTCTAGCTTTTTTATGGAAAATAACAGAAAAGCTAAAAGATTTTGAAGATGCAAACAGGGCATTCTGTTTATTGGCAGAAAACCATATAAAATATTTGCTTATTTAAATCTAATAAACACTAAATAAGAGAGTATAAGCAATTAAATATAAAAGTATTAATATCACATGTTAAATACCCAATTTTTTTGTCTCCCTAAAATACACCATTATAAGCTTGAATAAAAGTATTTAAAAACAAAAAAGATTATAGCTTTATATGAAACTGAGTACTTACAAGGGATTTGGATATTCTGATAAATACCTTAATTTGATCTCTCTCTCTCTCTCTCTCTTTCTGTTTTTTTTTGTGGTAAAATAAATAAGAAACAGAGATAAATAAATACTTTTTAAGTTTTAACTTCACTAGTTACACTTTTTTATTATTTTTTATTTTTTAGAAAATAGAGATTCTGTTATATTAAAACAAACTATTTCAAAATAACAGATCAAGGCTGGTCACGTAAAATTACTACGGACCTAACGTAAGTTACATTATATATTGCAAATTTAGTTAAATAGTGGGCAAGATCATTTGTCGATCTTGGACACCAAACGAACATCTAAGCAAAACTATTTCGAATTTCACTAATATCTTCTAAGATCGTTCGATGAATGTTCACATGAGCTATAGTGTTGAAATCCGTACAATATTTTGTTAAAACTTTACGATCCGTTTGCAGCATGGAATGTGCAGCAAAACCACCGCTGCATAATTCGGAAACTTCGCCTAGATAATCACGAGTGATAACTCCACCCACTGCCATATGATTATGGCATGTGAATGTTGTATCAATATTAATGAACTTTTTGACGGTTTTTCCCATTTTTTAAAAATATTCTTTGGATTCAAGCTTGATAGTACGTGACAATAACTATGTAGGAAAATATTTTTTCACTTAGTCCCGCTAAAAAAAGAATTTGTTAATATTAAATAAGACCCACATCTAATTGTTTGTAATTTTTAGAAGGAAAAAAAATTCAGCAAATTAATTTCTAACACCTTTAGTACTTATATAAATAAAAACCAAGACCGAAGATAAGAGAAAAAAGAAAGAAAAAATACAATAAGTTATCATATGTTATTACGTAGCGTATAGATATTAAATATGTACTATTTGACCAAAGACGTAAAGATGTACTCTACACAAAATAAGATCGACATCTTTATGAATTTTCGTAACAAAATTTAATCATTCAAGCAATAATCTACTAAAGTATTAAACTTAACAATTAAAGGTTGTTGATATATGTTATTGAAAGTATGCATATAAAATTTGATATGAACTGTTAACTAATTTCGGCAGTTTAACTAATATTTTTAGGAGGCAAAACAAGTATATGGAGCTTTTTGAAAATGATAGGATTATCATTGAAATGGGACAACCATAGATTCGTAATTAGTGTCAAAATAACCATATAGATTGATTGCTAACTAGTTTCTCCAATAACAATATTTTGGTAAGAAACTCTATATTGCTTATTTAATTGTTCATTATGAAAATACGTGTAATTTTGACAAGCCAAAAATTTGTATTAAAATTGTCGGAATGAATTTTTTTTCAAAAGTTGATCATATAGTTCAAAACTTCAAATGTTAAGTTTTATGATTAGATTTAAAAAAAATCATTTCGATAATTTTGATACAAATTATAAGACGGTCAAAATTGTACGTAGTTTCGTACATAATGGGAACGGATGAAGTATATTATAATGTGACAACTTCCATCTCTTGTGCACTCATACTCTTCATCTTCTGCAGCTCAGCATCAATCTCGGATCTACTCGGAATTCTATTATTATCTACATTTGGAGCTTTTTTTTTTCTGATTTTCCTCAAGAGCTGGTTTGGAAGTGTCTGGTTCTACAATGTCGGCGGAGCAATCCTGTACTGATGCTTAACCTTGACCAAGTTGCCTTTTTCTGTCAAAAGCTCCAGGCTATTTGCCACTAGCCTTTCCAAGTTTAAAGGTGCTATGTGTTTTCCCTCGATGTATGTGGCAATTGCAGCCCGGCTAGATCCACGAGGTTCATTCAGTTTAGTTATAGCATCCAGGACGAGATTGTCCAACCTTGGCACTGGTTTCTCGGTAGAATCAGGTTCATAATCTTCTGATGATCCACTTACAACTGTAAGAGGCTCGACATTTACAACATTTATTTCCCTTTCAACCGTTATGGTTAAAGCCTTATCATCATGGTTTGTGGCCTTTGGAGAGTTCTTCAACGCAAGCCTAGCCTTGTGACGAGAGCCAAGTCCACTAGCACCAGCCGTGACATTTCTCCACTTATCCTTGAGATCAACATTCGAACGTGAATGCAAAATGGGGCCAACTACTGGGTCTTTGAGAATGGCAATTTGCCTTAAGATTGAATGTAAGCCAACACGATTATTCGAACTCACAAACCTACACGATGGAAGACAGACATCGATATCAATAATAAACGTGCCATTGCCAATTGGGCAAAAAACTGTATACCAAAAAAATGTATATAGAAAAACTATTTGATCGGACATACAATATGTAAATATTGAAAACAAAATTAGAACAGGAACATCTACCAATTACCATGCATCAAAGTGGTTTTTAATTATATTTATACTAGTGATAACTGAAGATTCAAACATAAATCTCACACAATGGAATGGAGACAAAAATGACAAAATGCCAATTAGTAGCCAAAAAATAATAAAAATCTATTTGACATGGAAGTCAATATGTAAATGTTAAAAAAAAACAGACTGCAAAAATCTGCATTTTATTATAAAATGTAAAGAGAAGTGTTAGCATGTATAAACTTTCTGCAAGGTACAGAATACAATAATGTGTCAAGAAAATAGTTTTTAGATAAATTTGTTGGTGAGTAATCTTCTTGTATTTTCCCTTTTAGGGATATATTCTGGTATTTATGTTCAGAATGGGTTGAAATTTGAAGAACATAAAATACGTCCCAAAATATTAAAGGGCAATGTTCTTTATAAAATTATTAATATTCTTTTCCGATCTAGCCTAGATCTTTTGTTTTCATAAGCCTCTACATAAAACTGACCAAAGCTCGGAAAACTTACATGAGCATAAATAGAATTAATAAATTAAATTGTTACCTTGCGACGAGGCCATTTAATGAAATGAAATGAGCAACGATCTTCCAATTTACCACACACCAAAACTTTGTTATTATATATAAGTGATCACGGGCTCGACGCCTTTTCTTCCAAAGCCTCCAGATAAATCTTAAATTTAAGCCAGAACCGCCTTTTTTTACTATTCATAAAACAATTAAAAGATGTTAACTTTGCATAAAAGGCAATCTTCGCAACTTTCTAACACGAGAATTAATAACAGATCCAAGATTTACTCATTAAAAAGGATGCCTTTTATCACCGTTTCTCGTAGATTGACCAACTATTACACCCTTCATCTCAATTTAATAAAAAGTTCGAACAACGTACAAAATTAATACAATGAAAAGTTTACATATTTGAAAGTCGAGTTTCAAAATTTAGTCATAAACATAAGGCATCTCAACTATGTAAATAACTTTTAATTTTTATATCCTAAAAATTGCATGGAATGAAACTGCATGGATATATATCCTAAAAATTCCGACTATTTTAAATTTTGTGACTCTATTATAAAATTAATCGCTGTTAAAATCATGGGCATATTAGACAAAAAGAAGCAGAATATGATACATCACACAGAAAAAAAAAACTATACATATTTAGATTGAGAGAGATAAAGATTATACCAGGATATAACAAAAGCTGCATTTTTTTTAAAATTTTTTTAATTTTTTTTAAAAGAAGAACGAATGGGGGTACAAGTTTGTTTATCAATATAATTTTTTATATCTAAAATAAACGGCTCAGTGCTTTTATATCTAAAGTAAACCCTAGGTATCATTTTTTTTCCTTTTTTAATTACTCGATAATCGATACAGATACACAGTACTGCATTTTAAGTATAAAATACAAATATTTTAAGGTTTATATTTTTCAACTTTCACTGCAAAAAAATAACCAAATAACTACGGTATTAGTGACGGTATTTTTTGTTACGAGTTTATTAGCGACGGTTTTTGTGACGGCCTTGTGACAATTTAGTCAATTTGTGGCAGATTTGTAAATTAGTGACAGACTTGTAACAGTTTTTAACTCTCACTAAATCAAACATTATTTTGTAGTGTTTGATCGGTAAGTCTTCAATATGTCATGGGTACGTACTTTTTAGGTCTAGGTGTAGGAATTATTTTTGTTTCTTCATAAAAAAAACTAAAGAAAATTATAAGTTTATTAATATGGAAATGTAAATATTTTATATTTTAAAAAATATGACAATTTTATTTAAATTTGATTTACGTATTAATGAAAATTATGTTAAAATTGAACAAAAATTAGTGTCGTAGTTAATCATAACTTGTTTATTAAGACCGTTAATTATGTTATTGGAATGTTGGAATTCGTATCGTGAGTCAAATAAATAAAAAGAATTGTTTTTTGTATTGATGTACCATTCTCGTACCGTGCCCAGTTTTTCTTAACGTTTGTCGTATCGCTGTAACAGATCATATCGCGTACGATACTCTTACCCGTACCCGTGCAACCTTTGTAGATGTTGTAAATTTTGATAAAAGTTAAAAGTTAAGGTTTCAAATTGAAATAAATGATTAGACCATTCCCGCTAAAATACACTGGCCTCAGGTTGATTATACGTAAACTTGTTTTTATTTTGAAAACCCTTATTTTTCATTATTTCACGTCTGAATCTGACATTTTTTCTTTTAGTTTTTTTTCATCTTTCAAGGGGTTGTTAGTAATTTTATACATTGTATTATTGTGTTTTTCTCGTTAAATACTCAACATTAATAAAATTTTCTATTTACTAAACATTTTCATCCAATTATGAATACAAAACATCCAAAGACATGTAAAATGACATTGAATGTGCATTACAACTACAATTGTTCACATATAAAGTAATCAAGGTGCGATTTGATATTTGTCAAGTCGTGCTAATAAAGTAACCTTTTTCATTATATAGTCACATAAAACCCCAATCTATTGGTAGTTTTCTCATAATATGGTCACGTATATATAATTCCTTTGTATGTACTCACATGTAAAATAGCAATAGCATCTTTCACGGAAGCAGAGTACATGACTCTGAGTCAGGGTTACTCTGCTTCCACAGCCATTGGATCTGTTTAGAAATTTTAACTGTAACAGATTTAAACAGATCCAATGGCCGTGGAAGCAGAGTAACCCTGATTCAGAGCCAGGTACTCTGCTTCCATCTTTCACCAAGGCTTCTTTTAATTGGTAAACTATATATTGAGCTACACATTCTCATGATTATTTGGTTAAAATAAATATAAGATTTTAAACGTGTATGTATAATTAATAATAAATGGACAGGAATATAGGCTTTAGCAGTGCAATGGTAAGAAAATATTTTGGTTTTTTATTTTTTTAATGTTTTTTGTCGCGGTAATGTGTTTTTCAGTCGATGTTCAAGGAGTAGAAGTGTGACAATATATGAACATATCAACCTTTTCTCTTTATAGACAATAATGTCCTTCGTTATGCTAGCTCCGATTGCCATTCTGGCAGATGAGGGGAAATCTAGTCCTTCGTACTAGCGACAAATGGTAAAGCACTGTGAGACTTGTTTGGCTGCAGCTTCTTAAGCAAAAAAAAAACTGCTTTGTTTTAGGCCGAGGAAAAGAGTGAACTTAATCCAGCTAAAAAACCTTATTGCTATTTTGAATTAAAACTTGGTCTTGAAGATGCCCAATCCAGTACTTGGCATCTTAAAAGCTAAAAAACAATAAGTTGAGCTTCAGGAAATATAAGCAAACAATTGACCACAGTTTATAATTCATTAAGCTGCTGTATTCGAGGCTTGGAGAAAGTTAGGATATAAAATATAGTGAGCAGAAGAAAAGATCGGTCCGATCTTGTGAATATCCATGTAAGTAGTATAGGATGAAACTTGAATTATGTTCACAATGAATTTATTGTCTGTTCCAAAGCCACTGAAAACCATCTTTTAGTCCTTTCAATCCTACAACTTTACCAGAAGGAAATGCAACTTCGTATATTGGGCATTAACAAACGTGCTTCGATTGAAAGAAAGACACAAATTAGCAGAAAGAAAAGAAAAAGAAAAGTCAATATCCAACAAAAATGAGAGAATAAGCCATAACATAAAAAAGCAAGACTCTTTTTAAGTATTTTCTGTAATTGCATACTGTTCCATTGTTGTTAACTTGACTCAAATGACATTGAAGTGATCCATCTATGTATGCACAAACTATGAATACTGTACTAATAAGTTATACTCTCCTAAATTTTTGCCAGGACAGATAGTTGACACAGAAATTGGAAAAGGAGACGATTAACAAGGATATAATGGAAAATTCGAAAACATTTCATAGAAACAAAACTTCAGTCACCACTGTCAATACCAAAAATAAAAGAAAATGTAACACGCTTACAATTAAAATCCAATTGTCGCGACTGAAAAACTGGAAAAAAACAAATTAAACTGAAGACTGAAGAAATGATTCACTTCCAGCCAGTAAATGCCTCCAAAAACTGGTCATCATTTTCCAAATTGAACCCCATATTCATTCCGAAATTTAACGCAGTATTATCATTCTTGACAGAAAAGTCTTCATCAACGAAATTTCCAGAAATGACTGCTTCTTCAAGAAAACAAGGCGACACCATGTCAGCATCATCGGTTGGAAGCATCTGATCATTATGCACCAGACCATAGCTTGCATCATCCATTTGAATAAAATCACATATCAAGCCCAAATCAGCACCATCATTTGGAGTCACCTGTACAAGTAAATGTGCCTAATTAAGAGCTTTAAGCGGAATTTTGTAAAAGGATCTCTTAGAAGTTAGAAGAAAAGAATTTCATATACTAAACTTAAAAGGCTTTCAGATCTCTTGTTTGATAAAACCTTATATACATTTTACTTTTAAATAAAACATATGTTTGGGCAACTAAGAAAATAACTATATTCATTCATACGTTGAGTAAAAGAAGTAAACTATTTTAAGGTATCTTGATCAACAATTTCTCCATTAAATGTTACTTTTTACCTAATTTTCACTACTGTACTGTTTTCCACTATCCAGTATAGAATACTTTTTACATTTCATCAAACACAATTGTAAAAGTACAGCAAATACTTGTTTTTCACCTATACTCCACTTTTGCAAGATAACCAGTGCGGCCTATTTATTCAGCTTGAACCCTACATTATCAAACTTTGGAATGATATTTTTTAATCTAACTGGTTTATATTATTTATAAATTATTGGTTCCACCTCACCTGTTCCTTATCATCATTGTTGGAAGACTCCGAAGAAAGACTCATTATATACTTCTCTAAGTATGTTTTAGGAGCTTCTTTATTATTCAGCCTTCGTTTCGTCGCGTAAAAGTGGTTCTTAACAGAACTCTCACTTCTACCTTGCAGTCGCTTGGCAATAATGGCCCATTTATTGCCAAGTTGTTGGTGCCCATCAACAATTACCAACTCTTCTTCTTCTGTTATCTTTTCTTTCTACAGAACAAAAATAAACTTGGTATCATATGGTTTTGTATGAGACCAGTTCTTCTTGGAAAAAACTAATTTGGCTTAACGTTGGGTTAATTACAGTATTTACACTTCAGTAATATCATATTACAATTATTTAAACCACTACACCAACCTACATTTTTTTACGCTTCGTACACTACATAGAGAAAAAACATAGAATGAGTAGTACAATAGAAACAAGCGTGATAGAAAGTCTACAATATTTATAGAAACATACGACTGAAAGACCTTTAAAAATCTTAGTTACAGAACAAACTAGCCACCATCCTATGTTTTTATTTATTTTTCTCTATATTAAAATGAATGTACAAACCCACCGAGAAAGGTATTATTATAGTGTGCTAAGTTTGCTAACTTTTGTAGGTGACCAAAAGAAAATTAAGGGATGCTATTTCAGTGCAAATAGTGTAGCTAACCCATATTAATTTTTTCTCTCCTAATAGCTTAAGCAGTTAGTAAACTAACGTAATCCCAAGACGACAGATAGCCAATTATTCAAACTCATGACCAACCTATACGATGGAAGAGACGCAGTGATATCAATTATCAATGTGCCAATTGGACAAAATAATGTAGAACAAAAAATTATACTATAAAAGAACTATTTTATGCAACATACAATATGTAAATGTTAAAAACAAGAACAGAACAGCAAAGGATATACACAAGAAAATAAAGAAAAGCGTCTAAAGTAAAATGCTTTCTTCAGAGATTAAGAGTTTCAAGAAAAAAAGGTTTTCATATCCATCATCAAAGTGGTTTTTAATTACAATAATACAAGTGATAACCGGAGATTCAAATATACAACCCACACTATGAAATGGAGATAGAGATACTAAAGTGCCAGTTAGTATCAGAAACTAATAAAAATCTATTTGACATGGAACTCAATACGTAAATCTCTAAAAGACAAACGGAACAACCGCACATTCACATAAAATGCAAAGACAAGTGCTAGAAAATATAAAAGCTTTCTGCAACAAACAGAATGCTTGAGATAGAGTAATGATAAAAAAAAAAATGGGTATCAGATAAAATTTGTCAGACAAGTAATTTTTCCGTCCTTTCCCTTTAAGGATATATTCTCGTAATGGCTTGAAATATGAGGAACTAACAATCTGTTCCTATATATTAAAGGGAAAAGTGCCATATAGTATTAGTTAAAATAATATTTAGAGGTTTCAGTTTTTAAAAACATGGGAAGAAAATTTGTAGGCCAAATAAGTACAAATTTCCCAAAACAATACAATACAATACAATGCAAAATAAAATAAAATAAAATCTAACGGAGTTTACAAGACACTATGAGTTGCATTGGTTGGAATACAATAATGAGCTTAAGGAAATACTAATATTTTAAATATTTCAAGGTGAGTATCCTTTCTAAAATTTTATTTTTTGGGTATATGTGCTCACTTTCAACGCTCAAAATGAATTGAAAACTGAAATGCAGGTCCTGGAAAAAGTAAGTTTCAAGTCTGGTGGGTCAGAACTCAGAAATCAGGTTGTGAGTCTGATTCCTCCTCCCCATGAAAAAGAGACAACGGAATTGAACATAAAAATCTTAATCTCAATAGTTAGAGAAAAGTGCTCACAATTAGTCAAAACAATATTCTAGACCTTTAGTTCTGAATATCCGAAAGGTATAATAATCAGCCAAACAATCAAAAATAAAACAAAATACACCAAAAACAGCCATTCAAACAGGACTACCAAATGTGTGCCAACATAAGAAAAAAAAGTGACTCGGAACAGAAATTAAAAGGTTACCTTGATCCCGGGCTTTAAATGGTTTAACCATCTCTCCCTGCACTGTTTACCCACCCTGCCTTTAAGCCTATGAGAAACTTGTGCCCATTTTTTTTCTCCCACCTCATGTACCAGCTCAATCAATTGACTGAAAATGGAAACAAAAGAGAAAAAATTAGCTTCGCTTACATCTTAATTATAAACATAAAACAAAACAAGGAAATGAGAAATTAATGAAATCTAAAACGAGTGATGTCACAGAAAACAATCTAAAATTTAACCTGTCCTCCTCGGGAGTCCATTGCCCTTTAGAAGTGGAATTACCACTTTCTTTTTTCCCTTTTGTGCACGGCTTAGCGTTTTGATATGATACACTTTTGTTCAAAGCCTGATTGCTTATGCCTAAATTTTCATTTAATGGATTTTCTGATCTATTGTAACTTTCACCAATATATGATGAGCTTTTTGAATCTTGGGACAAAATACTTTGGTTATAAATGGGGATCTCACTATGCACACCGCCATCTGAACTAATAGATCCTAAATGCATAAAAGATTTATTGCCAGATTGGCTTTCTGATGGAAAAGAAGAATAGTAAAAATGAGAATTATTTCCTATTTGATATGGACAGTTAGATATGGCTGAAATCTCATTTCTCTTTACTGTTCTGCATGGGTTTTCTGCATGACTTTTGTTGAAGTTTGCGTTGAACTCCATTACAACAAGACGCTAATAGGTAGAAGATAATGAGAAGGAAACAAAGGCAGAGGTTTTTTTGATATTGGTCTCTCGAGTCAATTATTATATAGGAGAAGGTGCGGGGTTACAACCGTTGATTACAAATTATAATCAACGTCTAATATATTAGTACTGGAGTCAAACCTTAAGATTACGCTTTTAATATTATCACTTTTGGTCAACACACGACAAAAATTATGTTGAAATGAATCTGGCGAATTAATTTGAATAAGATTAATGTAAGATTGTAACAATCCTATGACAAAAGTAATAAATGCTTATAATGATAAAAGACGCGTGGAATGTTAATATGAATATAGGCATCGAAACAAAGTGTGATTATAGATAAGTGATCATTATGTGGAAGAATATAAACTTACATTAGTTCCTCTGCATTAATGAAATCATCATCTTATAGGGCCCCATAACAAATTTCGATCCAATTCAGCATCGAGAACTGTCACGTAAAAAACACAATCAGGTGAATGCAACTTTGTCAGTTTGATAATTTGCTATAATAACTTTTATGTTGCGCAATATTTCGAACGCAATCAGACTAGAGGAGAAAACCAAGTAATATTGTTATAGTGGTAATTAACAACCTGTACAATAACCTTGCTCGCAATGTCGAAGACTATCCCCAGTTTAGGGGTGATGTATTTAGAAAAATCGCGCTTCATTTTCAACTTTGCAACTAAAAAACTTCGCAATTAAGTTACTAGTATCGATGTTCAATCACTATTACTACAAGACACTATATCTTAAACCTATAACACAGAGGGCTTGTTTGGTTACAATAATATTCAATCACTATTAGTACAATAGCAATCGATATATAGTTATTAATTATTCGCTTTCTTCCCACCGAGCATATGACACACAGGGCTTGTTGGTTACGAATTGTAGGAAAATCAGCTGGTTTGAGTTTTATTGATAAATTAAAGAAATGGTTCAACCCCCTTTAAGATTCTAGCTTTTACATGCCAAAGTAAATAGAAGCCAAGATTTAGGTTGTAAAATTTTGAGCTTTAGAGCTGCAAACAAACAAAGGCCATAGTATCTAGCACTCAAAGTACTCTGCTTATAGGCATACAACCAAACATACATTTGCCTTTTTTTTAAATCTGATAATGACAAAAATAAGACAGCATAAGCAACTAGTAGTATCTATTACCGCTTACAGGAAAATAAGGTGATTTGAGTTTTATTTTATAAAAATAAAAATTGGGTTTGACCCACTTAAAGATTCTAGCTTTTTTATGGCAAAGAAGATAACATAAGCTTACATTAGTTCCTCTGCCTTTATTATAACCATCAGCTTAAGGCACGACTTTGGGTCCCATCATCTTCATCAGCATCGAGAACTGTTAGATAAGAAACACAATCAGGTGAATGCAACTTTGTCAATTTGAAAATTTGCTATATTAACTTTTGTGTTGGGCAAAATTTCAAGCGAAATCAGACTAGAGCAGGAACCAAGTAATATAGTATTATGGTGGTTCTTACAAACCTGTCTATATAAATTTCTAAGATTATGCCCAGTTTAGGGGTGGTGTATTTATATAAATAGTGCTTCATTTTCAACTGAAAAACATCCGATTCAAGTTTACAAGATATCGATGTTCAATTGCAATTATTACTAGCTATTGTATTTTTGATATTTCGGAAAGTAAAGTGTACAATAATATTGCTGCATGAGCAATCAATAAACATTAAACAGTTACTAGTAATCCGCTTTTTCCCTGCCTAGCATATAACACATAGGGCTTGTTTGGCTACGAATTTTAGGAAAATCAGCTGATTTGAGTTTATTACTAAATTAAAAAAATGGTTTAACCCACTTCAAAATTCTAGCTTTTTCAAGCCAAAGTAAAACCTTAACTTGTAAGTAGTAAAAATCAGAGCTTTAAAGTTTCCTTTTTTAATCTGATAATCACAAAATAAAAGAGTATAAGCAACTACTAGATTAGGTGATTTGAGTTAAAAAAAAAAAAAAAAATTGGGTTTGAACCACTTAAAGATTCTAGTTTTTTTATGGCAAAGAACAGAAAAGCTTAGATTTTGAAGTTGTAAAAATCTGAGCTTAAAAGATGCAAACAGATAATCACAAAATAAGAGATAAACAAATATAAAAGTATTACTATCACATGTTAAATACCCAAAAAAAAATTCTCCCTAAAATACACCTTTATAAGCTTGAATAAAAGTATTCAAAAACAAAAAGATTATAGCTTTATATGAAACTGAGTACTTACAAGGAATTTGGATATTTTGATATAGCTGAATATGGTATATATATATATATATATATATATATATATTGTGGGATTTGTTTGGTAAAATTGTCAGCAAAAAGGGACAAATAATAACCAGAGATAAATGGGGTTTTATCATCTTTTGTACAACACTTTTTTTTTTTAATTTTTTTTACCCAAATTCTGAATTTTATAGTTTTGTACCCCGAATTCATGCCGATGGAAACTCGCATATGCTGATTTTCCGTTATATCTGAATAATCTTCTATTAAGGTATAAACTTTGATTTCAGCCATTAAATCAAACGACAGGATCGAACAGGAGAAATTATTCAAAACACAACTAAATCAAACCACTAGAAAAATAATCCAACAATTAATACTAACTTAAATTAAAGAAGTACAATTAAATTAACTCTATATCAACAAACTTTAAACTCATTACTCCATTGTTAATTTGTTATACACTTAAAACTCAAAATAATCAATTCCTGTAATAATACTACTAGCAGAAAACCAACATAGACAACTCGATAAATCTATTTAATTGACACAGAATCATTACCTTTTAAAAAAAAATAAGCTCGATTATTTGGGTATAAAACAACAATTGGATCTTTTTCTATGAAAAAGAAACAATTTTTTTTTGAAGATTAAGAAACAAATATTTGTAGGTACTATTAACGGGGTAGATAATACTATATGGTATTAGTTATACCCTTATAAAATGTAATATAATTAGTAGTATATTTTATATAATACCGAATGTCATTTGTGTAAACAAACAAGTTATAATGTGGGTCCCACAGTACTAATAATAATATTATACCACCTCTTATACCGTAAACAAACCAATATGTATGAGTGTAAGACTCAAAATAATGAAATGCCAATCTTATATAACTAATTTAATTGACAAAAAAATCCAATTTTTTTTTAATAAAAAAGCTGGATTATTTGAGTCTGAAAAAACAACAACTATTTAATCTATTTCTATAAATACAGACAAATAATATTAAAATCCTATAGTAATAGAGAAGCAAAGAAAGGCAATAAGAGAAATAAAAATAAGAAATTGACACAAAATTTACCATTTAGGAGGTGAACCAATCCTTTGAAGAATTTGATAAATAATACTTCAAAAAAAAACTAATCAAATTTAGTGCTCATTTCACTGTAAAAACTGGCTTAGCGAATTGAGGCTGGATTTTTCGACTGCAAAACGTAAATACGAATTACAGTTTGTAATTCGGATTTAAAGTAAGATAAACGTAAATCCGAATTATGGTTTATAATTCGGATTTACGATTTTTGGCGTGAAAACAGGTCCAAAAATACAGCCTTCAACAAATTAGTAATTAAAAGTACAAAAAATGCCATATATAGAGTTTTTTTTTGCCAAAATAGGCTACTTGGGACTGAAAAATACCAGAATGGGCTACCTTTCTTGAAAATTCCTAAAACGGTCTACTTCTGAAAAACGACCGATCGAAATGGTAAAAACGACCGGTCGTTTTTATCATGAACTCTCTGGAACAATTTGGACCAAAAACGACCGATCGTTTTTACCATTTCGATCGGTCGTTTTTCAGAAGTAGACCGATCGGTCGTTTTGTCCATTTCGATCGGTCGTTTTTGTTGTGAACTCTCTGGAAGAAATCATACCTAAAACGATCGGTCGTTTCTGAAAAACGATCGGTCGTTTTTCTTGTGAACTCTCTGGAAGAAATTTGATCTGAAACGATCGGTCGTTTTTTAGAACGATCGGTCATCTGTTGAAAAACGATCGGTCGTTTTTCACTTTCGACCGATCGACTGTAAACAATTTACAGAACAAGAATTTTTTACACTTTTCGACACTGATTTGGCAAAAAATATATAAAAACATGATCCCCTTTTTGAACATGATCCCTTAAAAAATGATGTCGTAAATTAATATGTTTAGTACGACAGTGTTTGATCGGATTTTTCGAAAGATTTATAGCACTAGTATTATCACATAAAATGATGTCGTAAATTAATATGTTTAGTACAAGATGTGTAGGTGACGTTTTACTAAACATCCGATTTAGAACGATCAAATGCAAGCGAAAAATTAGCCATAGTTTTGCCTAAAAACGGTCAATCGCCACAAAAACACAAATAACCCAATCAACTAGATATATATGCG
The DNA here is from genome assembly GCA_963920805.1 of Primula vulgaris. NCBI lineage: Eukaryota > Viridiplantae > Streptophyta > Magnoliopsida > Ericales > Primulaceae > Primula > Primula vulgaris. The sequence goes on from OY987217.1 coordinate 699,901, forward strand.
CACAAGTTATAATAACATCAAAATCGCATTTCTAGAATTATAAATACGCAATCTCACAACGTCATACAATTTAACATGTAATGATAAATAGCAACATAAAAAAGATTCATAACATAATTGCAAAGCGTTTGCTACTTATTACATAAAAAACAACGTAGTTCGAAAGAAAATGAAAAACAAAGGAAATACAACGCAAAATACATCATCAAAAACATAAAAAAAATAACCGCCTAGTCGCGGTGGGAGGTCGCGTCGTCCTCTTCGTCTTCGTCTTCGTCATTGTCGGGACCGGCTAGATCGGGAAAATACCTGTAGAACTTTGCCCGTTGCTCGGCGCTTATCCTATCAATTTCGTCCAAGTCTTCTTGACTTGTGTTCATGGAGCGAAACATGCGTCGGTGGAGTCGCGCATTTTGATATTGGTCGATATATAGATAGTCGTAGAATTGTTCGGTGCGCGGAGGACGGTTGGAAGATCCGACTTGAGCTTTTCCGCGACCTCGAGTGGGACGAGAAGAGGAAGGCATTATGTGAGACGGGGGAAGGGACTCGGAGAAAATAGGCACATCCTCACGAGCGGCTTGTGGTGTGGGCTTAGGGCCGACATATTCTTCCTCTTCGAGGGAAAGAGTAGTATAGTCGGGGCCGGACACCCGTTTACCAGACCAAGTAATGGTCTTGGCGGTAGTGTTGAATTTTATTGACATTTTGGAGAGATAGGAAGTGTCCCAAATGTGTTTGTCCTTGTTCTTGAACAAGGTACCACCGGGAACAAGGTTTAAGTCCTTTAAGATGGCCGAAATCAAGGCACCGTAAGGTAACCCATTCTTGGATTTCGTTTTTAGCGAATCCATCTTAAAGAAGATGAGTGACGCGAAGTCAAGTTTGACTCGGCGATGGATGCACCCTAGGAGGAAGATGTACTCATTGGTAACATCTGTGAAGTTTGAGGTATGGGGGACGACAATATGGGAGAGGATATGGTAGGCTAATTTATTTCGGAAGAGAAGGTCGTGGGCTTTGGTAGAGCAATTGTTGTGGGTGGGATGAAATAGCTTATCTTTGAAATCGGTAAAATTAACGATATTGAGCATTTCGCAAAGTTCGTCATCTTGCTCGTACACCCCCTCGGCATCAAGGTGTAGAAGATTTCGTAAACGGTTTATACCGTAAACGAAGGGTTGGCCATTAAACGATGAACGCACACGGAGTGCGTCATCATGATCCCTATCAAGAACTAGGTTATGGTAAAATTTATATATATTTTCAATGAAGAAAGGCTCTTTTAGAGTAAGAATTACGTTGAGTTTTTGGAAGTTTAAATCTTGCATAAGAAGGGGAAAACGTTCAAGAAATAAAGGCATGTCTATGGTAAAGTTAGTCAATATAGCTCTTTTACCCATTGTAGGTCGATAGAGAGGAGGAAGAGAGCCGCAAGAGGCACCGGGACCCGATGGTGGAGCGGTGGAGGGGCCGGTTCGTCGAGCGCGAGGAACACGGGGGCGACTCGGGGACGGATGCACGTAGTCGTCTTCATGTTCGTCGACGATGTGTGATTGAGCTTTCTTGGTGCGAACCATGGTTGGATTATAAAAAAAATTAGGGTTTTTGAAAAATTGGTATTTTGAAAAAAAAGGGTTTTTAAGAAACGGAATCAATCGATTGTTGATTATAAGGATTAATAAGAGAATTGAGTTATATATATGTAGATATTAGGGATTTTTGATAGATTTTGATAGAAAGAGGCGATTTTGAAAGAGAGAGAGGGTTGATATAATTGTTGAATGAAATAGAATTAGGGTTTGAAAGAAGTTAAAAGGCTGAAAAACAGAAAAACGATCGGTCGTTTTGTAATTACGATCGGTCATTTTTGGTCAAAAATGTTCCAGTGAGCACACTGAAAAAGCGATCAGTCGTTTTTGCAGAGCGATCGGTCGTCTGTGTAAAAACGATCGGTCGTTGTGTACAGCGATCGGTCGTTTTTGGTCAAAAATGTTCCAGTGAGCACACTGAAAAAGCGATCGGTCGTTTTTGCAGACCGATCGGTCGTCTGTGTAAAAACGATCGGTCGTTGTGTACAGCGATCGGTCGTTTTTGGTCAAAAATATTCCAGTGAGCACACTGAAAAAGCGATCGGTCGTTTTTGCAGACCGATCGGTCGTCTGTGTAAAAACGAAGAATTTTTTGCACTTTTTGACACTCAAGAAAAATATATAAAAATACTAAAATATATATAAAATCAATCAAATATATATATTTATGTTAATTGCACTTATTTATTTATGTTGTTCATTCTACTTTTTATGTTAATTGCACTTATTTATTTATTCATACTTAACAAACCAGTTTATCTTCTCAAAAAACAGTATGAAAAAACACTGAGAATAAATATAGATATTTCATCTTAAAAAAGACAATTACAAGCGGAAAATTAAAATAGTACAAGATACATATTGTCTCGTTGATAAGCGTACAATTACAAGCGGACAATTACAGCTAAAATCATAAGCGTCGACCACGTATTGGATACGGACACTTACGACAATCATGTCCTCGCCCTTGACAACTAGAACATCTCATACGTGCTCGTCTCTCCGACTGATCCATACCATTATGAATACGAGTAGATCTTGGACGACCCCTTTCTCTTAAAAGAGTAAGATCCGGAAGAAATAATCTATCACATGAATCCCAATAGTCTTGATGCCGAAGAGGACAAAATTGCGCCGAGTACGTACCTTCGTATGATTCAAGAGTGTAATATTTTACTATGTAAGCTTCCCAATCAAGACGGTTTGCAGCGCATACGGAAAACACATGTGAACAAGGGATTCCATCACTCTGCCACTTACCGCAATCGCATTGCCAAAGTGAAAAGTCGACAACTTGAGTATTGCCTCCCCTGGAATTTCTTGAACTTGTACACACGGAATAAACCCCTCTTTCATAATCGAAAGTAACATTGGTATGACCAATGTCCGACCTACGTTTCTCTAAAATTTTGAGGATATTGGGACCATATCTTGTGCCGCTGTTTCTCATCCCCATTACTATCTTTTTCCGCTCGCAAAAATAGTGTACCAACTTATAGAAAATAAGCTGCACAGCAGCAGTGATTGGTAAATTACGAGCAGCTTTTAAAACATTATTGAAAATTTCAGCCATGTTTGTGGTCATGTTACCATGTCGCCTCCCTTTATCATGAAAATATGACCATTTTTCTGCAGGCTCTTTTATCAACCATTGATATGCTTGAGGATTCATCACTTTTATTGCTTCCATGATTCTTTTCAATTTTCTTTCTTGTAATTCCCAAATGGCGTTCTCCACTAACTTGTGTAAGTCAGGATCTCCTTTGAAAGCTTTCTTAAAATTATCCAAAAAATGATTTGAACAATATCGATGAACAAAACCTTGACCACGCCAAACTCCTCTCACTGCACTTAGAATACCAGCATGTCTATCCGAAATTAGACAAATATTCACGCGCTCTTTAATCACATGTCGCATAATGTTACAAAGAAAATAGCTCCACGAAATTGTACTCTCCTCAGCAACAAATGCACACCCAATGGGAAAAACATGATTATCTACATCCGATGCCATGGCCAACAAAATCTTACCTTTATACTTCCCATATAAGTGAGTAGCATCAATAGCGATAACTGGCCTACAATACTGAAATGCATCAATAACGGCCTTAAATGTGAAGAAAAATCTGTTCAATACCTCACCCACTGAATTTGTTACCACATCGTAAACTGGCGTTGTCTCATAAGAAGCTACGGTACCGGGATTATACTTTTGAAGCGCTTTCATAAATTTAGGTAAAACCTTATACGAGTCTTCCCAATTACCAAATATCTCTGCGATTGCTTTTTGTTTACCTAAATAAGCTTTTTTGTATGAAACTGACGTTTCAAAGCGGGCATTCACAATCTCTTTAACTAATGAAATCTTCATCATAGGATTAGTTGTGATGGCATTTAGAATGGTTTGGGCAACAAGATTGGAATCTAAATGGGGATGATCAGTTGTAAGCTCGGCATGAATGCATGTATGAGGACCGTTGTACACCGACACTTCAAAAAATTCATGTTTCTTTCTTAGTGAAGCTCGTAGTTTCCATTTGCATTTTTGAGTTTCGGCCAGTTTACAACGAATTTCCCAAAATTTTGCCTTCGAACTTTTAGTGCAAAAATGGATGTTACGTTTGATTGACCAAAGTTTTATTCCCTTTTTCAACATTTCTTTATCCCTAAATAAAAGACCAATAAAAGGATCATTAACTTGAGGATCCCAAAATCCAGGATACATCATATAATTTCGTCTCTGGTTACTATAATTTTCTTGAGTGTCGAACGGTTCATTAAACAAACTTGACATTGGTTGATGCATAGGAATTTCATCGGGAATAGTATTATTCGGCCATTGTGACCCACTTGATTGGTCGTTTTCATCCTCATCCATATACGAGCCCATTTCTTGTACATTTTCTTCGTCATCGTCAGACTCGTTTTCGCTAATATTGACGTCATCGTCAGACTCGTCATCTTCATCATCTGGTTCATCTCCAAGTTCTATCTCATTTATATTGTTCGACCAATCAATATTATCTGACAATCGACACACTGCATCCAAATGTGTCAAATCTAGTTCGTTGTTCTTAGAATATACCTCTGGCATTGGCTCTTGTCGAATGAGTGTTCTACTTGATGTACCAATTTCATTAGTGGAAAGAATATTATAATACAACCCGTAATCTTGATTAGAAGAGTAAACTTGCTCAATTTCAACATATAACTCTATAAACGTTCTTTCATTTTCTTCTATTAACTCAAGCATGGTTTCCAACGAATCATTATCAACAACAGCCAATCGCATATATTTAAACTCAGTAAGTGTAGTCAGATATGGATAACGACATGTTAAACTCAAACGATTTGAAGTCGATGATACATCAAGTTCCTTAAACAATTTTTCCAAGAATTTGTCGTATGTCGTGTTTCTAGATACCTTAAAATTTTTTTTATAAGAAATATCATAAGATAACCCCTCGCTAATAGTTTCCATCATCGTACCTCCCCAATAACACATAATTGTAGGATTTTTCATTTCGATAACCTAAAACACAAAAAAAAAATTCAAATAATACTCCAAAAACACACACAAAAAAACTAAATAAGATTGAAAATAGTGGAAACTGTGTTGAAAAATAGTGGAAAAAACCGAGTCTTTACAAATATTGAGTTTTATAGAAACATAGAGTCTCAACAAAATATCGAGGTTTTACCTGTTTTCGAAAAGCTCTGAGATTTGCCCTAAAATGATCTAAGAGTTCTGTTTTTTTTTTTACAGAGTAGTTCTGGAAAATTAGGTCTGGAAAAGAGATGAGTTTTTTTAAATAGGAAGTATTTCTGAAAAACGACCGATCGAAATGGACAAAACGACCGATCGGTCTACTTCTGAAAAACGACCGATCGAAATGGTAAAAACGATCGGTCGTTTTTGGTCCAAATTGTTCCAGAGAGTTCATGATAAAAACGACCGGTCGTTTTTACCATTTCGATCGGTCGTTTTTCAGAAGTAGACCGTTTTGGGAATTTTGAAGAAAGGTAGCCCATTCTGAGATTTTTCAGTCCCAAATAGCCTATTTTGGCAAAAAACTCCCATATATATATATAGAGAGAGAGAGAGAAAGAAAGTAAATTATTATTTTTATGACCCAAAACTATTGAAAAACTAAATAACGTTTGTTTTGGTCTAAAAAGAAAAAGACTATTAAGTTAACACGGTTATCGATATTTTTAGCCAAACCCCAATTGTTAATTTGATAATATTATACACTTTTAATGAATTGTATAAATTTTTAATTAAATATTATGTATTTTAGTGAGGCGTATTCATTTTAAAATCAACGTTAAATTCAGGTGTTCAAAACATCCTGGGGTTCATAGTAGCGGAGCCAGAACGTTAAGTCATGAGGATCAAAATATTGACAATATAAAAAAAGTTAAAATTAAGAAAAACGAAACTGTAAAAGGTCAAACATTGTTACTTAATTTACAATCGACACATACGGTCACCCAAGCGATGCATAATAATATCGTTCGACCAACTTTCAAATATATTATTTTCAATATAAACTATTAAATCATATAAACAAGAAAAAAACCCAATGAATTTAACTAGTTAAGTAAGTTAAAAAGTAAAACAACAATTTTATTTGAAATAAATTAAAATAAGTCAAACGGTAAGTTTAGCCACCTTAATTTATACATGTAAATAGTAACAAGCTAAACATTCTTTAAACAACCTACTAAACAATTAACTAATTTAAAAGTCAGAATTGATTTATACATGTTTCATTAATAATTTATCTTAATAAAGAACTAACTAAAATTTCCCCAAAATCATACACTACCTAGCTTTTTATAATAAAAAGCTATTAAAAAGTACCCTAACTTTTTTAAGTAATTAACAATTGTTATGCAAACAGTGATAGAATCAATAAAATACAGTAGATTATTAATTTTGCAAACTAGTTAAGTAGTTATGATAAAAAAATAAATACTAAAAAAACAGGAAAAAACAGTTGTGACTCCAAGTTAAATTGTGTTCTGAATAGCAACTATGACTGGTCATCGTATAAGTGATTGAGTTTGGCGTTTGTCAGTGTTAAGGTCGTCGCTTATATATAGAGAGATAATTTTGTGTATGTATAATACAAACTCTCTATTTAAATGGAATGTTAATTTTGTAATTAACTTAATATTACAGGGGTATTTCGGTAAATTTTATATGAAAGTCAGGGGGTAAACTGACCTCCCTGGACCTATAGCAGTTCCGTCCATGGGGGTTCATGCTCCATCTTTAAGGATTTTTTTACACTTTTTTATACCGTAATATTTACTTATTGCGGTTTTATACATCATACTACCAATTTTCGATGATTCTATACATTTCTGTTGACTAAATTATAAATTCCCTACAATAAAAATATATGATAAGAAAATATTTCACCATTTTTCCTATAATTCATGCTAAACTTGAGATTTTAAACATGTTTATACATAATTACTTAGTGTATGAAATGAGTATGATAAGTTTAAGTTAAGTTGACTATATGGATCAATATATGCAACTGATATTACGGAAGACAAAATATAAGTGTAATATCTGATAGTCGAGTGGACGGAACTTATTGGACATAAGTGTATAAAATCACCGAAAAATAATAGTATGTTGTACTAATTAAATAATTTGATAATATAATATATAAAATCGTAATAAATCAATAAATCAATGGTAATAAGGTGTATTAAATAATTTGGACAGCAGTATCATCGTGCAATTAACAAAATAAACTTTATTTAGTAAATAAGTAGTAATTATAAGCGTATGATACTAAAATGTAAAAAAAAAAAAGTATGATACTAAAATGTATGGCCGGGCAAAAAACCAGAAAAACCAAACCGAACCGAAAAAACCCGAAAAAGACCGAAACCGAAAAACTGAAATTTTTTTGGGTCGGTTTCGGTTTTCAGTAAAACCGAACCGAAAAAAACCGAAACCGAAAAAGACCGAAAAAGACCGAAAAATAAAAAATAAAACCGAAAAATAACCGGAAAAAACCGAAACTGGACCGAAAAAACCGGTCCGGTTCGATCCAAAAAATAAAAAGACCGAAACCGAAAAAAATCGAACCGAAAAATATGCTCGGTTTCGGTTTTGGTTTTGCCAAAAATCGAACCGGACCCGGACCCAGTGCTACTAAAATGTAGAGTGTACTTTTGTTTTGGGTCACGAGATAAAAGTTTGCAATGTTTATTTGGTCCCATTGTTAGGAATCGGTCATTTGAACTGGTTGAGTTTTTAATAATTTTGTCCAAAACACAAATAAGAATAGATCCATCATTGATGTGGTTTTGTCTTTCATTGTTTTTTCATTTATATCCATCCCTTGTGGATCAAAATGATTCATGCCTAACTTGCAATTAATATTTATCTTTTGAAGAATATTAATTTTCAACAAGAGAAGAATTAAATCGAAAAAAACACTTGAACGATCCATTTTCTCAAAAGTGAAAATGCTTATTCTCGAGTAATATTGTTTAAAACTTATGAATAATTATGTTTTGTTGTCAAGCAAAAATGTGAAAATACTAACGGGAAGCGAAGATCTACGGTTATAAGCTTTTGGATAATTAAGTGTACTAAAAGGTATTTGTGTTCATTCAACTTAAACTATGATTCGAGTTTTATGAAAGACAAAACCACTTTTTTAAAAAGTGTGTTCCGCATTTAAAAAAAAAACTCGATTTAAAGTATAAAAACAGCTTAAAACACTAGATAAAACACAAGAATAACTCGACTTTTTAAGATAATCGGTCAAATGTAATCCAAAAGCAATCCACTTTTTAAATAAAAACAAAATAACTAAGTTTGAAAGTTGCAATGTTCTCTTGTGTTTTATAAATTAATTTCTACGATTAAAGGGTATTCTCTCTAACCGAATTACATACAATTTTGCAAGTTTTGTTACACTTAAATTTATTTATTTTCTCAAACTAGGAAGGACTGTGTCGACTATATACATATATATATATATATATATATATATATAGTAATCGTGCCCCACGCGTTGCGTGTGTGACGCGCAATGCAATTAAAATATAAAAAATAAGTGTACTAATGAAACAAATACGTGGATAATACAAAAAAAAAATTGTATAAGACTTAAAAAAATGTTTGGTTATTAAAGAGTGACACATAGTGTTATTGGTTGTTATTTTTTATTTTTTTATTTTATTTTTTTATGTGAGCATAGTATTATTGTAATTAATAAAAAAATATATGAATATTTTTGAAAAAAAACAGCTAAATTGGGCAGACTCATTTGACTTGAGTTGACTTATTATAATAGAATGATATGTTTTTGGGCCCAATTTGAAAAGTTTACTTTTTTATATTCCATACGAATTTATAAAAATTAATATTGACGTGGCATCATATATATGGTCACAATCACACACATGCATGCAATTGCGAACATGCATAACCTAAGCTATTTTAGTTATTAATTAAGGATATATACTTTCGTACTTTTATTTGTTAATGATTTAGTTACAAAAAAATAAAACATCACACGAGTTGTCTCATGTATATATTGGTCAATTTAATTTAAAGAAAATCTCACCCCTAACACTATACTTCTATATATAGATCATTGCCAAACTTCAATAATTCCTATATATATTATCACCATAACTATTTCATCTTCTCCTCTCATCTTTTTCCTCAAAAAGACAAATTTAATAAAAATTATTATGAATAAAAATTTATGCAATTCTCATGATGAAGAAGTGAGAAAGGGGCCATGGACTATGGAAGAAGACATGATCTTGATCAATTATATTTCTACTCATGGTGAAGGGGTATGGAATTCCGTAGCTCGATCTGCCGGTAATTATTCTTTATTTGTAAAATTGATAGACAAATAATATTAATTAGTAAAAATGACATACTTTGAGTTCCTTTGTCAAAATGTCTACTTATAAGATGCATTTATATTTGATATATATATGGCTAGGTTCGATTATCTTTTGGGATTGTAAAATAGTAATTAAAGAGAAGGTTGAATTTGTTTTTGTTTTTTCTCAAGCTCAAATGACTGTTCTATCTAGTTTGCTGAAAAAGTTGCAGTTTAATTAGTAATTGTTTTGTATGAATGTTTAAAGTTCAGTATTACTTGCACGTAAAAAAAGAGCCATGTAACTAGTCAAAAAAGGTTCCAATTTCTACTTTTTTCTACAAGTGCTTGTATATCTCTTATTTAAGTAAAGTGTAGGTTAAAAAAAAAGTGAGTTTATCGTTAGTTTGTTACTAAACTGATGGTAAAGCGAGTGTCGCTAAATTTAGCAGCAGTTTGGCAAGAGTTTTTATTGTTAAACTGTTGCTAAATTTTAGGGACATTCACTTTACCAACAGTTTTTAAAAAATAAACTGTTGCAATTTCAACTTTTTGTTGTAGCGTGTGTTACATGTAATTCGAATTTTTCTAGGGCTAAAACGCAATGGAAAGAGCTGCAGGCTACGGTGGCTAAATTACCTCCGTCCGGATGTGAGAAGAGGTAATATTACACCAGAAGAACAAAATGTTATTATGGAACTCCATGCTAAGTGGGGAAACAGGTACATCTATCTTTTCTACTCATTCCGTTCCTATTTACTTGTAATTAATACGAAATTACGTGTAATTTTGACTGGTTAAAAACTTGTATCAAAATTGTCGGAATGAAAATTTTCAAAAGTTGATCATATGGTTCAAATGTTAAATTTTATGATTAGATTTTAAAAATAATTATTTCAACAATTTTGATACAAGTTATAAGCCGGTCAAAATTGCACGTAGTTTTGTAACGATCAATTAAATGAGAACGGAAAGAGTATATATATTAAATGATGGGGAATATCTACATTTTTTATTTATTAATTATAAAAAATGTGGGAGAAACCCCATAAAAATAAAATAACTTATGGAAAGTGTAAAATAAATAAAGAAAATGACTGAATTATTATTTAGCCAGAATTACAACTTGAAAAAAAAAACTGAACCTTTCACAGAGAGCTTCTCAAGATATCTATTAACGGTTTCCACCTGAAACTCCGTCCGATCGATCATTTCTCACCCTTGTCTTTCTCTCTCTAGCTTGTATCTTCATCTAAATCCAAAATGAATAAGAACATTTTCTTCCAATTCCACAGGTATATCTATGTGTAGTAATATTTAGTATTTACTTACTTAATTTTCCTGATTGTATAATTGCATGAAAGGCTATTTTTTTCTTGGTGGGTGTAATTTATTTTTATTTTTTACGGGGTGTGCTACGCTAGAGCTTTAGTGCAACGTCCAAGCGACTCGTGATCAGCAGTAACTTTAGCTAGTATGGCGTGTTTGTCACAACTTTTTAAACAACTTCTTTAGTTTTTTCTAATTAATTAAATGATCTCCAATTTATCAATCAACTTAAAAGCTAATCTCTTTTATTTGCTTTGTACACTTTATATTTCATCAAGATTTTCTCTTAGGGTCCGTTTGTTATCTGCTTTTTCAATTAAAAAGCCGTTTTTAGAAAGTTGTAATAAAAAAAGCTTGATTTCCCAAATATACATGAGCATTTGACAAAAACTAAAAAAAAAATAACTTTCAACATATTTATTTTTGCAATTAGCTAATAACGTTTTGCTTTTTCAATCAAAATAACTTTACAAGACATTTTTTTTTATAAATTTTCAAAATATAATATTTAAACGAGCAAGTAACACGTCAAATATACGAATAAAATTTTAGTTGAGATAAAATCAAAATTCATTTAAATTGTTAAAATGGTGGCGAGAAAGCTACCAAAATCTTCAAAATGTATGACTTTTTTGCTTTTATTTTCTTTAGTTATATTCCTTCAAAGTCTATATTTTTAAAAGCTAAAAAAAAGCAGTGCCAAACACTAATCTAACGGATGCCAAACATACACTTAGGCTAAACTTAAATTCTTTTTGAAAAAGTTTGTTATTTAAATTTATTGCTTTTGAATTCAAACATATATATATATATATATATATATATATATATATATATATATATATATATATATACCTTCTGAACCAAGAAGGGCCACTATTTTTGTTTGCAAGATTTTTGAAATGTGGGATTTATAATTGATTGGCTTTGGAAAAAAACAGTTCATATATATATATATATGAATCTCGAATCCGAATTTTCTGTATTTGTTGTAACTTCTCTATCGTATTTAGTTATCATTCACACGTATGTTTGTTTATGTTTTTTGCTTTAAATAACACACATATTCTTATTTTAGTATCTTTTATAGAACACTTGTCACATTATCCACAGTTCCTTCTTTTGTTAATTCAGTTTTTCACACTGTTTATTAAAATGAAAAAAAAAAAACACCCATGAATAAAAAAACAATTCAAAAAGCTTGATTAAGGTTTTAGTTTCTGTTCAATTTGCTATACAAATTGTATACTAAAATACGTAAGAAAATAATTAACTCAGTAAGAATGTAAGGCTAAACTTGATGTTGATAGGATCAACATGAAATTTCGAAAAATACAACGAAAAATGAAATAATTACTTTTTTTGAATTCTTGTACTTAATATATTGATTATTTACACTCTTTGGCATCTAAATCCTGCACATTTATTATTGAAAAACATCAAAGGATTCATGAAAAGAAACACACTAGGATGAAAAGCATACCTTCTAATTTAAAGACAATAGTGGACCAACGTTTTTCGTACAAAAAAAGCTAATATATATATGATCAACTAGGCTTAGTAAAAACAAAAAGGAATTATGAAGAAATTTATGAATTTGTTGGACTTGAGGGAAAAGAAGAAAAACTCTAACGTCTTGTTTGGTTGAATCTTTTATGAGGTGAGATTGGCAATAAAAATCTCGTGGACCCTCGAACGATACGTCTGATATATTGTTGAATATGTAGTTATGTACCATGTGTCCGGTCTAGATTACAAATAATCTTAAATTGATGCATTTGGAAATTCACGCGAGTGGTGGTATTTGTAATCTCAAGACCGGTTCCGTTAACCTGAGATAATTTATATGGTTAATTTGATGCTCCAACTATGAACCAAAGAACATGGACACTTTCGTTCGAACATATGATATATTTAAATAAGTAAATGAAAAGTTGAGAAATGTACGTAGACTAGCTATAATCTGTTAGCAATAACTAAATCGAATATATCCCAACTTTTAGCTTCTAGTTTTTTTAGAATAGAAATTTGAATACAAGTCTTTTAAGTTTGTGGGCTATAGGTGTATTATTGCAACTTATTAAACAGAAAAGATAACAAAAGCTTAGATTGAAGATGCTACCAAACCAACCTTAATAAAAAAATATGCCAGTAATTTATAACTTTCTCTTTTGTAATTTTCTTTGTACACTCTTACAACTTTGACATATTTCGTAATGTACACGGCGTAATCATGGATCTCATATGTGTAGTTTTTTTGTTTTGAAGGTGGTCGAAAATAGCAAAGCATCTGCCTGGGAGGACAGATAATGAAATCAAGAATTTTTGGAGGACTAAGGTTCAAAAGCATATCACACAAACTGATGATACTGAACCAAATACACAACAAATACCAGACTCGAACCATACTGTTGATCAAGCTTGCTCGTCTCAAATGTCCGACGTGGCAAATTATCACGGTTCTGAAATTTATTTGCCGCCCACTTATCCCGAAAATATTGACGATTTCGCCCAACAATTTCCTAATATCGAGTCGTCACATGGAAATGTGAATTGGAACATTGATGATGATCTTTGGTCAATGTAACCAACAAGGATTTTAGAAATATCGAAAGTTATATATATATAGCTAGGTGTGTCACATGTGTGTATATATCATACTATATCTTTGAAGTTTATGTTTCTAGCTTTCATATAATTATATATTATGGAATGTAACAATAAGGAGATATAGTTATAAATTAATACTTACACTTACTTCTTCTATGGTGTTGGAAATCTCGGTTAATGATTTTTTTTGTAACAAATGATGTTCCATTAATTAGAAAAAAAAGAGCTATAAATGATTAAATATATTATTTACTAATAGAATATAAAAATCAGATCCGAATATACCTATCCGGGTATGAACCGACCCAGACATTATTGACGGGTATCCAACGCAATTATAACAGGACCCGGAGTACAATGGTCTTCTCACTACTAATACTATGGTAATTAACCATTAACATCTCAACCCAATTCATAAGGGTCCAACAGCTGTAAAGCTCATGAGATGACAGATGAGATTGAAACACATGTCAACATCGTATGACGCACGAATGCATATAAATAGTCAAGTAAAAGGACCTGAAAAATCACAGAGAAGAATACAAGACAGAAGACTTTTCAGAGTTTATCTCACTAGAAAGTAGACAGATAAAAATCAAATCAAAGACCGAGCATCAAAGGTAAGTAAAAGATCTAAATTAAGAGTAAAGGAATAAGACCGAGAATGAGTGTAACAAAATAAGTAGTACCGAACAAGAATATTCACCGATCAATAAAGAAAGAATAACAACTTGTCCAATAATTCATTTCGTCATTTATATTATTATTGTTGAGAAGGTTAACGCGACCCGACCAAAGTTAATGTTTTATCATTTACATTCACAACTTACGTATACATAAAAAAGCTTGCAAAACCTTGCACTACTAGGTTTCAAACCTCTTTTTCTAACATATTTAGCTAAATTGTTATAAAGATTTTCATCGTATACAAAAATTTCTCACTAATGTATGAGTTTTTTTCAAGTAGCAATTATTTTTTTAATGATCATATTGTATTTTGTTTACATCATGAAAACGTTATTCTCACAATGCTACCATATATACACACAAAGTTTTTATTAAATTAAGTTTAAACATGCCTAACTGATTAGCTCCTTAGACATATGTGACCAATAAGAGAAAAGGCATACAAAATATTGTTGGAAAATTTTATTTTTGCTTTCCATTTTATGCATATACCACCCATGTCTTTGTATATATGGAGTTCGACGTGAGCCTAACTCTTTTTGCTTAAAATAAATAAGACTTCACATGGAACTTAACTTAAATATATATATACCGGTAATCGTTATCTACATGTTGCGTGTGCGATACGTAGTGATATAGATATGATCCTGAAAAATAAACTTAATATTTTTTTTAAAATTTAAATATCGAATGATTAAATATAATTAATTAACAATCATATATAAAGAGTAACATAATGTTTTACTCTTATAAAAAATACACAACGATTTTGTTTGAAATATAAATGTGTGGAAAATAATATTTTTTAAGTTATTTATTTATTTGAATTGAGTTATGACATTTAAGAGTAATTAAAATATTAGAGTGAGAGTATTTTTGAAAAATTTGGACATCATCAAAATGATTGGGTTGACTTATATTAATAGTACGATATTTACAAACAAATTTACTTGAACATTATATATCCTATATAAAAGTGACTTTCAATGCCTAATTAACCACCACCTGTTGTACTAACTTGCAAATTTATCGGTTCGATCTAATGATAAACTCGTTTCTGAATTCCGATCTGAAATATTTTTGGAAAAACTTACTCGAAATAAGTTTAGTATCTTACTATGGTGTCATGTGAACAGATTGGACGAACCGATGAAGATTTCCCTATAACTTTAATGGAAAACATGAATTTATATAACAAATTAGTAATAAGTGACATATGTTTAGTCACATTTATAGAAATTACATATTAGTTGGTCGAAATATTAGTCACCTTTTTCAATTTCTTTTTATTTCAAGAACCGTTTCCAAATTATTGTTCAAGTATAAAATAATGTTCTCATGATAAGTCAGAAATTATTGCCAATAAAGATTCTCACAAAATAATGTTCTCATGATATGTCATATATAACTGATCATTCTACAATATAAAATATATAATATTGTTAGTAGGAAAAAATCTTGTTTGATAGAAATGAAAATCATGTAGCAGACATTTACATGCTATAAAATGTTTACATGTTTGATGTTTATAATTGATAGATTATTTAATTTTCTCCATCATAATAAACAAAAATGTGGGTCTAATTTTTAATAAAAATTGTAATAAACACGTCTTTGTTTTGTTGTTTGCTTTGATTTAACAGAATGTACTTAGCCTGTTCAATGGTTTGTTAACTATAAAGACGTTGATGTCAATGATACACGAGTAAGTTATTTTTTTTAATAAATCATTTATATAGAAAATGATGTTGTAAGTTGTGCTTTTATTCGCTAAAGTGACACTAAAAAAAAAAACCAAATAACAACGGCATTAGTGACGGTATTTTTTGTTACGAGCTTATTAACGACGGTTTTTGTGACGGCTTTGTGACAGTTTAGTCAATTTGTGACAGATTTGTGACAGCTTTTTAAATTAATGACACACTTGTGACAGCTTTTGACTCTCACTAAATTAAACATTATTTTACAGCGTTACGAAGAAAAATAATTTCTGGAATCTTGGCCGCACGTTTTATTCCAACACGTTTTTTAAATGTACATTTACTAATTCAGAGCACAAACGTGAAACACTAGCAAAATTTCACGTGGTTGGTCTGAGTAGAATTTGGAATATATTTAAATATTAGCATTTGCTTCATAAAAAAAAAGTGAAAGAAAGATATTAGCATTCAAAATTATAGTTTCAATATGAAAGACTACCACGCGTTGCGTCTCAGACGTATAATGACATAAATCTTGTAATATATTTTATTTTTAACATAATATTTAAATTTGTTATTATTTATTATAGTTATGAAGGTTAAAACGAATTGTTAATTAATTTAGGTACATCCGTAATTAGAAAAATATAGTGAGGACAAATAGTTAATTAATTAGATTATGTATATTGATAATTATTAAAATAAAGTAAGGATATTTTTGAAAAAATTGGCCAAAATTGGACAGGCTCAACTTTTTTTGGGTTTGCTTATATTAATAGTATGATATATAAGTCAAAGATAACCATGAAACAACTAAATTTAAATGATGACCCTCGGAAAATAACAATACAAAATAATGTTTGATTTAGTGAGAGTCAAAAGTTTCACAAGTCGGTCAAAATTGTCACAAATTGACTAAATTGTCACAAAACCGTCGTTAATAAGCTCGTAACAAAAAATACCGTCACTAATCCCCTCGTTATTTGGGTATTTTTTTTTAGCTGAAATTGCAAATAATTAATTGTGAGTTTGCATGATCTACAGTATCCCACACTATAAAAAAAGTTGATAAAAAAACTAATGCGCACATAGATATTTGCATGTTTTAGAAGTTAGCTATCTCTGGCATTTGCTCTGATAATTTACGAAAACTAAATATAAAGTAGGGAAATTTGTGTTTACGGGTCTTTTTTTGAACTAATAAAGACTCGGTGATGGTCTGTTTTTGAACTAATTATAATAAATGACTAATTTAAGTTTTGATCAGGGCGACACTTTTCGAGAGAAAAATAAACTTATATGTTATTAATAGAAAATAGAGTTTGACGTCTTGTTTCGATGCATCTTTTATGAGCTGAGAATGACCCGTAAACTCTTCAAAAAAAATTGGTTAATTAGTTACTTTATCGTGGTCGTCTCATGTGTGTATGATCTAGACTACAAATCATCTGAATTTGGGACATCGAAAAAGTCACCTATAACATTGTATTCAAAGTTACAGAAAAATATATGTAAGGGTTTCTATATTGATGAAATAATAATGAAATAACTAAACACGTTAATGTACTAATAAGCAGTTACACTTTCAGTTATAACTAAAATGCGAATGTCAGTTGCACTTTAGTGAATATGGAACACATGAAGTACAAATCAATTAACATAAAGTAATTAGAACACTTAGATTTATTAACGGAGTTCGACCTAACAAAAAATGTGAATTGTATTGTAAAGTCTTACAAATATGAAACTTAAGACTTACAAAATATAAACTATTATTTTATATGCATTTGTTAATCAAAGTCTAATGTAGCATAATGGTTCAATGTTAAAACCAGAATTCTTGATGTGATTCTTGATTGTTGGTCAAATCTGCACATGAGAAATTATCATATTTTGACTTTTTGTAAAAATATTACATTGATACTATTATCTGTGTATTATAGGTTATGATAATAACATTTTTTTGTGTTTCATTTTTACAAAAAAATAGTTTACAAACATTGTACAGCTTCGTAAAATCTTCATAAATATTGAAATTTAAAATCACTAGTACATCTTTGTAGTTGTACTAAATATAAATAAATTATATGGTCTGAATTTATTAAAATGCAATTGATTCTTTATTGTCATTGTTCAATTTAACCGATCATGGAAGAATATTGGAGAATTGGAAACATTATTTGAAAAATGTTTATCATATCAAAAAAAAAAAAGATATATATTCACTATATTATGCCTCCGCTCAACCGAAATTCTGGTTTCGCCACTACGTTATTGAGGAGTATATACTAGAGAGAGTGGTATTAACACAACTCAAGCATTGCAGGAGTACGTACATCCCGTCTGTGTTATTTGGCAATGAGTGGGAGAAAATAGTACGACTAATGACGATGACTATAAAATAATATTGATTTTATAAGAGTCAAAATCTGTCACAAATTGACGATTCTATTACAAACCCGTCACAATTCCTCTAGCTATTAAACTCGTTACAAAAAAAACCGTAACAATTTACGTAGCTATTTGTATATTTTTGTAGTGAATGCCGGAGGTAATACAATAAACATGAATTTTGCCATTTCCTTTTCTTGTTAATTTATTTTGATTGTTTTGTGAGTAGGTAATATTGGAAGCTGGTTTCAAGATATCACCAATCATGAAAAGCTAATTTCTTTGACCCTAATGAGGAAATAATTATCAAAATCCATGTTTTAAAAAACACGCTATTTACCGTGAAATAACTTTTTTTTTTAGGAAAAAACGTATCGATAAATCGCTATTTGGATATAAAAGCGCTAAATTCACGTTGTTAAGACTAAAATCGCAAAAAGAACGAAATTATTGGGTTGTTAGCGTAAATATTGAGTTTTTAAAACAGAAAACAGTGAACTGATAGTATAAATACTGGGCTGACCCCTATAGTATATAAAATGTCTCAATTAGCTCATTTACCATATAACATATCACAATTATTCCTATAGTTAATAACATGTCACATATTCGATTTTATAGTAAATAACATCACAAATTCCCCCTATAGCAATTAATTTATCAAAAAAATACATTTATCCCAAAATATTTAAAAAAAACGTAGATTTTTTTAACCAAACATCTCTCTATTTCTTACACAAAAAAACCGCAACTAATTTTTTTAACTTTTAATTTTGTTAATATAATTAGTATAAATTGTATGACTATAGTGCTATATTGTTATATATTTAGGCAAAAAAAAATTACACCGCAAAGCGCTACGTTGCTACGCTATTTACGCTTTTAGCTTTTTTTCTTGAAAAAACGTTACGCTAATGATAACGCTATTTAAAACATTGATCAAAATACAAATCTTGGCAATAATTCAGTTCAACTCACAATTTGCCAAAGCAAAGAAGGAAAAAACTGGCAGAAGCTAATTTACTTTTTATTTTTTTGTCTACAGGAACAAAGAGCAAAGCAGATGCAACCAAAAAATGCAACCCAAAAGTCGAAATCCAACCTTGATTGGAAGACCTATATTTGGTTGCGACAAATATTGTCGTTGTAACTGCCTTCCGATCAAACCGCTTCCTACGAATTTCCCTATTTCTTCTGTCTATATCTGTGGCTCTATATATATCTTATATATGTTGTTCAAGCTAGCAGTGAGCTATTTTCAAATTAAGTTTTTAAGTTTTGTACATAAAACACATAACAGAGAAGGTGCATGACATGCATGTAAAAATAGCAGCCTGAAATACAAAAGCATGGGACCATAAATAGGTATGTCAAACTGTCTTTTATTTTAGTGAAAATGACCAAAAACTACATTTTTAGGTGGACTAATTAGGTCGAATTATTTATTAAAACGAGGGATTTTGGGTTCTTTAAGTTTAATCTTCTATGATATAATGAATGCAAAAAATTTCCGCTATGTTTCAATTTCTAGGATTAATGTGTATTTTTATTTTTCCTTTGCCGTCACGAGTGCTTTTCGTATGCTGCTGTCCTATTAATTAGCAACGTCGATGAAAGTGTAATTGTACAAGAATACCCTTTAACCCTTGGAACCTCGAAATATCGATCTCTTCGTAGTGTGAGTTCGAGTGAAAAATCTACATTCTTTACCATTGATGCGTATTGGTAGACATGTATTTAACCAGTAGTTATGAATGAACTGCATTGTTACATGAATATTCATTTCTTCATCAAAATATATATGCCAAAATAAAATAAAGGGTGATCACGTAAACAATATTCATTTGATTGAAGTCTTATGCATCTCGTGAAGGATGTAAATACCCCGAATCCTTCTTAGAAATCATCGAAAATATCTAAATGTAGCAATGCTAGATAAACGGAAGTTAATGTAATGTCATGACCAAATGAGAAACACCGATAGGGTTTAAATTATGTCAAATAGAATCTTGATCTGGTCTCATTACCCTTTCGTTCTATATAAAGACAGAAGTGCTTAGAGTTTTCATTTCATACCAACTCGCCATCGGATCTCAAAGTGTCGTAGCCATCTGAAAAGCTTGATCGATTCGTAATCAAGTGTATAGACAAAGTATAGCAAGAAGAATGAAAACTTTGCATCACGATAGTATGTAAAATCAGTACCCTTTCCTCGCTTCTCTTATGAATTACGTATTATTACATTAATTTGGTATAAACGAAGAAATTTCTTATATGTACTTAATTTAAGAATCAACTACTATTATAATATTGCTAGTTGATTCCGTTCTTTGATAATATATAATACTGTCTTTTTTAGAAAGTTAACAATCTTACTATCTAATGCATGTGCAGTTTTTGTATTGATTATCGGCTTCTTTCCCTTTTATGAGAGTCCGAGATTGTTCAAACTCGATCTGATTAACATAAAGTAAGTTGTTCGTATATCTAGATCTATACGAACAAGCTACTTTATGTTAATCAGATCGACAATTTTGGACTCTCATAAAAGGGAAAGAAGCCGATATTAATCAACACAAAAAATGCACATGCATTAGATTATAAATTGTTAAACTTACTAAAATATATATTATTTTTTTTATCAAAGAATGGAATCAACCAGTAATAACAATCATAGTAGTTGATTCCTAAATTAAGTACATTTAAGAAATTTCTATGTATATACCAAATTGATGTAATAATTCATAGAAAAAGCGAAAGTGTGATTTTACTTACTATATATCGTGATGCAAAGTTTTCGTTCTTCTTGCTATACTTTGTCTACTCCATCACCGCTTGCTTACGAATCGATCAAGCTTTACAATTTTTTGAAGTACATAAATCTACACCCGGATTGCAATTGCATGGACATATCCTAAAAATTTCTGACTTTTTTAAAACTTGTATCTTTATTATAAATTAATCGGTAATAAAATAATGGGTGTATTAGAAAAGGCAGAATATGATAAACACAACGAAATCCTCAATCAATACATCACAATATACCAATAAAAAACTGCATTTTTTTAAAAAAAATCCGAGGAATATATAACAAATGTGGGACGGTTTGTTTTTCTATAGAATTTTTATATTTAAACCTTAAAACGGTAATAGCTGTGTGGTTAGAGAGTTTAATTTTGCTGAGAGTTAAAAGTTAATAGTCATAACTATGGGTCATTAAATGCTCTAATTACCGTAATCTCAAATTGGTACTAATAACTAGTCAAATAAAGAGTAACTACTGCATTTATGAAAATAATCAATTAATTTTTTATTGGAAACATTTTGTTTGACTAATTAATATCGGAATAACTTATGTGTACATGTATATTGTGGTCTTTATTGGTAAGCGTTTAAGTTGTTAGTGATTGCCATTAATGTTTTATAGATTTGATTTTTGAACTTTCATATTTAGTCATATAAT
Source organism: Primula vulgaris (assembly GCA_963920805.1). Lineage (NCBI taxonomy): Eukaryota > Viridiplantae > Streptophyta > Magnoliopsida > Ericales > Primulaceae > Primula > Primula vulgaris. The sequence continues at coordinate 721,553 of OY987217.1, forward strand.
TTAAAGTATAACTTTTACGTGTATACCAATTCTTTTGTTGATTCAAATACACATAAAAGTTATACAAAATATATGTATTTGTAAGTTAGATCGCTTGAAAATAGTTTCGTACTAGGTTTCTGTACTACAGTAACTACGATCAACTTTCGTTTGGACCCTGTTAATTATGGTGGTGAGGGTAGAGCCGTGAAGGTGGTGACGTATTATTGATATAAAGAGAGACTGTTATATGTTCGGTCTGTGACAATTGGCGTTGTCATGGCCAGGCCTCAATGGTGTAGCAACATATTTTGGTATCGAAGAAGGCGCCGAAAGTGGTAATAAAAGAAAAAACAAAGTAGAAGACGACTCATTGGCCTGATGTTTGTGATATATATTCATATTATTACTAACTTTTGGCAAATTACCATCATCTTACTTCTAAGTTACGAGTGTGCGGTTAGAATCCGAACATGAAAACTTAAATTGCTGAAACTGGATGAGCAAGCAAGTAAAGTTATATTTCAACGTTGATCGATGTTTTCAACTACATCTACTCGGCCGTTATTGCTAGCTTTACGTGGCAATGAGGTGAATTACATATTGAAAATAGGAATTCGCATCGAATAGAAAATAAGCATTATGTTCAAATTCTAAGTCGATGAATCTTGTTTTCCTACACTACGCGATACTCATATTGATACGACATGAAAATAATACTCATTAAAAGATATTTGGAACGAACCCGACCCGTATGTTTTTAATAGATACCCAACGCAAATATAGTTGGGATAAAGACATAATGGTGTTTTCCTTTAACGGATTTGAGAGTAATTATCCATTCATGTTAAATGTCCAATTAACACTCAAAAATCTCATGAGTTGACAGAGGAGAGCGACACTTGTCAACATCTTGTGAAGGACGTACCCCTATAAATAGAGTCAAATAGCAGTACAATAAGAGATCTGACTTCTGAGCACAAAGGAAAAGTACAATACTGAGATTTTTCAGAGCTTATCTCACTGGAAAGTACGCATATAGAAGAGTCAAGTCAAAGACCGAGCACCGAGACCAAGTTAAAGTCAGAATATCGAGAACAAGTTATTAGTCCGAGTATAAGTAGAATAAAAGCTGTAATCCCGATCAAGAAGATTCACCGATCAATAAAGAAAGAAAAACATCTCGTCTAATATTTCACATCGTCAATTTATATCTTTATTGTTGAGAAGCTTAACTTAACCGACCAAAGTTAACGCTTTATTTAGCTTAATTTACCCAATCAAAGTTAATGTTTTATCACATATGTTATAACTTATACGTTCACAGTAACTTTGATCGAGACCGTGACATTTATAGGGTAGTACGTAATGGAGACTACATTCTATAATTGGTAAAAAGAGCTTACAATTTGTTTATATCTGTAAACCATCTAAAAAGGTCTAATGGCTCTATAATTATGATTATTATTTTTAGTTAATATACATTTTTATTGAAATTAGTGAACATAGAAGGGCATTTGGTCTAGTGGTATGATTCTCGCTTTGGGTGCGAGAGGTCCCGAGTTCGATTCTCGGAATGCCCCTTTTCTTTTTTTGTTTCTTTTACATTTCTCATTATAAATTTTCATCATGAAAAAAACTAGCTACATGACATTATTCATATTTACTTATTTACACGATAATTACATATTATGAAAAAAGAAATGGTCTCTTCCGGTCACATTTATTCAAATTAATGTTTTAAAAGGCATGAGACGGATATTAGACGTAAATAAGTCGTCTAGGGCCTAATTATGCTTAATTACCGGCTATTCTGTTAATCCCGTCTAATCCGTTAGGCTCATAGGCTCCGCATATCGTTTAAATTCCGTCTAATTTGCACATATTCACGTTTTTTTAGAACATTGCTTCAAATAAAGTTGATTGCAATTGTTTTGCATTTTAGATTCATAAAAAAGCTTTCAATTTTAGTCTCCTATTAAACAAGGATAAACATGCAAATGTAAAAACCCTATGGAGTTAGAAGTATCTCTTCTGCTATTCGAAGCTTGAGTTCTTGTCAAAAGTCGACATTCTTTGCCATTGACGCATCACTCACTACAAAAAAAAGTCAGTTTACTATTAGAGTCTCTGTTGCTAAACTGATGATAAAGTGAGTGTCGCTAAATTTAGCAATAATTTTTAAAAAGTAAATTGTTGTTATCTTAATTTCTTTTTTTTTTCTTGTAGTGACTGTAGTATTATATAGGTATATAGATGTGTATTTTACATATACTTTACAAATGAACTGCATTGTTTTTAACAGAAAGCATACGCGTGTGTTCGTGTTTTTATGATTGATTCTTTTTTTTTATATAACTTTTTAAATAAATATTCATTTATTTATCAAAATATGCATGACAAAATAAAAATAAAGGGAGACCACACTACCAAGTAACAATACGAATCTTATTGAAGGCGTATTGATCTCGTGAAAGATGAGGACCCCGACTCTTTCTTAGTAATCATCGAAAATATTTACTTGTGGTAAAGTTGGATTTATTACAGTTAATAGGTGTCATGACTAAGTGAGAAACATCGGTACGCAAGGTTTAAATTAATTCAAATCGAATTTTGATTGGTCTCCTTAATTACCTTGTCGTTCTATATAAAGATAAATTTGTTTAGGGTTTTCATTTCATACAACTCGCCGTCAGATCTCAAAGTGTCGTAGCCATCTGAAAAGTTTGATCGATTCGTAGGCAAGTGGTGACGGAGAAGACAAAGTATAGCAAGAAGCACAAAAACTTTGCATCACGATAGTACGTAAAATCACACTTTTCTTGCTTTTTCTGTTGGAAAAACATGTGAAAACATGGGTGTTTCCGAATGGTCACTGGACCAACTTTGAGTCATTATTTCGTATAACAGCGCTGAGTTGTTTATACCGTACTCAATGTGGTCGAGTAGCCCGTGTGACGAGCTTCGCAACGGTATATCACATGACCTATTCGGAGAATGGGTGTGAATACAAAGTGGCTTCAAAGTTGGTGCCTCGAAGGCTCAAATCTGGAAAAACCGAAATGGTAAAGGAAAACCATTTAGTATAATCTCATATTGGAAGATTAAGAGTTAATTTTACAATATATATATCATACCAACCCATGTAGTTATTAAACTAACATGTCCACATACACCTAAGAGTATTAGTGTGTACCACACACGCGCGCTCGCTCGTGTCTCGTGTCTCGGGCTTGGGTTTTGGGTTTTGGGTTTGGGGTTTGGGGAATGTCTTGGGTCTTGGGTCCAAACCCGAATAGGGAGTTTTGTATAAAATACAAAGCAGTCCCTAGAGTTTCCAGCAACAGAAACGCTCCAGCAATGAATGAGATTAAATGCTGCGGTTTCAGAATTGATTGAGCGAATTCTGGGGGTGTAACTCCCAGAATTGATGACCAACATTTATGGCTGCGGTTTCATTAGAGCCTATAAAAGGCAGTCATCCCCCTCTCATTTCAACACACCAGAATACACACTACCTCACAGCATAAGCATCATATAGAGAGAGAGAACCGCACCACCAACAGCTCGACCTGTGGTTCGGTGCCGGTTTCCATACGAGCCACTCTGAGATAGAAGTTGTACCTTGGGAACAAAGTCCCGAAACCAGAAACCTTTAAAGGTGGTTCGGGAAATATTGTTTAAGGAAAACTGATCAGCAGTTGCCTCTTCTTTTAATTTCTGTTATTTATTTTTCAGTCCTTTTTACATTCTGTAGTGTTTAAATTCTGTAATTTACTTTTCTGTATTTACTTTTCAGTACTGTTTACTTTCAGTTTTTCAGTCCTGTAATTTCTTTTATTTACAAAACAGTCCGGCAGTTTTTTATATGTTAAAAAACAGTCCAGCAGTTTTTATTTGTTAAAACCAGTCCGACAGTTTTTTATTTGTTAAAACCAGTCCAGCAGTTTGTTAAAACAGTCCGGCAGTTTGTTTTTGTTAAAACAGTCCGGCAGTTTGGTTTTGTTTAAAACCAGTCCGACAGTTTATTCAAAACCAGTCCGGCAGTTTGTTAAAACCAGTCCGGCAGTTTATTTAAAACCCAGTCCGGCAGTTTGTTAAAACCAGTCCTGCAGTTTATTAAAAACCAGTCCGGCAGTTTCTTCGTTAAACCAGTCCGGCAGTTTCTTTATTACACTCCTGCAGTTTATTTATTTGTTGAGTCAGGAATTGTAATTTACATTCGTAATTTATATTTGTTTATTTCCATTGGGTTCCTGTCTTCTTTATATTACTGTCCTTTCATTTATCGTATTCGAAATAGTACCAAAACCAACATTTTCTATGAATTATTACATCAATTTGGTATAAACAAATAAATTTATTAGATGAACGTAATTTAGGAATTGACTACTATTATTGCTATTTGATTTGATTCTATGATAAAATGCAACATCAATGTTAGAAAGCACAACAAACAGTCTAATGCATGTGCAATATTTTGTATTGATTATCATCTTTTTTCCCTTTTTTGAGACTTCAAGATTGTTTAAACTCAATCTGATTAACATAAAGTAACTTCTTCGCATATCTAGATCTATGCAACCAAGATTTATGCGGCTATTTTAGCTCTGCAGTTTTTGTATTGATAATCGGCTTCTTTCCATTTGTTAAAAGTTTGCGATTGTTTAAACTCAATCCGATTAAAATAAAATAACTTGTTCGTATATCTAGATTTATGAGACTAAGATTTTTGCATTAATGTGTGGTAGTATTTTATTTGTCGAATTAAAATAATGTGGAACGGGTTTTTGATTATAGAAGCTTGAAACTCTAGGTAAGAAAAATCATTAGCAAATAAAGTAAAACTTTATGATCTGAGCCATGAATGAATATTCTTATGATCTGAGCCATGAATGAATATTCTTTCTTTTTGGATTTTTAAATATAATTTTATTTATTTTTATGGAGGAACAATTAACAAAAACATATCATATCCCTATTATATAAAGAAAAACATACCATAATAATTTAAATTATCAAAAAAATATATATATATATATATATATATATATATATATATATACTTATTATTTCTCTAATTCTAATCAGAAAATAATCTAACATGTCTCTTTACTCTTACCTCTCTCTTTAACCACAACTCTCTCTCTCTAATCGCACATCTCTCTAACACACGATAATCGCAGCTCTTTCTAACACGTGTTAATCACCCATCTATCTCTTTAAAAATAACTAAAAACTCACAAAATATTCATATGCTAATTATAAAACGTCATAACCTAATTTTAAAATTTTATACCCAAAATGTTCTGAATCATAATTAAATATCTAAAAAATAGTTCATACCCTAATTTCAAAACTTTATACCCTAATTTTAAAACTTCATACATTAATTTTAAAACTTCATACCCTAATTTTAAAACTTTATATCATAATTTTAAAAATTCATACCCTAATTTTAAAACTTTATACCCTACATATGGATTCTCTCAATACTTTACATATGGATTCCCCTCTTTCAACTTTAAACCCACAAGGTTTACAATAGTCTCAAATCTCAATAAATAGAAAACAATCTCACCAATTTCATATATTTTTCATATATTATGAGTTATCAAGCTGTGTAATATTTATGTATTACGTATGTATATATCTGTATTTATATGTATATGGATGTCTATATAATCTAAATGGTGCTCGGTAGTCAGTGACGGGTTTTGTGGTGGAGGAGGAGAGAGAGATAGAGTGATATATGAAAGAAAGATACAGAGAAGAATGGAGAAAAGAGAGAATAAGATCAGAGAGAGATACAGAGAATAATTGGTGAGAGAGAGAAAAATGAAAGAGAGAGAGAAAGAAGAGAATAAACAACATTAAATTTGTTTGGTATGTTTTTTATAATGAAATTTTTTTGGTTATGTTTTTGTTAATTTAATTTAAAAAGTAGTATGTTTTGTTAATTTATCCTATTTTTATATTTTAATTTTTAGTTTTTAGTTTTTTTAAATTTCTTTAAGTTTTTTTAAAAACACTATTAAAAAATTAATGAATATTTGTCATAACATTTTTATTTTCATATTTGCAAAAACGATCATTTAACTTATTTTAGTGTTTTTCACTGATTTTGTGAACTTTTTTGTTCGACTACGCAACAAGCTGGTAATTATCGTTTTTTCTAGTATTCTATAGTCGCAATGTCCCACTAATCTACCTTTTTACCATCAAGCGCGAATGATTGTCCCACTAATCTACCTTTTTACCATCAAGCGCGAATGATTGTGACCACAGGTTGTCACATGCCCACAGCAACCCCACAATACAGTAATTTTATTTTTTATGTTGTTTTTTTCAAAATAATTTGTAAATAACTTGTTTTGAAACCGCTTAAATTTTATTTTCACCAACCCATTCCAAAATTATACTTCGTATATATATATTTTTTTAATTAAATACAACTGCATTTCTCATACTAATATTATATGAAGTTAATAATTATAAACTTTTAAAAATTCAAAAGCTCAAAAGATGTGAATGAAAAAAATAGAAAATAAATATAGTAAGTTTAATTATAGTAACAACCAACTACAAATGTCTTATTGACTGCCGGTTGTAAAGTACACTGCTTTAATACGTTTCTGGATGCTTCTGCTTTTTTAATATATCTTCTTCTATGCCTTAAAATCTTAATTAGTCGAATAACTATTTAAGATTAAGAAAAAATATCTCAAAAAAAATCCTACTTGTTTTGACAAAGTCGGGCTTTCAGCTAGCGAAAACAGCCTGTGAATTGACATCAAGGTCTGAAATTATTTTTATTTTGAAAAAAGACCATATAAAAATTAATTTCCAGAGGAAGATAACGTAATCTTTGGGCAATCAATTTTTTGGCGACCTGAATTCCTTATCGGCTTAATTCCAATTTTAGACGGTCCGAGATTTTTAAAACCGATCTGATCAAAATAAGGTAAGTTGTTCGTTTATCTAGATCTATGCAATGCAACCATGATTTATGTGTTTATCTTATTTGTGCTATTTTTTATAATATTGATTATCGGCCTCTTTCCATTTGTTGATAGTCTATACGATTGTTTAGCATAAATTAACTTGTTCGTACATCTAGATCTATTGAAGCACGATTTTTATTGTTATCTTATCTGGTTTAATTGTATTAAATCATGTTATTTATTTATTATTGTTGATTATTATAAAGATAAAACAATGTTGAACTAGTTATTGATCACGAAAAGGTGAAACTCTTTAGAGCATGTAGATCGTTAGCGAATAAACTAAAACTTTGTGACCTGAGTCGCATCATAAATTTGAATAATGGTGTTATAACACGAATGAACACATATATTTTTTAATTACTTAAGTAAAAAAAACCATGAACAAATATTCATCACAATTTTTATTTTATTTTTCATATTTACAAGTATGATAATTTACCTTATTTTAGTGCTTTATAGTGATTCCGTTACTTTTTTTTGTTGCACTATACAATAAACTGATATTTATCATTTTATGATATTTTATAGTCGTTACGTCATACTCATCTACCTTTTTACGTTTTCCATACCAATAACTATATATATGAGTAAACAATCTTTTTATTAAAATAAACTTGTGAGAAGACACGACCAATTAATGTTTGATAAAAATATGATTGGAAATCATCCCATTTTAATCCAAAAGCTGAACAAACAGTCTAATGCATGCGCAATATTTTGTATTGATTAACATCTTTTTTCCCTTTCTTGAGACTTTAAGATTGTTTAAACTCAATCTGATTAACATAAAGTAACTTCTTCGCATATCTAGATCTATGCAACCAAGATTTATGTGGCTATTTTAGCTCTGCAGTTTTTGTATTGATAATCGGCTTCTTTCCATTTGTTAAAAGTTTACGATTGTTTAAACTCAATCTGATTAAAATAAAATAACTTGTTCGTATATCTAGATTTATGAGACCAAGATTTTTGCAGTTATGTGGCTTTATTGCATAATTGCATTAATGTGTGGTAGTATTTTATTTGTCGAATTAAAACAATGTGGAATGGGTTTTTGATTATAGAAGCTTGAAACTCTAGGTAAGAAAAATCATTAGCAAATAAAGTAAAACTTTATGATCTGACCCATGAATGAATATTCTTTCTTTTTGGATTTTTAAATATAATTTTATTTATTTTTATGGAGGGACAATTAATAAAAACATATCATATCCCTATTATATTAACAAAAACATATGCTAATAATTTAAATTATAAAAAACATACCTATATATACTTATTATTTCTGTAATTCTAATCCGACTATAATCTAACTTCTCTCTCTAATCTAAACTCTCTCTCTAATCGCACTTCTCCCTCTCTAACATACGATAATCGCAGCTCTTTGTAACACGTGCTAATCAACCATCTCTCTCTCTAAAAATAACTAAAAACTCACAAAATATTCATATGCTAATTATAAAACGTCATATACTAATTTTAAAATTTCATACCCAAAATATTCTGGATCACAATTAAATATCTAAAAAAGAGTTCATATCTTAATTTTAAAACTTTATACCGTAATTTCAAAACTTAATATCCTAATTTTAAAACTTCATACACTAATTTCAAAACTTCATACCCTAATTTTAAAACTTTATATCCTAATTTCAAATTTTCATGCCCTAATTTTAAAATTGTATACCCTACATATCGATTCTCTCAATACTGTACATATGTATTCTCCTCTTTCAACTTAAAACCCACAGTGTTTACAATAGTCTCAAATCTCAATAAATAGAAAACAATCTCACCAATTTCATATATTTTTCATATATTACGGGTTATGAACTAGGGTAATATTTGTGTATTACGTATGTATATATATATGGATTTATATGTATATGGATGTCTATATAATCTAAATGGTGCTCGGTAGTCAGTGACGGGTTTTCGTGGTAAAGGAGGAGAGAGAGATAGAGTGAGATATGAAAGAAAGATACAGAGAAGAATGGAGTAAAGAGAGAGTAAGATCAGAGATAAGAGAATAATTGGTGAGAGAGAGAAAATGAAAGAGGAGAGAGAGAAAGATGAGAGGGAAAGAAAGAAGAGAATAAACATCATTAAATTTGTTTGGTATGTTTTTTATAATGAAATTTTTTTGGTTATGTTTTTGTTAATTTAGTTTAAAAAGTAGTATGTTTTGTTAATTTATCCTATTTTTATATTTTAATTTTTAGTTTTTAGTTTTTTTAAATTTCTTTAAGTTTTTTTAAAAACACTATTAAAAAATTAATGAATATTTGTCATAACATTTTTATTTTCATATTTGCAAAAACGATCATTTAACTTATTTCAGTGTTTTTCACTGATTTTGTGAACTTTTTTGTTCGACTACGCAACAAGCTGATAATTATCGTTTTTTCTAGTATTCTATAGTCGCAATATCCCACTAATCTTAATTAGTCGAATAACTGTTCAAGATGTATTTTTAATTAAATACAACTGCATTTCTCATACTAATATTATATGAAGTTAATAATTATAAACTTTTAAAAATTCAAAAACTCAAAAGATGTAAATAAAAAAAATAGAAAATAAATATAGTAATTTTAATTATAGTAACAACCAACTACAAATGTCTTATTGACTGCCGGTTGTAAAGTACACTGCTTTAATACGTTTCTGGATGCTTCTGCTTTTTTAATATATCTTTTTCTATGCCTTAAAATCTTAATTAGTCGAATAACTAATCAAGATTAAGAAAAATATCTCAAAAAAAATCCTACTTGTTTTGACAAAGTCGGGCTTTCAGCTAGCGAAAACAGCTTGTGAATTGACATCAAGGTCTGAAATTATTTTTATTTTGAAAAAAGACCATATAAAAATTAATTTCCAGAGGAAGATAACGTAATCTTTGGGCAATCAATTTTTTGGCGACCCGAATTCCTTATCGGCTTAATTCCAATTTTAGACGGTCCGAGATTTTTAAAACCGATCTGATCAAAATAAGGTAAGTTGTTCGTTTATCTAGATCTATGCAATGCAACCATGATTTATGTGTTTATCTTATTTGTGCTATTTTTTATAATATTGATTATCGACTTCTTTCCATTTGTTGATAGTCTATACGATTGTTTAGCATAAATTAACTTGTTCGTACATCTAGATCTATTGAAGCACGATTTTTATTGTTATCCTATCTGGTTTAATTGTATTAAATCATGTTATTTATTTATTATTGTTGATTATTATAAAAGATAAAACAATGTTGAACTAGTTATTGATCATGAAAAGGTGAAACTCTTTAGAGCATGTAGATCGTTAGCGAATAAACTAAAACTTTGTGACCTGAGTCGCATCATAAATTTGAATAATGGTGTTATAACACGAATGAACACATATATTTTTTAATTACTTAAGTAAAAAAAAACAAGAACAAATATTCGTCACAATTTTTTATTTTATTTTTCATATTTACAAGTATGATAATTTACCTTATTTTAGTGCTTTATAGTGATTCCGTTAATTTTTTTTGTTGCACTATACAATAAGTTGATATTTATCATTTTCTAATATTTTATAGTCGTTACGTCATACTCATCTACCTTTTTACGTTTTCCATACCAATAACTATATATCTGAATAAACAATCTTTTTTTAAAAATAAACTTGTGAGAAGACACGACCAATTAATGTTTGATAAAAATATGATTGGAAATCATCCCATTTTAATCCGAAAATCCAGATTTTTTTATCGTGTCGGAAGGATAATAAGAACTCGAGGAAAACGAAGATTTTTTTTATTTATTGAACCCGGTTAGTTGTGTTGACTACTTTTATTTTTATCATAATATTTTTTTTTCTCATAATCATTTTTAGTTATAAAATAAGTTTTTTTTTCTTTTGTGTGTGATAGAAATTGTGTATGATAATTCTATTTCTATTAAAATAAAAAGAGATAAAAGAAAAAGATAATCAAACAATTTCACAGTCACCTTTGCAGCTTTTTTGAAACATTAATGGCATGACAAAAATATACTAATAAAAACAAAATACATGTATATTGTATATATATATATATATATATATATATATATATATACATACACCCGTATCTCTATATCTATCTCTATATATAAAGAGACTGTATATATTCCACAATAAAACTGTTAGAATAATATATTTTTTAGGTTCAGGTACATCTTTTCCCCCTTTTTTTTTATTTAAAATATTTAATTTTATGAAATATGTACTATTTATGCAAGCTGTAAAACCCTAATACAAAAACAATAAATCTGACTAAAACCCATTTTCTATTTTATCCACAGCTCTCTAAAAATGGCCTCAGAAGGTATGTTGGACCAGAACAAAAAAGGTATGTTGGACCTTTTATTTGAACAAGAGAAGTTAAAGAATGTTGAAGCTAAAGTGGGTTTTGTTGGTTTGGAAAAAGATGGTGAGAATGGGGGTGTTTGTGATAAATTTGGGTCTTCAGGTACTAAAGATGTGATTTTTGGAAGTGTTGGGGTTAGTGTTGGTTCTGAAGTTAATGATGGTTTGGGTGAAGATTTTGGGAAAAGGGGTGTTTGTGATAATATTGGGTCTTTAGGTACTAAAGATGTGATTTCTGGAAGTGTTGGTTCTGAAGTTAATGGTGTTTTTGATGAAGATTATGGGAAAAGGGGTGTTTGTGAGACTATAGATTTTCTAGGGACTGGTGGTGTAATTAAGGGAAGCTTTGGGGATGAGAAAGTGGATATGGGGGCCGAGGGTGAAAAAGGGATTAGGGTTGGTAGTGAAAATGTGAAGGAGACAAGATTTAATGTCGTCTTGTGCGAAGATGTTGGTAAAGAGGGTGTTTCTGATACTAAGGGATTATCAGGGACTGAAGTTGCAAATGGCGGTGGTAAGCGTATCGGGGCTGGCGAAGAGGGAGTTTTAGATAAGGCGAACGGTGTCGAAAATCCGGCATATGATTGGGTTAATTGTGGAATTTTGGGAAAAGATTCGAGTGTTGAGGGTCTTTCTGATAGTATGGACTCATTGGGGACTGATAGTGCGGATAAGGGAAATTGTGGGGATGATGAGGGAGCCTTAGATAAGGAGCTGGTGGTCGATAGTGGGATTGGTGTTGATTGTTTTTCTGAAAACAATCTTGAGAAGATAGACATGAATGGTATTTCCCTTGTTGTTGATATATCAGATGATATGCATTTAGCTGTCTTTGATAAAGTCGAGGGGGAAAAAGTGCGAAACGATAATGATGGTAAAAATGTATACAAGGCCGGTGATTTTGTGTGGGGAAAATTTAACTCCCATCCTTGGTGGCCTGCACAGATTTACGACCCTTCAGACGCGTCTGAACTGGCAAGAAAACGTCGTCCAAATGACAACTCTTTACTGGTTGCTTATTTTGGTGACGGGACCTTTTTATGGAGATCGCCAGATCAGCTGAAACCATTCTCTGAAAACTTTGACGAGTTATCAAAGAGAAACGACTCGATAATGTTTGTAACAGCAGTTAAAGATGCTTTGCTTGAGATAGGCCGAGTAGCTGAGCTAAAAATGTGTTGCAATATTATCTCAGAGGAACAAAAGGCTGGTCTGGATAGGAAGGAAATGGTTAATGCAGGTATTAAGAAGGGAGTCATAGAGACACAATGTGATTTTGAAAGGCTGCCGATTTCTGATTTTAAACCATTAGAGTTGCTATCTAAGGTGACAAGTTTGGCTGTGGGGGGAAATGGGATAGATATGCTTGAGTTTACTGGGATAAAGAGCTGGTTTTCTGCTTTTTATCGTGCCAAAACTGCGCGAAAACTTGAGTGTACTTACTACGAGGGGTTGGTTATCGAGGGAATTGGAGATGTAGTCTGGACAGGCTCCAGCGGTGGTAATGAATTCGGGTCTGTTCTGAAGAAATGTGATAATCACAAGGACTCGAAGAAGAGGAAAAGTGTGACGAAGTCGATTGTCAAGGGTGGTGAAGAAAACGGGGTTTTGAGTTCTGAAAATGGTTTGGAAGCTTTTGAACAGGAAAACAGAGAGCTGACCACGTCTCGAAAGAGAACGAAGAGCAAATACCTCTGTTTTCCATTTACCGATCCGAATACAAGTGTAAGAATGATTAGGCCGAAGAGGGATTTGGTATTAGAACCGGTGAAAATCAGCGAAGAGAATCCAGGTATTGGGGAAAAAATGGTTAGCGCTGCTGCTAAGTTGAAGCAGTCATCCCCTGTTGTGATGAAACATATCTTTACAGAATTTGAAATTGATGGTAGTCTTAAACAAAAACCTTCTACAGAAGCTCCTTCTGCAGCTATCGACCCCGAATCTTTTTTTGAGTCGAACTCGAGTATCGTTGTGAGTGATTTCATTAATGCTTATAGAAAGGCGAATGGATCCTGCAGTAAATCACTGCGTAAGAAGCGTGAAAACAAACTAAGTGATGAAATTACAACTTTGTCTGAAATGAAGAGGGAAGGTAAAAGAAACAAAACTGTAGATGGGATGGGTAATAATGAAGCTCTTGTTTTTATTAAACAGAAACTTGAGAGTTTGACTGAATCGGTGCAAAACTGCGATGGGGAAATGTTTGCAGAAATGAAGCCAAAGATGGAGACCGAGATGAAGGGTATTCTAGAGAAAGTAAACGGGATGCTGAAAAGTACTTGATATAAGGTACCATATTTTATCGATATTCTGGTCGACAATTTTATTTTCAGTAAGCTGTTGATCTTTATTTCTAGTAGTTAGTTGAATTTTGTCTTGGTTTCTTAATTTGAAGAATATGGTGTAATACATTTTGCCGATTTGGCCTTATTCTGTGGTGAATCTTTTGTAGCCTCTGAAAGTTACATGCATTTCGGTTGATTTAATTTTCTGTGTCAATATTGTTGTTGAATTTTTGTCAAGTGCTTCGGATTATCGGTTTTGGTTTCTGACATTCTCAGTGCATGGGAAGGATTTTTAAGAGATTATACATTCCATTTTAATCTGCTTTATTACTCTTATTCTGTGGTTTTTAAGTTTATCTTTTGGTTGTTGCTTTATTGCTCTTAAGCTGCTGTTCATTTGCCTCGGCCCTCGCCCTCGGATAGCTTCGGCTTACCTATTTTTGCTGGAACCTTGTTTTCATCATGAAAGTTAATGCCATAAACCAAAAAAGAACTGCAAAATAAGCTCAAGCAGATCAAAAGACAACCAGGGGCGAGCAAGAAAGGAAAAAAAAACTCAATGCAGAAAAATTCTGCAGACTGAAACAAAAAGCTTGTTTGGTTGCAGCTTTTACACAAATAAGCCAGAAATCTTAGTTTGAGCAAAAACTTGGGTTCATCCAGCTTAAAACTTTAACGGCTTTCAGTAATCAACCAGAAGATCTCAGCTATTAAGCTAACGAAACATATTTATTATTTGAACAAAACACAAATGGTAAGCTTAAAAGCTGCAAACAAACAAGGCCAAATACACAAGGTTAACTTGGAAGTTACATCCTCACTTATGAAAACCAAGGACCTAGCTTTTAAGTCTTGCGAATGAATATCTGTTACTAGTATTGTTTGGAGCGTTAAGACCCTCTTAAGACTGATATGATTATGACCAACAAAAACAAGCAAGGTTTCTATAGCTTGATTGGCCTTCGTATCATTTTTTTGATAGCTATGGACTTCAGGACTATATCTATACTACTATCTGTGATTTTACGGAGTGTACCTTGTTTCTCGTCTTTCTGGGTAATGATTTTACTGAGGCACATGTAGATACAGTATTTTATAAAAGAGGTCTCTTGATGAACGTAAAAAACTGCATTGCCAGATGCTTTCAGTGTCTTCTATTGAAGGCAGTAGTGCTTTCATAATTCGCATCAAGTTCAATTTTTATAATATCATGAGTTATGACCTGTGTTAATTTTGCAACATACGATAAATACAGCATAGAATTGACATTCATGGATCAATGTTTTAAGTCGAACGAACATTTCCTTTGTGCGGGTGGGGCCGGTTAGATGTAATTCGACTATTTTTCAGGAATTGCTATCATAGTAACATGGTATATGTTGGATTGGAATGTTGGAAATTAGAAAACCGTATGAAATATCAGGAAATTTATTATCTTTTAATTAGTATTCAGAATATTAGAATTTAGACATACAAACACCAGAAGTCTAGAATCAGGACAAAAGAGTACTATAGTATAGTCTAGAAGGATCCAATGGAGATTGTCCAACAATGTGAAGACCCCCCCTCTGTTTGTCTAAATGCTGTTATTGTGAACCCCAACATAAAATAAGTTGCAGTATTATTTCCTTGATTTCTATAAAATTATTTGCATACTAAATTATGGTACGTGACTTCTATACTTGACAATATAAGTAGAAGTTATGACATGAAATGATAAGTTCATAACTCACACTTTCGAGTCCCGACCACACTACCTATGGTATTCTAAATAAACTTACATGGGAGGGGCCAAAATAAACTTACACCAAACATATTCTAAATGATAATGAGCTTGATTTATTTTGGCTTCAATTCCTGTGAGTGTTGTCACGAGTATCGCAGTTGTGTACATATCATTATCCGAGTCAGGACATAATGCTGGATAAAATACATGGTGATTTTCTTGAATCATTACTCTATTATATCATGCCTTGTTACTTGCTCTGATCATTTAGTGTTTCATGAGAGTGTATCGCAGTTGTGAACATATCATTACCCGAGCTAGGACATAATACTGGATAAAATACATGGTGATTTTCTTGAATCATTACTCTATTATTTCATGCCTTGTTACTTGCTCTGATCATTTAGTGTTTCATGAGAGTATTCGGAATACGATACACAAGACTTATCTGGTATTCTGGTTGTTGTTCCTTCTAAGTTTAGCTTTTTTTCATTTGTAGTTAGAAGTTGCAGTGCATCTTTACTTAAAAGAAAGAGTCCAACTCCATACAACTTTTTTCTAAACTACTGTTTTCTAGCGGGAATTACTAGGAAACAGTCGGCCTATATGACTGGTTTACAACTCGTTTGCATAAAAAAGTGTTAAATGGATAAAAAAAATTAAACTTTGATTCATATTTAAGTTTAGGCTAGTCCCCCTGGGGTTCTGTATTTTTATTTGAGTTTTTAGTGTGTTGTACAATTTGTTTTTAATTTATTAAATTCTAATTTGTTGAAAATAGAAAAAATAAATTAGTTATTGAAAAAAATCATCTAACCATTCATTTTCTAATGTAACGATGATTAACCTGATTGTACCATAAACAGTCAAATAATCTGACTGTTCTACCTTGGAAACTACACCGCAACAACACTTCTGTGTTTAAGTGTTAGCATATGAAAATAGTTGCAGAAATCCATAGCAGATCGGCTCCACGGCCACGAGATCATGAAGATGAAGAGCTACTTAAATGAGTATGAATACTCTCATGTTAATTGTTTTCTGAATCTTTTTTTCCTTAATTATATGGTAAACATGGGATGTTCTAAAAAATTTCCGGCTGAGCTAAGTTTGTGAAATAATTTCTTCTCAGAGATATTCTTGAATAAAAGTTCCGCACCGTGTTTACATTGTCTACCTTTATTCATCTTTGTTGGAATCAATTTATTGTTCCTTTGGAGTATTTTGAACAGAGCATTTCCATCTTCTCTATCACTAATTTTAAATAAAAGTCTGTTTAAGTGTGTTTACGACCGTTGATTAACACAGTCCGATCTGATAACGAAAGTACATTCGGTCCAAGGTCGCGTTCAAGGACAGTACCGCCGCTGAGCGAAAACCCGGAAAAACCAAACCGATAACCGAACCGAAAAAGACTGAAACCGAAAAACCAAAACATTTTCGGGTCGGTTTCGGTTTACAATAAAACCGGACCTAAAAACCGGAAAAACCAAAAGTAAAACCGAAAAAACCCGAAACCGGACCGAAAAAACCCGGTTCGGTCCAAAAAATAAAAAGACCGACACCGAAAAAAATCGAACCGAAAAAACCCGAAACCGGACCGTTCGGTTCGGTCCACAAAATAAAAAGACCGAAACCGAAAAAAATCAAACCGAAAAATTTGCTCGATTTCGGTTTTGATTTTACCAAAAACCGAACGGAAACGAACACAGCCCTAAATACGGGGTCCATAGTTAGGATCTTTCTAAGGACTTGAATGTTGAAACCTAAACTATATTGGGGTCTTAGTGAAAAGTCAAATAGAAAATAAACTGGACAATGGGCCATTAATACAAACAAAGCCCATTAAAAAAAATCTATATATAACGTTATTTATTCAATCAAAACCTAGATATCTATAACTTGGCCTCCTCTTCTCTCTAGCATATAAGTGCTTATTTTGCTTCACTTTTTCATCTTAAAATATATATTTTTTTGTTCATAAAGTTATTGTGAACTTGGGTTTCTTGTACCAATTTTCAAGAAACTAAATTTAAGATTTTATAGAATGGTTTGTTTGTTTGTACTACAATATATTAATTTAAGGCAAAGATGAATAGTGCTAAATATTTCTGACACCTCTTGTATGAGAAGTACATTTTTATGTACTTCAATGAGCATATTATGCAACTCTCTGAGCCTTATTTTATTATATTCATTTATGTAAATTATAATATACTAGTATATTTTTTGTAATTATAAAATTGAGTAGATATTCAGGCAGCCCCCTTTTATTTAAAATTAAAAGGGAGGTGTTATTCTTCTCGTAAATTAAATATAAAAAACCTTTAGCTCTTCAAACTTTACTGAGATTCAATTCGAGTTTTTGAAGCTGGTCTAGTAACTCTCAAAACACATTTGTTTATAATTTATTATCGATTTTTAGTAAATTTTGTTTTTCCATTTTTATAACTATAGTAATTTATAGTGTTTTTAATAAGCGAGTCTATAAGCTGATTAAGCATAGTGTCTTTTGGAATATTGAAAAACTTGTTACAACTTACAATTTAGCCATAGAAAATGTAATAAGATGATAAAAAAAAACTGAATTAATGCTAATTTAGCCATTTAGCTATTGTGTTATTCGAAAATAAACTAAAATTGATGATCTTAATTCGTTCATGAATTTTCACATTGTTGACACTCTAATTTACTATTTCGTCCATATTATGTCACTTTCATGGAAAAGCGAAAAATAAATAAATTAGTGTTTAACAGATCCAAAAACACCGAAATTGGTTGCTTTGTTAGTAGATTTAAGAGTCCGATAATTCAAATAGAATGAATTTGACAGAAAAAAGATAGATTTGGACTTAAAAACAGGTAGTCAGAGATATGTAAAAGGCGAGATTTGGACATAATTGGTATAGTTAATATTCTTTGATCTAGGAACGAAGTTCCGAGTCCGATTAGCTGTGTCATTTTTGAAATGAAACATTTTTGGTCTTTATACTTGAGGTTATAACAGTACAAAAAATTGGTTAATTTTACCTGATAAAAAAAGTATATATAATTTCATTTGTTAAAACTTAATGAGACGCAGAAATTTAGTTTCCGCTAGGGTGCTGAAAGATTTCCGGCTGCCCCTCCGTTTCTTGCATCGATCTCAAGTAAAATTAGTTATGACCAAACTGAATTTACTAGTTGTAAAATTAAGAATCACTACATACAGTGATAGTTTATAAAATAAAATACCCGGAAAACAAAAACATTATTCTGAAGTAAAATGGATACGGCTTTTTAATATTCTACTTAAAAATCAGATATAAAAACAAAATATGAACAGCCTAAATCTTTGAACATATAAACATGATAATCAGAACTAGAATATTTAGTTAAAACCTAGGGCGCACGGACAGCTCTTAGATTTCGGTTAAAAGAAGAGCCGATAACGAGTTGCAATCCTGGATGGTTTACAGCAGCTTTCCTTTCTTACCCTTCATAGCGACCTTGCTTTCTTCTGTTTTATAATAACGCCGATATAGAACTAACTGTACTAGACCAACATATGTCCCGGTAACGCTTGCAATCTGAGAAAGAAAAATAATAATATCAAGACTTAATCAATTATATAGAACCAATTAAAAGAATATATAAGTATATTTAAAATTCTTGAATTTGCATAATTTGTTGATGATACATTTGTTGAGAAACTAGTGTATTTCCTAAACACATGTGCTTTTTAACAAGAACTTTCTTTTTACCTAATCTTAACGAGAAAAATACACGCATTTCAGCAAAACATGCATGTAGTTAAATATACTATGTATCATCAAATTTTTCTATAAACATACAACACTAATAATAATAATAGTAGTAGTAAATTTGATTACAAAAAAATTAAAAAATTAGAACTGTTTATATATAACAAAGACGTGGTAAATCAATAAACCAATAGTCTTCACATCTGTAAAAACACTGATTAATAGGCAAAGTGAAATATGTACAAATACACTCATATTTAGATTTAAATGTGTGAAAGAGTTAGCATATATGATTAAAGCATTTATTTCATGTAATCAACGTCCAAGTTTTTGTATGCTAAGTGTTAATTAAAGAATTGTATCATCCCGGCTCCTAACTTACCAGTAAATTCGTTTCCTCTTTAAAAAGCCGAGTTACGCGTTTTCCGCTTCTCGCTTCATAATTTTAGAGTTATTTTGTTTTTTCTTTATGTTTCACTTTTTCGTTTCTCTCTTAACAACTATGTTCAGAAATCAGAACTGACCTAAGTGTTCGAGTAAGCCCAAAACCACCTAAGAGTTCGAGTTAACATTCCTAATAATACTACTATGTTATGTAAACATATACGATATCATTTTAAAAATTTGTGTTCTAAAAGTTTTCAAACTACCAGGTCTGAAATCGACCTTGGCTATGAGGTCACATTGCCAATTTTATATAGTTTATGTACTACTAAGAAAATATAATAGAAGAACTTACCAAGATGAACAGATCAAACGTTAGAAGCGCATAAGCGGTCCACACGAGAGCGTGAGTGAAAGAAGCCACAGATAGATATAATGGCATGAATTCGACACTTTTTGTCTTGATAACCTTTTGCTGTTTGGAAAAAACAAATCGCATTACGAGTCATTCACGCGTAGTTCATTAATCTCAATAATTAAACGGTTGAATTAATAATCAAAGATTGGGAGAACATATATACCATGACTAAAAGAGGGCTTGAATACATTATAATTCCAAAGATTGTGCATAGAATTTTCATGAATTTTTGTCTTCCTGCTTGGGTAGGTTCAAAATAGAGGACTATAAAGACAAAAGCTGCCATAACAGGCACTATATGTTCCGATATAGATAGGATATAAAAATTGGACCCGAATATTCTATTACAGGGCCGCCCTGGAAGCAGCAGGGCGACGAACCGATACAAGAGTGCCCCATCAGGGGGGCAATGTCCTAGAGATGATCCCTCCGATAGTCGTCCACCCAAACACTCATAGGGAACGTGTCCTCGATACCCACACGAAGGACGGTAGATATCCCGAACACATGATCGGGGAAAGTTATGGACCACCACCACATCAGCGGGGATACCCCCCCTACCAAGCCTCGGATGACGCGTTCCAACAAGCATGGAACGTATGCCAAGAAACCCCATGCACCGAACAGATCACGAGATATCGCAATCCGGCGGGGTTCGTCATCCCTGAGTTCAGGCTTTATGATGGAAGGAGTTGTCCTATCGACCATTTAAGGCACTACAAGACAAAGATGGAATTGTGGAGTGATGACCAGGCACTCATGTGCAGATTTTTCAAAAACAGCTTGGGCCAAGAGGCTTCGTCGTGGTATCACAACTTACCACGGGGCTCCATAAGAGACTGGGCAGAGCTGCTAAGAGCGTACTCCACCCGATACGCTGCCCATAGGAAAAAGAAGGTTAGCATCGAAACCCTTATGAAAATGACTATGATGCCGAATGAGAGGCTCAACGACTATTGCATACGCTTCATCGACGTAGCCAACCAGATTCCACAATACGCCAATAATATAGCCATCCAGAACTTTATCAACTCCATCCCTAATGGCTATTGGGCGAGAAGGAAGTTCATTGGCAAAGACTTTCCGACCACGGATTCTCTGCTGGCCTACTGCACCCACCTCACCGATAAAAATGATGAAATTCGTTTCCTCAACCGAACCCTACCAAGAAGAGAAACGGTTCGGGAAGCACAGGTGGGTCGCAAAAGAGCCAGGAACAACCATGAAGAAGCATTCAAACCGACCAGGAAGGACAAAGGTCCCGAGGTCCACAGGAGGGATGAGCGACAACGAGAACCTGAGCCTAAACCGCTCCAGATCGCATACCCAACCCCGATCAACGAACATAAACCGCTCCAGCTCACTTATCCAATGCCCCCCAAACCGCTCCAACAAGGTCGGTTCCAAGAGAGGGAACGCCGAAATACCTTCGGACCGGTCGAACTACGATACACTTTCAACATGTCCGCTGAAGATATCCTAAAAGATATATGCAGGGAGAGTTGGTACTCCCGACCACAACCGATCAATTCTCCCCCCAATATGAGAGACTCCAAGCTTTTCTGCGCATATCACGAGGATCACGGCCACCTCACCGAGCATTGCCGTCACCTGCGATGGAAAATAAACCTGTGGGGTGATGCGGGATACCTAGCCAAGTTCATCAAAGGCGCAGGGAACAAAGGCAAACAACTGGCCATCGAGGAAGCTGACAACCGGCAGGGCAAAACGATCAACGTCGTTCACATGTCACGACCCAAGGGAACAGGTGGCGAACGATCACGACTGCGGCAATTGGCGCACTTTGGCCAGGTAGCCAAGGCGTCACAAGCGTCGACCTCTAAAAGGCAATGCACACCCCGACGACATCCGCCCATCTCCTTCTCGGGTCTTGACGAGGAAGGGGTGATCTATCCCCATGGGGACGCCATTAATCTCCGTGTTCAAATTGGCCTCGACACGGTCAGCAGGGTGCTTATCGACCAAGGAGCCTCTTGTGACATCATGTACAGAGAGCTATTCGACAAAATGGAACTCAAAATACAAGATCTCCAACCTACCGATGTCACCTTGATCGGGTTCATCTCCGAGACGACTAAACCTTTGGGTAAGATCGTTCTCAATGTCACAACTGGATCCGTTTCAGTTCCCGTGGAGTTCTTAGTAGTCAACGACAACTCCGGCCACAACGCAATCTTGGGCCGACCTTGGCTGCATGCCATGCGGGCCATACCCTCGACCTACCACCAAAAAGTCAAATACCCAAATGACAGGGGAGAGATCGAGACAGCCAGAGGATGTCAAAAAGATTCAAGACGCTATGAAGACATTACCGCATCCCTACAAAAACAGCTGATCGTTGTCGAACAACCCACCAGCACCAAGAAGCTGATCAACCAAATATCCAAAACCGAGAGGGTTGTTGAAGAACAAGTAGGAGAAACCCTTAGGAAGGTGTATATCCCTGATATGGACGAGGAGCACTACTTTCTCCTCGGGAATAACCTTCCAAAACGGGAATCCGAAGAGTTGGAAGCATTCCTCTTCAGCAACGTTGATAAATTCGCCTGGAGTCCCAAAGACATGCCAGGCCTAGACCCCGAAACGGCATGCCACCACCTAAGTGTTAATGCCGAGTACAAGCCGATAGCTCAAAGGAGCAGAAAAGTGTCTGTACAGCACAGAGCAGCTATAATCGCTGAAGTACAGAAGATATTGGAGGCCGGAGCCATAAGGGAGGTTTTCTATCCCAAATGGTTATCCAATCCAGTAGTCGTCCCAAAAAAGAACGGAAAGGAGAGAGTCTGTATAGACTTCACCAATCTCAACAAAGCCTGTCCGAGGGACCACTTTCCCCTTCCGAGGATAGATCAACTGGTGGACGCGACTGCGGGAGCAGAAAGAATGACCTTCCTTGACGCTTATTCAGGATACCACCAAATTCCCCTAGCCCTCGAAGATCAAGAAAAGACGTCGTTTATATCGCCTTTGGGAAATTATTGCTACACGGTAATGCCGTTCGGCCTGCGCAATGCGGGAGCAACATACCAAAGGATGATAACGAGGGTATGTAGAGATCATATAGGGAAGACGATGGAGGTATACATAGACGACATGGTCGTTAAAAGTGAAAGGGCTACGTCCCACCTCCAAGATATCAGAGATGTCTTCCGTACGTTGGGCGAGCACAAACTGAAACTCAATGCGAGCAAGTGTGCCTTCGGAATCAGCAAAGGAAAATTTCTGGGGCACATGGTCAGCCGACGAGGAATAGAGGCAAATCCCGATCAGATCACAGCTCTACAGAATCTGGCCGCGCCCAAGAACAAGAAACAGGTACAAGAGCTCACAGGAATGATGGCCGCATTGAGCAGGTTCATCAGTCGATCCGCAGACAAGGGACGACCGTTTTTCGAATCACTCAAGAAGAATAGAAAATTCGTGTGGGACCCGGAATGTGAGTCTTCATTGAACAATCTCAAAGAGTACTTGAGGACGCTGCCACTACTGGTAAGGCCGAACAAAGGAGATATTCTGGCATGCTACCTAGTAGTTTCCACTACAACTGTGAGTGCGGTCATCCTCAGAGAAGAGGGTCGCGAACAATTTCCGATCTACTTCGTCAGCAAAACTCTGGTCGAAGCCGAAACACGTTACCTACCCTTGGAAAAGTTGTGTCTGGCATTGGTCGTCGCAACCAGGAAGTTGACACACTATTTTATAGCTCATCAGGTCCGGATATACACGAAGTTTCATATCAAAGAGTCACTTCGACGGACAGATGTAAGCGGTCGAGTTGCCGCCTGGGGGGTCGAACTATCCCAATTTCATATCGAGTTCGTACCCCGACATGCCGTAAAAGGACAAGTCTTGGCCAATTTCGTTGCGGAGTTCACCGAAGGCTACGACGAGCCATTGGCACTCTCTCCACAATCACACTGGCAGATACATGTCGACGGATCAGCCACCAAGGACGGATCCGGAGCAGGGATCGTCCTAAAGTCTAGAGAGGGAGCAATCATCGAAAAAAGCATAAAACTGGGCTTCCGAGCTACCAACAATGAGGCAGAATACGAAGCCATGATAAATGGCATGCTCGTCGCCCGGTCCCTCGGATGCTCCCACTTAGTTGCAAGTTCAGACTCCATGCTCATTGTCAATCAAGCCCTCGGCGAGTACCAAGCCAAAGATGGCAGAATGATCCTCTATCAAGAGAAAGTCCAAAGCTTGATGGCCATCTTCGAACAGTGCGAGTTAGTCAGAATCAATCGCACCGAAAATGCACATGCCGATGCCCTAGCCACCCTAGCCTCGACATTAACATTGACCGACACCCGGTCGATCACAGTGGAACTACTGATGACCCCGAGCATAATTAAAAGGATAGGCCGAGTGACGTCAGTGCAGTACGAACTAGGTTGGATAGATGACATGACTCATTATCTGCGAAGTGGAACGCTCCCTGCCGACAAGATAAAAGCGCTGAAAATTACGAGAAAATCTCCTCGGTTCTGGCTATCCGAGGATGACCAACTGTACAAATCCAGTTACCGGGGACCCCACCTACTGTGCGTGCCTCCCGAGCTACAATTACCGATCCTGGAGGAAATCCACGAAGGATCCTGCGGAGCACACATCAAAGGGCGATCCCTTGCAAACAAGGCAGTTACCCAAGGGTATTGGTGGCCTTATATCAAGCGAGACGCGGACGTATATGTCCAACGTTGTGATAAGTGCCAACGATTCGCCAAAATACCACGACTCCCCTCGTCTCTAATGGCCCCCGTATCGGCTCTATGGCCGTTTGCACAATGGGCAATAGATTTGATCGGAAAACTCCCAAAGCCCCCTGGGAGCGTGGAATATCTGATCGTCGCGACGGATTATTTCACCAAATAGGTTGAAGCTAAACCCCTCCGAGAAATCAAAGCCAGCAACGTCAAACAATTCATCTGGGAATACATCATAACCAGGTTCGGAATACCGTATGCTATTGTCGCCGACAACGGAACCCAGTTTAAAAATGCCCAACTACAACTGTGGTACGAGGAATTGGGTATCCGAAAGTTCTATTCGACGCCGACATACCCACAGGGTAACGGCCAGGCAGAGGTATCAAACCGAACAATACTAGACGGCATCAAGACAACCCTTGAGCAAGCAAAGGGGAGATGGCCCGAGCGGCTACTCAACGTCTTGTGGTCGTACCGAACTACGCCGAAAACGGGCACCAAGGAAACCCCATTTAGCTTAGCATATGGTGTTGAGGCCATCATACCAACAGAAATTGGGCTACCCACGCTCCGAACGACTTTAGTCGAGCAAGGAAACAATGAACAAAGAATGAGAGAAGAACTTGACATGATAGACGAGAAACGAGAGATAGCAGCTCTTACACTCGCGAAGTATCAACAAGGCGTCAAACAAGCATATGACAAGAGGGTGAAAGGGACCAAGGAGTTCATGGTCGGAGAATTGGTGCTGCGACGAGTAACGGTATATACCCGAAATGAAATACATGGTAAATTGAGCCCCACCTGGGAGGGACCATACGAGATCGTCAAAAGAACAAGCCCAGTTACCTACAAACTCAAAAGCATTCTGTTCGAAAATAGCAGAGGGGAGAAAAATTCTTGGAACGTGGCTAACCTAAAGAAGTACTACGTATAAGCCAGACCGTCAGTGCAAATACAGGTGCCGCCTTATCTCTCTAACCTAATGTCCTTGACTTTTGAATAAATAAAGTATCATATCATGCTGTCTAACCAATGTAGTTGAAATTCCCAACATGGCGTGAAAAAATACGCCTAGGAATACTTATATATATGAAATTCCCAACATGGCCGAAGTGCCTAGGAATACTATGAAATTCCCAACATGGCGTGAAAAAATACGCCTAGGAATACTTATATATATGAAATTCTCAACATGGCCGAAGTGCCTAGGAATACTATGAAATTCCCAACATGGCGTGAAAAAATACGCCTAGGAATACTTATATATATGAAATTCCCAACATGGCCGAAGTGCCTAGGAATACTATGAAATTCCCAACATGGCGTGAAAAAATACGCCTAGGAATACTTATATATATGAAATTCCCAACATGGCCGAAGTGCCTAGGAATACTATGAAATTCCCAACATGGCGTGAAAAAATACACCTAGGAATACTTATATATATGAAATTCCCAACATGACCGAAGTGCCTAGGAATACTATGAAATTCCCAACATGGCCGAAGTGCCTAGGAATACTATCAAATTCCCAACATGGCGTGAAAAAATACGCCTAGGAATACTTATATATATGAAATTCCCAACATGGCCGAAGTGCCTAGGAATACTATGAAATTCCCAACATGGCCGAAGTGCCTAGGAATACTATGAAATTCCCAACATGGCGTGAAAAAATACGCCTAGGAATACTTATGTATATGAAATTCCCAACATGGCCGAAGTGCCTAGGAATACTATGAAATTCCCAACATGGCCGAAACGCCTAGGAATACTGAGAAATTTCCAACATGGCCGAAGCGCCTAGGAATACTATGAAATTCTTAACATGGCCGAAGTGCCTAGGAATACTATGAAATTCCCAACATGGCCGAAGTGCCTAAGAATACTATGAAATTCCCAACATGGCCGAAACGCCTAGGAATACTATGAAATTCCCAACATGGCATGTCTAAAAGAATGCCTAGGAATACTTATGTATATGCAGGTACCCATTGACCCAATGAGCAAGGATGAAAAGCAATACAGCAATGAGAATAATAATTCAGGCCCACATTATGGAGGCAACACAATGCCAAACGAAGAAATCAGCAAAGGAAAATCAATCCAATCAATGAAATATCCGTACAACAATGAGAAGATCCGAACACAGGAGTAAAGAAATAAAACTAATAGTCCTCGCCCGCGTTACGGAGGCAGCAGGGTACAACCAACAAATAAAGAAATTTATTTAAGAGCTACTACATGATGAACACGACGGTAACTGACCGAGCGACACTTCTTCGTCATCCGTCGACGTATCCCCATCAGTTTCCTCGCCGTCAAAACGCTCCTCAGAAATGAGGGCATCAAAGTTGGTCGTATGAGCGCCAACGCATGTCAGCGTCTTAAGCCGTGCAGAAAATTCGGCTCCTTTAGCGACCTCGTGAGCATCCAAGGCCGCTTACCGACGAGCATCGTCGAAAGGAAGCTTGCGAGCTTCGATCATAGCTGCAGAGGCATCGTATCTGGATCGGGACAAACGGAAATACTTCACCAGCATGTTCGCTTGGGTTACCAACGACTTCAGTTTACCGAAGTATTTTTCCTTTACCCGCCAATATCGATCTAAACGACGCTTCTGAACCTTAACAACATGCTCGGAACGACGAGCGTACTCACGAAAAGAAGACGCCTGAGTTTTCAACTTGGCCCTAAGTCGGCCACACAGATTGAGCAACTCGACATTTTTACCCAATAAAAAGATATAAGGAACCTTGGCATGCTCATCACTAGCCACACCAGATGGGACCTCGTCTCGGGCAGCACCAGTAGGTCCTGGCCCCGGACTAACTAGGCTTGGAGAGCCAGCCTGATGCGACGTAGTAGCATGTGCCTAAAAAAAAAAATGGGGAAGAAGGGAAGAGATGAATACCCAAAAAAAAAAAAAAAAAAAAAAAACGAATGTCTTTATACAAGCTACAAATAAAACGACAAAACAAGCAACTCAATTATTAATCCGATAACCCCTCAACGGACGCTGAGGTCTCTACTACATCAGCGAAATGAATATCTCGCAATGAAACAATTTGAGTTCCCAAGCGCTCACGAACGACCGCATCGACTCGGTTCAAGGCAGCCGTGGTCTCAGTTACCCCGGCCGTCGCATCAACCATGCGTTCTGCCCGGGCAACACCACTCATCCCTTTTACATGCTCGAGCACCTCTAAAGCGCGAGCTCGGGCCCAATACGCTTTGACAAAGGACAGCAGTAGGTCCGCATCCTCAAAAACGGCACCTAGGACTAAGTTCAAGCTCGTCACACGGCCTCGGGCTTCATCACGAGAGCGCCGAAGTGCACCAAGAAGTTCTTTCGCCTTACCCTTGTTCGCCTTATAATATGCGGTCTTTTTGCTGAATTTCTCTCCCAAGTCACGTAACCGAATCGACATGTTTGAAATATGAACATTCAGATCCTCGATTTTATGACGGGCAGAATTCAATTCAGTAGTTAGGAAAGCCTTAGATCTTTCAAGGCCATCTATAACGTTACCTCCGCTATGACTAGGCGAGGTCCAGACCACCATGGCCAGAGGGTTATAGGGTACCTGACAATATTTTGTTTTCACATTCTTCAAAATATGATGACCCTAGAAAAGGGGAAATTAACTCGGAAAAGCCAAACAAAAAACAAACACATCACCTATATTACCACTTCCCCAAAAGAATATGTTTCTAGATACAAAAGAGACCTACAATTCGGGTACCAAAAGACTTTACACTAAGATACAGAGAAAATACTACAAGAGAATGGTCAAGGCTCCACCTGAGGGAATGCGGGTAGGGGAGTGACGATAGGAGAAGACCGAGGACTCGTTGGGGGAATGGGGACGCAGCGCCGTCGAAGTAGTGTGTCCCGGCAGCCGGGGGAGCTCCTCGTCTCGGAGGTTGGCCCAATCCTGAGGCTTAGGAGGTGCACCATGAGGACAGGGGTACACCAATTCCGACCACGCTCGATCCGACAACGGAACCTTTGCGAAATTAAGCACACGCACATGAGCGCAATAGACGGCGAAATTAGCCATCATTGCGAACTTTTTCCGCTCCTCCGCGTGCGCCGCTTTCAGAGCGGTCACCTCAGCCTTTGCGGCTTCAACATCCTCGGCCATGAGCAGATTCTCAGCCTCTAGTTGGTCCTACTTCTCGACCATACTCTCTTTTTCATCCTCCAACTTACCGACATCCTCGGTCAGGCGCATGAAATCCGCCGACAGCTCGTCGTAATTATCGCCCAGGATTTTATTATCGGCGACGAGTTTCTCTTTCTCGGCCACCAGCTTCTCTTTATCAGCCCCAAGCGCTGCCATCTGATCCCTCAGCACCACGGTACTCAAGACAACCTGTATTTCAAAACATCAGATTCCGGCCAAAATACGAGCATCATGACATATAATACAAAATACGCGCCCAACATACCCGCAGCGCATCAGCGTTGGCCTGCTCTATAACCGACATTGTAGGCCGAGCAGCTATTGTTTCTGCATCCTTGAAAGCGAGGGGTTTAAGAGCAATATACCCCATCTTCAAGGCTCGGGGTTGCTTCAACAGCTCACCCCCACATCGGTCAATATAACAGGTCATTGCAACCCCGCCCTCCAACACCTCCTCAGGTTCCTCGGCAACCTCATCTTCACCACCCCTCACAACCTCCACGGCAGTCTCTTTGTCAACTTCCACTTCCACTTCCTTCTCCGAAGGGCCAGTCTCAGGGGCCCTGTGCTCGCTCACACCCTCAATACGAGTGGGCGAGACAACAGGCAGGTCCATCATGTCCTCGGTACGGATAGGCGAGATCACAGGCAGAGTCATCGTACTCTTGCCCATGTTCACCATGAGGTTGATATGTCCGAATATGTTATCGATCGACCCCTGAAACACAATAATACCCATAGACCGGGCAAGAGCGAGGGTAACCAATGGAGAAGTCAGTAGCTGAAACAAGATCACCAATGAAACAAAGACCTAGAGTACAAAACAACAATCAAAAGACAAGAGAATCAATATACATGTACACATACCTCGCCAGGCATAGGGGCTTCTTCGGTGATATCCCCTTGGGAAGTAGCCTCCTCGGTCCCCCTAGCCCTCTTCGTTGTTCCAACGACGGGGTCAGATCCGCGACGCTTCGAACGACCGGTCTTTCTCCCTACCCGAGCAGCACTTCGAGCTCGGACCACTTTTAAGAATTCCTCCTCGGACTCTCTAGGGATCTCTGGCACAGGATTCCCCTTTGTCACTGGCCCCGCAGGGTACCCGAGCAGCACGGGAGCAGTACGACTCGCTGGATCCTTCGTTGGTCCAGGCCCCCACCATTTCCAAAGAGCTAAGAGAGCCTCCACATTGGGAGCGCCGAGGTCTGGAATAGTGGGAGCTTTGGTAGCAGGTCCGGGAATTTGGTGTCCAACACAACCCCAATTACCGGAAACAATCACAACACCAAGGTTATCCCCCTTGTTGGTATCCGGCAGACCAAAGACAAGCCGACAGAAGGCATGCATGGTCTTCAGATACGAGCTACGGTGCTCAAAACTCAAACTATAGATCCCGAACACATCCTTTAGTTCGATCGGTATTCCGGCCAGCTCCGATAGTCTTTGAATACCGTTTAGGGTACGGTAACCATTCATGGCCAGTTGGGCCGGAGCAATCTGGACGGCCTCAAAGAACGAAGCCACCCACTTGCTGAAAGGAAGTCTTAAACCCCCAGTAAAGAATGCCGAGGAAAGTACAGCTACCTCGCCGGCAGGAACAAACCCCAACACCTCGTTGTCAGATATCGGAAGCCGAACATGTATGTGGTCGGGAATTCCGGCAAGCTTCTTAAAGTCATTTTCCACAAATGGGCCCACTTGGGCCAGCCATTGGGTCAAAATTTCCTATCCAAACATCATCAAAACTCCATCAGTATACTAACCAAACACACAAACCACAACAACATCAACATAACGAAAAGCCCCCCCCCTGCTACAATTAACCAGAAACCCTACGTTTTACTACCATCCCAATCAATGTAAAATCCAGTACATAACTAAATATCGTCAGACATATATCGACAACAAAGACCAGTTACCAATGCCATATCTACGACCACAACAATAAATCAAATACCAGTCCTAAAACAAAAAGAACATACTAATAACAAAGCACTTACAGTTGTCATTCTGAGCAGACACGTGCGAAAAGCAGCAAATATATCGACAATACAACGAAACCCTAGATTGAGCGGCAGCACGTTTTTCCTTTTTGGCGGGAAGAATATACTTTAGAGAGAGACAGATGTTTTCTTCAGCAAAATTATGTGATAAAAACAAAAGGGATTACTTGGCACAATAAAAAGGAGTGGAGTCACGAAAAGAATAAAATAATAACCACCTTTTCGTGTGACAGAGGTTTACCTTTTTTCCAACCATAGATAAGTCAACAACCGCTGCTATTTTTAACTTATAAACGCTCCAGATTTTGCCACGTCAGTGCATATTCCACTACCCAAGGCAATTCACATCATTACACCTAAATAAACGGCCAGTGGACCCTACCACGAAAAGCTTCCAGCATACGCTACCAATAATATCCCCGATTAAGATCTTCGACGCCGAACGATTCCTTACCGAAAGGACACACCGAACAAGGTGGACGGAGTCCGTTTCTAGCTTGACGGCATTAAGCATCAAGTCTAACAACGCTCTCCGGGGGGATAACCGGGCACATTGCTCGGTGTGTACTGAAACATCATATGTTAGACATAAAGGCAAAGTGAACAAGAAATAACACAGAATAGACAGAATCGAGTGTAAAGCAAAAGTTTTATTCATCCACAAGGGGGAAAAACACAAAAATACAACCGAAGAGAATTTTTACAAGAAGAACTACCCCCCATATCGGCATCCTTCTTCGCCAAGAGATCCTCCAGACGCTCTTTCTCCCTAATCAAACGAGCAATCGCCATCTCAGCCTGCTGCAAGGAGTAAGACTGAGACTTGCATTTTTGCTCGGCTTTGAAACGAGCAATACCCTCCGCATCCCAATATTGTTTAAGCCTCCTCGCTTCAGTATGAGCACACTTTAGATCATGTTTCAGCCATGACATCTCAATCTCTTTTAGCTGAAGAGGAGTCAAATCCTCCTCCCCAAAACCAGGGGGACGGGGTAGCAAGAAGGTAGGCTCCTCTTCCAGAAGGGCTTTCTTTTTGGAGGCAGATCTAGTAATGGGAGCCATCTCAAACAAAAGCAAGTTAGAGGAAACAAAAATTATCAACAAGAGAGAGAAAAGAAGATTGGATAATGAAGAACAAGCAATAGGGAGCATTTATAGAGAGTCAAAGGACACAAAGCGCGACACAGAACAAAAGCACGAGATACGAACAGATACATCTTATTCAAATACAAAAAAAAAAAAAAAGAGAAAAAGATACGAGTTCCAGAACAGGAAATACATAAGAAAACCAGCCCAATCTAACTAAGGACCAATGGGTGGAAAAACCGAACTGCCAGACCGAGAGAAAGCAAAACGAGCAGAGCAGTTCAACCGAGCTTGGTAAGAATCATTCATGGCAATCAAATTTTCATTCTCCGCGGAGAGTTCGGATTTCTCCCTAGTAAGAATCATGACGCGCTCCTCCAGCCGAGCATTCCTAACCATCATGTTAGCCAGGCCTTGAGGGGAGTTATCGAACTCATCTTGAGCATGGTCCCAAATTTCCTCAGCATCATACCAGGAGTTAGCCAGACGATTTCTCTGAAGCAGCAAGTGATCGAGCTGATGACTCAAGGCCGAAATCTCGGTCCATTTCACTGTCTCTTCGGGGTGAGAGCCGAACAGACTCAAGGCCAGAATGCCGTACTCCTTCTCAAGCCTCGCCATTCGACGACGGACCCGAGATACCTCAGTATCCAAGCCCTTCATCTGAGCATGATATCTCACCACATGTCCAGACATTCGGGGAAATTGTTATAGTACAGAAGAAAATAAGGGGATGAGGGAGAAACAAGCAATAAAAGAAAAATGAGAGATGATAACTACTAAAGGAGAAGTACTTATAGAACGAAGATAGTATGATATTTTATGACATTATTTGGGAACTTGCACATTTCCTGACATACTCGGGAGCATGTATATTTCCTGACCTACTAGGGAGCATGCACCTATGTTCGACAGTGATGGGGACATCTACTGACATCTGATGCTACAGTACAAAAATAAATAAAGACAAGATATTCAAAGATCCAGATTCCAGAAAACCGACAAACCACAGGTGCAATATAAAAAGAAGTGCAAAAATAAAGGGGCAAAAATACTTTTCATTAATAAAGATGGAATACATCATTGTTCATTACATCAAAAGACAATCTATTACATTGAGGTCTACTACATCCGAGGATTACATCAAAAGAAAATCTACTACATTGTGTGTTGAGTTGTGGAGCCAAATGAGTAGACAACATGGCCAAAGAAGAATCGACAACATCAGCGGATCAGGCGAACAGCAGGAGACGAAGGAAAGAAACATAAAAAGAAAACAAAAGGGGAAGAAAGAAGCGAAGAGGAGGAACATAAAAAAGAAGTGAAAAGCAAGAAGAGGAAAATGAAAAATGACAAAAATCCTAGAAGTAACACAAAATCCTTAGGATCACAGGATTGATTGTTACGTCGTAGTGGTGAGAAAGAAGCGGAAGAAATAGAAAAAGGAAAAAAGTAGAGAGAGCTAGACATGATGAGAAAGAAGAGGATGAAGAAAGTAAAAGGAACACGATAAAAAAGAAAAAAAAAAGATGCATACGAAGGATATAAAAAGAAGCAAGAGAGAGATAAAAAAAAAAAAGAGTGCAAAAAAGAGGAAGAGGAAGAAATGAAGAAAATTGAAGAAAATCAAAAGAAAAAAAAAAGGAAAATGGAGAGGTTAGGGGGAGGTCGATCGGTATCGATGAGAGGGCCCGGCAGAGACATCCCTGTCTCGAAGTGCCGAGTTCCCCTTTAACACCTCATTCTCTTCGACTAGAGCCTGACGAGCACGTCGGCAATAATCCAGTTCGGATCTTAGCCACGTTAATTCCCGAACCATCTCGGTATGGTGATAACGCATCACCTTTAACTCCTCCTCGGCATCCTTCAACAGCCTTTGTACATGGCCATAGGAGGCTTCAAAAGCCCCCACTTGCAAAGCTAACGCTGATTGGGTGAAAGGACCAGACATCTTAAGGAAATTATAAGATGAAGATTTGTATATAGGGGCAGATAATATGATAAGGGTTGTGAATATAACCATGTTTTAAGCAGGTATTTATAGATCAATTAGATGAGGGCTGGTATTGAGAATCGCAACCGTTCGCCAATGGGTTCTAAGAAGCAATGGCAATTAAAAGATGTGTCTGTTCAAGAAAAAACGTTTGGATTCCCAAAAAGCTATGAAAAAGCGTGGGTAATGAAAAACCACTCTTGTTCAAAAAACGCTTGGATTCCTACCAATATTTAAAGGGGGTAAGTCATAATGGCAGCAAAACACGCGTCATTTTGGGGAAAGGCAGCAGTTCAAATAAATATCTAAGATCTTTTGCACAGAGATCAAGAAAACTCTGGTAAATAAAATTTTTATGCACAGGGCTCAAGAAATCTCAGTGGTCCCTAGATACAGAGATTAAGAAGATCCAGTGGATAAGGTCAAACACCAGGCCCAAGAAAAAAGCATTAATGAAGCCACAAGCACGCGCAGTCAAATAAATTGCATTGGGAAAGTAATATTTATTGATTGATTGATACTTTATTACAGGAGGCAGTCAGCATAAAGGAAATACAATAAAAATAATAAAATCATTTCATGGAAGGGCCCGTGTCGTCATTTCGGCTTCCCCTTTGACCGAGCATACACTTCCTTAAGGGCCAGTTTGTAAGCCCTCTTGGAAGCAATGTGCCTATTTCTAGAAGCCTCAAGCTCTTTGATCCGAGCATGAGCCCAAATATTGTCGATCAGAGACTTCTGATATTCACTCTCCATGGCCTCCAAGCGCTCGTCCATCTCGTCAGCTCGGTGAGCCTCCATGGTTAAAAAGGTAACCCTCTTTTTGAGGATACGAGCCTTCCTAACTTCCTCCTCGAGATGGGCAACATATTCACGAAGGTTGTCACCACTATCTTCACGAGGAGAAGCCATTTGTACGATAATAAAGAATGAGTTGCACCAAGAATACAGGGACAGTCCCCTTTTATAGAAAGAAATAAGGGATAGATCAAAGGTCATCTCGAAGAAAGACAACCTCTTGAACTTCCCAAGAGCATTTATGGCTAACTACAGCAGTACAAGTCCAATTAAGTCATCCCATAAGGTATCAAGAAGATAAACAGACAAGAACAAGGATAGAGAAATATTTTATTAATCTCAAAAACTTCGATTACAACTGAGGAGAAGACTCCCCATTCAAAAGAAATTACAACAGAAATCACAAAAGACTAATTATTTCGAGGAAGAGCCTTCTTCATCTTCATCTGAACTCGGTTTAGACCGAGCATGCAACTCTTTGAAGGCAAGCTTATAGGCCCTTTTTGCTGCCTTCTGTTTAGCCAGACAAACCTCGAGCCTCTTTATACGCTCGAAGGCCCAATCCCGATCGACCATCGTCACATGATGAGCAGAATCCATGTCAGACAACCTTTTCTTGTAGTTTGAAACCTTGGCCACGAGTTTCTTATTCGCAGTGCGAGATTTCGTGACCTCAGTTTCTAAATAAGAAATATACTTAAAAGAGCTCTCACCAGTAGAACCAGAGGAAGCCATTACGTCACAAGCAAAGTAGTAGTAAAGTGCATGATTATGGAGGGGGCACATCCCTTTATAGGAGTTTTCCTCGAAGAAAGATATTAGGATGGGTAACTACAAATGGGCCCCCCCTGGGAACCGTCATGAGTCTATTGCGTTTCTCGATGAAGCATTGGGAACGACAAGACCGAAGTAATACCCTCGACAGACCGAGCATGACTCCCTCGACTATTCTATTCGGGTAATAATCAATCCGCTTTATAAATGGGTATCCAACGCTTAAATGGGTCATCACATGCCTTTTCATCATAGAATAAGGTTGTTATTATCAAAAGCCCAAGCCTACTTAACTAGGGACCCATATCTGAAAAACCCCTTGAGATGAAGACATTTGTCAACATCCTAGAAGGCATAGTTGCCTATAAATAGCCAACTACCCCTCCTAGAAAACCCCCCCGGAAAAAATCTATTCAAAAATTATAGAGAGAAGTTGAGAAAAGAGAAAAACTAGTCAAAGCTTATCCAATTAAGAAACAAACCGAACAAAAAAAGAGCCGAGCATCGAAGAAGAAGGAGAACGACCCAGATAAGAGTTTAAATAGCCAAACCGAGCGCAATTGTAGTAAATTAATAATAATCCGAGCAAGTATAATAATCTGAGCAAGTGTAATAATCCGATCAAGTGTAACAATCCGAACAAGTGTAATGACCTGATCAATAATAAAGACCAAGAAGTGTTCATTATTTACAGCTAATTTATCGTTATTTTATTGTTGAAAAGTCTAACGCGACCGACCAAAGTTATGGCTTTATCAGATAGTTTATCCAATCTAACCTGTAAACAAGAAGAAGAACACAGTTTAAGATTATTGTACTATAGATAACAAAGTTAATGACCAGTCTAGCTTTCTTTAGCTATTTCTATTTATGCATGATAGTGATGATTGCAAGAAATTTGGTTCTTTTGCAGTACAAGAAAATTGCTCTTCTTATCGTGATACCTATCTTAGACCATATTTTGATAAATTTTTGTCAAGAGATAACTAACAATACTGCAAGCTATTAAAAGTTATACATCTGATAGTTAGTATAAACACTAGTCAATTACTCATAATTTATCACGCAAACAAACATAGCCTAAATATTAAAAGAGTTTTTTTTTTGTTTAGGAGTTAGAACCTTTCGTTTCTTGGATGGGGTGTAGATAGAGTATATAACGAGATAGATTAATTCTACAGAGAGACCGATGTTATTTGTTGTGTAGAGGAGTAAGCTATCCGGAGTAACACATGGCATCGCGTAGAATGTCCACATGAGACAATTCATCGCAGTGGCGAGATACGGGTACAGTTGGAACTCTTCGACTGATTTTTTCTTCACTATTCCCCAAAATGTAGGTCTACCAAAAAGACGAAGAAAAGATAAAGAGGAAAATAATGAAAAAATTAACCAAATAAAAAATAAGCAATTTTTTTATTGGTCATATAACTCTCGACAAATACATATAAGTGTTACTTAATTATATAAAATCACATAGTCTAAAACAGTCTTAAAGATCGATACAACTTTACATTTTTTTATTGGTCATAAAGGACAACTTTACATGATTTTATATCTTTTTGCTGGTTAGTTAATGATGAACAAAAGAAAAACAAAGTTTGTAAAACGCTTCTAATGCTTAGTTAATTATAAGTTCATAGTAATACATGATAATTTACAGCGTCATGCATTCAACTTTTACTTAGTCTGGATTTACACTTATATATACATAATAATTTGTTACACAATTATGTAAATATAGTAAATACGTTTATAAAGTGTACACGAGAGAGGAAAAAACTTACGCTGGCGAGGCAAAGAGACAAAAGGAGATGACATTCCCTGTAGAAAGATTTATAGAACATAGTGAAATTCATTAACTTTACAGAAATAAACCGTAAAAAATATCGTTAGCAACATAAAATAGTCAAAATTAAAAATATCAAAACGATAGAAAAACCAGGTCAAGTTTTCGGAACAAGATTGGGTAATCTGTTTTTGTTTGCTGTTTTCTCGTAAACGTTATATTAAACTTTATATTACCACATTGAATATTACATAATAGCACAAGGGAATCAATGAAGGATAATAAGTATATAGTACGAGTTGTTTATATGAAGGAAAAAGTTCCATGAAAGATTTATTTATATTGCTCCAAGTTTTTTTTTTTTTTTAAATTTGAACGTATGGATTGACTCGATGTTTTGAAACTACTCAACGCTTTGATTACTACAAAATAATGTTTGATTTAGTGAGAGTCAAAAACTGTCACAAGCCTGTCGCTAATTTAAAAAGCTGTCACAAATATGTGTCAAATTGACTAAACTGTCACAAAAACCGTCACAAAAACAGTCGCTAATAAGCTCGTAACAAAAAATACTGTCACTAATCCCGTCGCTATTTGAGTATTTTTTTTTTAGTGGATGGTTTATCATTCAAATGAACTTCAGTCTTTCAGTTAAAAATAAAAATCACTACATAATATCACAACTTTTTGAGGGAGGACAAATCTTCATCCTTAAACACACAACATAAAACAAAACACAGTATAGAGCTCCTCAGAGAGAACCCTAGCTAAATTAAGCACGTGTAGCAAATCGCAAGTCGCAACCACACAAAAGTCTCTATCAAAATAGTATAATCATCCACTATAAGAAAATAACCGGATAGTAACAATTAGTCTGTTACTATACGGCTTGTTGCAGAAAATTCAGCAACAATATAGTAACAGTTATCAGCACTTAGCAACATAAATTGTTGCTATACTGTTAGCAAATTTCAGCAACAAGCCGTATAGTATCAGACAAACTGTAACTAAACTGTTGCTATATTGATATTTTTTTGTAGTGATCAAGCTAGCAGCCACTCTCGCATGTTTGCTTTTCGAGAAGTAACATACAATAGTTGTCCAAAAAAAAAAAAAAATAATAATCTAGAACTCGCGTCTCTCAGTTCTTGAATGAAATTAATGAGAGTTAGTAAAACCAAGAACTCACACGATATAGTATATATAAGAGCACACTTATCTAGTTATCTGGGTAGCCAAAAAGTAGTTTTAGGTAAATTTTGAAGTGAAAACCATAAAAACTTCAATAAACCAGGCTAGCTATGGTGTCGCCAAAACTAGTGTTAGCTATGTCAAGTAGCTATTTAAAAAGAGCAAATTGTGCTAAGTCATAATTAGGGATGACAGAACTTCGGGTTTTGGCCCGACCCGATCCGGTACGGGTTGGATAAAAGTGCAGGTTTATTTGGGCCGGGTTGGATTGTTTTACTTTGCACTTTTATGTAATTTAGAAATATAGTGAATAATAAAACACAAATCAACACACACATGATACATCCTCTCACTCTCTCTAATATATGCACAGATAAATACATAGATACACTGTATAAAACATATGTGACTAGTGATGAAAAGATGAGAGAAACCTAATTATTAACGATAAAATATTAAAATGGACTCATTCACCGAATGAATGACTCATAATATGCACATAAAAAGAGAATAGTGGGTTTACCAAAAATACCAACGATGTGAGCATCCCACTTCATATTGAATTTTTACTTTGAGAAAATATATGATGAAAACTTTGTGGTCTTAGAGAGAGTTTATATTAGATGAAAACTAACACTTGATATGTACAAATTGGAATTTAATAAGGCTATAACCATGCTACATGTTATCCACTTTAAGAGTCCCATATTTCATAAACTTCTTATAATTAGTAAATTATAGCCGATCTAATAATTAATAAACACCATTAGACAATGGGTTTTAGAATTATTTTTAAGATATTAGATGTGGAAAAGTTTATTCTACATTTAATTTAAGACCAATCAATATTTAAACTCCAGGGCAAACAATAACCGTTATAAGAAGAAAAAAATCACGATATTAACAACTATTACTATGCGGCTTGTTGCTAAAGATTTAATAAAAGAACACCAACAATTATTAACACTCACCAACAATTTATTTTGCTATATTTTCAGTAACAAGCCGTATAATAATACAATATGATATTTTCTTTGTTCATTTGTAAAAAAATTACTTCGAACTTTTCTAGAGGAAGTAGTTCCAGAATCAGTGAAACTCGATTAGTTTATCAAGATATCAAAACGTCGATAAACTAATGAAGTAATGATTACATTACGAATATATATTTCATTTTTCTTGGGTTAACAATTCACAATATGATATCAGGTTACTAGGTTAATTTTCAAAGCTATCCCTTTTTAAAATTTAAACAAGTTGGAACATTGTTGATAATAAAAGTAAATATATTTAGTTCTTAAAAGAGTAAAAACAATATTACCATGAATAGTGAAATCAGTGAAGCATTATGGTTATCAATTTTTTGAACAACTTTTTAGTTTTCTGGTACATCCCTCTATGTTGAACATAGAGTTCAATAATGATTTTGATTATAACTTTGATTATGTTTTAATGATTTTACGATTTCAAGGATATAACGCTTGTCTTGTCCAAGAAAAGAAAAATGTATATTTCAGGTTTTCAGAGAGAAAGAGCATTCGTTTACGAAGCCAACGGTTCAAGCGGAACCAAAATCGGAGCTAAAACGAAGAAGCTACAAGCTTTCGAAGAAGTCCGAAAAACTGCCAGAAGAACAGTCGACCGATCGACTGGACAAAAACGACCGATCGTTTTTGGTCCAAATTCTTCCAGTGAGCAGGTCGAAAAAACGACCGATCGTTTTTTCAGAAACGACCGATCGTTTTCTGGAAAACGACCGATCGACTGTAGAAAACGACCGATCGTTTTCTGCAGTTTTCGAAAACAGCTTCTCAGCTTTTTCTGGAAAATAGCTTAAAACACTGAATATAGCATCAACCACTGCCAACGGTCATAATACAGAAAAACAGAACTTTTGGCATATAAATACCACCCAATCTCTCTTTCTATACTCACCAATCACAACACCAATCAACTTCCTTCAATCTCTCATTAAAAACCCTAATATCACCATTTTGGTGTATACATATTCGAGAAAAAGGAAAATCAAAGAGAAAGAGATTCAAGCTCGATCATCATCAAAAACTCACCAATTAGCTTTTTAAGAAGCAATTAGAATAGTGAGCGTAGTTACATTTTTGTAACAAAATTTGTATCGAGTAATATATAAACTCATTTGTGAGCGAGTGATCGGGTAGATGCTTTGTAAGCAAGTGAAGCTTAAAAGCTCTAGGTCTTTTCATTCGGGTACTCATTAATTGAGGGGGAGTCGTTGACTCATAGTCG
The DNA here is from genome assembly GCA_963920805.1 of Primula vulgaris. Lineage (NCBI taxonomy): Eukaryota > Viridiplantae > Streptophyta > Magnoliopsida > Ericales > Primulaceae > Primula > Primula vulgaris. The sequence continues at coordinate 762,296 of OY987217.1, forward strand.
TGTACGCTTGCACTTGAATCAAGAGTAGGAACCTCGGGTAGAGGGTGAGCCAATCGATTGATTGAGCTCAATAGGATTTGTAATCGGGAAGATTATTTTTAGTGAAATACTCGGTAGTACCGGGGAGAGGACGTAGGCACGTTTGCCGAACCTCTATAAATCACGGTGTCATTTTCTTCCCTTACTTTTACTTTCCGCAACTTATTTTCTTGCTTATTTATTGCTTGCGTTTAGTTATTTTAGCAATTTAGTAACTCTTGTTAAAACGCTTAAGCTTAGAATTTCATAAGTTGGGTGGTTAGTTGCATAGAATTTTAATTAGGCGAAAATTGCCAAAACCTTATTCACCCCCCCCCCCTTCTAAGGTTAGCACACGGGCCAACAATTGGTATCAGAGCCGAGGCTCTTGCATATAGGAATCTAACGATTTAAGAGTTAAGATCCCGATGGCTAACTTCCTTAATTTCACTTCCGCTATTGCTTCATCACCCAATACTCCACCATTTTTTGATGGGGTAAATTATTCATATTGGAAGGATAGGATGAGTATGTTCCTACAAAGCTATAATGTTAATATTTGGAAGATTATTAAAGTAGGATATTCCGCACCTACATCCGAAAATAGCGAGAACCCTATCCCCGTAGAGGACCTAGATAACGCTCAACTAGAAGCCTACTCTACGAACGCCAAAGCGATGTATGCTATTGTTTGTGCCATTTCTCCTAACGAGTACAACAAAATTTCCGCTTGTAAAACCGCTAAGGGTATGTGGGATAAGCTAGTAGTAATGCATGAAGGGACTAACCAAGTTAAGGATTGCAAACTCCAACTTTTAGTTCATGACTACGAGCTTTTTAAAATGAGCGATGGAGAAACTATTTCCGATATGCTTGCTAGATTTACTACTATTACTAATGGATTAACATCTCTTGGTAAGCATTTATCTTGTAAGGAAATGGTCTCAAAGGTGATTCGGAGCTTACCGAAAGAATGGGAACCAAAGGTCACCGCAATTCAAGAGGCGCACGACATGAATGCATACACTCTTGATGCATTGACGGGTTCACTTATTACTCACGAGATCACCCTCAATAGTCACAAGCCAATCTCGAAAAAGAGGGAGATAGCTTTCAAAGGAACAACTTGTGACGAAAGCGATGAGCTATCCAAGGACGACGAAAATTCAATGCAAATCATTCGAATCGTCAAGGAAATACTCAAGCTAAAAGACCACCGCAAACATAAAGGTAAATCGTCAAATAATTCAATTTATTCTAACGATTTTGTTTGCTATACTTGTGGTAAGGAAGGACATATGGCGAGAGATTGCGCCAAGAATCGCAAGAGCAAAGGCAAGAAGAAGATATCCGCCTCAAGCTCTAGCGATAGCTCGGACCAAGATGAAGTCGCTCACCTTGGTTGCTATGTGGCCTTGGAAGACAACATTGAGCCAAACCAATCGTCTTCAAGTGAAAGCGAAACCGATGAGGTAAATGATCTATCCTATGATGAATTACTTCATATGTGCGATACTTACTCCAAAAAGTTTCCTAAACTTGTCGAAAAGGTCGACTCTCTTGAAAGGATAAATTCTTCTCTCAATGAAGAAATAAGATCCTTGAAAAGAGATAAAATTGAAAATGAGTCTAGTCTGATCTCGTCATTCTCTTTACATGATATAGATGACTAAAAGGAAGACTTAAAAGACAAAAACAATGATCTCGTCATTCATAATAAGTCTTTACAAACCGAGATCAATTTTCTTAAAAATGAGATGTCTAGCCTTGCTAAAACTCTTTCAAAACCATCTTCTTTAGATTGCGACTTATTAGAAAATTTTGAAGAGTTAAAGGATGCTTTCGATAAAGTTAAAAGCAAAAATAAGGTTTTGAATTCTCATGCTTTTAACTTAAATGGCAAGATCAAGGTTTTAGAAACCGAGAATGAATCGTTGAAAACTAAAAACAACGATCTTGTCATTTCCATTGAAAAACTAAATTCAACAATTTCAAAGTTTTCTAAAGGTAAAACCGTTTTAGATAACATTTTGAGTTGTCAAAAAGTTGTCAAGGATAAGAGTGGTTTAGGTTTTGATTGCATTAACTCCACTTCAAACAAAACCCGCTTTGTCAAATCCTCTAATATCTCTAAAACTCCTATTCCACCTAAACAAGAGGTTGTTTTTCCTAAAAGGAGTACTTCCAAGATTTTTCAAAAATCTTTTAATAATAGGAATGGTTTAGGTTTTCAAACGAAATTGGATACTCCGAAAACCCTTTCTAGAACTTCGTATAACTCTCGTTATACTAAAAAATCTAGGCATTGCATGCATTGTAGTAGAAATGAGCATAATTCTTCTAAATGCCCAAATCGCTTTCATGTTAGTAGAAGCGATTTGAAATGGGTAGTTAAGACCCGAACCACTAACAATGTCGGACCCAAAAGAAATTGGGTACCAAAGGACAAAATTTGTGTTGTAGGTATCTCCATCCAAAAGGAGAAAATCAACAAATGGTTGGCAACGCCGACAAAAGCCGTGGAAGTCAAGAAGATCGACTCCACCATCAAGGATGAAGTGTCGTTGATCAACAAAGGTGGAAGGCATACCAACAAGTGGTACCACCTATTTGGAATCGGCAATGCTCAATGCAAATGCCATTAGCGAGCGGACTCGACCTCACATCACATATGCGGTATACTCTAATCCTTAGTATTTACATATATGTGATTAGTTGGGTCGGGTATATGCATCATATTTACATTTTCCATGTTTTGGTTTTTCTTTAAAAACCCTTCACATAACCCCATAATTTTTTATTGCATTTTGATAATGCCAAAGGGGGAGAAAAATGATATATTTTGGTGTAAATGCGTTTTGTTAAAATGGAGGAGATATTTTTTCTTGTAAAATCATCATTAGTTTGTCATAATCAAAATGGGGGAGATTGTTGAACATATAGTTCAATAATGATTTTGATTATAACTTTGATTATGTTTTAATGATTTTACGATTTCAAGGATATAACGCTTGTTTTGTCCAAGAAAAGAAAAATGTATATTTCAGGTTTTCAGAGAGAAAGAGCATTCGTTTACGAAGCCAACGGTTCAAGCGGAACCAAAATCGGAGCTAAAACGAAGAAGCTACAAGCTTTCGAAGAAGTCCGAAAAACTGCCAGAAGAACAGTCGACCGATCGACTGGACAAAAACGACCGATCGTTTTTGGTCCAAATTCTTCCAGTGAGCAGGTCGAAAAAACGACCGATCGTTTTTTCAGAAACGACCGATCGTTTTCTGGAAAACGACCGATCGACTGTAGAAAACGACCGATCGTTTTCTGCAGTTTTCGAAAACAGCTTCTCAGCTTTTTCTGGAAAATAGCTTAAAACACTGAATATAGCCTCAACCACTGCCAACGGTCATAATACAGAAAAACAGAACTTTTGGCATATAAATACCACGCAATCTCTCTTTCTATACTCACCAATCACAACACCAATCAACTTCCTTCAATCTCTCATTAAAAACCCTAATATCACCATTTTGGTGTATATATATTCGAAAAAAAGGAAAATCAAAGAGAAAGAGATTCAAGCTCGATCATCATAAAAAACTCACCAATTAGCTTTTTAAGAAGCAATTAGAATAGTGAGGGTAGTTACATTTTTGTAACAAAATTTGTATCGAGTAATATATAAACTCATTTGTGAGCGAGTGATCGGGTAGAGGCTTTGTAAGCAAGTGAAGCTTAAAAGCTCTAGGTCTTTTCATTCGGGTACTCATTAATTGAGGGGGAGTCGTTGACTCATAGTCGTGTACGCTTGCACTTGAATCAAGAGTAGGAACCTCGGGTAGAGGGTGAGCCAATCGATTGATTGAGCTCAATAGGATTTGTAATCGGGAAGATTATTTTTAGTGAAATACTCGGTAGTACCGGGGAGAGGACGTAGGCACGTTTGCCGAACCTCTATAAATCACGGTGTCATTTTCTTCCCTTGCTTTTACTTTCCGCAACTTATTTTCTTGCTTATTTATTGCTTGCGTTTAGTTATTTTAGCAATTTAGTAACTCTTGTTAAAACGCTTAAGCTTAGAATTTCATAAGTTGGGTGGTTAGTTGCATAGAATTTTAATTAGGCGAAAATCGCCAAAACCTTATTCACCCCCCTCTAAGGTTCGCACACGGGCCAACACTCTACATACACAACTTTTAGTTAATTATAAAATTTCTGATCTTTTTGGATATGTAATAAACGAAAAGTTTTCTGTATAATTTTTATGGAGTTATTGAATGAAACATCTTGGACAAAAGAGATGAACATCTATTTTACCACTTGAAAGGTGAACACACAACACAGTAACAACACAATAACTAACACAGTAACTTGAAAGGTGAACACACAACACAGTAACAACAACACAGTAACTTGAAAGTATATCACAGTTGCAACACAGTAACAACAAGCTAAACTATATTACAGTTGCATCCTACCACATTCAACAATTACTTGTCCAAATGAACAATGAAGGTAACAAGTGGAGGTGATACAAAAGGTTGAACAGAAGGTATGGGAGATCCATTTCATGCATACAAATGTCAGCGAGCTAGAAAAATAGTTAGAAACATTGTTGCAAGTGCACCACTATGAAGAAGAAGAATTACTATACACCAGCAACTTGAATGAGCCCTCTGCTGCATCTCCTAGTACACCCACGGCCCCAACCCTCAACCTAGCGATCACAAGTATTACTATGATAATACCTGGACAAGCATAGTACAACAAGTACAACGGCTGTTTAGACTTATAAGCGTCAAACCCAAAAACCGAGCATATAGTTAGGGCGGAGGCTGTGTAATCCAATATGACTTTTTCAGGGCACAATATTAAAACCAGTAAGAATGCGGCACACACAAGGGGAGAGATACCAAATACCGGAAGTTGACACTCTAGGTGTGTGGCTAGAGGGCCAAAGTGGATTGCAGCCTGCAATGTAATAAAGAAGCAGCTATATTACTTTGACAAATGAAACGTTTCCGGCATTAACAAAACCGAACATAATCATAACAGAGCAATTAATTTAGTTTTATCAAAAGTGCAAGTAAGTATCCAATAAAATGAACAGATGCAACGTTTTTATAAATATAAATATCAAACCAGTTGCCAGATGATTGAAACATCCACGATTTCAAAAGTTAGACTATTTCTAACCATTAATACAGTATCAGCCAAGCTGTTACCTGGCTAAGGCCAGTGAAAAACATCCACGATTTCAAAAGTTAGACTATTTCTAACCATTAATACAGTATCAGCCAAGCTGTTACCTGGCTAAGGCCAGTGAAAATGGGCACATGTATTCCAATACGTATGATGGCCAATACAGCTACTCTAAAGCGTATTCTCTCTCTTCCTCCATCTCCAATGGAAATATGTTCTGAAGGGCATCAAACACAATCATCGAAGCCAGAATACTGTATGTTTCCACACTACCAGTATCGTATCTGAAAAGAGTGCCTAGATTCTGGTTAAGGGCTCTTATGCCAAAGCTAACATAGGTCCCCGCGTAAATTCCAATCGTGAGGTAGAGAGCGACGAACGTATATATAAATATATGTTGGTATCGTTACCGATTATCAATAATTTTGTCTTATGATTTTTTTAATGTTGTTATATAGTATGGCCAGAGCGATGCTTCATTCGGTCAGTTTTTGCGGTTTCTGCTTGACTATAAGTGTTTACTATGTACGTGTTTCTTATTTGATCTCCGATAATATTCGGAGGAGGTGGAGAGAGATCAATTCAACATGATATATATCGTTAGCAACTTTGGCATATGAGGTACGATAGGATCGCTGATTGTGTTTTCTGATATGAGTGTCATAATTTCCTATAAATAGCGAGCGCGGTGCAGAGTTCTTGAGTGGGCGATAATACGTAGGATCCATGTGCTGCCTATATTAACCGGCTTAAGCCACACATTTAACTAGTTTTCAAATTGATTACGTTATTCTGTAAAAGTATTGTTAGAAAATTGGCTTTTTCAAAAGCAAGTATCATTCTATCCACTATGTTGATAAGAGAATCTGAAGAATGCGAGACTACTATTTGCTGTTGGAAAATAAATTTTGAAGAATTAAAGATATGGATATCGGGAGAGGATAATAAACAAAAGAGTGAACTTATTTACAATATATATTTTTTCTTTTTGGCTATTCTGGGATTTTTATACTTACCACAAATGAGTGATCGAACCTTACTTATACTACTCATATTTTATCAACAAATATCTCAACATACTTACTCTCTACAAAATTATAGAAATAAAATATTCTAGAAAGTAAATTGAACTTTTAGACTTTCTAAAATTTGAGTCACTTATTACATTTGATTATGATGGAAAACAAGGTTTACCATGTGCGTTCCTAAGTGATTAAGTACCAAATTTGAGACGTAAGTTGTTAAGTGTGATCTAAAATGTAATATTAGGGTCTATGCTCAATTGTCTTGGAATTTATGTCCGACTAGTTTCAAAACCATGTCTAAATCAGGAGGCGAAGTGAATAGAAAATGACTACACTTTTTCTGAAAAAACGCACAAACCGTAAATTTTTTATACAAACCGTATAAAATATACATAGACCGTAGATTTTTTCTACGGTTTGCTGTAATTTACAGAAATTACATACCAGTCCCTGTATTTCGTAAAAACTGAATATTGGTCTTATCAAATAAAAATACTGATTTTTTTTAAAATTAAACATGAATTTTTTTTATAAAAAATTAAATGACATATTCTTAAAAATATAGATAAAATAAAAATGAAATTTTTATAAAATACTAAATATTTTAGACATGATTTTTTTTATATATATAAATTTGATCAATTCTAACAATCTCTCAAAATAAGCACAAACGTAGACTTAGATAAATTTGTCCAAAAAATATTGATTTGACAAATTTCATGTTTAGTTGATTTGATAAAATTTTTAGTCTATTAGAGTTGCAATATTGGTTCTATCAATAAAAATACTCCAATTTTAAAAATTAATCATGATTTTTTTTAATTAAAAAGATGAATTTTTTTTATAAAAAACTAAATGTCCTATTCTTAAAAATATATATAAAATAAAAACGAAATTTTTATAAAATACTAAATCTTTTAGACATGATTTTTTATATATATAAATTTGGTCAATTCTAATAATCTCTCAAAATAAACATAAATGTAGACTTAGACAAATTTACCCCAAAAAAAGTTGATTTGATAAATTTCATGTTTTTGGTTCATCATGTTGCCTTTTTGTGAAGTGTATAACTTGAGATTTATTGATCCTTATAATTTCACTCTTTTTGCAAGTTTTAGTAGGTGAAAGTAAGAAATATGAAACAGTTGAAATTATACATTTACATGTACATACAGGATAGTTGTTAGAGCTGCAATATGATAACCTTGGTTTGTTTTTCAACACTTGGATAACTCAATACGAAAGATTAACTAAATTGTCAATTTGGTGTCAATTGTCCATATGTAACATAATTTTAGCTGAAAATCACAGAATCTCATAAAAAAAATTAACTTAATATGCAAACATTAACTAATAGTTTAAAACAGCTTAAAAGCTGTTTTTAAAACAACTTGTAAAAATAGCTTACAAGCTGGTTTAAAAACATCTTTTAACCTGTTTAAAGTATAGTTTTTAAGCTGTTTTTAAACAGCTTACAAGCCTGTTTTTAAACATCTTACAAGCTGTTTACAAAACAGCTTGTAAGCTGTTTAAAGACAGCTTAAAAGATGTACTGTAAGCTATTTTAAAAACAGCTTTTAAGTTGTTTACACTACAACTTTTAAAACAGCTTACAAGCTGTTTAAGATGTTTAAAAACAGCTTAAAAGTTGTAGTGTAAACAGCTTAAAAGCTGTTTTTAAAAGCTGTTTTGAAAACAGCTTAAAAGCTGTAGTGTAAACAACTTAAAAGCTATTTTTAAAAGAGCTTGTAACGTGTTTTTCCAAATAAGGCCAATGCAATCATATACAACATATAATACATAAATTACATGTAGAAATAACAAAGTGAAAATTTACGTGTTCATGCGACATCTGGTTAAATTGGTCCCGTATATGGACCACATTATGTCCGTAGACATATGGTTTAAGATTAGCAAGCCTTCACATTTTTCATCTGTAATATACAAATAAAAGTAGATTAACAACAAATATAAATAAAATAAGTAAAGGATAAATACACCCCAAAAAATACAAATCGAATACAAAAATTAAATAATATCATACATGTAGCCAAGGGAAAATCTAGGCAATCACTCAGGTGGCGAGATATCAGCAGGTAACCCTTCACACGGTCTAACAGACAGTAGTCTGTTTATCGCCCACATATCAAGAAACATAACCGCCCCGCTTACTTCGCTAGATTTAGCTAGCACCAATTTGCATAAATTAGCCTTCAAACAGGCCAGAAGAGCTGGTCCCCAACTATACTCTGCACATGTGTCAAAATCCTCAAGAAATGACAGATGTCATAGTGGAATCTGATCACAAACCGTAGATAAAATGTACGGTTTGTAATTAAAATGTGCGGTTGGTACAAAAAATGTACGGTTTGTACAAAAAATGTAGGCTTGTACAAAAAATTTACGGTTTGTGCGTTTTTTAAGAAAAAGTGTAGTAGAAAAATCCAGCCTCGTGATTTATCCCACGTTTGTAAGATACAAGTCACATGAACTATATATATAGTAGCATGTATTGTGAGTAGTATGAACTATGAAGTACAACTACACTATATGTACATGGTTGTACACACTTATGGTGGGGAACCACGATCTTTGGCTTTGGCGCATTTGGGTCCGAACTTGAAAACGAGTTTGAACTTGCACACGGGCACGAGTTGGGTTCAGGCTGCATGAACTTGGGTTTGAGCTAGAGTCCGGTTGGGGACGATAGGTGCTTCATTCGAATCATGATGAATAAATGTTTTACATTGGGAACTCATTGAATTTAAGAGGACATGGTTAAACTGTGGCCTCCTCATGAATATCTATATTTATTGTTTGCATTTAAATCCCTTAGTTTCATATAATTAATTTTCAATCCAATAGTTTTGAGTATTTATATTTCAATCCAATAATTTTGAGTTTTTATAATGTAGTCATATAATATTAGATTATTACATTTCAATCCTATAATTTTAGTTTATTAAACTTAGTCCGACATTTTCAATTTATTATAATCCCTTCTAGTCTCAGAAATAAAAATTATTTTTGTTTGACTTTATTATGTTAATCCAGCTTTTATTATGACATTTATATATACATCACACCCAACAGATTATTACCCCCAAAATTTTAATTATTTAAGCCCAGATTCTAAATTTATAAATCAAAATATTATATTAGTTCAAAACCAAGTTTAAACCCATAAATTTGGTTTTGTACCTAAGACCATTTCCTGTTTTCTTTATCCAATATTCGAAATATGACACAAATCCACATTTTTATTTTTATTTTGCGGGCAAAAACCCTTATTTTTTTTATTAAAGAAAAGTATAGAAAAACAGTGGGACAAAACCTCCACCATGGTCTGAACGAATAAAAACTGATACAATGAAACAAAAATCTTAACTCTCTTAAAGACAAAAAAGCCCTATTGTGCTGCAATTTGAGGAAAAACATTGCTAATAAAAGCTATACCTCAAATTAAAAGACTAAGGAAAAGAGCTCAAAAGCTCTTCTTTCTCCTTATATCCCATATCCTTATAACTCCAAGATCAAAACGATCTAAATTGACCTGTTTTGAAACCCAAAATTCCAAAATCCAGTTATTTGAACACAACGGATCACCTGGGCTCGACGTCTAGTATTATTTCTTTAAGCAAATTATCTATCCTTTAATTAGTAACGTGCTTTGAATTTCCTATTTGTTATGGAGAATGGCCTGCCCTTGCTAACAAACATGTGTCCCAAGATTTTTAAATACCAGAAATTAATTGGGTCATATTGGAGGTCCAAAATTATACACTAAAACAAAAATAAAAATACAATCATATACTTTATACAAATTTTTAAAGTATTTTTGTTGGTTAGATAATTGGGAATGTCTACTACGAGAGATAATTTATTTTGAGAATTTATTTTTTGGTGTGTTGCTATGTTAAATGCATGAAAAAACTGAAATATGGAAGCTAATGATTGGGTCACCTTAACAGTACATCTACAGCAATATAGTTCTAAGTTCTAACCTATATTAAAAGATCAAATTTAAGGTTATCTACAAATTTGTTTTTAAAAACCAGTGTTCCTATTGTCAATTACTAATAATTATTAATTGAGTTACTACTTCAGATAAATAGGCATAGGGCATATATACATACTAACCAATCGTTGCCCATGTGTTGCGTGTGCGTAATGACATAGATATGATCCCGACAAATAAACTTAATATTTTTTTAAAATTTTAAATATCAAATGATTAAATATAATTAATTAACAATCGTATATAAACAGTAACATATTGTTTTACTCTTATTAAAAATACACAACGATTTTATTTGGAATATAAATGTGTGAAAAATAACATTTTTTAAGTTATTTTTGTATTTGAATTGAGTGATGACATTTAAGAGTAATTACAATATTAGAATGATGGTATTTTTGGAAAATTTGGGTAAAATTGGACAGACTCAAAATGTTTGGATTGACTTATATTAATAGTATGATTCAAACGTAATAGTACCATAACTTTTGTTCTTTTCAAATCGATTCCCATACATTACCCTGCTTTGGAATTGTTTACATTAAATTTGAAACCAGGTGAATTTGGATAATATTATCCGAATAATATACATTATTCGGATAATAATTTTATTTCGTGTTCTAACTGCTAAAAAGCAACTGCCGTACAATACAAGACCCAAACTTAATAAACCGACTCATTCGTAATTTCAATGTCTTTCCCATCAATTTATCTCACTCTCTCCCATCCCGTCAGGTACTTAATTCTTTTACATAAAAAATTTCGGATTTAATTTGATGATGAGAAATTATTTTATCTTTAGGTTTTAATTTTACATCACAGGTTGTACTAATTACACACGCATCGAGTGGGCGGGTTCCGCTAGTAGCTATATGTATATATTAGGTCAACTTTTAACGGTCACTAAAAATAAGTGTGCATAGCTAAAAAAAAAGGTAACCTTTTCGTTAAAGATGGTCTCTTCGTCCTGGGTTATACGGAGCCTAAGAAAAATTAAAAAGGCATCATGATTGCTTTTATTTTAGTTTAAAATTGACTTGTTTGCTCTATAAATGTACATTGAGTAAAAGAATAAATTAAATTAGTCTTTTCCCCATCTAAATTTGAAAAATGGTAATTCTGGAAAGTAATAATGTCTTAATAAATTGGGACGAGAAGAATAATAAGAGTATATATCACTATTATAATCGAGGAAAACAAAACATATTTTTCTCTATGAAATCAGAGATCTAAAGTAAAAACGATACGACTTTTGATATTTTTATTCAAAAGTTCATAATACCTCATATATATATACAAGCAGGAGCCAAACTGGATTATTAGATAAAATGAAATAAAAACTAAGTAATACTCAAAACTCTTAAGATTTTGAAAGTCAACAGCTATTTCTTTGAACATATAAACATAGAAAAAACTGAAGTAAAAATACTAATTAACTAGAACCTAAGGCGGACATGAAGTTCCGAATAATTTGCCAAAATTCTTAATTAAAAGAGAAATCGAGAAGAAACATGCTCTAGTTGTAATCTTGATCCTTGGTGGATTTCGGTAGCGTCCCCTTTTTAGCTGCCTTGCTTTCTTCTGTTCTACAATAACACACATACAGCAGTAGCTGCACTGCACCAACTAATGCCCCGGCACCGTTTGCAATCTGATAAATTTTAAAAAATAAATCCAACTTTAAAACCAAAAGTAGTATATAATTATGTAATTTGTTGACATGTTTGTTGAGATTTTTTCGCGAGTATTTCTAACAAGAACTTGCCTTTCACCATAACATGCAATTATTATACAAGTACATGTACCATGAATTTTTCATATACATAACAATAATAATAAATTTATGTTTATGAAAATCAAAGACTTGGTAAATCAATAAACCTATAGTTTAACTTCATTAAGCAAAGTTTAATATATAGATGGAAGGATTGATAGACATTTGTATTCAGACTTAAATGAGCGAAAGTTTAAGCATTTTACCAAATCATTTATTTCAATGTAATCAACCTCCAAGTTTTTGTATGTCAAGTTAGGTGTTAAAGAAATAATGTGTAAATTTGTTTCTTCTAAAAAAAAGCCATGTTACCTTTTTCTCACTTCCCATATCTGTTTTTGCGTTTCCTAGCTTCCTATATATTATGTGTAAATTTTATAGTTATTTCATTTTTTCACGTTTTACGTGCTGTTTCTCGTTTTCATTTTCTATCTAATATAAACAACTATGTTCAGAACCGACCTAAGAGTTCGAGTAAGCCCGGTCTACCCTAATTTCTATTGGCCTTAATTTGTTGTCTATTAAGAAAATAATAAACATCAAAACACATGCGAAATTTTTTAAACAAAAAATTCGTAGTGTTCCTTCCCCAAAAAAGGAGCAAAAGGCTTGTCCCTTTACATACTTTATGTATTACTGAAGGAGAATAGAATAGAAGAACTTACCAACATGAACAGATCAAACTGTAGAAGCGAATAAGCGGTCCACACGCATCCATTGACGAAAGAAGCCACGGATAGAAATAGTGGCATGAATTCGACACTTCTTGTCTTGATAACATTTTTCTGTTAATAAAAACAAATAAATTTACGAGTTAGTCTCCTAATAAATGTGCATTAATCTCATCATTTAAATGATTCAGCTACTAATAAAGATTGAGAGAACATACGTACCCAGACTAAGAGAGGGCTTGAGTACATTATGATTCCAAAGACTATGCAAACAATTCCGACAATTCTTTGTCTTGCCGCATGCGTATGTGCAAAAATGAGGGTTATGGCACCAAAAGCTGCCACAACGACCACTATAATACCCAGTATTCCAAGCACTTCAAGCTGTAAACAAGAAGAAGACTACAATTCAAGATTTCTGTAACATAAATAACAATGTTAATGACCAGTTTTTTCTTTAGCTATCTCCATCTATGTATGATAGTGATGATTACAACAAATTTCGTGCTTGTTTGCAGTACAAGCAAATTGGTATCGCCCGTCTAATACCATGTTTTGATAAATTTGTGAAAAAGATAATTTATAATACTGCAAGCTGTTATAAGTTATACCTCTAATAAACATTAGTCAATTACTTATAATAAATCACAGAAACAAACATAGCCCAAATTTTAAAACAGTTTTAATTTTTAGATTATAATTTTCTGTTAATTAAGTAGAGGTACTGAAAAAAAAGAACCTTTCGTTTCTTGGTGGGGGTGTTGAACAAGTATATAGCGAGATAGATTATTTCTATAGCGAGACCGATGCCATTTATTAAGTAGACGAGTAAGCTGTCCGGAGTAACAAATGGCATCCCGTAGAATATCCACATGAGACAATTTATCACAGTGGCGAGGTACGGGTACGGTTGGAACTCCTCAACTGACCCTTTCTTTAATATTCTCCAAAATGTAGGTCTACAAAGAAAAATAAAGAAAATGAGAAGTGGAAAAGAATAAATAAATAAATAAACCAAAATAAGTGACATTGACGTAAACAATAATGTAAAAAACATATTAGCTCTCACGTATCAATGCAATAATACAATAAAAGACCATCAACGAATAAGTAGTCACTATTAACTTTTCTCCAAATAATGATTTCTTTGAAGTTATATGGGGTTTGATAAGCGGAAATTATGCGCCTTTATATTTTTTTGCTGGTTAATTAAAGAGTAAGAAGTGTGTTAAATGTGCTAATGCTTAGTTAATGGTAAGTTCATAGGAGTATAAAAGACAGTCCAGTGCTTATTAAAAAAAAGGTAAGTTCATAGGAGTACATTATATTTTACAACATCATGCATTGAACTTTTATATATAATACGACATTACACATTATATGTATACTAGCCTTCGAGCCTACCCGAAGAGTGTGAACCAAAAAAATATATATTTGTAATCCGTTTGCAGAATTAACATTTGATTAATTGAAAATCTCACAATTAAGTAGCTTCTGTACACAATACTAAAAATAATCCAATAAAAAAAGGACGACGTTTCATTTTATAACATGTGTATATATATATATGTATGTTTAGTGTATATGCGCGACGGAGAGAAAGACTTACGCCGGTGACGCAAATAGGCAAAAAGAGATGATATCCCCTGTAAAAAGATTCAGAACATTGTGAAAATGATTAAATTTACAGCAATAAACAGTAAAATTGTTTGCAAAAAAAAAATAGTCAAAGACAAAAAGATCAAAAAAAAAAAATCAATAGGTTCAAGTTTTTAAAACAAGATTGGGTTAATCTCTGTATCTGGTTTTGTTTTCTTTTTTAGAATAACATACGATAGTTGTGGAAATAAATAAAAGTGTAAACATTTTACACATATATATAATAAATGCACACCATGCTGCAAGGCATTTGTTTGTTTAGGGTTTATTTTATGGCGTCGGGCAAGTAGATTTTTTATTGAAATAGTTGCGAAAATATAAATTTTGTCAATTCTTAAATCTTACACAAGTTTTTATTTAGTATCTCGAAGTTTAAAACAAAATATGTAGACATTTAAAATTAGTGAATAAATAACATCATCAACTACAAACATAATTTCCAAAATACAAGTGATTCAATATGTACTAAATAAAGACAGACTTTTTCTTCTAATTCATATTTCATTAGTCTTTTAGTACTTTTAATGGGGTAATAAGTTCTATTTAACGAAATTGTTGGAGAAAATTAAAAACAAAAAGAACATTGTTTGTATATTTATACTAAAATGTAGTAGATAATAAAAAAAAATCTAATTTTAAAAATATTTTGGAGATAAGGATGAATTGTATCTGTTGTGCGTGTATGGGAGAACTTTTGGTTGTATGCAAATATGTAAATATTTCCTTGGTAAATTTGTTTTCGCAGAACTAAAATTCAAGCAAAAAATATTATTTTATCAGTAAATATTTGATTACTTGTATTTTCGTCCAAGGGCAGTTGTGAGAGTGCATATATCAAGCTTATAATAATAACATATATGATAATCTAATTAAACTCTCCATGCATCAAATTAAAGAGAATTAACAAAACCAAGAACTAACATGGTATATTGTAATTTAGATACACTAAACTATATTTGAAACATTTACATATTTATTAAAATAAATGAAGAAGCTAAGTATCATAATCACATACAAAGAGAGTATATATAGACGGTTTACCAATAATGCCAACGACGGTACGGATTTTGTGAGTATTCATATCGAAACTTTATTTTGAGAATATAACAGAACTTTACTTTGAGAATATAACAAGAAATATAATGATGAAAAATTATTAGGCATGAGAGGGTTTATATAGGTGAAAACAAAAGTTGTATGGAGTTAAAACACTTAGATAGTTATTTGAGAAAAATTTTGGTTCAAGTAAACAAATTTGATTTGAAATTCTAATGTTCGAATTGTGCAAGTTAATGGATAATTATTTTTATCATTTATTTATCTCTTCAGAGATATACGAATAGGACATAAATATTCACACGTACGTAATAGTACAATTTTTTTTTTATCCTAATCTTAATCAAAATATTAGAGTCTAATTGGATTTATTTATAGGCTTACAAATAATCCTAATCATAATCAAATAGGAATTATTTCTTTTTTCACTCTTTCCTTCTTTGACTGTAATTGTTCTTTTCTTTTCAAGTATTCTAATCCAACAAAGAAATATCTTCATTCTCTTCAATCTAATCTTCTGATATTACACGAAAAATTCTCGACTTGCTGCTCCCGTTTGTAAACCTTCACAAACGGGAGCAGCAAGTCGAGAATTTTTTATAATTTTTGGTGTGTCTCAAAGTGATGGATTTGAGTCATTTCTATAGGTGGAGAAAGAAATCAATCTCATGAAAAGATTTTTCGATCTCAACCTTCAATAATGGTAGGATCAATCTTAGGCCTTGTTTGGTGACGTTACTAGAGGTATGGGATTGGACTATTTATGTAGTGGTGCCTACAAATGCAGCGTTTGACTGTGTAAATTGGAATGAGATTACAAAAGTGATGGGAGATCAAATGATGGTAAATGGCATCATTTAGAATGCCTCTAGGGATGGTATTTGGATGGGGGATTCAACTCATTAGTTATAATGTACAAATAAGCCATTTATTTACACATCACACACTTGTTTCATGAGTAGGTTAACCATGGTAGGTTAACCATTCATTACCACTTTATGCATTGTAAAGTGAGATTAATTCTTACAAGGTTTTGTAGCTGTTAAATTTGGTTGTTTTCATATGAGTTTTTAAGCAAATAAGTTGGAGTTTTTTGAGTTCGAGAAAGAAAAATATGCCATCTAGTTCCATCTAAATTAATGGCACTCCAAACTAAGGCAGATATACTTAGTGGTCCAACAAAACTAAAACATAACATGAACTTAAATACGGAGTAAAATATTATACTAATGAAAGACATAATTAGGGGTCTCATCAATAAAATGACGGAAGGCTAATTAACATCTAGCATCTTCATTTTGCGATTGTACACTTGTCTGTAAACAAATGTCACTTATAAAAATACGTTTGCGATTGTACACTTGTCTGTAAACAAATGTCACTTATAAAAATACGTGCAAGTTTGACCGATAATTTGTTCGTATCTAGATTGCTGAAAAAAATATTTTCAAAAGTTAATCATGTCGTTCATGGTTATAACTATATGATGGATTTTTTAATTTTTTAATTTCAAATTTTTTGATATAAAAAATTTGATGGTTAAAGTTTCACGTATTTTCGTATGAGACATTTGTTTATGGACGGAGAGAGTATAAGAAAATACATTATACTATTTATTTTCAAGACAAATAAGAAGACACTATAGTATTGTATTATTTTTTTTATTTTTTTGACATAAATAAGTTTTTGTCTCTAGTTTTGTTTTGTTTTGCTTTTTATTGTCAATTTTATTTTTGTTTATTTCTAATAATAGGCAGGAGAGGAAATAGGTACGATCTAAGGGGCTGTAGCACCCCCTATTGAGAAAAGTCCGAAATTTTTCCATTTATTTTGCTAAAAAGTTGGTGATTATATACTTTCAACACCCACGTAATAACAGAAATAATCTAAACATGCATTCACCCCACACAACTTCAATATCTACTTCGGCCACTGATAATAGGATTACTTAGATTTTTTTTCGGTATACATTCACATCCAACCAAACGAGATCTTTATCCGGGTCAACAGGTTCAACTGACCGATTATATATGATGCTAAGCATAAACCGAATATAGTCGGTTTGTCTATATATACTTTGCAGCGCGCTAAAAGCATTCCGATTTCTATTTTATTTTTATTTCTTTATCTAGTTGTATTCAATCATGATACGTGCTTATATCATATATAAACTTTCTCTCCACATTTTATGATAGACATTTGGAAAGAAAACAAATAAAGAAGTTATGTTCTTGTGAGAACCGGCAGAATACTGGCCGGCTATGCGAAAAATCTCTAGTTTCGTAGACCAATTCAGTTGCCGGTAACATAATTAAACCTTGTCGAAATCTAGATACATACTGACATACATATATATACCTCATAAGTCATAATAAGAACAAAAAAAAACAAAAAAAAAAATACAGTTTCTTAAGCACTCCTGGATTCTATGTTTATACTTTTCATATAGAAAGACACTATTGCAACAATTTATTAATTTTTATTACACAGCTTCTATTCTATGTTGTACTCTTTAATAGTTAATTTATATTCTATGTTGAACAAGGACTATAATGGTTACTTGAATGGAATGGATGCATACCATTTAAAATTTAAATCATGAAAACTTATAAAGTGACAATTTGTGATTTATATCCAATCAGCCTTAGCTTATAATGAAACTTATTATGTTCACATTGCATGTCCTTATTTTGACTCTCGAGTCTTGACCACTTTAAAGATTAATTTGAAAAAAAAAAGAGAAGTTTTACTAGAAGTATTAAACTCGATAGTTCTTAGTTGAAACTATAGCATTGCCAAAATATTTAGACATTTGTTGCACGTTATTATTTAAACTCTTAAATTATTGGGTTGACATTGTTTAAATTTGATCAGTTTTCCCCTTAATTAAGTGATAAAAAACATTCCAAAATCCTCAAATACCAATATTTGAACCATCCTAATTCCTAATCCCTCTCTTAATCTCACTTACATTTTCTTTCTCTTTCAAAATGCCAAATAACTTGTTCACTAAACATCTACACCAATCAAATAGCCCAAAACTATATACCATCATATGTATCTCCATTTTCACCATATCTATCAAGTTTTCAGCTTCTCAACCTCAGCCTAACCCAACTAAATGTGTCCTAAATTTTAACAAAAACGCATCTTTCGAAGACTCAATGGGAAAAGGCGGTACTTGGGGAGGATTCATAAGCAACAACTGCAGCAAAACATATTTCAAAGAGTATATATACGCGTTGGGAATACACGCAAATCAAACGGGGAAAATTTTCTTGAACGAAACTGAACAAAAAACCTGCTTAATAACAAAAGGCGATCACAATTCCACTTGTGGAATCAAAAACTTGAGAAGTGGAAATGGAGGGTGCTCAGACTTTTCCGTCAATGATGTGAATAGAAGATTTGAAAGTGAACTAAATAACTTAAGGGACAATTGTAGATTTCCGAGTTCTATAACAGAAGAAAAGAGAACATGTGCTTCGTGTGTGAGAATCTGGAAAGAAATTATTGAAAAGAGAGAGAGCAGAACTAGTGTTCCGGCGGAAGATGAGTCAAATATATGTAGAATGACGGTGTTGGTGTCGTTAACTAGTACTCGAATCGAGGACTTGAATTGGGTTCTAAAAACTTACAACTGCCTTGAAGATGATCAAGAGCAGTATAATGATGAAGGTGCCAAAAATTACTACAATTTTTAAAATTTAGTAATTTTTTTAGAAAGTAAATAGGGATAGTTTTGAATAGATTTAAAAATGTAAAAAATACCGCTAGAAATAGTTTCATTTGTAATGCTTGGAAGTTAGGCCCATCATTCTTACGATGAGGTGCTTTCTTTCCTTTGATTTCGTTGTGGCTTTCAGGCATGGTTAAGCCTTTTGGCTTTAATACAAGCTTAATTTCCAAAAAAAATAAAATAAAAAATGGATAGTTTTCAAGTTGGAATGGTGTGACTTGTGAGTGATAATTTATCCTACAAAGCTGGTTGTTTCTGCAGGTTCTGAACAAACAAGAGAGATGAAAAACAAGAAATTCCACTCAGGTGAGTAATCAGCATACTAATTACCATAAACATTGCTAACACAGATATGCAGATTTCCAATGTTATTTCTTCTTTTTACCAATAAGAATATTATACATGATAGTTAGTCCCTAGCAGAATATGGTTTTAAATAAACATCAAGGTATCAGAAGATTCAGAACATAGATCAGGTTTTGAAATAAAATAGATAAGAATAAGGCAAAAGTGAAGATAATCTAAAGAAAAAAGAACTAGAGAAGAATAAAGCACAATTATTAACTTAGTTTCTGATCGACACTTTTTTCTTACAGATGCTGGAAGATATGCCATAATTGGAGCCATTATAGGCGCAATTATACTTATCATTATTGCGTCGGCTATGAAAAAGCAGCGTAAATTGATTTTATTACCGGAAAAAAGCCTTAAGTTAAATTGTATAGTGGATGAAAAATATAATTTACCAAAACTGTCAGTCCAAATGATCTATGTTGCAACAAATAGTTTGAGTCGATCAAATTTCATTGGTGAAGGAACTTCAGGTATAAACATTTTACATTATCTCATAATATTTCTTGGTTAATTAATCTTTTATTGATCAACTAATATCACGTATAAATTGCAATACTAGGGAAGGTTTACAAAGGGATGCTACCGAATAATCGAAAAATTGCGGTTAAGCACATTGTCAACGATAAATACGTAGACACTTTTCTCAGGGAAATTAAGTGCCTATCACAAATCAGACATCCGAATCTTGTGGACTTGCTCGGATATTGCGAAAATGGCGCTGAGTTTTTCCTAATTTACGAACTTTGTCCGAACGGAAACCTCTCAGAGTGGCTTTTTGGTACTATAATCTCACAAGGACTTTTCATCTTAGTCATAATTTTTTTGATGTAAAATCAGTATATTAATGAGTTCCATTTTTTGTGTTATATAGGGAAGTATAAGGCCCTGTCATGGATTCAAAGGCTCGAGATTGCACTCGATAGTGCACGAGGACTTCGGTTTCTCCACACATATCCTGGAAAATGTATAGTTCACCGAGACGTTAAGGTAGGCTAGAGTTAATTTCGAGATACATTTTTTGAAGTACCTATGAAGGCATTATCTGGTTTCATTTTTTAAGCTTATACATTTATTTATTTTGCTTAAAAATGGGATTTTATTTGGTTGACCAGCTTAGTTGCTTTGCTATTTGTTCATACAATTTATTTGCTTAAAAGTGAAAGCTTTAAGCTGAACCTAGCTAACCTCAAAGAAACAATCTTCTTCGCTTAAAATAGCAAAAACCAAACTAGCCTACTCTTATCATAAAAATCATGAAATTTGTGTTCTTTTGTAGCCAACAAACATACTACTTGGGAAAAAATTTGGGGCCAAGCTTGCGGATTTTGGGTTGTCAAAAATTGTTGATATGGACTGCAGCGTTATCTCGGAAGTGAAGGGCACTTTTGGTTATCTAGATCCAGAATACCAAAGTGGTTGCCACGTTACCTGTTCGAGCGATGTGTACAGCTTCGGAATAGTGCTCTTACAAATTATTTCCGGGAAAAAGGTCATAGACATGGACTTGAATAGTCCAATGCCACTACACAAAATGGTAATTTACACTTTGCTAACCGACAGGATTTAAAGAAAACTGTAATCCCGTCTTACATAATTTAGCGATTCTCCATGATATTATCGAACATCGGCACTATTTAAGTTGACAAAATAGAAATATGTCTTAGGATGAGAATGCAAAATTTTTGTAGTGTGTAAAAAATGAGATCATTCCTTTATGAACTCGGTGAAGAAATTATGATGTACAAAACTGAAATTGATAAATTGTCCAGTGTACTAAACCTCAGTAAACCAGGCACTATTACTACCTCAATAAACCAGGTGTGTTGAAAATTATAACTTGTTTGGTTTAATTTCTAGACTTTATGTTTGATAAGTTTTATGAGTTTTTTAAGTTACAAACCCTTTGAGGTTCATGTCATTAAAATAATGTAACCTAAGATAATGTAACCTAATAGTATTTATTTTATACATTTAAGTTTTTGAGTTTTGGTTTTAGATATTCTTTTTGGAGTGCCGGTAATACTACACATGGTCTCCTAAGTTCTTGTGACATTCTAATTTGTTTTTCTTCTTAGGCAAAAACTTTAGACAGATGTGGCAGCTCAATACAATTTGTGGATCCAAAACTCGAGGGAGAGTACTCGTCGGAAGCTTTTAGTTTAATATTTTATTTGGCGCTATCGTGCACTGCTAGTAAGCAACAGAGACCATTAATGGACGATATCGTAATAGAATTAGAAGAAGCAATTAATATATCGACAAAGGCTAGAGCTTCAACACCTGATACGACTCCTGATTTGACACCTTACATACTTTCAACTCGATAATTTGTGTATGTACGACATTTCCCGCTTTTTTTTAGTGAAAACTAATTCATAATAGCCGGCTCATTTAGAACATAATTTAGTTGTATAAAAACTCGTGTTATACGATTAGATAACTTACAGACTGTTGTCTGTTATAATAACTTCTAAATTGCATCAAATTGTTGTAAAGAAGCACTACTTACAAAAAAGAATTAGATCGATAAAATGAATATAACAAGGATGAAAAAAACTCTAATAACGATATTTTGTCCAAAGTCTATCTATTTATTTTAATCCTTTCAAGAATGAAGCTAGAACGATAGCATATGGTTGACGTTAACTATTTCTTTAGCATTAACCTTTATACAATTCGTAACGAAGAGCAGCAAGAGATTAGTAATATACTTCAATTTTTAAAATTTTGCCAATTAGAATCATGATAATTTCAGCTTGTTGAAGAAAATGGCATTCACGAATAGTATTTTAATAAGATGGCGACTCTTGAAAGTAGACGAAGATATGCCATTTGTTGATAATACGAAACGAAAGAACAGCAGTTCCAGTCTGATCTTGTTTTTCTTCCTTAGATCATCTTTGCTCAATTGGTAGAAAGCATAACACGATTCTAGTAAGAAACAAAGCTAAAAACAAACTTGTTTATTTTGTATTTTATTTCATGACAGTTTGCGTTCATTATGTTATATATATATATAGTCGTTTCTTCTTGTACAAATGTTATTTATAATCCGATTTAAATGTTTATCTAAATAAAATAGCAGCAATTGGAATTCAATGAACTTAAGCACACGGTCCTTTTTCCTTTAAGGAGAGCCAAATTAAATTCTCCATGATTTTGTTGCTATAAAATCAAATTATATACCAAGCCAGCCCTATGAGCTTCAAAAGCACATGAAAAAACTCAAGATTAAACAACTAAAAGCGTAAATCAGAGACTCTGAAAAATGTAGCTAAACACCGAAACTGCATTGCAAAATCATCAAGTTTTTTTAGAAAAAAAAAAGAAAATACAAGGATCGTAGCATAAAGCTGAAATTTCCGTAGGGTTAGATTCACCATTAGGCCCCAATTTAGCCAAAATAATTATTCAATTCATTCGATTCTCGACTTCCTTTAAACATGACTCATATCCTCACGAATAACCACCCAAATCAATTTAGATGGCAAAAGGGAACCAACATGATAAGAATAAGGGAAAACCATAAACTTGGAATGATTATGAAAAATGTCTAGAAGCAAAATTTAATTTTCAGACACCAAAGTGATGAGAATATCATTACGAAAGCACAACAAAAAGAAAAGCCAGAAACGCCACGGACGGTTTTCCAAACACTAATAGCTAAATCAGTAAGGTTCGTCAAATGAAAATTTCAACACAGACAAAAGAAGTAATGGTATAAGATGAAAGCACAAGATGTATCAACATTAATTTATAGCACTTGAAGAAAATTTTGAATCTTTCCACGCGACCATTACATTACAGATTTTCTGAAAAAGCTTATATTATAACTTCAACCCAACGAAATAAAGAAATAAAGAAATTTGTCGAATATATGTAACTTCGTTTTTAAGCATGTCAATGAGGCCGCCCATTGACGTAGCTGTGCCCTTCTCCTGGGCTCGGGCCGGATTCTTTTATGTCTTCGAGTGTAGACATAATAAAGTTATTATAGGCACGACCATAATTATTAACCTTAGCATGATTCGAGTTCATTTTTTCATGGTGGTTGTGAAGTTTGTGTGGTGATGTAATGGGACGGGCGCATATCGGGGAAAAAAGCAAGCTCAAGCATAACAAAACAACCATGAAAAAGTTACTATAATTGTTCATTCTGGCCATCTTCGAAGTTTTGGCTATTCTATCTTTTTTTTTTCCTTATGGAGAAAAGGTGATAGTAATTTTATTAGAGTAGTATGAGTTTTTTTTTAGCTTATAGTTTTATGAAAAGTGCATTTTTTGTTCATGTATTTATACACACTATTAAATGGTAAACTTGTTTGACTAATGAGAAATTTACAAATAGTAAAATTCAAACACGCAACATTTCTCAACTGCGTGCAAATTAGGAAGCATGCAACGAAATTCAGATTTATAAGTAATTTGAGTCTTTTGACTGGAAAGTGGTATATATTCAAATTTTAGTACAAAAAGTCACCAAACATGATATTAGCTTGTTGGAAGGATCAAATTTTGCATTACTTCCCAATATGTTAAAATATAATAATAATCATAGTATAAAAATGAGTGTTTTAAATAGCGTTACCGCTATCGTAGAGTTTTTTGGAGAGAAACGCTAAAAGCGCAAATAGCGTTGCTACATAGCGCTTTGCGGTGTATTTTTTTTTTTGCCTAAATACATATAAATATAGCATTAAATTCAAAACATCTAATAAAAATTAACTAAATATATATAAAAAATTGTAACTAATAATCACAAAATGATTATTCTTGAGATGCGAGAGTATTTACTTTCTTTGTAAGAGTTTTGGGGTTTGATTCTCTTTAAACTCCAATAATTTCATTAAAATTTTGACCCAAAAAAAAAAAAAAATTAATTTTTTTTTTTTTGGACTGCACCCGCTATAGCGTAAATAGTGTAAATAGCGTTCCTATAGCGCGAATTTAGCGTTTTTCATCCAAATAGCGTTTTAGCGTTGCGTTTTTCTTTCAAAAACCACTATATCGCACAACGTTGCGCAACGTTGCGAGTTTTTTAAAAGAGTGAAAATACACACAAAAATGATTCTATTTGACATCATTTAATGTTCCAAAACTCATACATTTCAATTATGAAATTATTAATAATCAATATATTTTCTTAGCAGATGAACATAAACAAGTAACCAACATATGATGATTGTACTGTTTACACCAAGAATTGATCGGAGTTGTAAATTAATTTAATAAACAGTTCTTATTCAACACATAATATATTTGTTTGCAAAGAATCCTTATTACGTAAAGAGAGTTTTTTAATGGACCTTTTGTCTACGCGAGGGCGACCGCTAGTGCAGGTTATTCGAGCCTAAAAAAAATCGGTTGTCCCAAATTATTTATTTTTATATATAAAAAAGTGGATGGCAAGCAGAATTGAACTCATGGACATTAAGTATTAAACACTGTGCATTGTATTATTAACCACTCCACCACTAACAATTATAATAGTGTTTATTGAATTACTTTTTAATATTCTAATAATTAGACATTTGGGCATACGGAGTTGCTCTATAAAAAAATTTGGACTTTCTTGTCCAAAACTGTCGTCTTACTGGACTGTCGTCTTACTGGACTGTCATCTGGGCAGCCTCTGGTGTATTATATTATATTTTTTAACAAAGCATTTTTTTTTGGTAAGAAAAAGTCATAGTGTATGATGGGGAGAAACGTGGATTTTGACTTGGAAAACAAGCCGATGTTATCGCTTAGAAACGAGATTGAATATATTTTTTTTAAAACCTAAAAATAACTATCATAAATTTAATTTGAAATTCAAACTAAATTATTCTATTGATTGTCACACCCTTAAAAAAAATATAGACCAGGTTCATACAAGTGTT
Organism: Primula vulgaris; assembly: GCA_963920805.1. NCBI lineage: Eukaryota > Viridiplantae > Streptophyta > Magnoliopsida > Ericales > Primulaceae > Primula > Primula vulgaris. The sequence continues at coordinate 787,691 of OY987217.1, forward strand.
TCTCGTCTTTTTTTTTCTTTTGTAATTATTTCTAATTTTTTTCTAATCGTACTTGCTCTATCGGTTAGATCATTTTTATGGCGTGACTCAATTAATAATGGAATCTTGAAAATTATTATAATCAATATTGACTTATACTATATATAGTCTGTTTGTGGATGACGTTAAAAATTAAGTCAAATGTTGATTTATTCTTTTACGTATGTAGAGTTGATTATTTTCGTTTTGGTCTGTTCAGACGTTTGACTATAACGAACCAAGAAAGTTATGCAAAGAAGATTCTGAGTCTCCTAGGTCTTAACCTCTAGTCTAGTAGATCTCACACGTCTAGGTTTTGCTTAATTTTCGTCTAAACTCGTCTTTTAGAACACTGGTTACACCTAAGGAAACACACAACGGGTAACCCTTGTATTTATTAAGTATATAACAGCTATGATCACTGTACAAGGCTCCCGCTATTTACAAAACATCTGGTTTTCTGGAATCGTTATAACGCTGCGAACCACAAGAACCATCGTCTGACTGGGAAGAAGATGTATATTCGCTTCAGTACAATGGTTTAGACAGGCTTGCATGGATGCTGCAGTTCTATATGTTGGAAAAATCATGTTTAACATGGTAGTTTCCGAATGGTCACGATACCATATTTGAGTTAAGATTCCGAGTGACAGTCGTTGTCTTTTGACACCATACTCAAGACGGTTGAGTAGATGGTATGAGAAGGTTCGTAACGGTATGTCGCATGACCTATTCGGAGAATGGGAGTGAATGGAAATTGACGTCGAAGATTGGGGTTGAGAAAGAGGAAAACTCTTAATGTTAGAAAAATGGGTTAAATGAGTATAACTCATTGGAAATTGTCCCATATTGGAAAATGAGGAGTCATTTTTACAATGTATATACAAAGCTATCCATTGTGCATATTAAGTTGTGTGTCCATATACACATGTGTGTATTGTGTACCAAAAGTGCACATGTTCGACAAAAGCATGCCTGTTCGGAAAAGACGTGTCCTTTCAAGAAAACCTTCTTCAAAAACTGACAGTAGTAAAGTGACTTTTGTCAAAACCCCTCTCCAAATCAGCATGACATTTTAATCAGAGAGAGTCACTCATCAACAGCTCGACCTTGACTCGTCGCCAGTTTTCGGCGAGTCATCCAAGACGTTGTACATTGGGATCGAAGCGCCAAACATAACCAGAAATTTCAAAAGTGGTTAACCGAATATCGATTAAGGGCATAATGTTAAACAGTAGCCTCGTCTATTTATTTTCTGTCCTTTTTTATTTCATTTCATTTCTGTAATTTAATCTCAGTATTTCAATTTCATGTCCTTAGCTGTAACATTTAAAATTCTGTTTTACCTTTCTGTAATTTATTTAAAGTACTGTTTCAATTCTGTAATTTAATTCTGTAATTAGATTAGTTTTATTTCAGTCCTGTAATTTATTTACAGAAACAGCCCAGCAGTTTAGTAATTATATTATTCTGTCTGGCAGTTTCTTTTAATTAACAAACAGTCCAGCAGTTTAGTTTCATACTATTCTGTCTGACAGTTTCGTTTAATTACGAACCAGTCTAGCAGTTTAATAACTTATATTATTCTGTCTGGAATTTTAATTAATTGCATTTACATTCTGCAAGTGTCAGAATTTTGTAATAGAGTCATATTCTATTATAGAAATAAAATTGTTTATTTATTTTCAGTCATTGCACTCTTAATTATTGATTTTACGTACACAAAAACCAACCCTATATTCTACATATGCTAACAATTTCGAGAACCTGAATAACTGGGGATATGCTTTGATGAGACAAGGAAAGATATTCCTTCAAAATCAATTTCTTTTCTTGCAAAAGAACATGGGCGACATAAAAGGCGGGGCAAAGATGACGAGGTTAAACCACATAATGGAAGAAAGCGATGAGACACATACTGGTGCTCGTATTAGTTCATAAGGAGAGACTACGAAATCTTATGTAGCGTTGGATTGATAGTTTTATGCGATATTTGGATTTATTAAAGCTGAGGTTATTAAGGAAACATCAAGGAAATCGGAGACAGTGAAAGTAAAGCATTTGAAGGAAATCTCGTGTTCTAAACGATCTCAGTATCTTAATGATAACAGTTTCTCGTGCTGTAATTTTTTTTTAAGTATATAACGGCTATACCTGCTCACCACATCAACGTTCTTTTGATAGAACAAAAAGTGCGGTTTTTCGAATTTTACCCCAACGTTTACCTACATTTAAACGTTTTGCTCACAGTTTGCTGGAAATACTATAAAATTGCCATTCTAGCTTCACATCTATGTCCGTGAAGGGCTGTAGCGTATTGCTCAAGTCACAGAAGCTATCCGGCCAGTTAAATTGTAGCGACAGACATCGTAACAATTACTAACAAACTAAGTTTTTATTGTCAAAACTCTTCTCGTTTCAGGAAAATGCTCTATCTGAAAATGCTTTGAGATGAATTATTGAATACATTCCCGAGTACACTCTCAAAAAAAATGATTAATTTGTCTCAGAAGATTAGAACAAATTTGTACCAACTAATCATACATCGCTTGAGGGATTTGATAACCGATCAGGAGATTCAGGACTCATGACCTCTCCCTTCATATATTAAAAAAAAATTAGAATAGGAAATTAAATGAAATAGCATGATACGAATTACGAAATGGATATGGATGGTGTCGAACAAGTCCGGGAAATTAGACCAGACTAAGAGGATGTTAACCCGAACCCGATTTGAACAAAACATGATCATTTTTACTAAAGTCAAGTTTTAACAACAAAAAAGCTCCGAATCAAAAGTACAAAACAAAGAATTCAACTATGGTTATGCTTTAATGTCCCATCATCACCACTTTTCCAAAGACCACCAACTTAAAAAGAAGCATAGAAGTGACCACATTATGATACTATCCTACATAAAAGTTTAGAAAAGGAGCAATAAAGAGAAAAAAGAGAAGGGAGAATCGGAAAAAAGATGGCCAGCAAAAGCAAAAGAAGCCCACTATTGCTAAAATTCATGAAAATTGCACAAAATGATTTGACTACTGGCTTGTTTATTTGCAATTTGCATCTTATAAACAACAATTACTGATTTACTCTTTATTCTCACTGGGAAAAAAACTTGGGTCATTCCAGTTTTTAAGACTTTGGAAGCACACAGAAATTTTAAGCAAAAATCAAGTTAAAGAGCAGCCAGACGAACGTTAATTAATTTCGAGAAGAGATAACGAGTGAAAATTTTAAAGGAGACCAATTCTTGATAACACCTTAGTAGAGCACTTCTCTTATAGAACAATCAATGTTGATAGCCGTTACAGGTTAGCAAAAAGCGAGACAAATTTTTTTCTTTTCTTTTCCCTCTTAATTCGTACTCCGGTATGATTCCATAACCATAGTACAACTCTAAAACAGAATAAAAAGGATTAACATAACAATTTTGAATTAACGGATCAAGTAAACAAGTTATAAAATGATCTTCATCATCTCAAATAAATGTACAAACGATAGGTAAGGAGCTGCAGCTCAATTCTAGGCCCAAACCGATTCTCCATATTAAAAGCCAACTGTTTTATCATTGAGAATCCGAAGAACTTGCAAATTTACCTTTCTTTGACCATAGCCAAATCTTTGATACGGAATAACTGTCGGTTTTTGACTCAATCGTAAGTTTTTTCCCCTCCGTGTCCCCGCCCTTAGAGATAGGATCACTAGTCAATTCTAATCTTTTTTCTAATTGTATATCACGTTTATTTTTATCACCTGTCAAGGCCACTTTAAGGCTCTTATCACCAACTACGTATTGATACGAACCCATCGAATAACATCTCCTCGCGTCTAAATTACTGCTACTTGTCTCCCCAACATCCGCCACTTCATTATTACTAACCAATTTTCTGAACTTACCCAATCTCACTGGCAATAACCCCTTTCCATTGCCAATTTCCTCAATCGCTATCGTTTTCTGACGAGGAACTAACATATTTTCGCCATTACCAAGGTCATCATCTCTAAAATCGTCGAAATCAAAGATAGGGTTCTCAATGGACACCCCAGGAGTGAAGAGTGACCCTCTACAAAGAGGACAAGTCGAGTTCGATAAAAGCCAAGTATCTATACAATTGATATGAAAAGCGTGGCTACACATAGGGAGCAACCTCAACTGATCTTTCTCCGAGAACTCACAAAGGCAAACAGCACAATCGAAAGGCTCTTCGGCAAAACCCCCAATCTCATTATACATAAAAACAGGCAAAGCGTCTATGAAAGCCTGGTCTAAACCCGAATCGTGCAGATGAAAAAGCTGTTGTAGCTGTCTTTGTAATGCATTTGAGGCGGAAACTTCTGGGTATCTTTCGTTTGATTGAGACGAAGGAGAAGGGTGTTTCATAAGGAATCTAATGAGGAGGTGGAGTAAACCGGATATGAAGAAAAGAACAGCTAAAATAACGATAATAAACAAAACCGCAGGGCTAATTTTGGAACCGGATGAAGGTGAGGGCGGAGATGGGGTCGAGAGTGGAGGAGGTGAGTATGTTAAAACACCGTCTCTCCAACTAATTTCGTACCGATCCCAAGACATTTTCATATGGGTATGCTCAAAATTCATTTCATCACTCTTCTTCGAATCAATTTATCGAAGAAATCATTTACACCACCATACAATCCTAGAAGCTAATATAGCTAATTCCTCTAATGGGTCTCAATAATTTTAATAAAGATTGAATTTTTCTCACTTATTATACTCCTCAAAGCTCAAAACCCAATTTCCCAATAAATATTGATTTTTTTCTCAATTTATTACTGTTTGATAAAGACAAGGATTAGCTACCTAATAATTGTGATTATGCATAATTGAAAACACAAAAATGACAACTAAATAGATAAATAATAAAGGGTTTTACCTAAATTGATGATGAAGAAGCCAGTTTTGGATTAATTGAAATTTGCTAACACAAGAAAAAAGAAAACCTTAATTTTACAAGAAAAAAAATAAGGAATATATTTTTTTTTCTATTTACCCTCAAATTAAATTAGTAAAATGACTTTTATTGTACTATAGTAGTATCAAAGAAAATAAACACAAATAGGGAATATAGGAAAGTGAAAGATGAGAGATATTTAATGAGTTGATGGGAATATTGCACCTTAATTTTACAAGAAAAAAATAAGGAATATATTTTTTTTTCTATTTTGCCTCAAATTAAATTAGGAAAATGACTTTTATTGTACTATAGTAGTATCAAAGAAAATAAACACAAATAGGGAATATATTTTTTTTTCTATTTTGCCTCAAATTAAATTAGGAAAATGACTTTTATTGTACTATAGTAGTATCAAGGAAAATAAACACAAATAGGGAATATAGGAAAGTGAAAGATGAGAGATAATTAATGAGTTGATGGGAATATTGCACTTGCACACACACACTCACTCTTTAGATTTGATGAGAAGTCACTACATTTTTTTGTCAGTTTTGTACTTGAAATTACTTTCTTTAGTTTTAAGTTTCAATAGTATGGTATTTTTAGTGACTGCATTTTTACACTTTACAAATATAGTTCTCATATTTTGAAATTATTAAGGGAGTGAGTGCTATAGTCAAAGTCTTGTAAAATTACGAAAATAGGTTTGATGCTCAATATATGTATTTTAATTTAATATAACATGTTTACTAGGGCTGGGTTCGGTCCGATCCGATTCGGTTTTTGGCAAAACCAAAACCAAAACCGAGCATATTTTTCGGTTCAGTTTTTTTCGGTTTCGGTCTTTTTATTTTTTGGACCGAACCGTACCGGTTTTTTCGGTCCAGTTTCGTTTTTTTTCGGTTTTATTTTTGATTTTTCGGTCTTTTTCGGGTTTTTTTGGTTTTTTTCGGTTTCGGTCTTTTTCGGTTCGGTTTTACTGAAAACCGAAACCGACCCGAATTTTTTTCGTTTTTTCGGTTTCGGTTTTTTTCGGTTCGGTTATCGTTCGGTTTTTCCGGTTTTTCGCCCAGCCCTAATGTTTACCATCAATAATACCCAATGATGCTGTTTTTTTTTTTTTTTGACTTTATATTAGGGCTAGAAAACTATAAAATGTTCGGTTCATTGCCAAATACAACGATCATTACAAAAAAAGTCGGATTACCATCAAATCGTCTGTTACTAAACTGATGGTAAAGTGAGTGTCGCTAAATTTAACAACAACAATTTTTGTTTCTAAAATTTAATGACACTCAACTAAATTGTTGTTATCTTAACTTTTTCTTATATCGAGCTTGTTTTAATAGCATTTTCTTAACATCTTGTTTAGTATTTGCTGATATGTATGTGTTGCCGATAAGGTTGGTTTGTACCCCTGATTTCCTAGCAAAATTATTTAATTAAATGATTGTCTAATTTGTACTCAAATTTCTATAACTTAGATATTTTTCAAGTAGTTGGTTTTAGAATGCATATTATTAGCATTGTTATATGTTTTGTCACACTAGTGCTTGAATATGACGAGAAGATGTAACTTTTAATATTTTTTAACATTTCTTTTGACTCATCTTGTTATCTATTTGTTACAGTAGTTAGATTAGTACCTTGTTAGCATAATTATGGATTTTGGGTGTTTTGTTCATACAGGAAGTTTGTTGTTAGCTTGGTTATCTGCCTATGTATTAATACAAGTCGTGGCTCAAATACAAAGAAAAGGTTGCTTTAAACGATTCTTCGGTAGATTTTGTTTTCGGCTTGTTATCCGTAGTGGTTAGAATGTTTAGTTACCGAGTATTTCTTTGATTTGAATGCATATTCGTTTGACTCCGAGCATTCTTCACAACCTTTTAAAGTATTCATGCTTGAGTGGTTGCGAGAATATCCGCAACTTGATCATGAGACTTCACATATTTCACTTCAACTTCTTTCTTCTCGACACATTCTCGGATATAATGATATCTCGTATTTATATGTTGTCTTTTCCTTCTACCGGTACTTCAGATTCACATCCAAAAGTTACTTTTTCATTAGCTTGTTCAATTTTCACAAACATAGATTTATCACCACTCATATGATTACTTTCGTCGGTATCCAAAACCCATAAACTTTTATTTATTTTTTTCATTTTTAGTATCATGAGCCATTAATAGCATTAGATCAATTTCTTCTTGGAAAAAGTTGGCTTTTTCTTCCACATAGTTTTTATTTTTGTATGCAGAAGTATAATTAGAACACAAAATTTTAAAATGATACCGTATATGTTAATTTACATAACATTGTAGTATGATTAGGAATGTTAACTCGAACTCTTAGGTGGTTTTGGGCTAACTCGAACTCTTAGGTCAGTTCTGATTTCTGAACATAGTTATTAAGAGAGAAACGAAAACGTGAAACATAAAGAAAAAAACGAAATAACTCTAAAATAATGCGGAAATATAACAACTCTAAACTTTACACATGAAATATTATGAAGCGAGAAGTAGAAAACGCGTAACTCGGCTTTTTAAAGAGGAAACGAATTTACTGGTAAGTTAGGAGCCTGGATGATACAATTCTTTAATTAACACTTAGCATACAAGAACTTGGACGTTGATTACATGAAATAAATGCTTTAATCATATATGCTAACTCTTTCACACATTTAAATCTGAATATGAGTGTATTAATCAGTGTTTTAACAGATGTGAAGACTATTGGTTTTTCAATTTTTTTATTTTTTTATTTTTTTGCAATCAAACTTATTATTATTATTATTAGTGTTGTATGTTTATAGAAAAAAATTGGGTTAATTCATATTTTCTGTACCAAATTATCGCATTTTAACAATTTGCATACTCAACTACTATTTTTAACAATGTACATACTAAATTAACAGCAATTGATCAATAACCATATTAGGCTGACGCGTCTACAACCTTGTAAAAACCTAGTATGGTTATTGATCAATTGCTGTTAATACATTGTTAAAAAATAGTAGTTGAGTATACAAATTGTTAAAATGCGATAGTTTAGTACAGAAAACATGAATTACTAGACCAAAATTTACTAAAAATAGATTATAAACAAATGTGCTTTGAGAGTTACTAGACCAGCTTCAAAAACTCAAATTGAATCTCAGCAAAGTCTGAAGAGCTAAAGATTTTTTATATTTAATTTACGAGAAGAATAACACCTCCCTTTTAATTTTAAATAAAAGGGGGATGCCTGAATATCTACTCAATTTTATAATTACAAAAAATATACTAGTATATTATAATTTACATAAATGAATATAATAAAATAAGGCTCAGAGAGTTGCATAATATGCTCATTGAAGTACATAAAAATGTACTTCTCATACAAGAGGTGTCAGAAATATTTAGCACTATTCATCTTTGCCTTAAATTAATATTCTAATACAAACAAACAAACCATTCTAGAATATTTTGAATTAAATTTCTAGTTGACTTATATGAGGCTAAATATATATATATATAAATAAATAAATAACAGCATTCATTAAGCTTGAAAATTGGTACCAAAAGCCCAAGTTCACAACTTATAAACAAAAAAATACTGTTTTAAGATGAAAAAGAAGAGCAAAATAAGCACTTATTTGCTAGAAAGAAGAGGAGGCCAAGTTATAGATATTTAGGTTTTGTAAGGAGGGCAATTAATAAATTAGATAAAACTTATTTATAGATTTTTTTAATGGGCTTTGTTTTAAGTTAGCCAAATAGTAGATTATGGCCCAAAATATTTGTGCAAGATAATTATTTTCACTAAGACCCCAATATAGGATTTAAGATTCAAGTTCTTAGAAAGGTCCTATCCTTGGACCCGGTAACGTCCCCGAATGCGATCATAGGAATTAGTATATGTTTACGACTTTTTATTCACACGGTCCGAGTAGTTAAGTAAGAGAGTTGAATTGAGTTGGAGTTATATGAGAAAGAACCACTTTCTTCTAACTTGTAATTTTGAACTTTTTCAAGCTACAAAACTGAAAAAAGGCTACTTATAACTCGGAAGGAATTACGACCAGAATTCCAGAGAAGTTATGTGCATCGTATTCTGAAAACTCTCATTTAAAACTAACTGATCAGAGCAAACAGCGAATTTCAAGTAGTACGTCCTAACTCCTACGAACGTTTTCAAGTCTATAAGTCCAAATCGATATTTTAGTACGCAAGTTATTTTATTTACACCAATGAAAATAGTACAAGAAGTCTGCAACTTATTTATGTTGGGCTAACAACAGCATAGACGGACAGAGGGGTCTTCAATTTATAGTTTGTCGGACAATCGCCTCATTGGGTCCTTATTTAAAATTTAAATAGGTACACAAGCATCCAAGTGATATCTAGCACTATTTTGTTATGGACTTTCCTTGGTCAGATTCGACCGTGTTAATAAACAGTCGAAAACGCACTAAACAGACCTTTATTCAAATTTAGTCATAGAGAAGATGGAAATGCTCTGTTCAAAGACTCCAAATGAACAATAAATTGATTCCAACAAAGACGAATAAAGCTAGACAACGTGAACACAATGAGGAATTCTTTTTCAAGAATATCTCTGAGAATAAATTATTTCCCGGAACAATTTTTGAACATCCCATGTTTACCATATGAATAGGAAAAAAAAAGATTAAGAAAACAATTTACATGGGAGTATTCATACTCATTTAAGTAGCTGATCTCGTGGCCGTGGAGCTGGTCTGCTATGGATTTCTGCAACTATTTTCATATGCTAACACTTAAACACAGAAGTAGTGTTGTGGTGTAGTTTCCCAGGTGCTAGAAAACAGTAGTTTAGGAGAAAAGTTGCATTGAGTTGGATTCTTTGTTTTAAGTAAAGATGCACTGCAACTTTTAAGTAGAAATGATAAAAAGCTAAAACTTGGAGGAACTAGGACCAGAATACCAGATAAGTCTTGTGTATCGTATTCCGAATACTCTCATTCAACACTAAATGATCAGAGCAAATAACGAGGCATGATATCATAGAGTAATGATTCAAGAAAATCACCATGTATTTTATCCAGTATTGTGTCCTAACTCGGGTAATGATATGTTCACAACTGCAATACTCGTGACAACACTCACTGGAATTGAAGCCAAAATAAATCAAGCTCATTACCATTTAGAATATGTTTGGTGTAAGTTTATTTTGGCCCCTCCTACCTAAGTTTATTTAGAATACCATAGGTAGTGTGGCCGGGACTCGAATGTGGGTGAGTTATGAACTTATCATTTCCTGTCATAACTTCTACCAATATTGTCAAGTATAGAAGTCACGTACCATAATTTAGTATGTAAATAATTTTATAGAAATCAAGGAAATAATACTGCAACTTATTTTATGTTGTGGTTCACAATAACAGCATTTAGACAAAAGAAACATTGTTGGACAATCTCCATTGGATCCTTCTTTAAATAGCTACACAAGCGTCTAAATTATACTATACTACTCTTTTCTCTTGATTCTAGACTTCTGGTGTTTGTATGTCTAAATTCTAATATTATGAATACTAATTAAAAGAGAATAAATTTCCTGATATTTCGTACGGTTTTCTAATTTCCAACATTCCATTCCAGCATATATCGGGTTCAAAGAATGGTAATCTTAATAGATCTAAGCAGAATACCATGTTACTATGATAGCAATTCCTGAAGCATAGTCGAATCACATCTAACCGGCCCCACCCGCACAAAGGAAATGTTTGTTCAACTTAAAGCATTGATCCATGAATGCCAATTCTATGCTGTATTTATCGTATGTTGCAAAACTAACACAGGTCATGACTCGTGATATTATAAAAATTGAAGTTGATGCGAATTATGAAAGCACTCCTGCCTTCAATAGAAGACACTGAAAGCATATCTGGCAATGCAGTTTTTTACGTTCATCAAGAGACCTCTTTTATAAAATACTGTATCTACAATGTGCCTCAGTAAAATTATTACCCAGAAAGACGAGAAACAAGGTACACTCCGTAAAATCACAGATAGTAGTATATAGTCCTGAAGTCCATAGCTATCAAAAAAATGATACGAGGCCAATCAAGCTATAGAAACCTTGCTTGTTTTTGTCGGTCACAATCATATCAGTCTTAAGAGGGTCTGAACGCTCCAAACAATACTAGTAACAGATATTCATTCGCAAGACTTAAAAGCTAGGTCCTTGGTTTTCATAAGTGAGGATGTAACTTCCAAGTTAACCTTGTGTATTTGGCCTTGTTTGTTTGCAGCTTTTAAGCTTACCCTTTGTGTTTTGTTCAAATAATAAATATGTTTCGTTAGCTTAATAGCTGAGATCTTCTGGTCGATTAGCCTGAAAGCCGTTAAAAGTTTTAAGCTGGATGAACCCAAGTTTTTGCTCAAACTAAGATTTCTGGCTTATTTGTGTAAAAGCTGCAACCAAACAAGCTTTTTGTTTCAGTCTGCAGAATTTTTCTGCATTGAGCTTTAAAGATATTTTTCATCACAACAGGGGATGACTGCTTCAACTTAGCAGCAGCGCTAACCATTTTTCCCCCAACACCTGGATTCTGTTCCCCGATTTTCACCGGTTCTAAGACCAAATCCCTCTTCGGCCTAATCATTCTGACACTTGTATTCGGATCGGTAAATGGAAAACAGAGGTATTTGCTCTTCGTTCTCTTTCGAGACGCGTTCAGCTCTCAGTTTTCCTGTTCAAAAGCTTCCAAACCATTTTCGGAACTCAAAACCCTGTTTTCTTCACTACCCGTGACAATCGACTTCGTCACACTTTTCCTCTTCTTCGAGTCCTTGTGATTATCACATTTCTTCAGAACAGACCCAAATTCATTACCACCGCTGGAGCCTGTCCAGACTACATCTCCAATTCCCTCGATAACCAACCCCTCGTAGTAAGTACACTCAAGTTTTCGCGCAGTTTTGGCACGATAAAAAGCAGAAAACCAGCTCTTTATCCCAGTAAACTCAAGCATATCTATCCCATTTTCCCCCACAGCCAAACTTGTCACCTTAGATAGCAACTCTAATGGTTTAAAATCAGAAATCAGCAGCCTTTCAAAATCACATTGTGTCTCTATGACTCCCTTCTTAATACTTGCATTAACCATTTCTTTCCTATCCAGACCAGCTTTTTGTTCCTCAGAGATACAATTGCAACACATTTTTAGCTCAGCTACTCGGCCCATCTCAAGCAAAGCATTTTTAACTGCAGTTATATTTCACAAGGTTGAACCTTGGCGTAACAACGCCAAGGTTCAACTTGTAAGCTAAAGAAAGATAATCATTCGATAATCACTCGAAGCTGCAGAGCTATTATTCACCCGTTATTAGGCTTAACATCGTATAAAAAATAATTAGCATGGAAGCCCCGTCTAGAAGGACGAGGTCGTTTCTTAAGATCCGTTCCGTAATTTTGTGAAATATATAAAATTACTTTTGTATGGTGCACTTATGTCATCCTTTTAAGCAATTATATAAATATTGTCGTATATAGACATGGATTTAGACATAGTTAATTGAAATGGAGCTTTCAAAATTAGATGAACAAATTTAGTCAGAGAATAACACGACATTGATAAACGTCATATTAACACCAACATATATAGACTACGAGTAGAGCTTTCTTCAATTGTAATGCAAAAACTAGCATTACTATAGGTACACGGGACCAAATATTTGCTTTATTAACCTCTAATATGAAATAGGGACAACAAAAATGGAGTGAAATACACATTTTTATTGTCAACAATAGTGCATTTTCCGCAGAACAAGAAAGTGAAATTTCCGCTGTAAAACACAAGCTATTAGAGCTTATCTCCGTAATAATAAGCTGTACCGACCATTAGTGCAACTGTAGCACCTTGGACTACTACACGAGCTCTCATTAGCTGTTGTCCCAACTGCGAATTTCCCCTCCTAAAACTTATCAATCCAGCAGTGAGTACCCCGGCAGTCATAAATGCACCTATATCATTCACAGGAAAAAATAAACATTATTGTTAATTTATTTTCGCTTGTAGTTTTCTGTGATTTTAACAAGAAGCACTAGCGAAAAATTTAGCAGCACTATGAATGTATGAGTTGATAGTCGATACAACTTCACCTTTAAATGAAGAAGTAGGATTTTAAACCCCAGCTTAAAATATTTATCAAGTTCAATGAGAACCATTAAATGACTTCCAAAAAAACTTTCATGAAGTGTTTTTACAAGGGAATTCTGGTGTCCTCACTAGCTCTTTAAGGTTCTTCGAACCAAGCATGTGATCCTCACTTCCGTAACTTAAAGAGCTTGTTTGGCGGAAGCTTTAAAGCAAGTGACCTGGATTTTTGAGCTTCAGATAAAAAGTGGACTCAACCACCTGTAAGTTTCTAGCATTTTAAGGCCAAAAAGTTATCAACCCTCAGGTTTTAAGATACACTCCCAACTGTTAAGCAAAGAAAGCCAAAAAAAAACTAAGCTTAAAGCCCAACCAAAGAGTGGTTTTGCCCTCTAGGGAAGCAGTTTAACTAGTTGTAACCATTATGTATGTGTGTGTGTGTGTGTACGCAACCAACCCCATGGTTCACAGATATCAAACCTTCTCAATGCATTGTAAACCATTCATTTTTATACATCAAAATGAAATGATATCCCATGATGAGAAACACAGTGACTAAACTACCAGTAGTCAATGAACTTCTGGTGAAAACTTACACTGTACGATTTAAGTGGGGATCGATTAGTTTGGCAAAAATCTAAATGATTACAAAATAAAGTGGTAAATAACTTAATCTTGCATAACGAGCAAATAAAACAGCAAAGCAAAAAAAAAAGGCGAATATATAGAGCAACCACAATTTTACTTATTCCTCTTTTTTTAGTTCCCTTTCCTGTTTCCCATTCTTTCACTTTCTCAAGACATACAAACAAAGACTCCCATCCACCACATTCATACTCATGATCAAGCCCTAAATGTTGGCAGATGGTGATTTACAGTATTAGTATAATTATATTACCAATAAACTGTATACGCAATGCATAATTGATCTACTCTTAACATTTCATACATTCCAATAAAATGGAACAAACCAGGTCCAAAATTTTCACCCAGGTATCGCCATACTAAGTTGCATTGTGTTCCTGTAGTTTCCTATTCGTCATAAGTATCCTTCGGCCTAAAGCTCATTTGACAGGGGCAAATAAAATCTTATAGTTACAAAAAGCTAGGTCTTTTCCTCTCTAAATCACTACAACAGTGAGACAATTTGCAAGATCTTAAGGAAGTTCTTAACATTTGTTTGGCCACCAAAGCAATATATTTATCAATATCACAAAGATACAATTACATGCTACAAATGGCAATACACACGATAAAACACACACCAGGAACTTGTAAGTACAAAAATATATATTTTATGGAGTAAAAGATATAGTTCTATGCACTACCTACAATACTATAAGCGCTTATGGTAAAAACACAAAGTAGGAAAAGGGAAATTTAACTCTGGTCTAAAAAACAGTTGTCATTTGTGTAATTTAGGGGAAAATATATATTCTGGAAAAAGATCTACTGGTTGAAAAGGAAACTTTCTTGCTCAACAAGTATAGATTACAAGGTTGCTGCTATTAGACTATATTTTCATTATGAGATTCGAAAAAATAATTTTCATATACTGTATCCAGTGCAACTAGACATAGTTAAAAATGTTGCCAAACAGCACTTTTGCTCGTAATACTTGGTGAAAGGCTGAAAGTAAGACTTCGTATACAGTCAAGAAAACCCAATTAAGGATTTAAGTCTATGTAAAGTGTAAACCCTATGAGATACATAAACAAGAAAAAGTGACTGCTGCTAGACAACCTCAAATTTTTAAAAATTGAGGGAGAAATATTTTTAAACCGGCAACAAGGTGCAACTAAACCAGGGGGGAGCTAGGACGGGGCGACAGGGCTATAGTCACCCCCATATTATGAAAATCCCTACCAACTGGCATATATTTTACATATTAATAATTAGAACCCCCGTATACACCCCATTCTCGACTCCGCCACTGAACTAAACATACCCAATGAAGAATGTTGACAAACAACTAATTTAGTTGTAACACTTGATAAAAGCACAACTTTTTATACTGTAAACAAAAGCCAAATGATTCTATGTACACCCCATGAAATATCTACATACAAAATGCAAATGAAACCGCAAGTATGAAAGAAAAACGACGGTATATTTACAATTAGATTGAGTTTTAAAAAAATCACTTTGTATAGTATCAAAGTGCAAGCTCGGACCTAACATAAACTTTAAATGGGAGGGCTGATATTCTGTCCTTTTTTTCATATACTCTACAAGTTATTTTCATAACACAACACCAATTTTCGAAGATTTTAATCAGAATACATTACAATAACTTCACTATTCATCAAATTTATCAAAATTGTCTCATCGCAGTTCTTCCCCTCGGTGCAAGTATAGCTAAACATATCATACCGATTCTACGTAAACCCTATGAATTATACAGATAATTTGCAAATGAGACCGAAAGAATGAAAGAAAAACGACGGCATTTTCACAATTAATTGAAATAAAAAAAGTTTACTTTTTTATAATATCATCAAGGTGCAAGCACAACCAAAAATACCATATTGGAAAAAATGTTAACAAACAACAATTTACTTGGACAAAGTAAGACAAACCCAATTTACTGTGTGATGCCTACGATTTATATACAAATAATATGCAAATGAGACCGAAAGAATGAAAGAAAAACGACGGCATTTTCACTATTAAATTGAAATAAAAAAAGGTTACTTTTTTATAATATCATCAAGATGCAAGCACAACTAAAAATACCATATTGGAAAATGCTATCAAACAACAATTTACTTGGAGAAAGTAAGACAACCCCAATTAACTGTGTGATGCCTACGATTTATATACAGATAATATGCAAATGAGACCGAAAGAATGAAAGAAAAACGATGGCATTTTCACTATTAAATTGAAATAAAAAAAGGTAACTTTTTTATAATATCATCAAGATGCAAGCACAACTAAAAATACCATATTGGAAAAAATGTTAACAAACAACAATTTACTTGGAGAAAGTAAGACAACCCCAATTAACTGTGTGATGCCTACGATTTATATACAGATAATATGCAAACGAGACCGAAAGAGCGAAGGAAAAACGACGGCATTTTCACTATTAAATTGAAATTAAAAAAAAAGGTAACTTTTTTATAATAACAAGGTGCAAGCACATCTAAACATACCATATTGGAAAATGTTAACAAACAACAATTTACTTAAATAAAGTAAGACAAGCCCATTTAACTATGCATTATCCCTATAAAATACAAATACAAAGTTTATACAAATTGAATATCAAAAATTGTCTCATCTTATTTTTTTTCAACTAAACAAAAACATATTGAAAAATGCTATCAAACAACAATTTACTTAAATAAAGTAAGACAAACCCATTTATTATCCCTATAAGATACAAATACAAAGTTTATACAAATTGAATATCAAAAATTATCTCATCTTAGTTTTTTTCAACTAAACAAAAACATATAGAAAAATGCTATCAAACAACAATTTACTTAAATAAAGTAAGACAAACCCATTTAACTATGTATTATCCCTATAAGATACAAATACAAAGTTTATACAAATTGAATATCAAAAATTATCTCATCTTAGTTTTTTTTCAACTAAACAAAAACATATAGAAAAATGCTATCAAACAACAATTTACTTAAATAAAGTAAGACAAACCCATTTAACTATGTATTATCCCTATGAGATACATATACAAAGATTATACAAAAAAAATATAATTACATATATATATATATATAATATATATATATATACACATACCAATGGGAACAAAAGGGTTTCTAACGCGTTTATTGCCATTAAACAATCCTTCAAGCTCTGGGTTTGTAGCTCCCATCACCCTCACTAACACAATTTTAATTTAATTTAATTTAATTCTGAAAATTTTATTAATTTGTTTGGATTCTAATTTCACTTTTTATTAAAGTTTCATGGGTATTGTTTTATTCTAGTTTGAGTTAAATGCAAATAGCCCCTGTAACTATGGGTTATTTTCAAATAATCCTATAAACTATCATTTTTTGTAATTAGCCCCCATAAGCTATCAAACTTTTGAAATTAACCACTAGTCTCTATACAGTAATATCGTTGTAACCACGAGAATTTATTTTTATACTGAGCTTATTCTTAAATGGAGGTTACATGTAAAAAATATATTTTTTAAATAAAAACAAACTTATAAACATAATATACGATACATGTACCATATTAATATAAACAAAACATGAAATGTACAAAATTTTAGTTTTAACCTTTTTAGAAACAAATACATGTATATGAGAATGTATAACCATGCAAAATACAAATGGATCCGAATAATGATAGTACAGAAACAAAATATTTCATGCAAAAAAAGTTAAACATACCGATCAATAAGTATCAAGTTGCAAGATGTGTCCATGTACGAGTTATAACATATGGCAGCAACGAAAAATTAATTGATCGTTACAAATAACATAACATAAGTATTTTACATTATCTTAAACTTAATGATATATAAAATGTCAATTATTACGGGGTGATGAATTTATAACTAACGGGACCCTAAAAATTTACGAAATATGATAATAGATAGTTTATTCCTATTTATAACTGGCCTGAGTTGGGACCGATATTTTTATGATAGAAGCTTATTTATAAAGAGAGTATTCATGTAGGAAGATTTTATTGTATATGTAGTTTTGGGGGGTTATATGCAAATGACTCATAGTTTCAGGGGGTTATTTGCATTTTATCCGTCTATTTTTGGTTTTAGTCCTATATTTTTACTTATCTTTTAAGGGTTCTTCGTTTTCTACTAGTTTTCAGTTTTAGCATCAAATTTTTTTTTGTTTTTTTTTGTTGTTGTTGTTGTTATTTATAAGTTTTGATAATCTGTGGGTAAAAAATTCGTAAACTCAACCCCGTAACGTAATCGGTACGGATTGGGTGGGTTGACTGTCTAAAAAAAATCAATATCTCCCTTCCCAATCCAATCCGCTATATATTTTGCGGGTTGAGTTAGGGTTGGAGTTTTTAAACCGCGGGTTAATCAGCCTCAACCCGTTTCAGCCCGCAATATATATATAATTATAAATATATATTTATATATACATTGTGTGTATTTTAAGATACCAACTTTCCATTCTTATTATATTTTGGTTTTGTTACTTGTTTGCGATTGTCATATTTTAGTTTTGTTACTTGTTTGCGAATGTTCGTAAGTTATTTTGATTGGTTTTAATTTATATTTTTATTTAAAAAATTCAATTTATTTTAAAATTAAGGTTAATTATGCAAAATATGAAAAATAAAATACCAAAATAAAAATTTAAGAATTAATCTAAATTCAACCCGCCCCATCCTGCAATTTATTTTACGGGTTGGATTGAGATTTTAATTATAACGGGTTGGTTTGATATTTAAAATCATCCTGCAATTTATTTTACGGGTTGAATTGAGATTTTAATTATAACGGGTTGGTTTGATATTTAAATTTTACCACTCCGTACCCGCTATTTATATTGCAGTTGAATTAGAATTGAGTTTAATAAGGCGTGCCCATCCCTAGTTTTTAACTTATGCCTTGCTGTTTGTCAATATTATATCCTTCTTTAATATGTCAATGATTTTTTATTATTAGGAAAAGTATAGGGCCAAAAAAGGTAAAATTGAAAGTAGAACAAAACAAAGACTCCACACAAAATTAAGATTTGAATAATATATAGCCACATTTACGATAATATTTTCGTAGTGACCAAATTATAATTATGCAAAGTAGAACTCGAAAACGTGAACCGCAAGAGTTTCAAAACGGAGCATGATCACAAAATACTTTCGATATTTACACTTATTTTTTTATTTTATTTTTCTGTAAAGTGTAAACCGATCAAACCGAACTAATGACCTTCAATTCATTCCACTCATGATGTTTTTGTAAATAAAAAAAAACAGATCGAACCATAAACACCTATACTTTCACTAATCTTAGCGGGTTCTTGTTTTACTTTCAGTCTCAGACTTTCAGTTTAGCTTCTATATCTTTCCTAATATCATGATTCCCCGAGAGGACGTCAACGTCCCGAGAGGACGTCGCGTTTTAACATGGATATGGCCCATATGGCACAAACCAAAACCGAGTATTTTATTTTTAATCAGACTTATGATTTTGGGTTCTGAAACCAAACCAGAATAACTCGGGATTGAATTACTCCGCATTGCTCAAACGAGGTTTCTTTGGATTATCATACATATACAACTTTTTTTTTTTGCCGGCCGATCCGGACGGAAAAAAAAAATCCACTTTTAATATTAATATTCTACACTCGTAGTAGTACGGCAAAACAAAGTTGTTACCGGTAACTATCAACACTACAAAATATTGCTTTATTTAGTGAGAGTCAAAAACTGTCACAAGTCTTTCACTAATTTAAAATTTTGTTACAAATTGACTAAAATGTCACAAAACCGCCACAAAAACCGTCGTTAATTAGCTCGTAACAAAAAATACCGTCACTAATCCCGTCGCTATTTGAGTATTTTTTTTATAGTGTAATATTATGGTTACAATAAAAGGTTAATGCGTTTTACAATATACTAAGTTGGTTGGAATATGAGATGTAGAATGAACCACATGTATCTCAATGTCTCATAATTCAATTAATTGATGAAGAATTTATGATATTTAAGCAAATTGGACCACTTGCTTCATTTGATCATCAAATCATGTGATTGAATTTGATTACTTTTATTTTCTCAACTACATAGTTGAAATTTATTAAATTTCCAACCAAATAAGTTGTATCAAACCAGGTGCACAAATATTCTTGATAAACGTATTAATTAATTCCCATGTACATAAATATATAAATTTTCAGAAAATAAGTTGAATTATTCACAAGAAAATAAAAAAACCGGACTCATGCCGTACTTGATTTCTAAGTTTTTCCACTTGGAAAATTGAAAAACTAGTCTTTCAAGGTGTCACCAAAAATCACTACATTTTATAGACAAATAATCTAACCAAACAAAATAAACTCTACTAAAAGAAAAATTGTTGTTCTTTCCAAACAAACCTACCCTCTTTTCCATCATGAAGAAACATGTACTACTCAAGTCTCTTATTGCACCTAACAATTGTCATATTCCAATATTTTATTTTAATTTTTTTCATATTTCCAAATTCTAATACTATATGTCACATCATCATCATTCTATTATAATAAGCCGACCCAAATTAAATGAGTCTGTCCAATTTAGCCATTTTTTTCCAAAAATACCCCTCCACCTTTATATTAATTACAATAATACCATACTCCAATAAAAATATAAAAAGTAAAAACTAATAAAATCATTTATTTCTCTTTAACAATCAAATATTATTCTAATACTATATGTCACATGCTCTTATATCTTAAGGGTATGCTCATTTTCTTTCATCCTCATTCCATTTGGCTTGTTTACTTTATTCTATAAACTTTTGTAGTAGTTGTTATCTAATTACCTATTAATTTGCTAGTTTCTTGGTACTATTACCATTTGCTATTCTATATTTTATATATAGGTTGCTCGTATAATAAACTAGCTTCTAAATATTGTGTTTATATATAAAGCCATTTGCTACTTTCTAATGGCTTCTATTATCCTTTTTGAGTAGCAAAGTTCTTTTTATGTACTTAACCTCGATTCTCTTTCATAAGGGATTAGTTTCATAAAAAAAAGAATTGTCTTTAGTTATAAATTTGATCTTATAAACCATAATGTCTGAAGGCTATGCAATTGAGCTATATTTTGATACAGCTCTAGAAAACCAGGTCCTTAAAGCATGGAACATACTCGCTCGTCGACAGATCAGCACTAGGCTAATCGAAATCGAATCAAGGCCTCACATTACCCTCTTTTCCACCCCCTTTATCGACCCGATGAAGATCGAAAATATATTAAAAGACTTGGCCGCTAAACAAGATCCGATACCCATGTCTTTATCCTCAATCGGAACACTCGCAAATGATCAAAATTCATTCTTTTTTGCTCCAACTCCATCTCTGAGTCTTCTTCATTTTCATTCAAATATTTATGATGCATTGGAGAATGAGGGGATCGAAGTCGATAAAGAATATTGGCCTGGTTCATGGGTTCCATATTGTCCCGTAGCTGAAGAAGTACCCAATACTCGGATGGCTGAAGGCTTTTCTTTAATACGTGAACTTAAATTTCCGATTTTTGGCTACGCGATGGAGATCGGATTGGTCGACTTCTCGCCTGTTAGTGATCAATGGTTCTCGTTTGAGCTCGGAAGCTCAATCATTTAAATTGTTTGTTTAGTTCTTCGTGAAGGTTATAAATTAGGCAATTTACATGGATTAGTATCAAATTCAGATCATAATGAAGTTATTTGTGTGCCCTATCAAATGGTTTAAAGCTAAGTTTGTATTTAATTTGGTGGTTAATGTTACTGTAGTGATGTGTACTGTATTTATTTGTCATGAACTTATTATGAGCCTTCTATTATGCTATTGAAATAATCGGAAAATTAAAAAAGAAAACCTTAAACTATTATTCTACGTTGAAATCTAAGCGTCTAAATATAAAGTAAATAATTCAACGGTGTTCTATTTAGCGGTAAAATATACCGTTCAACAGTGAACGACACAAAAGAAAAACTCATCGGAAGGGTCTCTATTTTGTGTAGTCATTGTGTTTTACTGCACATTGTAGTGTTAATTCGTGAACTTTTTTATTAATTTTTAACTAAATTTTATTTAATCCAATGTGTAGTATCTCCTAATAGACGTGTTTCAATTCATTTCATTTAAAAAAAAAAGCAAATCAAAACTTAGACGTGTTTCATTTGAAGAAATGTTATGTGCCACGTTACAAAGTCAAACACATGCATGATGACACGTGAAATAATTATTTATTTGCATTTTACGATATAAAATCCGACACGAGAACCATATTGCATGTACTCAATAGTCAATACTCATCTTACTCTTATTCTCAATACATTACAAAAAAAATGTGTCCAAAGATACCGATTTGTTTGTTACGATCTTATTAGCTACGATTTTTATGACGGATTTAATAACAAAACAGTCAATTTGTAACAGATTTATGACATGTTAGTTAATTTGTGACAGTTTTATAACAGAATTTAACTATCACAAAATCAATATTATTTTAATTTAGTACTTTTACCTATCGGTTAATTTCAATTTACTTTTGTATACCACTAGTAGCTAGCATCAGTATATCAATATTCTACAAATTAGTTATCAATAAGTACATAAAAAAAATGTATAAATATCTATGGAAATTGTGACGTTTTTTTTTATGACGAGTATATTAGCTACGGGTTTTGTGACGGGTTTATGACAAAAAAGTGAATTTGTGACAGGTTTGTAACAAAAAAGTCATTTTATGACAGTTTTATGATATGATTTGAATTTTACAAAATCAACATTATTTTGTAGTACGAATCAGAACATTTCTTTCTACGGGTGGTAGCTAGGTTAACATGCAATTAACATACAAAAATAAAATTATTAGAACAGTACCGTACCTGTCTAGCTTTATTAGTTTGTGTAATATGTGCATGCAGCCTTTTATGTTTTGAAGATACTTAGTTGATCAATATTTTCAACTCTGTTGTAGATATATATTAAGTTAATTGATTATAATAAATATTTTGCTAAGTTAATTATGAATGTTAACAGAAATATTCTCACATTAATTTTCTTATACTCAAAAAATCAAATATTATTTTCTCTCTCATATTTTCACATTTATCCACCTCATCATTATATTAATAAAATATATACATATATAGTACTTTTTATAAGTGAATGAAAATCTATTTTATTATTTTGAGGAGGAAGATGAGAAGATTGATGCATGAAAATGTCTCTATAAACATTAAAAAAAAAAGCATTTCATACTAAAATAGAGAGGGATTATGAGGGTATTGGTATGGTTGCTTGTCGTACTTTATAAAAGGTTTTTTTGCAGTTTTTATTAGTTTTTATTATCGAACTATGTCATAATTATGTCACCCATGTACAAATATTATCATTTAACAAATAATCAAACTTATCAAGTCAACATTGTTATTGACATATTGTTATGCATGCACTAGAGATGTGCATGCAGACCAAAACAGAAAATTAGAAAACCCTATCATTAGTTTTTCGTTTATTAAGAGGAATATTAATATCCTGAACAAAAAAGCACTTGTCTAGTTATATATGACTGATGCATCGATTCTTTCTGTTTCAAAAATGAATTAACCGACTCGTACATATCGTTTTTTTTTTACATATTTGGATTCGATCTGCGGATCAATGTACATGTGACTAGATAATTTCATTCTTGATGAGCAAAACACAGCTTCCGGTCTTTCTTTATGTAGGAAAGACAGATAACTATCGTCTTACGAGGCTTCTGTCGAAAGAAGATCTCAGTGGCATTGTCCGGTGTTGCAAACACGTCACAAGTGAAGTTCTTTGGTTTATATCAGCTTTGCGATTCTCAATAATAAATTGCATTATTGCAGAGACACACGGTGCTTCTTAATATGTAAGACTAAACTTTCCTTGCTGCGTGTTTGCAGACACCGCTCCGACATGTTCCACAAATCGGATCTCGTTTCGTGTACAGAAGACTGTTAATTTGATCAAAAGATTCAGTTTACTCCCCAATTGAGTTCGTTGAAAATGACATTTCATGATTTTGTAGTCACTAAAACAAAACATACTTTTGGAGACCGATAGTTATTGTATTCGAATGTGTTTTTTTGTCTCTAAAGATATCGTTTTGATCAATGATTCTGCTTCTGCCTTGCATGTAATAACGATTTGGTTATATTTCCCCTTCTCATTAGATCAGACTTACTAAAGTATGCTTTTTGTTCAAATTCCGAATCTCAATTCATGTTTTTTGTTTAAATCATGTCTAACTGATCTGAAAGTTTAGCTGATTCAAGATCGAACTGTTTTTTTTTGTATTGTTTATGTGAGCATGCTATTTGATTTCCCACACGTTGTTGCAGCTTCTACTTTTTGTAAAAAGGTTGTTAGTAACTAACATTTCGTAATGTAGTTAACATTGTTAATTTCCAACTTGTTTTGATTCTTTACCGATCGTGAATTTTTTTCCACAGAAAATAGACGAATTCTCAAAGTGGTGGGAAGGGTCGGTGGCGGAGTTTGTGGCAAGGGTCTTCTCTACCGAAATGCGCAGATCATTTATCTAAAGAATATAGTGTGTTCGGGGAAAACACTATATATACCTAGATAAATGGTCTGCTGTATTTAGGTATGAATGTTTTCGCTTGTTGAGTAATGTTGACATGTACACATCATTTACGTTCCTCCATACACTCTTTGTAAGAACAGTTTTTGAATGTTACGATTCCATAGACAAAAATCCGCGAGTGCAAATAATTACTCATAATTTTAAACGGAATGTGAAACCGGTTTTTAAGTATTATGTTTCCATGGAAAAATTGCGTTCATTACGAGGAATCAGACTATTTGGGCACTTTTGATAATAATATATTAATATTAACCATATTTTGGCTTAAAATTTGAAATAATTGCAGTAACTTTGTTTTTTGACCAAAGTATTTTGTCTCCGCTTACTTATTTTCTGCAAAACGAAATATCTGTTTCTGTAAACTGTTATTATATTTTTGTTATTATTGTCCATAGAATTAGAAAGATTTTTTATTTTTCAAGAATGATAAGTGATTCATCTCAAAACAAATAAAAGTGATGGTGATGTAACAATGGTAAAGTTGATTTTTAATGTGCTGTTTTATGTAACGTTTTTTTTTTGTTGGTAAAATTACCTTTTTCTATGATCGCACTATGATTACGAAAAATATTTTATTGATAATTTGAAAAGAAAATATTTTCCGTGAGAACATTCTATGTAACGTTTTTAATAATCGTTATTTTGGCTCAAAATTTAAATATATAATTGCATCAACTTTTTTGTTGTTCGACCATAGTTTATCTCAGTTTGCTTCTTTTCTGCAAAATAAAATTGAAAATAATGAATCTATATTTCGCACCTAGAAACTGTTTTGTATTTTTGTTGCTCAAGAAATATTTTTTCCCTTCAAGTTATAATAAGTGTTAACCATCTTAATAATGATGGTGCTGTAATGTACGTATATGACTTAAAAAATACATAAACTGATAAAGCAATAAGTTTGATCGGTGTCGTTATACTTTTCAACGATAATGTAATAAGTAAAAGATATTAAATATTGGATATTTCGTTGGTATTTCTTATTGCTCGGTAATTGTTCTTGCTCGGATTACAATTTATTATTGCACTTATGCTCGGTCTATAATTTAATCTTAATCTTGGTCTTTCTCTTTCTCTTCGGTTCTTGGTCTTTAATCTTGCTCGGTTTGCTTTCTAGTGAGATAAGCTCTGACAGGTTTTTCTAATATATCTCTTTGCCTGAGATTTTTCCGGTCATTCTTTCAGTGAAGGTACTGAGTTATTTATAGACAGTTATGCCTCATAGTATGTTGACAAATGTCCCCATCTCATGTATCATCTCATGGGTTTTTCCACTATGAGCTTTCATTAGATAGGCTATGATATTTATAGTATAAGCGCCTGTCCCTAAGTGTGGAAAATACGTTTATACCATGAGTCTTATTATTCAAGTATTGGATACCCTCTAATAATGTTTGGGTCTAATAATGTTTGGGTCGATTAATGTTCTATCATAAACTTTAATAGTAATGGAATGAAATACATAATATAATAGAAATTTTGATTTGTAATTTGTTCTATTTTATGTAACGTGCTATGTGGCCATCATAAAAAGAATTTTTCACACGTAACTGATTTCGTCACCAGATATAATTAATCTAGAACTTTTCTATTCACAAACTAAATTGGGAAAGAACTAGGAAATAAACTTTTCTTTCCTCCCAAGATAACCCAAACACCATTATATATATATGTATGTAAACAAGTAAAATCCTTAAATTTTTTGATATCATCTTAAATTTAAAGATTTTACAAGAATTTATAGCATATTAGATTTTTTCAAGAAAGAGGTAGAGAAGGATGGAAGGAGGAACAGAAGCTTTTCCGGAATTAGGCATGCATTGTCAACACGACGAATGCAATCAACTCGATTTCCTGCCATTCAAGTGTGATTCTTGTCGCAAGGTATGCTCATTATTTTCATAATCCTATCGGGTTATAAAAACCGCTATTGGGTAAGGTTCATCTTTTGGTTGTTCTAGGTTTGATCGCACATAAAGAACCTTGCCGATTTAGTGCTCTTAGTTTTGGTATTTCTTACTCGCAATTTTAGGTTCGAAAAGAAAAGATCTATAACATAACATAAAGCGCTTCTCAGGTTTCATCAAATTTACCTATGTAGAGGAACGGAATTTTTGGAAACTATATTACGATTTCAATATTCCTTCGTTTTTGTTTCATCAACTAAACTAGGCGATAGTAATATGCCTCTAGAATTTGTGATAATGGTTCTTTATTTTAAGAAAAGATAGTAATATATACCCAAGTTCTGACCCATTCGATACAATCTTTGAAATTCTGCAGGTATTCTGTTTGGATCACAGATCATACAAGTCTCACGAGTGCCCCAAATCCGACCAGAAAAACAGAAAAGTATTAGTCTGCGAGATATGCACCACCTCAATCGAAACAACCGACAAAGACCCAGATAACGAAACATTAATTCTAGAAAAACACGCAAAATCTGGAAACTGTGATCCGGATAAGAAAAAGAAGCCGACTTGTCCTGTGAAACGGTGCAGAGAGGTGTTAACCTTTTCAAACAACTGCTTTTGCAAAAACTGCAAAACTATGGTTTGCCTGAAGCATAGGTTTCCTGCTGATCACGCTTGCAGCGAGAGAAAGGGCTTGGCTTCGGAGAGAGATGGGTCGGGTGTTGGTAGCAAGTTTTTGGCTGCGTTGAGTTTGAGAAATGTTGTTCAAAAAGCCAAGGATTGTGCAAAAGAGAGTGGTAAACGTGGTGGAAACGTGTCTTCACCTGGAACTCCTTCCGTTAAAGTATTCTGATTATGTAATACTGTACTAAGTTTTATCAATTATAATGTTCACCTGAGACACATGTTTATCAAGGTGACAAGGTCACCACATTATCTTATTGATTCAAGTTGTAAAACAGTTTTATGTTATGGTTTCGAGTGCATGATCTTTTCATAACCTATCTGTCAAAAAATGGTTTTGCAATAATTACTTAGTTAAGGCCTTGTTTGGTTACAGCTTCTGATTCTATAAAGTCTATAAGTTTTCACCCAACTTTTTTCCTTGGATTAATTGCCACTTAAATCTCCTTCGTTCAACTAGCAAGATTTTGGTCTTTTGTTTTTCTCAATTATGCTATGCTATGGTTTTCGACATTGAAATACTAGTGATCTTTTCAAAAAGAAAACACAGAAACACAACTTCAATGGGCTCAAACAATAAATGGACAATGTACTTCTCAACAAAAAATTCCCATGGGATACTATATCATGACAAAATTAAAATAAGAGTAGTTTTGAGATACAAATTTACATACAAGTGGTGAATATTAAAACAGCTACATGTTTGATGTGGTCTCTCTGATCTCTTCCATGGTAATAGTCTGCAGATCGACCCGAAAACGAAAGTATTAAGCAAACGAAGTAAGAATAAAAAGAACAAATAGTAATCATCTGCAGATGAAAACAATAGAATATGGGAACAGCACGTTAACAAGGTAGATCAAATACTGTAACCATCTGGAGATGAAAACAATAATTTAGAAAAATAACAAATAGTGCTCGTCAACAACAACGATGGAACTAAAGAAAATTTTACACTACGTAAATTACGAATACAAGGCACACGAACCTGTTCTTCGCCAGCAAAGTCATTATCAGGGGTGAGAAATAGCATGCAGTGGCACTCCTTCCTACAAAGTCGGATCATAATAAAGAAATAATCAGAACGGAAAGCTTACATACCCTGTCTGAAGACGAGATCAATGGAATATAAAATTACACACCAAACAATGAAAATGACCAAGTGGAGAACAAAAACAAGAAAAAACTCTGACAAATAAATACTCCAAAAGAGGACCTGGATACATATGCCATATCATTCGCACATTTTATTTCACTATAATTTTTGTACAAAAATCCTTGTACCACCAGAGACAAGTTCCCTTGGTTCAACAAATAATGAGACTACAATCTTTACTTTAGTCTTCATCATAGTAAATAACATAAAAATGAATTTTCAGCAACTTATGTTTACCTCTCTCTCATAGGAACACATGGACAATTCCAAAAGCCTTGCCCTACCTCTGCAGCTTTGTCATCATAGTGCCTAGAAAGCGGGCAAACATAGGATAGAATGCCATTAGATAAAGAAAAAATCATCTCGCAACGGCAGAGAAATTTAATCAAACAGAAAGCACTGCATATATCCAGCGAAAGGGGTCCGATTTAACAGGCTGCATATCTTGAAAAAAGGAAGTTCCGGGGAAGAGAGAGAGAAGTTAGTAATTTTTTACCTACAAGGGCAAAGAGGAGCACCTATTGAATCCTTGTGTTCTGCAAGTCCCTGTTACCATTTACCAGACAGTTAAATTTACACAGGTCAAGAGTACTTTGCAAAATGTAAAATGACAAAATTTCCAAAAAGAACATATAATTTTATACAAGCCATGATTAAATATTAGTCCTTTAGAATGAAGCAAGGTTTCCATAGGTGAGTAAGGAATTCCGTGGACCGCATTTTACGAAAGCCAAAACAAATATGTACTCCCTCCGTCCCTATTTGGGTGTCCACTTTCATTAGTTTATATACCTCACGTATATTCAACAAACCAGAGACTTAAATAAGAAGTAACACTACCGTACACCCGGTGCACTATAATTTAGGGTGCGCCATCCACTAAAAACCCAACACATATTAATGAATCCAAAAATAACTACCCTAAAATTAATTCAAAATTAAAACTAAAAAATTCTATTGGTTGGCACACCCTTAATTATAGTGCACCGGGTTCATATTCGTGTTTCTCCTTAAATAGGGATGGAGGGAGTAGTATAATTTTAGTTAATTCAGTTGCTAAAGGAATCAAATTTTGCAATTTATGAATGCTGCTAAAACAAATTTGGAGCAGATTTTTGTGAACTGACCATTATTACTAAACTAGGTACCGCTGCCTAAACATCAATTTTCTGTAGTTAAGAGTTCGTAATGCCATACTACTGTCTTGTATAAATTGTTCATCACATAAATTAATTACCTTTTATGTATAAAATTGAACTCTAAATCTAATCATAGTGTTCAATTTTCATCGGTACCACGATGGATTGATTGGCTATTTATTGTAAACTTCTCAAATCACGGTACTTGGTTATTTTGTCTAAAAGGATGTTTAAAAACCCAATCACTACCATCAAATGCAAAAGAAAATCGTGAGAGAATATGTATCTATTGGAAACATGGGGGATGAAGAAAATAGTTACCAACCAAATTTCTAAAGTCACACAAAAAATTGCAAATTACCTACGTGGTTACGTGAGACATAATAAACTAACACAAGAAAGGTACCAAGTAATCTTTACACCGAAAGAAAGTACCTTAATAACAACGGAAGTGACACCCTTATCCACACAAAAATAAGTTCCTGATTTTCGTGCATATTGCTCTGAGAACTTCCTCATTACCTCAACAGACTTCTCAGTTGGCTCAACTGCAAACAGATTAAAATATACTATATAACATCAAAATTTCGGACCACAGAAACATGCTATCAGACTCTTCAAATTTATATTTCAACATATAAACTGCTCAAACATTAATCATATAGCCCATTTAGCACAAGAAAGCTTTAGCTAAAAACTGCTTGAAAACAGTCCCCAATAAACTAGCTCGAAAGAATTACAGCAGAAGTTTTGTTACAAGCTTAAAAACAGGAAGATTTAAAATATACATTTGATGTTGGGAATTTATTGAAAAGTTCCACACTTTACTATATACGGGAAACGTTTCATATTAAAATGATATTATATGCTAATATAAGAAAAATCACTGTCACTGTAGATCCATCTCTTTCGCTTTTCAGCTATTTTTTTTATTTAAAACAGCTTTTTTAAAAGAAAAGACTGCCTTTCAAGCACACCGGATTATTTGGTTTAAACTTTTAGGCTCCGCTTATTTCTTTTTTCCACTTAACTCTCCATTGTATTTAACTGGTCAAGTTTAAAGCTTTTTGAATTTTCTTTTTGTGTCTAAACTGGATTTTCTCAGAGGATGAACCCAACCTTTTTTTGCCCATGGTCCAAAAGACCAGATTTTTTGCTTAAATAGGTCGCCAAAATAATTGTTACCAGACAATCAACAGCCCAAACTAATGATTCACCGTACTCTGAATTTTATTTACAGTAATGCACACAACTGAATATTCAATGAAATATGGTATTCATTAACTCCTTCATGGCAAGAAACTAAAAGTTCGTCTAAATAAACTGATCCATAATTGATTAAAACAAGGGTTAACAACTATTTCTGAATAATAGCCCCTTTGGAAAGTAAAAAAGTTATCTTACAAACACACCATATTACTTGGTATCACTGCAGAATCTCAATTTATATATTCTTCTGCTTAAACTCTGCATTGTACTAAATTTGAGCGTATTTAAAAATATTCCTCCAGAACTAGAATTGTCCACTGTTTTAAAAGCTTGCTTCGAACCAAAATACTCGCCTCAAAGCGGAAAAAGCTCTATTGAAAGCTTTAAAATTCAGAAAAAGACTCGTTTTCCCGCTTTTTACTTAATTTTTAATGCTTTTAGCGGAGCTCTTGCAAAAAAGGCTTTCGTCAAGTTTAAAATACTGGAATTTTCAGCTGAACCCAATTTTTCCCAAGCTCAAAGAAACCACTTTTACTCAAAATTCATACCAAAAGAAGTTGTTACCAAAAAATCCACATCTCAAACTAGTAATACAATTCAAACATTACTTCACATAACTACACACAACAAAATACCCGATGAAACAAAACAATAAATCCACCAAAAGCTTTAAACTAAAATTAAGAATAAATAACCACCAAAATTAAAAATCTCAGTCTAGAAATTCAAGATTAGAAAATTCTTTACATAACTACACAGAACTAATTACCCAATGAAATAAAACCAAAAAAATTAATTAATCCACAAGCTATAAACAAAAATTAGGCTAAATACCCACTAAAATTAACAAAAACTATTGTTACCAAAAAAACCCAAATCTCAGTTCAGCAATTCAACGTTAGAAAATTCTTTACATAATTAAACACAATTAAATACCCAGGAAAAAAATTAAATATAAAAAACACAGTAAAATTTAAAAACTAAAAATTAGGCTAAATCCCGGCTAAAATTAACAAAAAAAACATTTGTTACTAAACAACCCAAATCTCAATCTAGCAATTCACCATTAAAATATTATTTACATAATTAAAACACAACTAAATACCCAACAACAAAAATAAATAAAAAAATCACCCAGAAAAATCAAAAAATAGAATTCGGTCACTAAAATAAACAAAAACATTTGTTACTAAACAACCCAAATCTCAATCTAGCAATTCAATAAATGAATTTTTTTTACAAAATTAAAACACAACAACAAAAATAAAAATAAAAAATCACCCAGAAAAATCCAAAAATAAAATTCGGTCACTAAAATAAACAAAAACATTTGTTACTAAACAAACCCAAATCTCAATCTAGCAATTCAATAAATGAACTTTTTTACATAATTAAAACACAACTAAATACCCCCAAAAAAAAAACCCAGAAAAGGCTAAAAACTAAAACTTCAGTCTACCCAATAAAAGTCTAAAATTAATTTTAAAAAAAATAATAATTAAAACTTAGGACTCCCAATTTCAGATCTGTGTAATAAATAAACTAAAAAAAATAATAAAAAAAATGACCTTGGGCAACGACTAAGCTACGGTGACGATAAAGATGACGTGGCACATTGATGACGTGGCAAATTCCGACGGAGTACGATGTTGAAGCCTTAAGAGAATTCATCACTGGTGATTAAAAATAAAAAATTGGATCTTTTTATTTTATTTTTATTGAGAGATAAAATAGACAAAAAATTAATATGAAATTTATTTGTAGATTTGTAATAAGGGAAAGGTGAGATGACACCTGGCTCTTTTATTTTTTTTTATTTTTGGAATAAATAAATTTATGATACTTGTAGATTTTAGTAAAGTTTTATTTAGTCCTCATAATATAATTGTTTTGGTTTTTTATTTTAATTTTTTTAAGAAATAAGTCTTTGGATATTCGAGTTGAATATTTTGTAGATGAGACGGAGTGGGTGTTTGTACGGTCAGATTATTTATCTTTTAAAAATTATATTTTTAATGGATTTAAAAAAAAAATCAGTACAAATAATAAATTATCTTTTAAAAGTTATTAGGTGGAAGTTAAGGGCAATGATGAACTAGTGATTAGTACAAATACGTTATGGCTCTGATTAACATGGTGTCGTTATAACAAAATGTTAGGATTCAAATAGACACTTTGTTGTTAACTCGATAATAAAACGAGTGTTGCTAAATTTTCAACAAATAAAATCTTATTATAGATTGTTGTGTTTCTATTTTGTTTATGAATTTAGAAACATCCACTTTAGTATCTTTTATCAAACAACACTTTCATCAAATTATTGCGGGTTATTCCCATGGTTTTTTGAGATTTAATCAAGTCAGTTTTAAATTGTAGACTATAACTGTTGAAATATTAAACATGAGTACCAAAGAGAATCATTTGTAAATCTGAAGAAACATTTTGTTTTTATCTGTAAACTAGATATTTAATGTGTATGTTTATCTGTTTTTTTATAATTATATTTGTGACTTGTGAGGTTGAGCTACTGCCACTTTATTTATCAAAATTCAAATTCCACACGTATCTGAGCCCCACATGTAACGTAATTTCGCAAAAGATTTAATAAAAATGGCCCACATTTTTACTATAAAAAAATAATCAACCCAATCCATAAAAAAAAATAACTAGGGTACATGAAATATCCGCTTTAGGAAAGATTTTGATTTTTATTACTAATATATTTAATAAATTTTTTTATTTATAATTAATATTTAAATTTAAGATAGGTTTAAGTAGGGTTATATTATATTTTTATTTGAGTTTTTAGTGTATTTTATTTTTAGATTTAACAAAAAAAATTTAATTAATATTTAAATTTAGTTTAGTCTCAACTAGGGTTCTACTCTATTTTTATTTGTGTTTTTAGTAGATTGTGTTTTTATTACGTGTCGTGACTTGTACTTGTATCTTTTAATTTTTTTTATTCAAACGTTAATGTCAAAATTTGACCACAAGTTTTTTGAATAGGAACACAAATAAACTATATCTATAAATGAATAATTAGAAGAATTAAGATAATAATTAGTGTTGATAATGAGATAGTTTTCTTTTCTTAGTAGTAGTAGTATCATTTTTGTAATACGTGTTCAAAAAAATTGACCAGGATTATTCCATATTATCGGGTCGGATATACTTTTCGAATGAGTTACGAGGGTGGCAATAACATCACTCAAATTTTAAATGTAGAAATATTTATTACATAAAAAAAAATAAAAACTTGTATTGTATGACAATATGAGACTAAAGTTACATTTCAAATAATCCAATGTGTAATCCAATCCACACATGGAAATAGTATAGGGAATTACTAGATAAGAGTCCTCCTATATAACTAGTTAACAACTTATTGGTATAAAAATGTGTCAAATGTATATATAAAAAAATTAATTAATGTTTAAGTTTAGGATATGCCTCCATAAGGTTTTATATTTTTATTTGAGTTTTTAGTGTGTTGTACAATTTGTTTTTAATTTGTCAAATTATAATTTGTTGAAAATAGAAAAAATAAATTAATGTAACTAATATTTTTATTTGACTATTCCAAATAGACACTCATATTATATAGCATATTGAAGTTAAGCAAATATATGTGTGTAACTAATATTACCATGCATTTTGTTGATTTTTTTAGTAACATTTACATTATCAATTACGATGAAATTTATTGTATAAGAACTGGAAATGAAATGTGACTAACGAACCGTTTGATAACAATTTTTTTTGTCCAAAATCATATTTTAAAAATCTGTTTCAATAATCCATTAAAAATCTAGATTTTAAAATTATGTATTTTTTGTAGTTTATTCAGCCTAAAAATCAGATTTTGCAGAAGCTAAATAATATGACTGTCTAAACATTCACAGATTTTTAAAATCAAAAATCCGAAAATCGATTAAAAAATCTGTTACCAAACGGATCCTAAGAATGATAACTAAAGAGTTAACAAGTCCAGCCCAATATATATGACTTAACGAAAGCCCAATATATGCCCCTCTACAATCTCGTTATCGGCCGTCTCTCCACTATCGTGGCCAGGCATCTCGACATCGAAAGCTGGCTGCAGCTGGTGGTGAACTCGTACTTAAAACGAGGCGTAAAAGGGTTAATTAATTTATATAATTTTATAGCAGTTTTTACCAATGTTTTAAAATGAGATAGCATAGCTAAACCATTTTTGAAAGAGGGTTGCTCAACCCTTGGAAATTGTAAGATTTTGTGGCACAAAACTATAAAAACGTAAGATTTTTCTAAAATTTTCCAACTTTTGTTGTTTTGATTTGAGTCTTTTCAGCTTCAAAAGCAAGCTTTTTTGGTGATTTCAAAGCGAGTTGCTGGAGTTAAGTTTTCGCGTTCCCGCAATCCATAGTTAAATAGTAAACAGGTCGCGTAGGCAGTTAGTTTACCAAACTTTTAATGATCGAGGAAGAATTAACCGCACGGGGAAGTTGATCAATGGCTTTGTTCATTTGCATTATAATTACACTTGTCTTTTTTCGACCCCACTCGACCTGCTCACGTCCCACTTGACTCAATCTATCATCGAAACGATCGTAACCTAACTATATATATTAGTCTTTACTCTTTAGTTAGTTTTCGGTGTAAGTAATTAAAGTTACTGCTATCCCTTTCTTCAATAAACGGGCGATTTTACATCATTGGGATGCATCATGCTAACAGCTTCAATAAGAATCTTAATAGTTCCCACCCTAGACCTTACTATACATACTTATCGTCTATCGACAACCTAAATCTGTCTCGAAAATTTGATTCGTCTCGGATACACAATACTAGTTGCATTAAACCCTTCAGAAAAAGATATTACTCATGTTTTACGTGCTTAATTATTGTTCTACTGCCTAATAAAATCGGTGCCGAAGCTGAAAAGTGAAAATTACACATCTCGTTGCCCAATCTCGACAAATTACCAAGGTAAAACATTTTTTTCTAGAAAAAAAATCAGTGCCTATTAGAAAGTAAATCAATTTATTTGTATAAAACACTTATGAGTTAATTCCAAACAAACCTTGGATGGTTTATTAAAAAAATAAAATGCCTTGATTTTAAACCTCTTGGACCAGAAATTATGCTGCATTATCGCAATGTACATTTGTGTGTGTGTCACACAAAATAGGAAGCAGAGTATCTGACTCTGAGTCAGAGTTACTCTACTTTCCACAGCCATTAGATCTGTTATTTTATTAATACTGTAGCAGATCCAATGGCTGTAATATACAGAGTAACCCTGACTCATAGTTAGCTACTCTGCTTCCCATACGATATCAGTATATATCCAATTGAGAACTCTCTTTAGAATCATACACTTTACACTGAAAATATAATTATATTTGATAACCATCACATTGCGAATAGTATAAACAGACCTAATAGAAGTGAACTCATTGTAAAAATCAAACCATAAAACATACTTTGTAGTTCCTATTTACTCAAATGGCACAAAGCTTCCTTTTCCCCTTATGTTTTGTTTTACTCTCGTCATTAGTCTTCGCGTCACCGTATGATTTCGTGAAATTCGAGGGATTACCTAAAGACCGCAAAATGTTAGGCCTAAACTAAGTGAAATCCTTTTTAACCGAATTTGGATACCTCGATTCTCGCAACATGGGCGACAAACCAAGCGTCATGAACGATGAGTTCGACGAGTCCCTAGAAAAAGCTCTGAAAACCTATTAACTAAATTACCATCTTAGCCCTACCGGATCTCTAGATGCAAAAACAGTTGCCACAATGATGCTACCACAGTGCGGTGTCCCAGACATAGTCGACGGTGTGAATTTAATGCAAAACGGCCAAAATAGAGATCAAAAATCTTTTTCCGCTAATCACCTGAAATGGCCCATGTCTAAATCCCACTTGACCTACTTTGTACCTACAAACACGAGCGCAAAAGCAGTACAAGCTATCAAACGAGCTTTCGACAAATGGGCACAAGCGACACACTTCACATTTTCCCAAACACAAAATGATAAAAATGCGGATTTAAATATTAGTTTCCACAGTGAGGCCTATGGTGATGATCTCCCGTACGGGCCAGGTGGCATCGTGACTCATGCCGTGGGACCCATGAAAGGCGCGAGGTTGCACTTTGATGGGGACGAGGCGTGGTTTGGTTTGGTGCAAGGTGGTACAGTCGATTTCGAGACAGTTGCTCAACATGGCATTGGGCATCTTTTGAGGTTAGTTCATAGCTCAGCTCAAGATTCAATTATGTATCCTTCTTTTGTCCCTGGGATGAAAAAGAATATCCATGCAGACGACGTGGAGAAAATTAAATCTATGTATCATAAATAAATATTTAATTTATACTATTGTAATTACAATGTAACATATATGTGACATATCTGAATAATTGTATAGAGAAAACTTTATCCTACTTCTTTTTATCGTATATATTGATAAAAGGCCACTATATACTTTAATATTTTGGTGTTTTTGTAGTGTTAGAATGATACTTGTGATATTTCAATCGTATCTTCCAATAAAAATACATATATCACATTTGGGAAAAACTCTAAAAAAAAGAAGGGTACAAGTCGTAACATGAAGTTGGATACAATGTAACTACCATGTCCTTTTTGCTCAAAACCTAAAAACGAAATATTCGGATATAACGATTTCCCGTGTAACTTTAAATAGTGGTCCTACGTACGCATTGATGTTTTGGTGTTTAAGATATAATTTCATATTTGATACGATGTAAATTAATGGCTCAAGATCTCATTGTTGCTTAAAGGAAAATTACAATTACGAATTTGTTGTTAGTTTGATCATTGATGTTTCAACAGGCTCTAAAGTTATAATTTTTCATTTTCGCTCTCGTAACATGTAAAAAGAACCCGTGATTCTCAAGTGTTGTGAAGAATCTTGTTTTATAGTTTGGTTGTTGGATCAGGATGACCTCTGAATATTAACTAGAGAATAATATGCTCCACCAGGACCCTTAGATATCAAAGAAGAGTGAGATCCTTTTTCGATCAATTTTCCTTTTTCCATCACAGCAATCGTATCGCAATTCTGTATCGTACTCAGTCTGTGAGCGACCACAACACTTGTCCTCCCCACCATCAATCTCTCGAGCGCTTCTTGTACCACTTTCTCTGATTGGCTATCAAGGGCACTAGTCGCCTCGTCTAACAAAAGAATCGTTGGGTTTTTCAGTAAAGCGCGTGCTATAGCAATACGTTGCTTTTGTCCACCAGATAGTTGTAATCCTCTATCCCCGCAATGTGTGTCATAGCCCTCTTTGAGGCTAGATACAAAATCATGAGCATTTGCTGCTTTAGCAACTTCAATGATTTTTGATTCTTCAACTTCGTTAGATGCACCATACATTATATTTTCACGTATGGTCCCAGCAAACAGAGTTGGCTCTTGACTAACAACTCCGATAAACTTTCTTAGCAACCTCAAATTATACAAGCTTATATCGCGCCCATCGATTTTCACGACACCCCTTTGGGGGTCATAGAATCGCTCAATTAGTCCAATGACAGTTGATTTTCCTGAGCCGCTTTGTCCGACCAAGGCCGTAGATTTTCCTGCTTCTATTTCGATTGAAAATCCACCAAGTATCAACACATCAGGCCTAGTTGGGTATGAAAATTCAACATCACATATTTCTACATGTCCCATAAGATTGTCAGGCTTGTAACCTTCAGGGTCTTCTGGATCGATATTGGTCAGCCTATCCAATACAGCAAATACCGAGCTCACCGAATCGGAGCCTTTAGCAAGGTCATCACTTAAGCTCATAGCCTGAGCAAGTATAAATCCTGTACCAATCAGTATCATTGTTGTCTCGAAATAAGATTTAGAGCCAAGTTGTCCTTGGTGAATTAATTTAGCACCATACCAAGTACTAAAAGCAAAAGTCAGCGCTAAAATGCTTTGTACGAGTGCAAGCACGACACCACCAATCCAAGATTGTCGTATGTTTTCTCTCGTTGGGCCTTCTTGGGCATTTGCAAACAGTTTCAGTATCCGATTTTGGGATGAAAATGCGGTGACGGTGCGGAGATTTAAAATCGCTTCTGATGCAAGCTTGCCGCTTTCATTTTGTGCCTTTGAGGACTTTTTGGACATTCTCTTGAGTAGGACTTGTCGCGTATAGAAGCTCACCATGGTGAGAGGTTGAATTGCTATTAGAACAATTGAATACCTCCAAGATATAATTAGGCCCATTATGCAAGCTATCGTTACTCCTGAGGTTGCTTGGATTATGAGCGCCATCCTATCACCAACCAATGATCTAACCTGCACACGCATATAACATGTAAATTAACACTAGTATTTGAGTAATGAGAATTCAATCAAGTGAATCTTTAGATTGCTCAATTGTTAGATTACACCTTTTATTTGGTCAGTAATTGTTTAGGCATCATGAAATAAATAAACCAAATAATTAACAAATAATAACATATCGATTTAGCTTGGTTCTGATTTATGATTTAAGATAAAAGCAACACATACCATGTTAGCATCCCTAGAAAGGCGAGAGCAAATGGCACCACTGTCATTATCATCCTCGTCAAACCAACCAACCTCGAAGGTCAGTATCTTCGACAACATCCGTTCTCTAACTCTTTTCGTCAAGTACTCTCCCATGTATGCTAAATTATAATGCTGGCTTATATTGATCAAAATTGAGCCAATGGACAAGCCAACAAAGCATAATGAGTATATTCTCGTTTTCTTTTTAATCTCGTCATGGTTGGTGAGAAAAAATACGGATATCATGGACCCCACAGCGAAACAGTAAGTTGGTTGAACTGCACCATATAAAACAGCGGTAGTAATCCCCATAATTGCTTGTTTCCACTCTGGTAGATTCATCGCTAATAATCTTTGAAAAGAGGGGGCTGTGTAAACAGTTCGATTCTCCGATTTCGGATTGTATTCTTTCTGACTTTTGATGTGTATTACTGGATTTACTGAACTAGACCGACTCTGTTAAAAAATAAAATGCGCAAAGATTGACTTTATAGTTATGAACTCTTTATCACTCAAATATTAAGTTTCAAATTGAAGTTTGTTGCTTCTTAAAAAATAATGAGCACAGGGAACATTAAGTTGATGCAAATAGTATCTTTAGCTCTGCACTAAACCAAGTAAAAAGACTACAAGAAAATTTAAAGATACCGTCATATTGTCTGTTGTGTTGCTAAAGTGGGTATCGCTAAATTCAGCAAGAGAATAGCAACACAACAACAACCGTTTATGTTGCTAAATATAGCAACACTCAATTTACCATCAGAATAGCAACAAAGTGTCTCTGGCATTTCAATTGAGTTTTCTATTCATCTATTCCAGAGTATTCTTAATCTTTTTTATTTCCAGAAAATCTCAAGAGGACTCACCTTTGACAGTCTTCTGTGACTAGCATCGTGTCTGTCGACAACAATTGTATCATTAACTGTGGTGGCCAGACTATTTTCCAATTGAATTTCATCTGTTTTGTCATCGATTTGAAGTTGAACAAGGGATTTGTATATGCTATCATTATCCTGAATAAGCTTTTCATGTGATCCAATTTCCATGACATGCC
This sequence comes from Primula vulgaris, assembly GCA_963920805.1. Lineage (NCBI taxonomy): Eukaryota > Viridiplantae > Streptophyta > Magnoliopsida > Ericales > Primulaceae > Primula > Primula vulgaris. The sequence continues at coordinate 827,759 of OY987217.1, forward strand.
CTTCTCTCACCACGGCAATTAGATCCGCATTACGTATTGTTGTGAGACGATGGGCAATAACAATGGTAGTGCGACCCAGCGAAGCAATGTCTAGAGCTTCTTGTACAACAAGCTCTGACTCAGAGTCCAAGGCACTAGTTGCCTCGTCTAATAGTAGAATACGTGGTTGCTTGATTATTGCTCGCGCGATTGCTATTCTTTGCTTTTGCCCTCCCGACATTTGGACTCCTCGCTCTCCAACCTGAATAAATAAAATATTTTTACACTTATACTTAAAAAAGGTAGGAATGCCGGGTTTCTTAAATGAGCCTTAAAACCAACCCACTGTTTAGTACAAGTTTTGCTAACCTGTTAAATGAGCTTAATTCAATTTATTTACTAAACTAATGAAGGACTGGCATGTTTACAGCCTACCCGTTTTTACTGAAATCTTCTACTAATGAAGTAATCATCAATTTCATCATCAACAAAACAAGGTTAAACACGGAAATGTTAAACAAGGTTAACATCTGAAATAAAAAGGAACAAACTCTTAACCTTGATACTCAAAGAAATGTTAAACACGGAATACAAACCTGAGTATCGTATCCCTGAGGTAACTCAGTAATGAAGTTGTGGGCATTTGACGCTTTAGCTGCAGCAATTACTTGTTCCATATCAGCTTCTTCTCTACCAAACAATATATTTTCCTTGATGGTAGTAGCAAATAAAGCTGGCTCTTGGCTCACCAACCCAATTTGTGACCTTAACCACTTTAGTTGAAGCTTATCAATTGAGACCCCGTCAAGATTTATTTCACCTCCTAAAGGGTCATAAAATCTTTGTAACAAAGAAACTACAGTTGACTTTCCTGAACCACTTTCGCCTACCAACGCGATGGTTTTACCTGCCAGGACTTTCAAGTTGAAGTCTTTGAAAACTATTGTCTCAGGTCTCGATGGGTAAGCAAATACAACATGTTTGAACTCAATTTCTCCGGAAATTTTCTCTAAAATCTGGCCTTTCATGCTCTGAAAATCGATTTTTGGTAGTCTTTTAACTATCTTCATGATTCTCTCACTTGCTGCAGATGCTTCCGAAAAGTACTTAATATTGGACAACGCAGCACCGAGTTCTCTGCACAATGGACAAAAAAGGGTAAAAAGAAACACACAAGATTAGATCCTGATTTTCCAAGTTAAATTAGACTCTTTGTAAGTTTTTTCACTTTGGTAACATGATATACCAGGAAAAATACCCGTGAAAATGACATAATATACTCTGCCATATTCGTAAACTCGGATACTTAAAAGACACTATATCTGGAAATCTAATTTAATAGGAGTATAGAATAACTAGAAGCTAAATATAGAAGATATCTTTACAGTCCGCCAACGCCGATGATAATGCCAACAATGTAGACCGTTCCTCCTTTAGCATTATGATACATGACTAGTGTGCTACCGTAATACGCCATAAAAGCAAATATTGCAAAGGTGATATTGCTGCTGCCAATTGCTAGTCCTTTAACTAACCCTTGCCTTATCCCTAACTTTTTGCTCCCTTCTAAAGCTTGTGAATATTTCGCCAGCGTTTTATTTTCACCAACAAAGGAATAAACTGTCCTTACTGATGAAATAGCTTGTTGTACAATTGTGTTAGACTTTTCGATTTCTTCTCTCATTTCTCTAGCTATTCTCATTAGAGATTTTCCATAAATGAAGCCTGGTATAACAAGAAGTGTCAGAAAAGGAACCCCCACAATAGCGAGTCTCCAAAGCATTGCAAATCCCACCACATAACCTCCTACGAAAGTTGAGATATTGGCCAAGAAGTTTGGGGCCTGTATACATCATGGCAGCTACGCCTTAGTAGCTACAAAAGTGACAAAAATGCTGCCATGGAAAGAAAAGGAAAATTGTTGCTATGCTGGTAAACAATTTTATAGTACACCAACCTTTTCACTTATGAAATTTTGAATGATGATACTGTCATTAGTGACTGTGTCGATCACCTCTGCCGTGCTAGTCACGTGCATATCAAAGTAACCTACATCTTGTCTCAAAACCGCCTTCAAGTATTTTGCTCTCATTCTCGAAGCTTGTCTCTCTGCAGTTCTTGTCCAACAATAACCCTCTGAAAAAGGCCAAAACAATGAGAAAAGGAAACAAATTCTCTCATAAACAATTTTGTTTACAGGCAAAGGTGCAACTTTGTGATGTACATACACGACTTGTACGAAACAGTTTCCTCTCAGATAAGAGGTAAATCTGTACAAGATAATTTAAAAAAACAATAATGATTCAGAATGACAAATTTTGGAAAGTATGAACTTACCAAGGAAACATGCCACCGAACTTCCGGCTGCCACGTAACATAGAGCCAGCACTTTCTGTAACCCAAAAATCATATCAAGTTGTCAACCTAATTACTCTCTTATTTAGTTATGTAAGCTCGAGGATTCCGAACAAAACATTAAGGAGAAGATGCATAAGTATGTGTTTAAACTTTAAACATGCAAAACAGACCCTGGTCTGGTTGTAGTAACTAGTAAGTAAGCGGGGAAATAGAAATCTAAGTTTTTTTCTGTGCAACTTGGACATTCAAAACAATCATAAATGAAAAATTCACAAATTAAGTCATACAATCTCAAATAGACAAATAGTAAGCCTGTTTTACTAAAATTAGAAACTGGCACATTCAAAACTCGTACCCACCTAAAATCAAGTTAATCAGAAGTGAGCTTTTTAGTTTATATTTTAGCACTTGACTTCTGTTATCTTTTTGTTGTGGCACTCAATCCCGATACCATGGCGTTTCTTTTCAGTCAGATTGTTAGCAAGAAGATAGAGGGAAATATTGTTACCCTTAACATGACATATAGATATAAGGTGAGAGAAAACCTTTTTTTTAACAAACATGCTCATTATTATTAAAATAACGGACGAAAGTACAAAGTTCAATACCCCTGGAACAAGCTTCAAGAGGCTAAGTAAAATAGAATAATACCAAGCTACAAAGGCCACCCAGATTGTAATCTACCTAGCAGATTGTTAAAAATACATCAAATGACGTAATATAACAATATAAAAAGTCCCAACTATTGGTGAGAGAGAACCTTGAGGACACTATTGGTGAAGTCGGAGCCGGGAGTTTTAGAGGTTACAGCGCCGATGTCGTTTAAAACCATGCTATTTACGAGCATTATCATAGGCCTGGTTAAACCGTGACCTATAGCGCCAAACAAGCCGAATAACATCAGCCACGTGTCGACCATGTCTGCGTGCGTAAAAATGGATTGAATGGTCGACAAACACATCTTCAAGTTTCAGGCAAAACTTTCCTCTCACACAGCAAATGTTATTTTAAGGCCATACAAAACAAAGTACAAGGACATCAAGTTTAAAATTTCTCTTTACTTTTAAATATGTACTTATCAGTAATATATTAGTAATTTGGAAGTCAACTAAAAATTGTAAACCCTTTACAGTTTATAAAAAGATGCTTGTCAGTGCATATATAAATATAACTATGAGTTGTTAAAGACTGATCGGCCGATTAAGAGTTAATTATAGTCAGTTAAGAACGTTTAATATACTCTTTTCTTTTTTCTTGGTATACTTTTCACGAGTAGTAAATACCGGATTGACCTACATACACTTACATGTGTTAGATAAGATTAAGAAGAAATTTGATATAAGGGAAATGTTGTACATTTGCTTTAACGAGAAATGATTATACAATAAAATCACGTGAAAAACCTTATAGAAAATTGAAAACCAACCCTGCATAAAATAATTAGGAATCATAACAATTAACAACCCATCTGTATACTTGCTTAACAAATTCTTCTTAAAAAAAGAGCTTTACATTATTCCTTTTTTCTTTCCTACAAGTTGGCATTCCTTTACTTACCTAAATCAGGTAGTATTATGCAACAAATTAAAGACTACAATAGTATAAATATGTAGAAGTATTAATATTGTCCACTTTGTTTAAAGTTATTTTTAAGAAACTGAATTCTCCCAAGTCTAAATTATAGCTGGAAATTCTTAGCACAAGACGGACGCTAAGTATGAAGTTTGATCAACAGGCTGGGCACACACACCATTCTGTGAATGCATTGTATTCAAAAGATCAGGATGTAAGACGAATCCGTTTCTGAACCACCAGAAGTTGTAAGACGAACCCTGGAGAAGAAGCATGAAACATTGGATTGTACAGAATAGCCTCGTTTGATAACAAATTTGGTCGATTTTTTCTTTACTTATAGCTCTTCCTGATGGAATAAATTTCATCTTCAGGATAACTGATTATCTTGAGTTCTTAATTAACTTCTTATGAATTAAATGATGAATCTATTGTATAAACTGGTGAATAGAGGGAAAGAATATAATATGTATAAGACTATATACTAGAACTCGTACTTGTTTGTCTTATATTGTATTAACCACTAATGAATAATCTCAATTCATTGTTTTTTTTGTTTACATTCGTTAAAGACAACTAGTTGATAGTTTTGTTGTTATTCGATGATCTTTGAAGATTAACAAGTGAATAATAAGCTCCATCAGGACCCTTTGATATCAAGGAAGAGTGAGATCCTTTCTCAACCAACTTTCCCTTTTCCAACACTGCAATCGTATCACAATTCTGTGTCGTACTCAATCTATGAGCAACCACCACGCTCGTCCTTCCCACCATCAGCCTCTCGAGTGCTTCTTGCACTACTTTCTCCGACTGGCTATCTAGTGCACTTGTTGCCTCGTCTAACAACAGAATCTTCGGGGGTTTTAGTATAGCACGTGCTATAGCGATACATTGTTTTTGACTGCCTGATAGTTGTAATCATCTGTCCTCGCATGAGTGTATCATAACCATCTTTTTCTCACACGGAGTAGCTTTATAAACATGGTACTCAGTAGTCACTAGTCACTAATCACCATGAAATGTTTATTTTTTTATTTGTAGAATTTTTTTTAGCTGTAATATAGTAGTTAGTAATAATATTTATTTACCTATTTAGAAAGGTGCATGCGGCTTGAGATGATGTTAGTGCTTTTCCAGAAAGGGGGGAATCAAATAGATGGATGCTTCATTTGAAAATAATTCACTATAAGTTGTCCTTCAGAGCATAGAAAACCTAATCATTGTTACAAGAGATGTATTAGTGTATATAAATTAATCGAGAAAAGTTCTCATTGCTGATATTCAAACTACTATTGGTGAAGTTGGAGATGGGAGTTTTCAAAGTAACATGGCCGATATCGTTCAAAATCATTCGATTTATAAAGCATTAACAGGCCTTGTTAAACCATGTCATATGGTGCCAAAGGCCGAATAACATCAGCCGCGTGTCGACCATGTCTGCGTGCGTAAAAACAGATTGAACAATCAGATCTTCAAGTTTCAGGCAAAACTTTCCTCTCACACAGCAAATGTTACAAGACCATACAATATACAAGGACAGAAAATTTGGCATTTCTCTATTCGTAAATATAAAAATTACTTCATTGTTAGTAATATATTAGTACTTTGAAAGTCAACTGAAACACTGTAAACCCTTTAATACTTTTATAAAAAGATGCTTGTCAATGCAAATAACTATGAGTTGTTAAGATTGTCTATGCTCAGTTAAGCATGTCTAATAATACTACACCTATCTATTTATTTTATTTTATTTTTTATTTTTCACAAGTAGTAAGTACATGATTGACCTATATACACTTAGTTCATTACATGTGTTAGATAAGATCATTTGGATTGGTATGGCCACGACGACGGAACCGGTGTAAATAAAAAGTCGAATAGAATATAAAATAAATAAGATCTAATAAATAAAAAAATAGGGCCCATTTTTTGTACTCTCATTCTCATTGATTTTATTTGATTTCTTTAAATATAAGATATTTTTTAAAAGAAATCCTTTTTTTTTAAAACACTAACGACATAAAAAGAATTATGCGGTACAATTTTAAACATGTCAAACTCTCGCTTTTTATATAAGGTAGATGTCAACATAATACCCGAAGTTGTAGACATGCTATATTACGTCGAGCTCATTCTTTCTCTGATGAAGATGTTTCCCATGAAATGTTGGATTGTACAATGTAGCCTTGTTTAGTAACGAAATATGTTTATTTTTCATACATCTCCCGTCACGGATTAAATTCATTTTTAGGATAACTGATAAGCTTTAGTTCAATTTATTTTTAATGAAATAGCGGATCTACCCACCAATTTAATCGACCTTAGTTTTTTATGAAATGAAGGATGAGTCTATTGAGCATATATATATACACTGATGAATCCACATAAATATAATATGCAAAAGATTATACAAGAACGCATACTTGTTTGGCTTATATTGACCACTATATGATCTTTAATTGATAGTTTTGTTGTTATTGGATGATCTTTGAAGATTAATAAGCGAATAATAAGCTCCACCAGGACCCTTTGATATCAAGGAAGAGTGAGATCCTTTCTCAACCAACTTTCCTTTTTCCAACACTGCAATCGTATCACAATTCTGTATCGTACTCAATCTATGAGCAACCACCACGCTCGTCCTTCCCACCATCAACCTCTCGAGTGCTTCTTGCACCACTTTCTCCGACTGGCTATCTAGTGCACTTGTTGCCTCGTCTAACAACAGAATCTTTGGGTTTTTTAGTATAGCACGTGCTATAGCGATACGTTGTTTTTGACCACCTGATAGTTGTAATCCTCTATCCCCGCAAAGTGTGTCGTAACCATCTTTTAGGCCGCAAATAAAATCATGTGCATTGGCTGCCTTGGCCACCTCAACAACCTCTAATTCGTCAACTTCGCCACTTGCACCATAAGTTATATTTTCGCGTATAGTCCCAGCAAATAGAGTTGGCTCTTGACTAACAATTGCAATAAGTTTCCTAAGCATCCTGAGATTGTATGAGATTATGTCACGCCCGTCGATTTTCACAACACCTTTTTGTGGGTCATAAAATCGTTCGATTAATCCAATGACAGTTGATTTACCTGAGCCGCTTTGTCCAACTAAAGCTGTTGATTTTCCTGCCTCCATTACGATGGAAAATCCATAAAATATCAACACGTCAGGCCTAGTTGGATATGAAAATTCAACGTCACATAGTTCCACCTGGCCTGTAAGACTGTCGGGTTCATAACCTTCGGGGTCCTGAGGCTCGATCTGGGTCAATCTATCCAAAACTCCAAAAACTGATCCCACGGAATCAGAGCCTTTTGCAAGGTCATTTGTCAAGGTCATAGCATCAGCAATTACAATTCCAGTGCTAATCAATATCATCGTTACCTCGAAATAAGCTTTCGAGTCGAGCTGTCCCTTGACAATAAGTTTAGCACCATACCAAAAATTAAAAGCCCAAATCAAAGTTATGAGGCTTTGGGCCATCGCCATTCCAAAGCCACCAATCCACGATAGTCGGACATTTTCTCTTTTGGGGCCTTCTTGTTCCCTTTCAAACATTTCTAAGATTCGGGTTTGGGACGAAAATGCTGTGACGGTGCGGAAATTTGAGACTGCTTCAGATGCGAGCTTGCTACTTTCATCTTGGGATTTTGAAGTCTTTTTCGACATGCTCTTGAGTAGGACGCTTCTAAAGTACCAACATATCATAACTAGGGGTTGAACTGATATTAGTACAATTGCAAGCCTCCAAGATATTATTAAGCCCATTGTGCAAGCTATTGTTACTGCCGAAATGGCTTGGATTAGGAGCGCCATCCTGTCACCAACTAACGATCTAACCTGCATACATATGTATAATGTGTAAAAGTTACTACTATTAATTGAGAAAATGAACATCAGTTAAGTGTAGAATATGCATAAATTACAATTCCTTTAGGGTAATAACATTTTAGTTTCCTAACATGCCTAAACAAACATGTTATGTGACTATTAACTATGAATTCAGTCAAGCAGACAAGAAACGAATAATTCTAACATTTGGTTTCTTCTTGTTAAGATAAGAGCATCACATACCATATTAGCATCCCTCGAAAGGCGTGAGCAAATGGCACCACTAGCATTTTCATCTTGATCGAACCAACCAACCTCAAACGTTAGTATTTTCGACAACATTCGCTCTCTAACCCGCTTGGTCAAGTACTCCCCCATGTACGCCAGATTATAATGCTGACTAATATTGATTAATATTGAGCAAACAGACAACCCCACAAAGCACAACGCATATATTCTAGTTTTCCTTTTAATTTCATCATGGTCGGTCAAGAAAAACACGGTTATCATGGACCCCAAGGCGAAACTGTAAGTTGGTTGAACTGCACCAAATAATACTGCACTTGTCAACCCAATAATCGCTTGCTTCCACTCGGGTAGATTCATTGATAGTAATCTTTGAAATGATGGAGCTGGGAAAACAACTTCATTTTTTGCTTTTATGTTATCTTCTTTATGCCTTCTGCTGCGTGCAACTGATTTTGAACTAGACCGACTCTGTAAAAACGTTCAAAAAACATAATGTATCATGACTAATTTAATAGTATATATTTAAAAATTTAAAGAAAAAAAAATTGGCAAATAAGTTTTCCAATCCCACCAAACCCCGATAAGGGCTCGTTTGAGAAAAAAAAACTGGCTCGTCCAACTTAAAGATGTAGTATCCTTTCAAAACAAAATGCCATAAAAGTTATGTTAGCTGGAAAAATTAAGAATGTTTGGCTTTTGAGCAGAATAGTACAAAACCTGAGCTTAAATGATGGAACTAAACAAGCTAAGACTTACTCTTGATATCCTTCTATGACTAACATTGTTAGCATCAACAATGGTATCATCGGGTGTAGTAGCGATGTTTAATTGATCAATCTCTCCTTCTTTCTCTGAACTTTGTAACTGAACTAAGGAAGTGTACATGCTATCAGTATCTTCAATAAGTTCATCGTGCGACCCAATTTCCACGACACGTCCTTTTTTGACTACTGCAATGAGGTCTGCATTACGTATTGTGGATAGACGATGGGCAATGACAATGGTAGTGCGACCTACGGAAGCAATGTCTAGTGCTTTTTGGACTACTCGCTCTGACTCAGAATCCAAAGCACTTGTGGCCTCGTCTAACAGTAGGATACGTGGTTGCTTTATTATGGCTCGTGCTATTGCTATTCTTTGTTTTTGCCCTCCCGACATTTGGATACCTTGCTCCCCAACCTGAACAAAGAAAATAGTAAAAATAAAAGGAGAATTATTAACTCTGCACATTCTTTCTCCCTTGACTCCAGAATGAGAAGATTTAATACAATCAACTCGTTAGAGTACTGAAAATTGGTTAAGCAGGAAATAACAAAAATGAATAGGCTACCCGTAATCTTGAACCTAAGCAAAAATTTAAATATGGATACAGACCTGAGTGTCATATCCTTGAGGCAACTGAGTAATGAAATTATGGGCGTTCGAGGCCTTAGCCGCAGCAATAACTTGTTCCATATTAGCATCTTCTCTTCCGAACAGTATATTTTCTTTAATCGTGGTTGCAAATAATGCTGGCTCTTGACTAACCAACCCAATTTGTGACCTTAGCCACTTTAGTTGAAGTTTATCAATTGTTACTCCATCAAGACTAATTTCACCCTTTAATGGGTCATAAAACCTTTGTAACAACGAAACTACTGTTGATTTTCCGGAACCACTTTCCCCCACCAACGCAACAGTTTTCCCTGCGGGGACTTTCAAATTGAAATCTTCAAAAACTTCAGTATCGGCTCTTGATGGATACGCAAATCTAACATTTGTGAACTCAATTTCTCCAGAAACATTTTTCAAGATTTCACCTTCCTTGTTTTCAGAATCAATTTTGGGGAGTCTTACGATTACTTTCATGATTCTCTCGGCTGCCATAGAAGCTTCAGAGAAGAACTTAACATTTGATAGTGCAGAACCTAGTGCCCTGATCAAATCGTCATAAATCAAATGGGAATGTCTCAAGTTATAACTCATAATATAATACATGTCCACTAGCAAGTGATAAAGACTAGATAAATTATAATTTGGAAACATCTTTTGACAAACAAATGAAATATTTTTCATTTCCTCAAAACTGGTGGGTAAGAAAATTTCTCTTAAAGAAAAGAATAAAATCATTGAGAAAAATTATAATATACAAAAGTTGAAGGGAAAAGAGGTTGTTACAGTCCGCCAATGGCAATGATAACGCCAACCATGTAGACATCTCCTCCTTTTGCATTATGATACATAACTAGTCTGCTACCATAATACGCCATAAAAGCCCAAATCGCAAAGGTAATATTGTTGCTACCAAGTGCTAATCCTTTTGCCAAGCCTTGCTGTATTCCCAATTTCTTGGTCCCTTCGAGAGCTTGTGAATATTCAGCAAGGGTTTTATTTTCACCAACAAATGAATAAACTGTCCGTATTGATGAAATTGCTTGTTGCACTACTGTGTTCGCCTTTTCGTATTCTACTCTTCTTTTTGTAGCTATGCTCATTAGAGTTTTTCCATAGATAAGACCAGGTATGATAAGGAGTACAATGAAAGGAGCTCCCACAATAGCTAGTCTCCAAAGCATCACAAATCCCACTATATAACCGCCTACGAAAGTTGTTACGTTCATCATAAAAAGAGGAACCTGTATATATCACAGAAAATATTAGTTACCATATACACCATGCAAGTCTAGAATCAATGCGATGTAGTCAAGGCCGACCCAATTGCCAATCAGATTTTTCTTTGTCGCTCATGAGAATGTACATTAACTTTGTATGAAAGCATTATTCGTACAATACTAGCACTAATCTTCTTGAGCCCTTCACAACTTTTGCTTTCTTTTCATCTCATAGCCGATATTAATTAATATTGCTTAAAAGGACAGGTTTGATTTTAAAAGGAACATATTTTCTTAAACAATATTGAAAGCAAAAATATTATATGTTGCTCCATGGACACAAAGTATGCTGGAAATTTCTGATTTAAAACATTTACCTTTTCACTAATTACTTCTTGTATTGCAAGACTGTCACTAGTGACCGTATCAATGACCTCGGCTGTGCTTGTTACGTGCATATCAAAGTAACCGACATCTTGCCTCAAAACTGCTTTCAAGTACTTTGCTCTCATTCTTGAAGCTTGTCTTTCTGCAGTTCTTGTCCAACAATAAGCCTCTGAAAAATGCCAATAACCAACAAGAAAAGAAATTAATCCGATCTTAAGTTTTTCACTGTAAGTGTCACTCGATATTTCTCACCAAAAAGTTGTGCAAAAATAGTGATTCTACGAGTTACATACATTTTGTTTAGGTAAAAAAAAGGACATGAGCCCAAAATTTTCTCCCCAAATAACAAATACATATTTGAATATGGTAGATAATATACAAACAACTAAGTATTATTTAGACGGTAAAATAAATCTGATAAAAGTCTACCAAGGAAACAAGCCACCCATTGTCCAGCAGCAATGTAGCACAAACCCAATGCATTCTGTAACACAAGAAATGAAACTCATTTGTCTATGCTGAACAAATATAATCTAATCTGTGTATAGTGGTAAAAAAACTTAAGATCAAGAAAATGTAGTTTCTCATCCTTTATCACTAAAATACTTGTACAGTAAGTTTTAAGGTTTATTAAAAAAGATGTGCTTTCATGTGCCTAAACATACATATCATACATTGTAAATTACAATATTTACCTAACTCTGACGCAATCTCATGTGATTCATTCATATTATAGTGTAATAATCAGAAGTTGACTATTTCTGAAATCAGATTTTTATTACAATTTGGTTCCGTAAACCATTAAAATTTCAAAAACACGATAAACGTATATATGTTTACATGATGGTATTCCTTCCATAAACTTGAAACCGCGATGATACTGATAAGGACTATTCGTTCATGGAAAATGGTAAAGACTAAAGATTCCGGAATACTGAAGAGTTTTTTGCTCAAACGGGTAATATAGCTAGTGGAAAAGTCGTTGTGAAGTAAGAATTAATTTTACTGATGATGCATTTCTCCCAAAAGATAATGAAAAAACTGAAATGATTCAGAAAAACAGATAAAAATGAAAAACGGAAATAAATCCTGTAAGTTTTTGTCTCGCATATTTACGAAGAAATAGAGGACCTGGTTAATGTTGTGGGTAAAATCAGCCCCAGGAGAACTAGAAGTTGTATCGCCAATATTGTTCGTAAGTTTGCTACTTACGTACAATGTCATGGGCTTTGACAAACCCTGTCCTATGGTGCCAAACAGGCCAACCAACATCAGCCATATGTCCACCCAATCCGCCTGCTCGAAAACGGTACGAACGAGAGAGAATCCCTCCATGTTTTATACAAAAGTCTCTCTTCTTGTTTTCTCACACAGAGAAGTGTATATGTAAGGCCACCAAGATGATAATTATTTTGGCTTTATAAGCATGGTGTAATCACTAGTCATTTGTCAACATGAAACGTTTATTGTTTATTTGTGGAAGTGAGGTGTAATACACTAAAAAAAAAATTGTCATGTTACCGTTATAGCGTTTATTGTTAAACTGATGGTAAATTGAGTGTCGTTAAATTTAGCAACATTTTTTATTGTTAAAAATTAGCGACACTCACTCTACCAACAGTTTTCAAAAAGTAAGTTGTTGCTATCTTAACTTTTTTTCTTGTACTGATATTTATTGAATGTTGATATAAGTAGAGACTTTTTTATATAAACTATTGCATAGACACATTAATGACCCATATTGAGTCTCTATCAAAGTTTATTTAAAAAAAAATCTATGTTTATATCATAATTCGTATTTATTTATCTGTTTAGAAAAATGCATACTGCTTGATGTCAGTGCTTAAAAAGAGGGAATAAAATAGTGAATACTTCATTTGAAAAAAGTTGATACTATATTTTGTCATTTAGTTCATAGAAAACCTAATCATTTGTTACAAGAGATATACTAGTATTACACAAGTTCTCACTTGCTGAATTTCATAATATAATCATATGCCATAAAAAATAAACTAATACTAATATTTATCTCAGTCAATATAATTTTAGTTTCATACAACATGAGTGTTTTCGTGGAGTCGTACATTATCGAATTCGTGATATAATTCGCCTATCTTCCCCTCTCGGGCTCTATAAAGAACCAAAAATGAATTATTTATTATAAAACAATAAAAATATGATCAGGCCTCGACAAAAAGATGTGCTGTATTGAATTATTGCTTCAATGAAACTGCTTATAATGATATTTATTCAAAAGCAAATCATTAGAAAATCTTACAAAATATAAGCAGCACTAAGAAATCACATTCCTATTGGTCATTCCCATAAATAGAGTTGACAATATTATATTACTACAATAATTTTTTCATTGAGGTCATTGCTGATCTATGGATATCCTCATAATCAAGAAATACTTCAATCCTACATTACATTATGTATATATTATTAATCGTAACTCACTCGTTGTATGTAACACGTAGTTGCATAAATATGATTCGACACAAATAAATTTAACATTTTCAAAAAGTTTACAAAAATAATTGGATGAATATCGTAAAAATATAATGTTTCGTTGTTATAGTAATATAAAAATACATGTATGATGATTTGATATGTGAAAAAAAAAATATTTATTTATTTAAATTGTATTAATTTATTTTAGTAATTAGTAAATTAGAATAGGGACATTTTTGGAAAAAAATTGGTAAAATTGGGCAGGCTCAAGATTTCTTGAGTTCCCTTATATTAATAGTATGATGATTGCACTACAAAATAATGTTTGATTTAGTAAGAGTCAAAAACTGTCACAAGTCTGTTACTAATTTAAAAAGTTGTCATAAATCTGTCACAAATTGATTAAACTGTCACAAAACCGTCACAAAAACCGTAGCTAATAAGCTCGTAACAAAAAATACCGTCAATAATTCCGTTGCTATTTGGATATTTTTTTTGTAGTGTTATATATTTAACGTAGAAATATACTTTAGAACATGGGAGATCGATAAAACAGCATGTTGCACATGTATTGGGCTAGATAACATGCGGTGCAATTTTTTTAACGGTTTTGCTAACATGTGTGATATCTATTTTATTTTTTAAAATAATGTTGAATAAACATTTATGATATTAATACATGGTAAGTGATACGTGTTTATTTAATGCATGTCGCACACCATTTACTTACCATATCTTAATTATATCATTTGATACTTATAAATATATTTATCACATTTTTGTTAATTCATTTTACACCTTCAAATGTGTCATATGTTACCATTTCCAAATGAAAGAGCGGAACCCTATACTTTTATTTATAAGTTTTCTGATAAAGGTGCATACAATAAAAGTAAAAAAAAAAAGATATAACTTAAAAAAACAAGTAAAAGAAATTATTAAAATAGCTCAACTTTTAGGAGTCAAATAATGTAATCTACTTAAGGGTTTACAATTAAATTACCCGTGAAGTAGGGCTTAAAATTCGTTGGTTTAGTCAACTTTGGTGACATCAACTCACTTAATTCACTATTTTCTCTATTTTATTCACATTTGACAAAACGATGTTATTTATATAACCACCCTATTGGATTCAGAATTTGATTCTTTTGTGGAAATTACGGTTATAATATAGTCTAATTAATACTTTTGAGTGTTGTACAACAAATCGAGTATTTGGTTCCTAGTGAGTCGATTAAGGTTAATCACAATATAGTTGAGTTTGTAAATTACTAGCTCAAATCCTTACGTTTATATATAAATGTGTTACCACATCTCTTTATTGTGTTACGTACCAATATATTCTCATTTTCAGACAGGAAATCATTTTATTTTATTTCTGAATTTAATTTTACCTTCATGGCACAATTAGCTTCGAACGACTCTGTACGGGCTCGAGCAGCTTTTATTAGTTCCGGATGACCCTTGCTAAGCCCGAGTTAACAACTCATAATCAACCTGTTAAACTAGATCGATGTCATGGTTTTGAGACATTCTAACAAGTATAGTAAACTTCATAGCCGGAAATTGGAAAAAAAATAAACCGCTATAAAGTTACTGTGAGGAGAAGGAAATAATTAAAAATGACTAAAAAGTAAATGCACAAACAATATTATTGATGCCTGCAGTTTTTTTTTTAATCAATATCTGACTCATTTTATTTTATTGATAAAATAGCAAAAATATGCTTTTATAAGCCAAACCCCTATGATGGTTTTTCCGATAAAAAAACATTAACGGAAAATAATAGTATTACGACCTACATTCAAAAGACATCTGGTGCTAATGATGTCTGGAGCTTAATTACATGAAAATTAGAACATGAAAGTTGACTCTATTAATTAGTAACAAATTTAGAAATCTGTGGGGGCAAAAGTCAAGAGAACTAACAGTATACTTCTTGATTACAAAAAAACAACAAAAAAAAACTACTTCTCCATTTTCAGTTTTTTAACAAGATAAATAAGTCATCTACATAAAGTTGATGAAAGTGCTCATTAAGGACTAATTAAGACTTTGATACTATGACCTGATAAAGAAGTTTTAATTAGTCATTTCATAACAGATACACGATTTATCATACGAAAAGCAATAAACTGTCAAAATTATACTCCTAAAATCTTAGGCTTCTTCTGTATCTCTGATTTCCTCAACTTTTGTAGCTATTTGGATCAATATATTGCTATGTATACAACACCAGAAAAGAAGAAAATGTTATATCTGAAATGAACAGTTTATTTAGGTTAGTTTCTGGATATAAATCAATTGCACAAAAGGTGTCAATAAAGTTAAATTAATTTCTTAATTACCACATAAAAGAAGAAAAGGTTACATCTGAAATGAACAGTTTATTTAGATTACTTTCTGGATATAAATCAATTGCACAAAAGGTGCCAATAAAGTTAAATTAATTTCTTAATTACCACAAAAAATAAGAAAAGGTTACATCTGAAATGAACAGTTTATTTAGGTTACTTTCTGGATATAAATCAATTCCACAAAAGGTGCCAATAAAGTTAAATTAATTTCTTAATTATCACAGAAAAGAAGAAAAGGTTACATATGAAATGAACAGTTTATTTAGATTACTTTCTGGATATAAATCAATTGCACAAAAGGTGCCAATAAAGTTAAATTAATTTCTTAATTACCACTTAGCTAGCGCTACGATCTCATACATGGATGGTAACATCTTCAAGTGTAATCAACTAAAACAACATGAACTCGAGTTTAGAATTGATAAATTACTCTCAAATTCTGATACCCATAGTCCGTCCTGGATTGAATAAACACATTTTTTTTTCTTTGTTTTAAGAAACCCAATACCCGATCCTCTGACCAGACCGCCACCATCTGCTTACTACCACCAACATTGTTCAATTTTGTCCGATTTCGTCCTCGCTTCTCGGCCGCACGGCTTTAAAAGGCTTATATATCATATAGTTACTCACATATCAAGGCAATTTGGGATAATACTTTCTCTTTTAAACCGACATTTTTCTACGAAAATCAGGTTTTTACACTATCCCAATTATTAGGAAAAATATTATTTCGAGTCTCTTTCCAATTTTTATTTCGCTTTACACTCCTTCTTGTGAAAGGATTCTTCATAGGACAATGTAGTGGAAAAGAAAAAACCTTCACAATAAACATGTCCCTTCCCGTCACATTTACTCGTAAGGATTCTTTGCACCCAACAGGTTCGCGAGATTTCATTTCACTTATTCAAATCAATGGAACCTTCAACATAAAAAGTGATTTACGAAGCAGCAGTTTTCAAGTAATTTATTTGATTCCTTGTAGCATTTTCAAGGTTGTTCCCTTTCTACCGTCCTTGATCGGTTACTCGGTTTAAGGACTAAAGCTTATTGGCTTTCTGGCCTTCAAAAGATTAAAAGTTACTATAAGATTAGTTTTCGTTGTGTATAATGTTGGTTCCAAAATTTTAAAATCAAGGCTGATGGGATAACGGGAATCAAACTATTCATCTTACGCACTTTTAACCCGTAAAACTAAGATCTTAACAGTAATTCTTAGTATCATTCGATCATATCTTACGCACTCGGCACACGAGACACATCACAGGTTTTGTCATAATTTTCTAATACAACATTTTTGCTTGTAGCTTGTGTAACACAATATAAGTACTGGAAAAGTACAATATTAAACCATTTCTAATTAATCAAAGAAAATAATAATTGAACTATCGCTCCATAACAAAACTTTTAACTTTAATTTGCATCCAATTTTTAAATCAAAATTGTACAATTTAAATAGACTAGTATAGACTGGAAATTTGTTACTATCTTACCAGTTTTTTTTATATCACATTGTTCAGTTACATAATAATTGACTTAAATTGTATACATCTTCTATCGCTATCGTTATAGTAGATTCTCAATTTATGAAATAATAAGAGAAAAAAATGTCTTTAAGATTGACACATTCGACGCCTCAAATTAAAAAAATGTGTTTCACATGTCAAATAATTTTAATGCTTGTATCTAACTAATCTATCCTCTATTTTCTACCCATTCCGTACCATCTTTCTTATTTTCATTCAAATTTTAAGTTTTCACAACTTGTTCCGCAAATTTATAAGTTTTTTTATTATATTGTATTTGTTGTAGGATATTATTGGGTCTATCTTGGACTTTCCTAGCATATGTAACTCTACCCTCTATTATATAAAGAGGGTCAGAGGTCTCTTGATGTATCTCTCTCTACAAAACACTTCGTCTGTTGTTTCTCCTATCTCTCTCTATATCTATACATATCTCTATATATCTATATAACGAGCTAATATGTCACACAACACGTTATCGGCACTTTGCTCGCGAAGAATAGGATATACGCTCACGGATATTGAAGATTTTTGGTAAACCTTGAGGTATGGATATTGGGTATTTATAAAACTTGAGGTTTATCCGGATTTTAGAATTTTGCTATATCGACCTTCATCAACATACCGTGCGTAAGGTACCGAATTAAAAACTTAATTTATTCCATATATGTGATCGCACGTATTATTTTATGGATAACTAAAACATGATAAATATCCCGTAGTATATAATCCATGTGTATCAAGGTTTGTTACTTGTATTGATAACTATATATGATCGTAACACACATATTGTTGATTATAAAATCATATTTGTTGATAAGATCATACAAAATAACTCAAATCATGTAATTGTAAAACATGTATTAATCTGTCGGATTAAATCTGCAACAAACTGAAACGTATGTACTGATTTGTAATTCTCTGAAAGCTGTAAACTATTCTGGAAATTACTCAAGGACTAAACTGAAACTTGTCTGAAATTATGGACTGAAGCAGTAATAATGCTGTAAATAGATATATAGTTTGCTGAAATTACACGGATAGTCCCTGTAGTATATTACATGTATAAAAACAGTATATACGTGTTATAAAAGTCAATATTCGGTCTAAATATTCACCCACATGCATATATATATATTTTTTTTATTAAAAGGCAAACGAATAAAAAAAGATTGCATGTAAATTGATTTGATTATGTTAGAATCTTCATGAATTGATTGATAATCTTAAATAGATTTGATTTGATATGTTAGAATATTCATGAATTGATTGATAATCTTAAATTGATTTGACTTGATATGTTAGAATCTTCATGGATTGATTGATAATCTTAAATTGATTTGATTTGATATGTTAGAATCTTCATGAATTGATTGATAATCTTACATAGATTTGATTTGATATGTTAGAATCTTCATGAATTGATTGATAATCTTAAATAGATTTGATTTGATATGTTAGAATCTTTATGGATAGATTGATAATCTTAAATAGATTTGATTTGATATGTTAGAATCTTTATAGATTGATTGATAATCTTAAATTGATTTGTTTATAACACCAAATCTACTGCATGATTAGATAGATCCTAAAATATATTTACTGCATGTTTATATATATATATATATGTGGTTAATATAGACAGGTACAATCTATATTTAATTTATTGCCATGTTTATGATATGATAATTTGCGAAATCATATATTTTCACATTTAAGTTGGAAAAATTATGAACCTTCCCCAACTAGGCTCACCTATTTGGATACGATGTCTAGGAAAGATATAGGCGGAAGTCGATATCCTAATGAGCTCGGGTTTTAAGTGGCATTCGTGCCCTCCACCCTCACCGTCTTTCCTGGTCGTTTTTCAAGTAGAGCTACCGAAAGGGGTTGACTAAATAATAATTTCCCCGAGTGTGTTTATATAGTGATGTATGTTTGGCCGAATTGGTGTTTCAGTATCGACCCGTCGTTCGATCAATGAAAACCGATTCACATGAGAAGCAAAACTAATGTTTTCGAACCTGTCGTTTCGAAAAAAAAGTTTGTGCTTGTGCAAACCATAAACATATAAACCAGTCGTTTTATATGATAAATAATCCAGAACTCCCAACACATGTTGGATGCCATCTATGATGAGAGAAAATCGTAAAACATACTTGCGAAATGACTGTTTAAACGTTGATTTTAATCCGTCACCACATGTTACTCACCTTGATGTGTGAAAATGTGATGCCCCAAATTTTTTTTTGGATTCCATCTTTGATGAGTAAAACAGGAGTTTGTTGTTACCCTCAAAATGAATGCTAAAGCGTTGATTTTATTCCGCCACCACATTTGAGACATGATGACGTCTATGGTGAACAAATGTCTGAAATTGACATATTGGAGCAATCCTTCACCAAAATACTAGCTTGGTAATTGTATTCCATAAGCAGTATCGTGAATTTATATTCACCATGTTCCTTTTGTCACCCATCTGTTATTGGATAAGAAAATTACCCCGGTGAGTAGTTTTAATCCTATTGGGTCAATGGTGAATTGTTTGCCTGATATTAATGCTCTTCGTGTACATTTTTTTCCACGAATCGAGAACCGAGACAAGTGTTATTTGTCTCGAACTGTCGCGATCCCGATGAATCGCCTAGCCAAGCAAGATTTTAGATAATCGTCAAAATCGAAAACCTGTGGCTCCAAGACAGTAATTGAAAGAAACAATATGGCCCGTTGTCACAAAGCAAGAGATAATGCTCAATGAGGCAACTCTATGCTATAAAGACAAAGGTCATGCACGATTACTCCTTAAATAGTTCAAAACTATTACAAAGGTGCAAAAACCGATGCTAATGTGGTTAAAGCTAACTGAAAGGAAACTCTTGAGACCCCCGGTTTTGTGGCTCAAATGAGTTTGATATCTTTCTTTATTGATTTTGATAAATCATTGAGCCATTTTTTCGCTCATCTGGATTATGTTTTCCATTTGGATTATTATTTTTCCATTTGGACAATACTTTTGGATTATGGTTTGCCTGTTTACGAAATTTCTCGAAATAATTTAAAGTGTTTTGAGCAAATTACTTTGACAAATGTGACCAAACTTTAAATTATGAAATTTTAGGCAATACTTGTGCGGTAGTTGTTTTTTTGAAAATAGTGGGTAACAGTGTACCACATAATTTCACCAACTATTTGCCTAAAAGAGTACTCAATGACAACGATTCTGGACCTGTCATTCCAAATCAAAATCTTTGGTAAAACCAAATTGATTTGTCAAATATGAGGTCTTATACTCATGTAGGTCCTGCCGTACCTTGTTGAGTTATAAAATATTCGAGAAAACCAGTGTTATCTGGTAATAGCTCATGAAAGAATTGAAATTTCTTTACATAGCCTCCATTCAATACGACCAAAAGCGTATTTTAGAGGAGTTGAAATGTCTTTCAAGTGGTTGCTACCACATTCTTTAAAGCATTTAAAGTTACCTTATCATTTCGCCTGTCGTCGAAATGATAAATGATTTAGATGCTAAGACATGATTGTCTGTACTATCATTCGCCTGTCGTCGATTGATAAGAGCATTTTGATATTGTGGCATTGACCGGATGAGATATTCCTGTGTCAAAAGACGATGCTTGATTTATAATCGCATCGCATTTGGATTCTCTCTGAGAATATATTTCGCGATTAATCCGAAATACATGCCATTAATGTTCACTTTGAAAGACTAGTATGTGTAAAGATCACGAAATGAACTCGTAGAATTCTTGTAAATAATTGAAGGAGTTATTATGGACTTATCCAACCATAAGACGGACCATAAATATAAATGGTTATGGTTGATGCATCGACAATATGGTCACATTTTAATGTTGTCCACATAAATGCAGCACTTTCCAAACTTTTAGACCTATCATTAAGTTGATGGCTCATGATCCGGATTATCCTGAAAAGTCTAGCCAACTTGATAATTCCGAAGAGTAATAATCGAAATTTCGATTTGAATTACTTGAGTTTGGAAATTGAAATTGAACATCCTGTCGATTATGTTCAGACCCAAATGGACTCACGGAAAGTTTGATGATGCGACTGCAAATGATTGCAAGCATTTCTTGGTCTTGCGCACCAAGATTTATATTTCCGTGTGGGGTTATGCTATTTTGCTGCATTGGTCCGTTATGAGGCCCATAGACACTCAAACATCATATGCGTACCAGCTGGTTACTGGTTATGAGCCAGAAGTCTCATATTAACGCATATTTGGAGTGCTTAATTAATATTTTGATTGAGCCGCTATAGCGTTCAAAATATGGACCTCTGAAGGGGACATAAGTTGATTATGAATCCCCTGCCTATCATTTGATAGAGTAACCTTGGCAAGCGATCTCTTTACCGCATGATATGCGAAAGTGACATCGCTAAGACTGTTCTCCCCATCGTTAGGGGGAGATTTGCACGTTACCGTTGATAAGGAACGACGTGAAGTAACGTGGCATAACCCACTCAGTCTTAGCTTGATCCCCAAAACTGTACTTAGTGATAAGTAAGTGCATAGACTCCCTCAAGTCTAACTAAATGTCAAACGCATTTAATGACTTTATGAGATGTCATGAGATCATTTATACCTACTGCAAAATGCTTGCAAGGATAGACGTCCCTGTCGGACGCCGTGTTCCAGTCGTAACACGTTGCTTTGGCCAAACCCGCCAAGCAAAGGACGCTGCCGTCGGCCGTCAGTCTGTCGTCCTTCCTAAGATATGAGGAAGTTGACTGGTTCTTAATTCATTCAGCCTCAGAGGTGGTGAACTGAAACTCGTTTGTCGCACGAGATTATAAAGGATCAAGGAGATGTGTGATTTCCTCCTCATCCTAAGAATCTTGAAATATCTGTCGATCATGATATCTTAGACGATATTGAAGCAAAACGAGACTGTCATTGATTACTTGTTCATATATTCGGTGACGACTGATAATATGAGCAAATTATGACAGAGAACCATGTGTCGTTGCCTGAAGTCAACGGAGAATAGACTGTACTTATGGAAACTTGAAATCCAAGTAGACTCCTTAGCGAAAGTGTGTTCGGACCTGTAGATCCAACACCACCAATGTTAAACGAGTTCGTTTATTTGGTTATTCGTAAGGAAGAGTGATGAGAATAATGAGATTGTAGAATGCTCGCCTAGTAGCGCAAGGCTTCTCTCACACCTTGGAATTGATTACGAGATGGTTGATTTCTTCGTAATGGACATTATAACAGTCCCCTACTTTACCAGTTTAGTAGTTTCCGAAAAACTGAATATGCAGCCATGAATGTGGTCACGGTTTCATCTCTATGGGGATTTATACAAAGAGATACAGATGAATGTCCCTGTGTGACTTCATAATGCTTAAATCAAGTAGTTCCTGACCACGGAACACGATCTCAATTGACTGAGACGTTCACTATATGGATTAATATAATCCGAGCAGATGTGGTATACCGCCTAAGTGAGTACTTGATTAGCTTGGGATACTTGAACAAGTATTATGCCCTTGCGTGTTTTATTACGCGATCCATTTTTTTTGGATTTGCCTTCGAGATGAAGGATCTTGGGAAGACACGGTAGTGACTCGGCCTGATGATCGAGTCCCGTAAAGATTGAATCTAAGTCCATGATTCAGACTACACCCAGAAGGTGTTATGACGTTGTAGTCATCATGACGCTAAGTCGTCAGATTCTCCCATGATCGTTCGATCACTAGACATTGATATAGACTCGGTCCGTCCCTGATGAGACGACAAAGAGAAATTGAACCATGATGTTCATATCTAAGTACAATAAGCGCATTATTGTACTTGGTCTAATGTTCTAGGACGAACATCTCGTCTGCTGTGAATGGTATATCTCGACACAGCATCGCGCTAACACGCTGCCATCGAAATGGCATAAAAGACATTTTCCCATTACCTTAAGGTAACTGTGGATGAGGGCTTGTCTTATCCCATTTGCGTCATCGAGTGTACCTACCCCCTTCGGTACTCGAATTAGCGCAACCCTTTTTCGGTTATACCGATACTGGTTACTTATCAGACCCGCATAAGGGATATTCCTAACATGGCATGTCTTTACCATTAGGAATAAGGCAATATCTTGGAGGTCTTGGAATGACTCCAAACGAATCACTCTGATCTACTCGTGCTCAATGAGACGACTAGAGAGTGTATATGGCTTCGAGCTCGTATTAGCCATATTTGAATTACATATGCTCTGTCTCATAATCCAGATAAAACACTTGTCTTATTTGAGGACAACTTGTTGTTATCGATTAAGAGAGACATGACTAGATTATGCTATTTAGCATTTCTTGCCGAAATAAATCTTCACATATGAAGTTTAAGAGCATCCTGTCGAATGCTCGGTTTTTTCCACGTTATATTTTCTTGCATATAGTCGTGTGCAAGTAAATGAGGCATCCAGTCGAATGCTCGTACTCTTTATTCGAATATGAAATCATTGCACCCAGTCGTGTGCAAGTGAGGGGGAGCATCCAGGTGAATGCTTATTGCACTAATTACTACTTAGTCGAAATCCTCGCACCATGTCGTGTGCAAGTGAGGGGGAGCATCCAGTCACATGCTCGTGTACTCTTTTTGTCCTTAGACCAAGGTTTTTTCCCACTGGGTTTTCCTTGGCAAGGTTTTTAGCGAGACACGTTCCTATCATATCTCACTTAAGATTGCCGAAATTAGGGAGAGTATCCTGTTGTATACTTCTTACCACTGTGTACTCTTTTGTCCTTCGACTAGAGATTTTTTCCCACTGGGTTTACTCTAACAAGGTTTTGATGAGGCACTTGTTTTGTGGTTGATCCCTACGACTACCATTGTTGCACTCTTTTTCCTTCGACTAGAGATTTTCCCATTGGGTTTGCTCTGTCAAGGTTTTGATGAGTCACACTGTTTTGTGGTTAGTTACTTACATGATATTTCGGCATGTATCATTCGGCTACACAGTTTCTCCGAGGTACCGGTTTTGTCCCACACTGGGTTTTCCGGCCCTAAGGTTTTTATGTGTTTAGCACTGCGAATGAACTCGACTCACATCGACAGCATGAAGACGAAGAAATCAAGACGTCCAAAGGGGGAGTGTTGTAGGATATTATTGGGTCTATCTTGGACTTTCCTAGCATATGTAACTCTACCCTCTATTATATAAAGAGGGCCAGAGTTCTCTTGATATATCTCTCTCTACAATCATATTAATGAATAAACACTTCGTCTGTTGTTTCTCCTATCTCTCTCTATATCTATACATATCTCTATATATCTATATAACGAGCTAATATGTCACACAACAGTATTCAAATTTTAAAATATTTGGACATAATATTGTTTTAGACAATTTTTCTAAGATTTAATATTTAATTTACACTAATTTATACATTTATTTCAAAATAAATTGCTCGTGGATTTTTTTTAAAAAATAATTAGTGGAATGTATTGATACATGTGTTTATAGTAATTGTATTCTTTTTTTCAAGTTTTTTAGAATTTTTTTTGAGATAAAATAACCAATGAGGCATGAAAAATGATAAAAAATAAGGATAGAAGATTTGGACAGCCGAATAACATGTGTTAATTGAACTCTATGAATATAGTGACTTTTAATATCAAAAGAAGAAGATGTATATATATGCAAATTAATGGTTTGCATGCAGTTATGAAAAAGGCGATATCCATATAAAGAAAAACAGAAAAAAAAACAGAAAATAGAACAACATTTACATTCACACGGATCGAAAGGTACACTATAAATCACGATTATTATAAGATACAAGCGACGAGCCTCGCTACGGTGAAGGACGCAAACATAATTGGAAAATACAACGGCACCAGCTTTTTTAATCTTTCTTTCCAAACGGATGTTCTGAGCTAGAATTTGATGCACCGATCGATGTATTATGAGTAACGATATTTCCATTCTTTCCTTGAAAACTAGAGATCAAATCGGGATTTAGTGGGTTATTCCAAATGCGACCCGAAGAGCCTTGTCTCCGAAAGGACACAGATGATTTTTGCAATGTAATATTCATGGGGATTGTCTATCCTTTTCACCATGTATTTTCCTTAATTAGTTACTACTATCATACCACATTATTTGGTAAGAATTAATAACTTTATGGAGTAACATCCACTACAAAAAAAAATACTCAAATAGCGACGGAATTAGTGACGGTATTTTTTGTTACGAGCTTATTAGCAACGGTTTTTGTGACGGCTTTGTGACAGTTTAGTCAATTTGCGACGGTTTTTGTGACGGCTTTGTGACAGTTTTTTAAATTAATGACAGGATTGTGACAGGTTTTGAGTTTCACTAAATCAAACATTATTTTGTAGCGATCTTTCAATAAATGTGATTATGACTTTATAAAGAAATGCATTTTTATTTTAACGACAAACAATGAGATATATACATTTGTATATACGAGTTTTGTAATCGAATAGCCATCCTTCGTATTCACATAGACATGTGAAAATTTCGTGTTATGAGGATATGGAATTGGAAAATATGTAATTTATAGAAAGAGGTCACAGAAAAAAGGAAAAATAAAATAAAAAAGTATAACACTCACATGTAAATTAATAAATTCACATTGATAAAGTTTGAATAAAATGGAAGCATGCTTGAAAAATACATTTGATTCATCCCAATGCCCTTCGGAAAACTGAAAAGTCGGAAAATGCAGCTGCTCCAACTCTTCCGGCCCTCATCCTTCTTTTGTTGCTTATGAGGGACGATTTTCCAGGAAAAATATCATTTTTCGGTTTTTAAGTGGTTATTCGATATACAACCAGAAGAGCCCTGTCTATGGATACAGATGACCTTTGCAATGTATTATTGATGATTTTTAACATAGCATAAATTGAATAGTCATCTACAATGGATAGTTTTTCAATCAATAGATGATACGAAAAGAAAGTAATTGTCTAAACTTAAGTTGCATCGCCGTCTCTTCGCAAATTATTCAATCTTAAGGCTGCTCTGTCTGCTCGCCTCCATCGAATCAAACCTCGACCCTTTCAGCATCATGACTCTAAACTCTTCGAAATTGATGGTTCCGTCTCCATCAACATCAACACCACTGATCATCTTTCTGCATTCCGCTATAGAGCACTCGTCACCGAGGCTTTTCAACACATTTTGCAGCTCCTCCGCCGATATGGATCCGTTCTTATCCACGTCAAACACCAAAAATGCCTCTTTCAAGCTCTCAAGGGCTTCGTCCGAGTCAATGTCCTTTGTGTTGAGTTCTATGAACTCGTCAAGGTTAATACAACCGTCTCCATCTCCATCTACTTCCTCAATCATGGAAACAAGGTCCTCCGGAGGCGCATTGTATCCAAGGGAGGCGAGGATAGCACCAAGTTCAGAGGCGGAGACTTTTCCATCACCATTAACGTCAAACTTTTTGAACACCTCTTTGAGCTCATTCTCGATTTGTAAGCGCTGGTTGGACGATTCAGATCTAGAAACTACGGAGGAGGATGACGTGGCGTTTTGGAGTCGCTTCTTGTTCTTGCGCCGGAAGAAGGATCGGACACTAGCGCTAGACTTGGATTTGCTACGGGTTGGGGGATTCATCATCGAGCCCAAAGAAAGAAAGAAAGAAAGAAAGAAAGAAAGGAAAAATATGTGGGAGATATGCAACTAGGGAGATAAAAATGGTGTTATAATTGATGGTTAGCCAACATTTCACCAGACTTCCACTTATATTTCCTTGTTTTCCTCTCAACAGCTAAAATCCAACCAACTTTCAGCTTCTTTGCAGTATATTTACTATAAATGGATTCACTATTTTTAGGAAATTTGCGTAGTGGTTATTGACTGGGTAAATAAGAAGATGTGAGAAGGATTAGGAAAATAAAATAGAAAATATGAGAATACTTTTTTGTAGAAGTGATCATATATTTTAAAAAGGTTATAACTCAAATATCTGGATCCAAAAAAATGGACATCATTTGGATCCATCAAGGGGGTCATAACTCAAATATCTGGTAATATGTACTTATATTTGTACACTCATGCTCATCTCATCAACTACAAACAACTTTTTTCGGCATCGAACAAAAAATTCAAGAAATATAACATTCTAGGGAATAAAAACATCAGGGAGAATGGACTTTGCAACTGTTCTACAACTTTCACAAACATCCTCATTACTCGCTATGTAAACCTAGTAAGTAAACACTAGCCCAGATTAAAATGAACAAGAAAACATCCAAGAAAACGAAAACGTATAATTCCAGCTTAAGGGGTGTTAAAAACTTGTACTATAACCCATAATATGTGCTTTATACTGTATGTACAACCATCTCATAATCTAGAAACAACTTCTCTCTCTCTCTGCATGGACAAAATGATCGAAATAGTTAACATTCGGAAAAACAAAACCTACGAAGAACAGACCTTGCAACTTAGCCTGCAACTTCCACCAACATCTTCACTACCCACCATGTAAACCGGGTTTTTGGTACACTCACCAGCAGCAGCCCATCGAGCACAGTTATTGTTCTTGTCCACACAACCTTCGTTTTTGTGGTTTGGTATTGTATCGAAAGACCTAACATGTATCCACTTTGTTGCAGACCACTTCTCGCCCTCGATAACGGGGCAACTCCCGTGTAAGCTCAATGAATCGGTAGTAGCGTCTAGGTGGAGACTGAAGAACAGCAAAGCGTCTCCTTTGTTGGGTCTAACTGCAAAAAGGAAAGAAAGAAAAAGCCATCCCAGTGAGATTTTGATGTCCTTTCCAATTCTTAGTTGTATAATCCAAGTATGTTTCTGAATCATAAAAACCATTGCTAACCCCTAACCGAAGAGTTTCATGTTTTTGTAATGAGATTTTCATCAAGTCTTATTTGTTTGGTTTCAGTGCAAGAAAAAGACAGGGAGAAAGAAAGAATGATTCCAGATGAGATCTTGATATATCATTTTCGCAGAATTGATAAATCCAAGTTTTCTTTCGAATCAAGACAATTCTTTCCTTTAACTGCTAAACCTGAAAGATTGGGATGATTACGTGCTTGGTAGATAGTAAGAAGACAACATGTAAGTAAGTACCTGCATAGCCATTTTTAGCACATTCAGACCAGTCATCTCTCTTTGGCTGGGTATCTTTTGCCTATGAACACTCCAAATGCATAATATCAGTATTAAAAAAAACAAAAGGAAAGGAAAGGAAGGAAGACACAGAATCAACAAAAGTTGTACCTCGGAATTGGGAAAGATCGTTTCTCCACCCCTCTGAACCTCAGATAGATACATAAGCACGGTTGCCACTCGATGACCTCCCCTTTCTTGGTTGGCCTTATCATGGAAGAAATCAAAATGGGGCTCGTATTTCTGACCATGCTCGTAATGCAGGATTTGAATGGCCTCTCCATTTTCTGATATTAACAACACAGTCAAATCTCAAGTTGACATTCACCAAAGTATTTGGTTGCAGAATTTAAGCAAATAATCACGAGGTTGGAAATTTGGGTTCATCCTGTTTAAAGCTTTTAGCTTTTTCATGCCGAAAAAAACCCAAAAGCTCAGGCTTTAAACCGATAACCAAATGCAGTCGTTTAAAGCAAAAAGACTGCAATCAAACAAGGCCGTGTATTATTTCAAGAAAGACTATTATAGATAATCTGGTTGTATTTTCTCAGAACTCCGAGGCATATGTCAATTTATTAATTTACTGAATAACACCGTTTTCAACAACCTTGTCTATTGGCACCCAGACTTATTGATTTGATCCATAATGGGTATCAACACGGTTGTAATACTCTTCAAAAACCAGCGAATAGAGAAAATATTTAACAAAGGAAATAAAAAATTAACTAAACTTGCCTGCAGGGAAAAATGTCCAAGCTGCAATTTTGGACTCGATACGAGAAACCACTTCATCCTTCAAGAAGTAAAGCACCAGCAAATAATAAGCTTTTCAGTAGAAAAGATAAAAACTTTTTTTATAAATTTGGAGAAGAATTAATTGCTATAGAAACTTCAATACATTTGAGGTGCAGTGCAAGTGTACAACCAATCAAAAGTATATCGCCCTCATGCACCCTTTGCCATTTCATACAACAATAAAGCAACCAATACAGAACATTGAAGCGGAAAACAAAAAATATGAGAAAATGAAAAGGAAAGAAAACCAATTATGTAAAGGATATAACTCAACCCCAAAAACTCTTCTTCCAACTGGAATCAGTCATTATAATAGGCTACGATGGGACATTTTGGAGAATAGGATTAAACCAAAACATTCAATTTTTTGTCTTAAGACATTGTTTAGGTAACATTACAAGCCAAAGTTATTTGCTCCTTTAGCTTTCTGAGTAGCATTTTGCAAGTCAACATTCAACCTTGCTTCTTTTGCTTTTTGCATAAGAAAAAAGAGTCTTAAGGCTTTAAGCTTTATCCGTCTAGTTCCTTTTTCTTTTTATTTTGCTAGAAACTTGCTTTTAGGGCAGAAAGCTAGTACAATCAAAAGAACCCTTGGTGCATAGAGGACCATTTCAAAGCCTAAATCAAAATTTGCTGAATAAAAAGCAAAACAAGTATGAGCATTAACTCAAGAATGCAGAATCAGTATACATACAACTTTACACAATCCAGAATTGAAATTCGACTTAAATGCTTGGGGATTGTTTGGGTATAGAATACCAGCTCAAATTAATTTTTTTATTTAGCTTTTGGTGAGTAGCACTTTGTTGTTAAGCAACTAACCTCAGCTTCTCTGCTTCTTCGCATAAAAAAGACTACAAGTATTAAACTGAATCCACTTAGCTTTTTTATTTTTATTTTCAACAGAAACTAGCTTTAAGGCTTAGAAGCTAATATCAACCGAACAAACCCTTAGTATGTAGTACGAACATAAACTCAAAATGCAGAATTATATTTCAATGAAGTCTGAAAATCTATTCCATTTACTTGGAAGTCATAATACATTGCACAAACCTGGGATTTACTCAAGAACATGCCAGAGCTCGTCCGGACCTCACTTAGCTTACTCTTTCCTGATTCATTATCAGCCACCATTGACACCTCCAGCTTATCCTTTGCCTTTTCATTCACATCAAATAAGGCCAAAGCAAATTAGCAGAAATATAACTATATGCTATCTTGAATAAAGTGAAAACAATTAGACCAAAGAATATTCTTAGCTCTTTTCTGCTAGTATCTGCCGAATTCAAAAACTAAACACTAGTTTGCTGCATGTTTATATCTCAGTTTTCTTTCCGGTTATCTATTATACTCATTTGGTTAGCACAAGTTAGCAGCAATCAAAAGCTAGATGAACACATCTTTCTCCTAAGCCACACATAAGCTAGCTTATTTTATCAGAAATTGCAGTCAAACAACCCCTATATTCTACACGCTATACCATTTAGCCATTTAGGTAACGACTACAAGCTTACCAAAGTTATGAGATGATCACACTCTTCATCAGTAAGGAAGTTTCTATAAATAAAGGCCCTGCCAAACCGAAACACATAAATTCACAATCAACACAAATGCAATGGGGAAAAAAGTAAATTAACCTAGGGAAGAGATAGAGAGTACCTGGGCTTCCATGAGATCTGTTCAACTCGGCTAGGATCAATAGACACAGCCGGACCACCAGTCGGTAATCTATTTAAACCCCACAACATCAAATACACTTAAAATTAGAAAGAAGGTTAGAGCTGTTAAATATGTAATTCTTATGCAACTAAATCAAGATTCTCCTAATCAATCTTATATCCTCATACAATCATACAGCTAAACTACAGGTTTTCGAGTGACTCAAACTGTTAAGCATTAATAAAGTCAAAAGAATAATTTCAGTGATCGGTTAGCAATCTCATGAATGCATTCATACAAACACAGGTAAACATCATCAAACAAATACCAAGTATGAAAAATAAAACTAAATCAGTACATTATCCACAAAGCAAAAAATTAAAATAATATCCTAAACCCCAAGCGCAGTTAAACATTGAAACTAACTCTATTTTCTATTCTATCACGAAGAATAAACCTTACATGCACAGTTCATATATTATTAAACTTCGTCAAACTGATTAATAAAACCAAGAACAAGATGAAAAAAAATGGAGATCATCACTGGGCAATTTAATGTAAATATAATATCCATTTTATCATATCTAAGAAAATCTGACATACCAATTCATATACTACTAAACCTCATCAAACCCAGTACAAATTATTTAACCAGGACATTCATATAAAAAGAGCTAAACTTCATCAAACTAATACCAACTATGAATTTTCCATTCCATCGCAACTAATAAATCGTAAATACCCGATCCATTTACTAATAAACGTCTAAACCTCATCAAACCCATAAAACTACAAACCATATACTCAAATAAATACTAATCAATCTCGAATTCTAACAGAACTAAACTTGCATAAATATGCATAGCAAGAGTTTGTAGATAACCATACAAGCACTTTTTTTATAAAAAAAAATAATTTTTTTTTTATCAAACTCATGGTAGGAACAGTAACAGACTAAAAGGGACTCCTACACCCACCATATCGAGAAAAAACTGATCTTTTACGGTTTTACCATATATCTTGAACTTTTTTTATCGATTTTAGCATTCCATCACCCCTTTAATTACGAGGGGAAAAAAAAGCTATAGTTTCGCCAGCTCAAACTAAGACCAACATGAAAAATAAAAAAGATTACAAATCAATACAAGCCAATGGTACATTATAAACCCTCTAGTTCAGCTAATCTAAAACAATTTCACCAATCTAATTGAACTAATAAATCCTACCATACCCAAAAATTCACATACAGCTAAACCTCATAAAACCTACATTAAAGTAAACATAAAATCAAATTTTTACTAATCAGATTTGAATTATAACACGACTAAACTCGCATAAATCCTTAAAAAAGAACAGTACATTCATTTTTTTCAAAACAGCACATACCCAAAAATTCATTTTCTACTAAACCTCATAAAACCCACATCAGAATAAAACATATAGTTAAATCTTTACTGATCAAAATTGAATACTATCAAAAAATAAATAATATATATATGAATAGATAGATACATACATTTAGTTGTGGAATTCTATCAAAAATGCATACATACACTGAAAGATTTTGTATATAATGAGCTAAACTTTCCTTTTTCTTAAAAAAAAAAGCTAAACATCATCAAACTAACACCAAAATTAAAAAATAAAGATCATAAACGAATACAAGTCAATAGATTACTAATAAGTCTAACATATCAAAAAAATGAATCAAATCTAATAAGTCAAGCTAAACCTCATAAAAACCACATCAGAAAAAAAAAACATATAATCAAATTTTTACTGATCAAAATTAAATTCTATCAAAAGATAAATATTTATACATATACATATAAAAATCGATAAATACATACATTTAATCGTGTAAGATCAAACCCTCTAGTTCAACTAATCTAAGATCGTTTTTCACCAGTCTAATTAAACTAATAATTCTAACATACCTAAAAATTCATTTTCTACTAAACCTCATAAAATCCACATCAGAAAAAAAACATAAAATCAAATCTTTACTAATCAAAAATGAATCTTTAGAAGAAAAAAATAATAATGCAAGTACATTCCCATTTTAAAAAAACAGCTAAACATTATCAAACTAACACCAAAATGAAAAAAAAAAATATATATATATATATATATACAAACCAATACAAGTCAATAAACCCTCTTAGTTCAACTAATATAAATCAATTTTCACCAATCTATCAAAACTAATAAATCTAACATACCCAAAAATTCATATACAGCTAAACCTCATAAAACCCACATCAGAAAAAAAATAAAAAATTAACCTTTACTGATCAAAATTTAGTCTTAACAAAAAAATAAAAATGGTACATTCATATTAAAATCTTTTTTTCACCAATCTATCAAAACTAATAAATCTAAACCCCATAAAACCCACATCAGAAAAAAACATAAAATCAAATCTTTACTGATCAAAATTGAGTCTTAACCAAAAAACACATAAAAAAATACCCTATATATATATAGATACATACATTTTATCGTGTATGGTCAAATTGGGAAGACGAAGAGCGTAATGCGGTAGATCAGGGATGAGAGAGAGTATAGAGAGAGAAATTAACACAATTACTCGACAAAAACCCATTTTTTCCGATTATTTTGTGTTTTTTTTTGTGAATTTCAGTTTTGGGTTTCTGTTTATGTGTTTTGACAAAGAAGAAGAAGAAGAGAATTAAAGGAGAATAATTAATATGGTGGTTTTTAGTGATTTGGGTTTTGATTTTGTTGATTTATTGTATTACATTATTTATCGAGTTATTTGTAATAAATAAAAAATAGAAATGGATGTTTGACTTTATATTAGTTTTAAATGTAAACACATTTTTTTTTCTTCATGTTTGACAACTAATGAAAGCAAAATAAATAGCTTCTAGCTTATTTTTTTACGTTTCGGCCGTTAGTGTTTCCGAGACATTGTTTAATCGTTATGTATAAGTTAAATCCATATAGTTATTTATGGTTTATGGGTGACTGATTGTTTATTCCAGTAATTAATAGTTTATGATAATAGTATTTACAATTGAAATGTAACGGAAATCGATAATATGTGTTCTTGTCAGATAAGTTTTTGTAAGTTAAATTTTCAATTTTAGTTTAGCTAGGAGTAATATACGTGAGTTTTGAAAATTTTCAAAAAAATTCTTTGTCACTTACTATTCACTTTAACAAATTTTAGTTTAATTATGTACCGATATACATGGTTCGATTTGGTTGGATCAATTTGTTTCTTCCTCCTAAATGTACAATTATAATTTTTAGTTTCGGTTATCCATATTTTTTAGTGCTACAGAATTCAGTTTTCTAAGTTTCGTTTTGTTTGTTGGGATTAAATTTTATTGTCAAATTAATGAACGTGTTTATATACATCGTCGATGTGTACTTACTTGGTCTTTGAAAGGAAATGTATACCTTAAACTTGAACTCCGAACGACACGTTATTTGATCCTTTCGATTTATTTTTTAAAATCTTAAAGTGTTATCATAACACAATAAAAGGCAAGTCAAATTTTATAGTAACGAATTTGTATTGTACATTTGTACCGTAGTTACCAAGTCAGGAAACGGAAGCGGGATACGATACGGGAAACGGAAACGGGAAATGCAAACCAATTTTCAATGCGAAACGGGAAACGCCGATATAATAAAAATTTTAGAATATAACGTATTGCAAATATTTATGGAATACGCCTAATTTTATAAATAATACAATAATACAGGGAACTACTAATTAAATTTTTATAATCTAATAGATAATTTATCAAAATAAATTGTATATGCTCTTTTTTTATTAATTTGATTTCATCATATTTTAAATATATTTTTTCATTTTCATTAAAAAAATAAGTGTGTTACAAGTTTCTTTAATGTTTTATTCATAGTCCAAATATTCTACCCCATTTCTCTACCCCTTCCGTGCCCCATTGCTTATTTTATCCAAAAAAAAATTCTAAAAATCTTGAAAAAAATTGTACAATTACTATAATACATGTATCAATACATTCCAATAATTCTTTTTAAAATAAAATTCACACAAAATTTATTTTGGAATAAACGTATAAATTAGTGTAAATTAAACATTGAATATTAAAAAAATTGTCTAAAACAATATTATGTTTAAATGTTTTAAAATTTGAATACAGTATAATATAAAAGTTTATAAAGTTGCGGTGTAAGTTGTGAAAATTTAAAATTTGAGTGAAAATAAAGAAGGGGGCACGGAAGGGGTAGAGAATAAGGGGTAGAAGATTTGGACTCTTTTATTCGGATTCCGAGAATTATAATTTAAGATTTTAAAAAGGTTTCGCTTAAATTTCTGAAAAGTTTCGAAGACGTTTCTCCTCAAATTTTGAAAGAGTATCGTATCCGTTTTCGAAACGCGCTTCCTGAAAAACGTGATACGTACTCTAAACAGAGTTTCCGATAACTATAATTTGTACTTTCTACCTAGGACAGTCAATGATGTAGTTTTGTTCAAATAATAGGAACCATTACTATTAAATCTAAAAGCTTAAGATGGGGTCCATTCAAATTAAATTGGAATGCATATTTGGTCATATTTGTACTGTCACGTTTGGTCTTACTATCGTTTTTTCATATGTACTTATAAAAAAATTCGGTTATTTTCTTAAATTAATATTTTATTTTATTTCTAAAGTGTTTGTTCAAAAAATTTGGTATAATTTGATTTTTTTATTTTTTAGGTATTTATTAATATTACTATCTTATAAATTGTCAAAACAAATAATAAATACCAAAAAATATTTAAAAATCAAAATTTACCTATTTTTTGAACCCAATACCTTAGAAATAAGATAAAATATTAATTTCAAGAAATAAAATAAAATTACGGCTACATATTAAAAAAAAAAAACGATAAAATAACCGAAAGTAACGTTGCTTTAATATTAGTGGTGCGCCACCGGTATAATGTCATGTCTGTTTTTGAATATTCTATGCGTGACCTTACAAAAGGTAGAATTTTAAATAAAACTAGAGGAAAATAATAAAAACTACACCCTATTGTTTTTCAACAACTACACACGACTATGTACTAGTCAGTTATGATGGCTTATGACTTTTAACATATAGCCATTCATTTCTTTATGGCTTACGGAATTAATAATTTGGTTCGAATTGTGAGCGGTATTTAAAATATTTAAGGTCGTATTAATAATCCGACGGAATCACGAAATCAACTCGTACAACACACACCGCATGGTAATTGGTATTGCAGATGACCAAAAATGCATCGTTTATAGTCAAGTCCATTTGCACTTTAAGTGACAAAACACGTCATTTGTGGGTAGGACAAGAATTTATAGTCCAATCTCGACCTTCAATATATCGACTTTCAAACACGAAGCATGTGATATATGATATATCGACTATTTATTAGTTATGCTTAACTTTTGTCTATTGTCATTTTAGGCGTCCATGTATTGCACAAGACATAAAAGAGCACGGAAAGCAAAGGAAAAAAATTATTTTCTTGTGTTCGAGGGACGATAAAACTTTATACTTTAAATGTTGCCTAAAGTAATTGGTGCAAGACCTATTTGCAATTCATGTAATGAAAAATATGTGATATAGTTCGATTTTATTTTATATAGTTGAGTTGCAAGTGGATAAAGTTTAGCTACGACAAATAAAAGATAACAATATTATATATATATATATATATATATATATATATATATATATATGTACATAAAGTTTGAATTCTACATACTCATGGCATTTTGAAATGTACGGAATCGAGTATTGAAGTGAATCCATTCAAGTCATATTTTTCAGATTACAACCAATGGTATATCAAATTTATCGAATCACAAACCCTACATGACGCCATACGACACTAGATAGAGAGAAGGTGTGTTATTTCTTTGCCTTTCAATAGTCATGACGGCTCATATCTATCGTTCACAACGGCAAAAAAGAGATAAGAAAGTGACGTACAAATCAAAGTCGTTAAGCTCTAACACTCGCATATGTCAAGTTATAACATGTTCTTGACGTCATTTCATTTATAGTGAGTTAAGATTCAACAAAGTATTGATCGATTTGATTAATCGTTCGAATGAACTTGTGATATGATGTCGAGAGAAATGGATACATTCGAAGGCTGATTGGGATCGAGAGAAGCAGCAGAAAAAGAGAACATAGGTTCGATTGAGAGCTACAACTGGTTTTCATGAAGTGCTTCTAAAGATAGATGTACACTTAGACCTGGGGTAAAAAAACCGGAAAAACCGAACCGAACCGAAAAAAACCGAAACCGAAAAAGACCGAAAACCCAAAAATAAAACCGAAAAAACCCGGTCCGGTTCGGTCTAAAAAATAAAAAGACCGAAACCGAAAAATATTCTCGGTTTCGGTTTCGGTTTTGCAAAAAATCGAACCGGACCGGACCGGACCCAGCCCTATGTACACTAGTATACTGTATAAGGCAATTTAAAGGTATAATTACAGGAATAAACCTCATAGTATGAACCGGTATTCTTTTTAGTTCTTCAAATAAGGTAGCGGGGGCATAAAAAATTCATAAATATCGGATGATCGAGTGAGTCATTTGGTCCATCAAAGCTAGCAGAAAAGCGACACTTCCTAGTTTTTTACTTCTGTGTATAATCACAAAACGGCTATCACGATCGTTATAGTACTTTCGTAAAATACATGTATATCACAAAAAAATAATACTTTTTACACTTTGAGCTCTGTAAAAAATAAAAATAAAAATAAAAATAAATAGGAATGCTCAATTTTTTTGATAATTAATAACCGTATATTTGAAGGTAATCTGTTTCGCATGCAATCGAACCCTGACGATGAGGGTGATATAGTTGAGTTCCAACCACTTGTACTAACCATTTTGGTAAGGAGTGCTCAATTATCTTTCCAAAAAATGCTCTTATAATATTGGCACTCTACAAAATTTCCAAAACTTGAGTACTAACACACTTGCTCTGACCGAAACATAGCATAACAAATAAATATGGAAGATGGATATCTGACTGTGTAAAACACAGTCAGAAAAATTATGTTTTTTATGTACCGTCTGATCCTTTGAATATAACTGAATCAGACGGTACAAAAAGAAACACAGTTTTACGTGTTCTACACGGTTAGATGCCCTGCTCACGTAAACACAGTTTTACGTGGTCTCCACGGTTATTGAAAAGTCAATAGAGTCTCTATTGATAGGTATATATAGACTTTTTGTACAATCAATATATTTATCACTGTGTCTAAATTATTGGTTTGCCAATCTCTCTCTATATTCCTTTACATCTCTCTCTGATTGTTTGATTTATGATTTTATTTATTTATTTTATTGAAATTGCTATTATTTTTATAAATTTAAGTTTTGTATTTAGATTGTTCAAGTAACAATTAATCTTTGAATATATTTACTTTTTAGCCTAGTATTGATATTCTTATTATTTAAGCATATGATTGGTACCAAAACTACCTTGATTACTAGTATTTAAGTCTCTGATGTTTTTTAATGTAATTTATTATTTATATTATGAAACTTAATTGTTTCAGATTTTAAAGTGACCGAAAAAACGTAACCAAACTCCGATCCCCTTTAGTTTCCCAGTCGATTTTAATATTTTGTTTTGGAACAAATTTATTTTAATGAGTTATGTTGTACATTTTAATTTCTCATTTATAATTACTAATTACTATGGTTTGGTTGTTTAGCTGAAACTGAAACTTTCGTTTCTTAGAAATAATAAATTCACTAAAAATTTCTTAGTGCATGCTATTTTTGTATCTGTATTAACCATTTTAGTCCATAGCCTATGATGATGTAAAAATTGGCCGATATCGTCTGATATTTTTTATATGACGATTAATCTATTATTTATGAGGCTATAATCTTATCGATTACAACTCTATTATGAGACCATTCATATCGATCTTTCCAAATTTTTTGTCAACTACGTAGTGGAAAAAAATTTATTTATTGATTTTTAGAGAGTCGTTTAAATTTTAGTTGAGTTTTCAATCTCTATAAAACACTATCTCTATTAATAATTTATTGATTTTTGTATTGTATTTTAATAATTAGTTTATTTGTTATGTTGAAATAATACATCGAAGCTGTGACTCAAAATAAAATATTATTTTTTTGCTTAAAGAGCAGATCAAATCTTATTCATTTATAAAAAGCGAATAGTTTGGCATACCGAAAGGCAAGTCAAATTTGATAATGAATTTGTATTGTATTTTCTACCGGCACGAGTCAATAATATGGTTTTGTTCAAATAATAGGAACCATTACCGTAAAAGGCAAGTCAAATTTGATAATGAATCTGTATTGTATTTTCTACCAGCACAAGTCAACAATATGGTTTTGTTCAAATAATAGGAACCATTACCGTAAAAGGCAAGTCAAATTTGATAATGAATCTGTATTGTATTTTCTACCAGCACGAGTCAACAATATGGTTTTGTTCAAATAATAGGAACCATTACCGTTTATTGGGAAAAAAATACGTTATGTATTATCAGTTTTTAACGATTTATCTATTGAATTACTAATTTTCACAATTGAAGTATCAAACTATGAAATTTGTCACAATTGAAGACACACCGTTAAACAAAATAGAGATTGTCACAATTGATCGAGTTGATTAATCATTCGATTGTACCGGTAACATGATGCTGAAAGAAATGGAGAAATTCGAAGGCCGATTGAGGTCGAGAGAAGCAGCAGAAAAAGAGAACATAGGGTTCGATTGAGAGCTACGGCTGGTTTCCATGAAGTGCTTCTAAAGTGAGGTGTACACTAGTGACTAGTATATAAAGGCAATTTGATTTACATAAAGGAAAGGTTGAATATGTTATAATCTTTATTCGGTGTCTTAACTAAGAATGAAATAACAAAAGTCAGACCTGATAGTAATTTCTCAAACATACACTAACCAATCAAAGCCCAATATTGCTGGGCTAGCCCAAATTCATTTTAAATATGGGCTTAAAATAAAAAAACTACAAGAAAAATCCTCATAGTATTAACAAATATTTTATTTGGTTCCTTAAATAAGAGTAGTGAGAGCATCATAAAGTAATAATGCATAAATATATTGGATAAGGGAATTATTTGTTCAATCAAACTTTGCAATAAAAGTGACACTCCCAGTTCTAGTACTTTTCTTGAACAAAATAATAATAATATTTTTTAGTCTTTTTTATCTTTGAAAATAAAGGGTCAATACCCAAAACATACAATTAACCAAAACATACACTATCTAAAAGTTTTTTTTCCAAGATATACAAACATACAATATCACATATTTATTAGAGTGGTAAGTTTTTGGAATAAAAGTTTTGGTTTGTAGTTTTTGATAATTAGACTTGAAAAGTTGTATGTTTTGGTAATTTTCCAAAAAGATAAAAATAAATCGCAAAAGGCCTGTCATGATCATCATAATTTTTGTATAAAATATACAAAGTACAATAAATATAATAATAATGTTTACACTTTAAAATCTGTTAAAAAATTATTGGGAGTAAAGTTACCTTTCTTAAAACACTTGTAAATTTGACCATATCTACACAAATTTCAAAGCTTGAAGACTAACACTGCTTTAACTGAAATACAGCATCATAACAATAAAATGTAGCTAAAAAATAGGACTATTACTGTTATTATTGCTAGGGTTTATTCTTTTATGTATATATAGACCTTTTGTTATCTTTTAATTTATCACTATCAAAATTGATCTCTTTATATTCCTTTATATCTCTCTTATTGTTTGATTTATGGTTTTATTTTTTAGTGTTATTGCTATTATTTTTATAAATTTCTGTTTATGTATATAGATTGGTTTAGTGACAATTAATCTTTGAGAATATATATCATTTTTAGCATGATTAGCAAATATTATATTGATATAATAGTATTGATATTTTTTTTAATTAATTTAAGCATATGAGGATAAAAATACTGCAACAATATGATTGGTACCAAAACTACCTTGATTACTAGTATTTAAGTCTCTGATGCTTTTTTATTTAATATTTTATTTATATTATGAAATTTAATTGTTTTTATTAGTTTTGGGATGTGATGATTAATATAATTGGTCCGTGTTTCAGATTTTAACGTGACCGAAAAAACTTAACCAAACTCTGATCCCCTTTATTTTTCCAGTCAATTTTAGTATTTTGTTAAATTTAATTTGTTGGAATAAATTTATTTTTATGAGTTGATGTTGAACATTTTCATTCCTCATTTACTATTGCTGTGAATTGTTATTTTAGTTGAAAGTCTAAAACTGAACTGAAATTTACTGATTTTTTTGGGGTGCTATTTTTGTGTACCTACATTAACCATTATTTGAGTTTGTTTAAATAACCAAAAGCACGTTTTGTAATGAAAAAACTCAATTCAAAGCTTAAAAAAACATAAAAAAGGGCTCTTAGTAATGGACGATTGCTTTTTACGCTTTTAACATATCTATCATGGAAACGCTTGAGCTAAGGTTTCACTTTGTAAAACACCGTCCAAAAGCCGATGAAGATGTAAAGATTTGCCTACATTGTCAGATATTCTAATGACGATCAATCTAATATTTCCGAGGCTA
The DNA here is from genome assembly GCA_963920805.1 of Primula vulgaris. NCBI lineage: Eukaryota > Viridiplantae > Streptophyta > Magnoliopsida > Ericales > Primulaceae > Primula > Primula vulgaris. Next base: position 869,275 of record OY987217.1, read on the forward strand.
TAAACCTTATTGATAACAGATCTATTATCATTTTTTAACTTTAATTCCTACAATGTGACTATCATAATTTGCATTCCCGATAGGCTATAGGTATCACTTATTATGTTACTCTTTTATTTTGGATGTAATTTATATCTTGTATGGTATCCCCTTGAAAGATAGATGGGATTTTGGGTCTACCTTGTGTAAATAATTTGCTACCTTGTAGGCTTGTTTGGCTTTATAATTTTGAGCTTTACTTTTAACTTTTTAAACTTTTAATATGTAAGCATCTCTCCATTGTTAAATTTGAATAATGGCCTTAGTTCAATCCAAATGCTTGATAAATTGCCCGACAAGTTTGGTGACTATTTATTTATTTTTTTGGCAAAGAAGTTTTGAGTGTTTTAAGAAATAATGATGATTTATCAGACTTGTGTGTTGTACAAATTTGGTGAAAATTAATAAAATAAAGCTAAATTCACGGTTATACATAAATCCGTAAGTTCAAATTGGTAAGAGTGCTTGTACTTTAACATTCGTTAGGCCCGTGGTTCGAATCCACTTTTTTTTTTTTTTAATTTGTAGTCAAAATTATGCACTTTTGGGGTGAAAAATATATATGCAATTTAAGCTAGCTATATGCATTTTTCGACTAATATGGACTTTATGTTGAAATATATGCACCTTTTAGTTAATTATATACACTTGGTGTTAAAATTATAATTTGTATTTTATATATTAAAATTATATAAAAATAAAATTATAAAATTCATATATAAATCTAGACCATTGTATTGTGTGATATTGAAAGTTAATTCCATACGTGTGTCCCGTGCTAAATGGGTTGACACACCACATCATCTTACTTATGTGGTATACCGGGTTTATCTAAGTGTTCTCCTACTACAATTTCTCAATCGGTTAGGCTACAATTAAATTACACAAGTATTGGCAAAATTTTACAAAAAAAAAAAAAGCAGTACATTTGTACTTTTTTGTACTTTTTCCCCCTCTAAAATATAACAATTTAGTTAAAATTTAGAAGTCATTTAGAAAGGTTTAGAAAGTGAATATGGAAATAATATGCGTTTATTTCTTTTACTATATATTCAATATAGATTTACATTGCATTTGCATTTATTTTTTTTACATTGCATTTCATTGGTCAGCTTTTATCTACTTATAAAGAAGTTGAATGAATAAAATAAATATATTTAAATATATAGTTTCCAGCTTTTATCTAATTATAAGTTGAATGAATAAAATAAATATATTTAAATATATAGTTTTCTACCAAACTTGGTGGCAAAACGATGTGAAAGTCCTTCCTTTTGAGTGTGAGTTGCTTGTTTCCCAGTGTCGGAGTTGTTTGTTTTTGTTTCCTAGGAAAGGAAATAGTTTAGACACAGCATGAATAATAATATTGATTGATGTTTAGACAATAAGCCCCGTAGAAATCTGGCAAACATGTTTTCTCTGTGCCATATTTATCCATGTATAGCTAGAGATGAAGCATCCAGTTTCTAATAAAGCCTCTTGCGAGTAAAAATGCATGTCGTTTATTCATCAGGGTGGTTTTAATGACCAGAGAAGTAGACACCGTAAATATAGATATAGATATTGATACATATCTAAAAAAACATAAACATATACATAAATACTCCTATATCTAATCAACCAAAATCTGGGAAAACTTTCTATACAACAGTTCGGCCTCTGAGGAGAAGATTATCAATTGCCCATTTGAGTGCATATTTGCTTCCTTTGTCTTTGTCTATCGCCACTCCCACCAACCCTTTTCGGCCACTTTTTTCTCTTGATCTAACCACATCTCTATTTATCTCACTATATTACATACATTTCTACTTTTCTTTAACCAAATTTATACATATCTAACATAAATTTGCTACCCCAGAACTAACGAAATCAAGAAAGTTGGGTAAGTAAGTTTGAGAAAGAAAAAGAAGAGACGGAATTTGGTCCACTTGTTATTTTTGTGGATGGATTTGTTTTCCCCCTAAATTCCTCACTCAGGCTATCTTTCTTCTCAATCAGAAATAATTTCATTTTTGTCCGCATACACACTCGAAAAATATGTCGGACCAACCAAACATCAAGCAGTAGCCCTTCGTGTGGGTGCTGACCATTCAGTAGTGTGGGTGCTGACCATTCAGTAATCTATCGCTGTGAAATTCTAGGTTACCAAGACACATTATATGTTTACTCTCAACGCCAGTTCTATAGAGACTACAATATTTACGGCACAATTGATTGCATTTTTGGCAACGCTGCTGTTGTTTTCCAAAATTGCACAATGTATGCTCGTAAGCCATGGAAAGCCAAAAGAACATCATTACGGCCTAAAACCATAAAGATCCAAACCAAAATACGGGTATTTCTATACATGCATGCAAAATCTTGCCCACCTCCGAGTTAAAGGAGTCTAAGGTACATACCCTACATTTCTGGGGATGCCTTGGAAAGCATACTCGAGAACAGTGTATATGATGACTTATATGGATGACCATGTTAGTCCAAAGGGTTGGCTCGAGTGGAATGATACGTTTGCCCTTGATACGTTATTTTATGATGAATATATGAATTATGGTCCGGGATCAGGCATGGTTATCGGGTGATGAAGTCTTCAGCAGAGGCGACCAAGTTCACTGTGGCTCATTTTATTTATGGGTCATCATGGTTACCTTCCACAAATGTTGCATTTCTACGTGGTCTAACAGTGTGATGCTGTTCTACGGGTCATCATACCAGTCAATAATTATTTACCTAACTTTCTGCTTTTTTTTCTTACACAGTCAAATAAATTTTACTGCAAACCACCCCATATTGGCTGAGGGTTTTCTTTTTGTTAGGTGCTACTATTACGTTGGTAATTAGCTAGCTACAAATGATCATAATAGCCGTGTTCAATTATAATTCATCTTGCAAATGTAAATGAATTATCAAATTGATGAAAAAGAAAGGCATTTATATACAACTAGACTTTTGGTTTGTGTTAGTTTGTTAATTACAGTAATATGATTGTTGACAATGAGGTTACCGGCTAAATATATATTAATTGCTTTGTGTCGGTGGAAAATAATACCAACTATACCAAGTACCACACTCGGGAGTCAGGACCATCTATTATTTGTGCTAGCTGATGACTTACCGCAACCCCACTAGATACATACCATTATTATTAGTTACACTTTCAAAGTAAATACTTATTACTATTTTTATCGGTACTCACCATAACTAATTCCCAAATGTCACGACTTTTATAGTACTACTATTATTTTCGAAATTCACTTTTAGTTTTTTATCTCTTTTCCCTCTTAACATTGAGAGACAAAACTCATCTCTCAATCATATGTATCTCCTCCGGAGCATGGTTAGTCTCCGTTGCCAGCATTGGCTTTCATCCGATCTTCAGGCGAGATCAGATCCTATCTCATGGTGATCTCTGGCGAATAACAATCAGTTTGGTTCATTTTTTTGTGGGATAGAATCGACACCTTACTCGTAAACCTCAATTAGTACCCAATCCGATTTATTTTTGAATGAAAACCAAGGTCCATTGCAATAATACTACCATCAGAAATGTATGCCTATACTTAATACAAAAAGAAACTGGAAAATTTCACCTGAAAAATGTAAATCATACAAAAGGGTTACAATTCCGTTAGAATAACAAAGCTTTCTGAGTTACATATATAATCCCGCAAAACAAGAAGTGTCTTCATATAAAAAAGACCGTGCGCCTCCAATTTTTATTGGAATTACTCTATTACTTTTTAACCTAGCTATCAATAATTTGTTACAACTACGGTATTACTACACATAAAAAGGGCAAATCAATCGGGTGATGCCGGTTATATTCACAAATTCTCAACAAAATTCCCAACTCTCGCACAAAGATAATTAACAGATGATGAGCCTGAAAGCTTCTTAGTCGGTAGTGGAAGAGCCCGAGTGAGACTTTGAGCTGATATCACATGATTCAACCAGAGGGTCGCTCATTACATCCTGCATATATAGATATATACGATACAAATGCAATTATCGTTAATAATAGACCATGGCGCCTCGAAAGTGCAATAAACCACGAACAAAGGAAATAAAGACAGCGCAACAAACCTGTGGGATGGAAACATGACTACGGTTGGCCATGGTGCTTTCAGAAGGAAGAACACTAAAGTGTTTGGTCATCTGGTTCTGAGCCACTTGTTTTAATCTATTAAGCTCTGGCATAACTTCTTTCCCAAGATCTGGTCGATCTTTGCGTCTCAGCTCTGCACACTGTACCGCTATCTTTGCCAAGCACATGACTTCGTCCACCGGCCAGTCACTTACAGCCTGGTCCAACATCTGAGAGAATGCTTCTTTCCCTTTCTCAATAGACCTCCCCACTTGATGAGCCAAAGCCATTGCCGGCTTGGCTGTAATCAGTTGTAAGAGGACGATTCCAAGCGAATATATATCCGATTTCACACCAAGCATTCCAGTCTGTTGGTACTCTGGGTCAATGTAACAGAATGTCCCAGCAGTTGATGTCATTCTGAATTGGGTTACACCATCGTCCAGAGAGGGAGGGACAAGCCTTGCCAATCCAACATCGCTTATCTTGCTCACGTAGTTGTGGTCAAGGAGGATGTTGGCTGGTTTGAGGTCGCGGTGTACTAGCGGCTCCGGTTTAGTCTGGTGGAGAAACAACAACCCTGTGCCTATCTCTGCGGCAATACGGAACCTGAGTTGCCAAGACAGAGGATAAGTGTTGTCTCGTCTGAAGATACAGTCTTCCAGACTTCCGTTACCCATGTACTCATATATTAAACATCCGTATTCTGGGCATGCTCCTAATAGCAATACCATGTTTGGATGTCGCATACAACTTAATATCTCTACCTGCAACAACACAGTTCAAACACAAAATGAGAAATAAAGCACAAAATACATGTCATTTAGTAATTCACATTAGGCTCTGATTGTTTTGGTGAAAAAAATTCGTGGAGTATTTTCACTTTCTCCTTATTTTTCGAGTGTTTGGCAGCTCTAAGGAATTTATTTCGGTAATGTAATCAATCGAGATTTTTTTTTTTCTCATCTAACATCCTTAGATGTAAATGTCTTTTACTCGTAAGTTACTTTTACTTATATATTACTTTGGAGTTTTAAGTTACTTCTTGGCTCCTAAGTAACTTTTAACTTATAATAAGTAAGAAATACGCTTACTTATAATAAGTTATCTTTGACTTATAAGTTGCATACAAGTTAGTTTTAGAATAAAGTTTGTATAATTTACAATCATTTATTATTCTTACAAATTACTGTAAATCCCATACCTTACTTGTTATTATACCAACTTACTTTTAACTTATAACTTACTTTTAATTCGAAGTTACTTTTGAAGTTATTAGTTTTTTTTTAATTATTATAATTTTTAACTTAGTAACCATTTATAAAGATATATCAGTTTTTTTTTAAATCTTTCCACTTTCCCCGAAAAGTATTTTCTTACCAATTTTTGGGGAACTTATTTTCTTGCATTTCCCATGAAATCTAAAAAATATTTTCCTGTAAACATATATTTCAAGTGAAAATGGGAGTAAACAAATATGGCTCTGTTTGTTTTACGGTAAAATATTTGAAGGTAAACGGACTTTCCGACAAAACAAACATACAGAAAAAAAACGGAACATATTTTTAACTGCGCATTTACTAGCAAAACAAACAAAGGCCAAAAGAAAGGAACATTCTCTTGATGTTATTGCCTTCTCTAACATTCTCTTTTGTGAAATTTTTTCCGTTCCGCTACTGAATGGAGCATAAGATTTTTATAGAAATGTTTACCTCTCTTTGGAATTGTTCTCTTCCTTGAGCTGCATCTGGCCGCAAAACCTTTACAGCGACAGGTGTATGATCAAGGTAACATCTGTAAACAGGACCGTAACCACCTTCTCCAATCTTTCGAGATTCAGTAAAGTACTCCGTTGCTGTTTCAATCTCTTCGATTGTATATTTCCTGTACATACTCTCATTTGGGACCAGTCTATGAACTGCCAAAGTGTCGCTACTCTCGTGTGCTTCCTTAAGAATAGTCATCTCGGCACTAATCCTACGTTGTGCCTCGAGTTGTGCGATTCTCTGAGCGGCTTCAGCGGCCTCCATAGCTGCTCGACATTTAGCTTTCTCTCTCTCTGCAATTGCCTTGGCAGCTTCTTCTGCTATCCGAGACTCCTCTATTCTTCGTTGTTCTTCAGCTCTCCAGTGATGGAGCTCATCTGCCTATAAGTACAAACATACACATATAATCATGTTTTTAATTGAAAACACATTTAAACAAGAAAAGACTTCAACTACCCTCATCATTAGTGATGCCACCAAAGAAAGTTCATGTTGCGTGTATATATACCTGTTGCTTTGCGGAAAGTGCTTCTTTGCAAGCTGTGCTATACAAATCCATGGTTTGCTTGAGTTCTAGCTTAAGTCTCCTCATTTCAGCTTCGACTTCATCCTGTTATAGCAACGATACCAATTACAAAAACTTCAACAATTATTTTAACATGAACGCCTTTTCTTGTAAAGAGCTTAAGATGAACTTGGCAGACGTGACAAGATAGATGATTCAATCTTCCATTTAATTTCTCATGTACAAGGATTTTTATGTATGTACCTGCAGTTGTTCTTGAGAGGAAGATGAGTTTGAGCCACTGCAGAGACCAGAGGGAGAAAAACCACTAATAGAACTGGTGTCACTGTACATTGCGCCAAACCGAAGAGAGCCTAAGCTGTTCTCGGAGCTACTGCAAGTTGAAACCCTACCGTTATTGTAGCTGTTATAATTGTAAAGTGAAACTGACAACCGGTCTGTGCTTGTCCTGTCCCCTGAGCTGCTTACAAACGATAAGTCTGTTTCTGATCCTGGAAGATCTCCAAATAGCTTTTTGTCCGACCCGTTGCCTCTTCTCCTAGCAAAAGGTGACCTGTTTCCAAAAATACCAGAATGTCTGATTAGAATAATTTGTTCCCTTATTTTATCTTCAGACTTTTTTCAAATGTGTAAGTATTCCCTTTTATGAGGAGGTGAAGTGGAGTTAGAAGAATGCAAACTCACTTGATGGATTCCGTGTCGTCTGATATATACTGAAGCCTGTGCGGCGTTCTGTCCGGTGCTGGTATGATGCCAAAAAGGGAAACGTTAATGAGTGTTTCATGAATTCACTGGCTATACAAATTAAATTAAGCGAACAAACACGTATGCCTAACGAATTTATAGAATATGGAAGAAGCATATGAGAGTGGATGTTGTAGAGGAAGAGTTGGCGAGTGCACCTCGAATACGGAAACTTGGCTTGGAACGTACAGAAGAATTGATGTGAGAAACTCGACTGTTGTTTTCAGCAATCTGATCATAAAGGGGAGAAGCAAATGGTGCAGAACGAGAAGCATTTCTAACGGAAGATATCTTTCCTTTGGAGATGACATACACAGTGCAAAATTCAGGGGCGCCTTTTGACACATAAGTTGGTATATCCGAACCCTTCAATCTCCTGCGAATTACCAATAATTATGTGCTCATGTCACGACCAATGCCATCTAGTCGATTTACATGCACGTTTCAAGGACCCATTGTTCATAGCAGAACAGTTTTTCTCCCAATGGTTGATACGGCAGGAAAGACTGTTAATGCTATAAAAAAAAAGATCAGATAGGAGAAAACGAGGGAAAAACTGACCTAATAAAACCGTGATGTGAAGCACCAAGAACCAGGTTCTCAATGGCGGCATGAGAAGCGTATTCTATCAATGCCTTAACTGTGTTCTTATCTTCCAGTATCACATCAATACATTGTACCTGTTACATGAATAATAATACTGATGTTTAGACAATAAGCCCCGTAGAAATCTGGCAAACATGTTTTCTATCTGCTTATTATTCCGGCGGGCATATTTATCCATGTATAGCTAGAGACTGAATGGTGGCCAGTTTCAATGACGAGGGAATGCCACTATTGTAGGGAATTAGACATAGAAAAAAAGAACCAAAGTAAAGAGATGTTAAATATCAGAAAAGCAGGTATACACATACATCTTTACGGGTACAAAAGCAATGGAAGGTGAGGAAGAGGTCTCTGGCTTCCTTGTCAAATTCTTTTGGAGTGGACGGCATGCTGCATGAATCATAAGGCGGGGCAGAACTTCTTACTGCTTTCAACTCAAAATGGATTTTCTTTTTGTTAGAAAAAATAATTAACCAAGTAAGGAAACATATAGGGAAGACTGGCCTACATAAGCATTGTGTTTTTTCTTTCCGATAATTTCCAAAAAACAAAAAAAAAAACGATATGTGAATACAAAGAAGAAAATAGATTAAAAAGATCGGTTGATTTGAAAAAAAAAGCTGGGTGTCTTGTTTAACTATGTGAGAAACGGTGGTAATTCTAATAAAGCCTCTTGCAAGTAAAAATGCATGTCGTTTATTCGATTTTAGTGAGCAGAGAAGTAGACACCGTAAATATAGATATAGATATAAATATAAATAGTAGAATAGAAAAATACATGGAGAATGGGAAAAAGATGATGATTTAGGGAGGACATGGATGAGGACAACAGTTTGGCCTCTGAGGAGAAGATTATCAATTGCCCATTTGAGTGCATATTTGCTTCCTTTGTCTTTGTCTATCGCCACTCCCACCAATCCTTTCCGACCCACTTTCTTCTCTTGATCCTTTGGTAACCACATCTCTCCTTATCCCCTTCCTCGCTATATTACATACATTTCTACTTTTCTAACGGGCGGCCATCACAGAACTAACGAAATAAAAAAGAAAGAAGACATGCTTGGTTTTCATTCATTAGAAAAAGAAAAGGTAGGAAAAGAAAGGGAGGGAAAAAAAGAAAGTTGGGTAAATAAGTTTGAGAAAGAAAGAGAGGGAATTTGGTCCGCTTGTTATTTTTGTGGATGGATTTTTATTTTCCCCATAAATTCCTCACTCACCTTGTCTCTCTTCTCAATCAGAAATAATTTCAGTTTTGTCCACACACATCTACACTATTTTACTTTTTTATTATATCAGCCAAACTACCTTATTTAACTATAATTAAGTAATCTTGTCTACATCTCTTTAGAATCATTTTATGCAAACTAGTATAAGCTCTCAATGGAACCTAGTTTATAGTAAAAGCAAACAAATATGAATATGGTCCAAATTCAAGTTCTTACTTCTTGTGTGTTTTAACTAAAGAGGAAAAGTGAAAAACAATTTATATCCCATATATGGAGAGTGTACATGTTATATCGTACAACTTTCTTTATTCAAGAAAAACAATGAAAGTGAGTCACATCGTATGTCGGTCGTTAATCTGTTAAGCTCTTTTAATGAGTTGTTATGTGACTTTAGAGCAATCGTAAATGACATAAAAAATTTAGGTGAACGTGTTTCTTGTAAAATACTAGTTGTCGAATTCACATTTTTGGTGAAGACAAGCACGAAAGTTTCTCATGAAACTAAATCAGTGGATTTAGTATAATTGTTTTTTAATATTTAAATTGTTCTAGGTCCCGTACTTAAAATGGTTCAAAAACAAGAATTAATTATAGCTGGTCATTCTAAATTAAGACAAACATTTTATTAGACGAAACTAGAACCGTTATACTCATTAAGAATAAATGGATGAATTAATTACACCAGTCCCATTGTTTTTTATAAGAAAAACTTTTACTACATATAAGTATAAATTAAATTGTGTTGGTCCTGAAATTTTAAACAATAGCTGTAATTATTCTGAATTAATCAGTGATAATTTTAGGATTAATTTTGTATTTTTATATATGATCATTGTTTATATAGAATCTTAGGATTGGGTTAAATTTTTTACTGCAGCTATATAAATTTTCTTTCTTATAATAAAAAAAAACCTACTTTTGTGTGTTCATGATTTGTGGTGAGCGGAAATACTAGAGTCTCAACCAGTTCGACCAATTAATCCTCAACCTATATGATTTATTTAGGATTAATAATTTTGAATTCTTATGATCACTTATATTTATATCGTCTTTTACGTTGAAAACTTTAGGATTTCTCATATTTTAATAATTAAATGACCAACATGCAAATTTCAAATTGAGAACTTAAAAAACTTTCTAAACATAGGTACTACTATATATGTAGTGTTATAATTGAAAGATTTGCATTGAAACTACAATACTTTATATATTACCTTGATTGTCAAGGCTTTATTCTCTTCGTTCTCTTATTAGTGACATTATTGTTATAATTTGAATAAAAATAGTGTGTCTATATTTAACGTGACAATTATGGTGAAAATAATTGGAGGAGTGTGTCATAAAATAATTGTTCCCAATATTTGGATCAAAACGCTGTTGAACATTTACCATAATAACCTGACTTATAATGTTCAAAAAACTGTCTGTAGTTACCTGATTATAAAACTCGTGCATTCTTCATTAAAATGCATATTAATAGGGAAGGAGACTGAAATATATTAATTTTTGGTTTTATCAATGCATAAATGATATGAGACAATTCAAACAATCCTCATCACTAGTGTGTTGGTCAATTTCCGATAAGGCAACGAGTGCAATCGACAAATCGGGTGGAGGTGACTCATTATATAAACTGACTATCCTCTGTCTCTGATACCATACAAAACTCGTCCATTCCCCACTGAAATACATATTAATAGAATCGCGAGTGACATATATTAATCCTTGTATTTATCCATGTATAAACGATTTGAGACAATTACAACACTGATTTATAATATAAAAGAAAGTATATATTGAGACGTTTGATTTAGATGTCATGTGGCAGTCCATTATAATAATTTAAAGACCATATTATTTACGTTTTCATAACCAGTTTGGAGCAATCTCCATGTTTCAAATTTTCAATAAATGACATACGGATCATAGAGATCATAAATGAAAAATATGGGGACCCTTTATATGCTATAATTAGCCTCGAAATCAATGTTAGGTGTTTGGCTAATTTTGATAGCTATAAATACCTCGCTTAGGGTTATGGTTTTACACAAATTAAAATAATACTATAAACTGGTTACCGTTTATCCATCTCTCTTAATATATATCAAAATACATATATTTATACTACAAATTTACATGAGTAAGCTCAACTTGGAGTCAAGTGAGAATAAACCATATTCAAGAAACCTATTTGAGAACTCATTAACCAAGATGAGTGACGAAGTTGCAATCGTTCGATAGGGAGAATGCCAACGGAATCATGCGGCTAAGGTTGGAGGTTAAATATTTGTGCCTATGTGCCGAAATCTTAATTTATGTTTAGGTTGATGCAAGTATGAAACATTGGAAGTGTCACATATTGCTTCTTAAGTTCGTCTTAACAACTTATTTTCACTCTTTATGAAATGTGTTCCGGTTAAGTTACAATGCACGTAGTTTGAACTTTGAATTATACTCCATTATAGTATTGTGTCGCATATTGCTCATTTACAGGTTTCTTTTTACTATCATTTCTTTTTGTAGTTAGTTTGTTAACTGTTATAACCCGTAAAAAAAAAATATATATATATATTTTTTTTTTTATTGATTTATTTATTAATAATTTAAATAGAGGTACTAGTTATTAAGTTTGCTTATATTAAGGGGCAAGTTAAATATAGCAGCAACTATTGAGAGTAGTATGTAATTATGTAAAAATCTAAGGTCTAAATTGAGTAATTCTCCTAATGGTTTAGTGGATAGGATTAAATAGGTAATCAAAACCGTACTTAAATTCTTATAAGTTATAACACATAGAAGGGAGAGAGTTGCAGCTTTTAAGCTGCTTAGCCGTTTATTTTTCTGTCTTTGTATATATGTGAGAAAAGGGAGAAGGTATAACGGTAGCAAGATAATAAGACACATATAATCAAGAGAGAGAAAGCTAGGTCAATTCAGGTCTTGGGTTCTTCATCGAGGTAACAACTCGCTTATATTTTCTTTTTATATTATAGCTGCTATAAGATTGAGTATAAGTTACTTTATTGGTTTAAGTAATACTAACATAGAATTAGAAATTCGAATTGGTATACCAGTCACATGATTACATAGTACTTATCTTGCAAAGTGTTGTGGATTGTTAAACTATAGAATTGGATGGCAGTACATGTAAATCCGTTATATTAGAGTATGCTTTGCTAAATAATCTGGAAGTAATCAAAATATATAGATTAATTAGGTCGCCTTTTATACTAAATAGGTATAAGTTATAAGTTTGTTGGCCTTTGAATTTTATGTTTGAATGTTGTAGTAATTAAAAAGGAATGAGCAGCTTATTATTGTTTTTGATGGGCAAACATTGATTATAGATCAGATTTATTTCACAAAATAGCTCTTTTCTATCTCGGATTACAAGTTAAATGGATTTATTTTTAAAGAGGTTTTAAGCTCGAAAAGGCAAACTTTAAATAGACTTTTCATGTAGTTACTAAATGAATCGTCATAGAGTGATTGATCACGTATTTAATCAAGCGATAATCAACGAAACAAGTATGTAGGTAAGAGTTGGATGTTCATTCTCCTGCTATATCTTGTTGACAATCTAGAAATAGGGCTTAAATTTGTGATTGAACTAGGAAAGAAATGGAAAAGGAACAGATACTGGTACTAAGTCGTAGTTCAAGTGAATTGGAAATTGTTTTCGTTATACCTCTGTATGTCTATCAACAGTAGCTTTGTATTTGTTAGTACACATGTGGATAGATTAAATTAAATTGATTACACATGAATTAACTTGCAGTCCTGCAATTTTCCTACTCTAGGCGACTTTAAGTAAATAGACCTTGCAGCTGTTGGCTAATTTGTAAAATGTGTATATGATGGTGATAATATGCTAGATTTAACACACTTGTTACAGTTTGTGCAATTAGTTGCCTAGGAATATATGATCCTGAATATATAGTATGATAGCATGTGTATTTCTTTCTCGTTGTGTTCAGCTTTGAAACTATGATTAGACGTTTAACTTTGCCACTGATAAGAATATGAATATGTAGCTGTAAAGCTATGTTATCATGAGTAGAGATTTCAATAGAAGTTCATGTTAGCTAAATCAAGTATTAATTAGGTTATTTAACTTGAACTAAATCTATCTTGTTCATCATACATTAACTGCATTTTTATAATGTAACTATATGGTTTTGAGTTATCAAGAAAGGGAAACGAAAGGATTAATTGAAACACCAGCAACTTGTTCATGTATGTGTGTATGTATGTAATATGCTGTCCTTATGTATTCTCATATATTACTTGCTTTAAATGTCCTTTGACGATTTGGTTTATAATTTTACATGACATGTTTAAACCTCAAGTTTATGTTAAGTTAGTAGTTGCTGTGTAGTTCGCCCCTATATCACATCAAGACATAATTTACATTGTAAGTTGTATAGTCAGTCTCCTCATGTTGTTAGGTGATAAAAAAATAGTTTATGGCAGTTAGAGTTCTAAGTGAAATAGTCAATGGTCGGTACGCTATATTGACAAGTAGTTGATAATTACATTTCCAGGTTTTGGTGTCACGGGCTGTTTCGATCCGGTGTTTGTGTGAGTGGTTTTTACCTTTGCTATTATTAAAACCCATTGCATTTTCTAACAAATGTTGCAGGCTGAAATTATATTTTCGAAGTATCAAAAGTATATGTATACTTTGTATCGCAAAGTTGCAGATTACGAAACAGGAAATATATGAGTATACGTCGATGAACGTATAAGTTTAAAGAAAGTTTATTTTTAATTTAGTGATCTTTACTTTATTATAATTGTGAATTAAGTCTATAGAAAGATACTTGGGAAGTCCAAGTACACAGAATAAAGAGAATCAGGAAGTCTGATTCCACAGAATAAAGAGAACCAGGAAGTCTGGGTCCAACAGAATAAAGAGATTCAGGAAGTCTGAATCCAGCTTAATTTCTCATTATATTATCGTATTGATCACACCGATAAATGATTTATCTATTCACCTTTTTACAGTTTTATCAAGTACATGCTTTGGGAAATTTTATTTAAAGTTTAAAGCATTGTTTTCGAAGGAGAAATAAAGAGAACAAAAACCTATTTTTGTCCATGTTATATATTGCAAGGTATACCATTCACTAAGCTCGTTTAGCTTAACCCTCGTTTTTATAACCTTTTCAGGTTTACAGGTTCTAAGAAGTCAGAGTTTAAATAGTTGGGAACCAGCCAGACCTCCTAGGATTTTCTTTTATTTTCCACTGCTAATAAGGTTTTAAACCAAGTTTTGAATTTGAAACGTTGTTTTACATTTCGAGATTTCAGAATAATAAGTTGAAGTTGAATTTTGGATTTCATGGGTTGTATTTGAAATACGCAGATATTGAATATTATATTTTAAGTTATATTATTTCATCGTTTTGAATTACATTGTTGGTCCATCAGTTTCTAGTTTTAGGCTTTGTCTAGCACGTGTCAAAACACATGTTATTCGGCCGTGTAACATCATATTTAGTTCTAGGATGTTACATTAACTTCATAGGTAGTTCTTTTTCGGTACTCAGTGTTCTCGATCAATAAGTGATATTTTCGGTCCGATTATATATATGTAGGCTAGTACTCTAGCTAGTAGTCTATGTAATTTGCTTGAATCTTCGCAGACCGTAGTTTTTATTTTTTATCATACAGTAATTCAATAGATGGGGGAAGTCCTCTTTTATTAAAAACATATACACTAAAAAATACCTATACCAACAAAAGTTTGTGTTGCTATTTAAGCTATTTATGTTGCAAACTAGAATCAGCAACAAAAACTGGTATGTTATTGTTTGCCTTGGTGCAGATTTCAGCAACTAAATTAGCAACACAATATTATACTCAGTAACATAACTGTAACACATTGTTTATGTTGCAATGTCAGTAACATAATTGTAACATATTCTTTATGTTACTAATTGACAAGTTTTTTGGATGGAAAATGCAACACTTTTGTAACATAACTAGTTTTTGTCAAAATTTGTTACAATTCTTCATCATTTTCCTTTTAATTTATTTGTTACTTTTGTAACTCGACTCTTTTGCAGCCCTAATCGTATTCATTGTCATTCGTTGAATTCGAGAAGCTTGCTATTAACATTAGTTCATCTTGATTTTTAACTATATGGATTTGATAGTCTTCTTTAAGGGTTTAGGGGTATTCGTTTGCTTTGACCTGATATTTGGATAAATTAGGGACCAAACCAATTGAAAATGATTGGTTTGGTTATATTTGATCTAATACAAATTAAAGGACCAAACGACACTTTACCAAAGCATCACTAACCAGGGATTAAAAACTTACAACTCGTAATGGATTTTTGCTCGAGGTTATAGTAGACATAGCCATGAGGCAAAAAAAGTAATTGGAATGAATTGAAATACACAAAAAGAAAATTATGAGGGAAATTTCTTTTAACATTAAGTACTATCTATCATCACGTAGAATTTTGTAGATATAAATATAAGTATATTTAAATATATATATATATATACACGCACACAATACAATAATATGTCGACCGCCTTATAACAACAAAAACTTGTGTTATAAAATAGTGATAAATCATCTTATTATATGTTGTAAACAATAAGTATAGCAACATATTTTATGTTGCTAATTTTTATGGGGATATCGTGTTGCTGATTTGATTGTAAATTTGTTGCTGATTTTATTCGAAAAATTGTAACACCTTGTTAGCAACATATAAGAGTGATGCTAAATTTAAGTTGCGAAATAGTTGGTGTTTCTGTTACTAAATGTATCATACTGTTTTTGTTGCTGTTTTGTTAGTATTATGTTACTAATCAGCAACATAAATTTTTTCCTTATTTTCTTTTGTTGCTAACGGACAAATTTCTTGTAGTGATACAAAAAAATCGTCCGGTCATGTACCACACATTGTGCATATATACTGGATTTACTTTGTCTTGTAAATTTATTACCTTACTTGATCTCTAATTAAAATCATGAAATGGAAAAGATTAGGCTAAACAGCAGTGTTTAAGACTCTAAATCTAAAATCATGGTCATAATTAACATATGATCTGAATTTCCAGTAATGTACAAATACAATTCTATATTTGGAAAGCTAGGCCGTCATGATAAAAATATATTATTGGTTCTTTATTTTAATCTCTTTCATTCAGGCTAATAAACCTTTGATAATATTGTTTAATCTGGACAACATTAATTAGTTTATCATGTAAATCCACATGAAAAGTAGGAAATATGGTAATGCTAGCTTAATGTACTAATTACGTACAGATTACTATTATATCTTGAGTATGAATATATACAAGTATTAAAATGATTGGAAACAACAAGAATTATGTGATATTATTTGCGTGAAAAGTCTGGGATTTTACATCAATGTTTTGCCTTCTAAAAACTTTTCATACATGAATGTCTTAAAAAGGGTGTGCTTATATGTCGTGGAAAAACGAGGCGATACAGTGGTCGCGGGACTTATACTTATAATTTTTGATAGCATGAGTCCCACAGCCAAATGAGTCAGAAGTGTACTTATCATATACTTATCTTACATTTGTCTTCAAGTATATATGGTTGCATTGCGTTAGCCCGAATCTATTCGTATTGGAAAAATAGCAGCCTAACGGAACTACTGGCATGGAAAGTAGATCGATTGCTCGCCTTTTGTGATCTTATCACTTGAATTCAAGCGTACCCCCATTTCTTAGTTATCGGGCAGAGCACACCTTCGATACTTAATTTATAGCTTGTTTTAGATTACACAGGGGGGGAGTTGAATTGAATCGGTCTCCTAGTTTGTCGATATTATTCAAGCTAAGGCTACTTCTTGGTCAAAAGCTCGAATTAATTTGGGTTGCTGAAGAGAGATCGATGAGCGTTCTTGGAAATAGTTAACATTATGAACTTTAATCCAGATTAATATTTACTGGATAAAGAATCTTAGATGACCAAAAATTATACTACCATTAGGCTATTAGTATCTAAATAGTCCTTAAGCCCATTGATTCAAAAGAAATTCCCAGCTGAGAAGAGCGTAACACAAAACATGCAGCATTCACCTTGAATCGTACGCCATCTTGACGTACTTGGTATCGATTTTTCGTTGACTCGTATATAGGGACGGACAAAACTGAAGTGATTGAACAACTCAGAACATTTGTTTACAATTTGTAAATCAATTTACTAATTTATTTTTAAAGTATTTGTTCAAAAAAAAAAATATAAAATTTGACTTTTATATATTTTTTATATTTAATTGTTTGTTTGACAATTTATAAGATAGTAATATTAATAAATACCCAAAAAAATATATAAATAGTCAAATTTTACAGTTTTTTTGAACAAACACTTTAGAAATAAAATAATATGTTGATTTACAAAAAAATAAAAAATAAAAAAATTACGAATACATATGAAAAAACCGAAAACCTGACAATTCTAACCTGATAAAATTTGAACCCCTTAAAATTGATATACTGCGTCACTTAACATGAAATTAAATAATGATGTGACATTAGTTAACAAGTTAAAATTAGTAAAACTATTGTGAATGCTCTTACATTAATATTTTGCACGTATCGTGCGTTAGACAAATACTATATAGAGCTTCTTAAATTAAATAATTATGTCTGTTAAGTTCACAATATCTTCTTAACTCGTAGATAAGAACATACACGTAAAAATATCTTAATCGTGCGTATTGGCGTGTTTACAAAATAGTCCATACAGATCAATATCACGTCCTTATAAAAATATAAAATATATAAATTGTTACTCATAATCAAATACACGTAATAAAAACACCGAAGACAATCATAAAGAGCAAAACAATGTAAACAATTAACATATAAAAAAGATAACTTGAATCGGCTTTGCATGTCCTTCGGTTGCGACGAGTTCCATAGACATTGCGGTTGAT